>JAJJWX010000572.1:1200000-1948657 GCA_023529315.1 Papaver bracteatum | reverse complement strand
GTATCGTTCTTGGGAATATAGGAATAGGTGTGAGAAGTTAAGGAGAATATATTCATTCTCCAGAGAGAAAATTAAGCCAAGAGAAGAGAAAAAAAAGAAGCTTGAAACGAAGTTCAGAGATAAAGGGATTCAAAACTATCAAAAGGCAAGACCCCAATGCCAGATAAAGAAGTTGATAGGATCAGGACTTGAACAGAAATAATGTGATGATGATCATGATGATCATGAAATCAGTAGTGAATGAAATAGATTTGGAGCAACCAGAGAAACCTAAGTACAAAATATGCGGATGATGATTAAACCATCTCATTTATGCTCAATACATGAATCATATAAATCTATGTTATTATACATGTTGATTCACGTTACTAAACACAAAATTATATCCGTGAAATTTGTATTATGCACCATATTTAACGGGATCAATTGTTTGATCACCATATTTTTAAGTGTAAAAGACGTAATACCAGTGCGACGAATGATATATCAAAGTCCTCAATGCTTATATTTAGACACCATCATTTAACGGGATCAATTTGTATCATCCCATTTTACAGTATTCCGATATAACATGAGTTGAAATCTTTTGTGCAACTTTTGGTGCAAAACAGAAACATCACATGAACTAACGTACTAGCTCATGTGAAGAATATAAACTGCACATCACATTAACTAACAATTAATTATAATATGCATGTTGGTTTACGTTATTATGCATTAGATTCTATACAGTTTACTAATTGAGTTTCACCATCGTTATTCTTCTATTATTACAGCTGATGCATAATTGTGTTCAAAATAAAAACATTTGTGTCTCTGTCAGTCTTCGATTATCTAAAAACATCAAAAACATCCAATGAGGAAAACACCGAGTCCCATTTTTACTGAAATGCTGCATATTGATCATCTTGGGACATATGATGACATTATTCGCATCAACATTTTACTGAGAAATCTCTAAAACATTCTGATTTGAATTGTTGAATGGTTATATTAAGACACTATTAGTGACAAGTAACTAACGGGCCAAACTGAAATGAAAGGCATATTAATTCTTTGAATTTATTATCAAGTTCAGAAGAAAAGTGCTGAGAAAGATAAGGTTACCCTCATCTCGGGCAATAGAGGTTATAGCGACCACCGAAAGAATGCGTGTGGTGTTTGTTGTGTGATAGCTAGCATTTAGTAAATTTATTTCAAAGATGACGAAATGAGCTTTAAGTAGGTAATTGTTTTGCTTAGGATAACCTCGATATTTAAACCTAAGTTCTTACTAGTGGTCATTGAATATATTAAGAATGGATATATAAAAACAATTACAATGGATTACAAACATGATTTGTATGGTCAAAAGGACTAAATAATAAGTATAGGTACGAAGTGAAAAGCGCATTAATGTGCCTTGTATTTCCGCGTGATTAATTTTTCGTTTGCAAACTATTTCAAGTGAATATATTAAGAACCAATAGGACCCAAGAATTCTTGTAAAGGTAGGGCTAAATTTATGGAAAAAAAAATTGTTATAGGAGATAACTTCTTATCTGGTGGACGATGATGGTCGGCGACATTGTAACCTCAATAGGATTAATTGATATCTTAAATTAAGAAGGATTAGTTGGGGTATTGAAACTAATTGAGGAATATTTTATTATTCTAAATAGGCATAGAAAAATCATGTCGGTTTAATTACGGCATTGAAAAACCATGCGAATGAACAGTAAAATATCACCCAATCGGCGTTCCCACAAATTATACACTACCACTTGTTAACAAAAAATGCCGATAAGTGAAAACCCAAAACAACAACAGAAAATTGTAAATACCCCCATAGTGTTAAATGCATAATGACATTTGTCAAAATCTCAACTCCGCAGAAAGATGATCTTACAAGGATACTTGGTAGTTTATGGTACTGCACCATTAAGTAGCAATAATAATCTCAAACAAAACTACCATTTTGACATTCCAACGACAAAGGTTCAAGAAGGCGAAACATAGCAAAACTATTGACTTAAAGACAGTTGAGGTTGTTATGAAGAAGAACTTCAAAGTTCTGAAAGTTAATACTCACTTCGATTTACATATACAATGTATCTAGAAATGAGCGAATATTAGGTGATCGAGGAAATGTTTTACAAAGTAGCAAAGGATTATTTACGTAGTTCCATTCACAGAATCACATTAGTAATGCTAATTTACAATGCGATATGGGTTTTATCCCAAGCGTATGAAAAACTATTTAGATCCAATAATCCAAAGAAATAGTTGTTATGGTGTCGTTGAAGAAGCTTTGGAAAACAATAATTTAGTTTTCATTCTATATAATTTATCTAGGAGATGTAAATGACTCGCGTTGACAACATATAAGAAGATACCTAAATCAAAGATAAAAAGAAGAAACATTCATATTGGAGCTTGTAAACAAGTCCCAATGCAATAAATCTTGAGATAGTTTAGTTATTAGAGTTCAACGCATCAAAGTATGATATGGTAGTCTGAAAACATGGCATAAAATGAAAACTTCATATTGGAGCTTGTGAACACATCTTACATTCTTACGTAATGAGTTCTTGTTCAAAAGCTGCATTGCAAAACGCACGAGGATTAAAATGCTCCACTATGACTCACAGGAGTAGACCAAGATCTTAATATCAGTTACCCAAATTCACCATTTTGGTTGCTCATGGTCCTTCCAATGAAATGTTGTATTATGTCTGAATGTCATATGTTGTAAGACTAAATTACTAGCAAAAATAACAAGGTCTCATTCATACTATAGTATTTAGTATTTACATCATATTATGATTGTGGCGTTGAGAACATGACAATGAGGCGAAGACGACAACAAATACAATGTAGTGAACTCTAATTATCATAAATTCTCAAATATAACCACATTAGCTTGGATGTACAAAACCATGGGCCTGTGCTGCTCTCTAACATTCTTTTTCTTTATTATCTTTGGCACCAAACGTTATTAACCCTTGCGGTAAGGAAAAATAAGTCTTATTTTATGGGAAGAAAAGAATTACTTTCGGCTTCGAATGAAGGTGGGAGGGGACAATATAGTTCATACAGTATACATGTATCCATTATTAACTCCCACCCAGTGCACTCACACGTATCTATTCAGGACTGGGCTAACTCAATGCAGTACAGGGCTATAACACCAAAACTAAGCCTATCGAATACTTCAAAATTATTATAAAACAGGGACGGGCTATAGCCAGGTTAGCCTTGCTAGGCCCGTCCCTATTAAAACAGATATATATAAAAAATTACAATGGATGCAAACATGATTTTGTATGGTCAAAAAGGACTAAATAATAGTATAGGTTGCGAAGTGAAAACTGTCGTGTTCTTGTATTTCACGTGATTAATTTTCGTTTACCAACTATACAATGTGTAAAATTCACTAAATTATGGTGCGACACCAGAAGGGCGTTAAGCGTGATTTAGGTGTGATGTACGTTTTAAATTATGACATTATATTTGAGAAACCTTTAAAACATATCGACCTGAAATCCTGAATGGTTAAGCTATAAGTTACTGTTAACGAAACAAAGAAAGTGAAACACATGCAATATTCCAGATTTCTTAATTTGAAGTCATGCGAAGAGGAAGTGAAAAATGATGATGGCGTATGCCGTCAATTCAAGATATAGATGTTATTAATTAGTATTATGCAAGTTGGCTTACGTTGATATCCCCAAATTCTAAAATCCTACTAATTTTGTTTCTATCGTCATTATTCCATTATCACAACTTCTAGATAATTTCATGCTAATGAAAATCCGTTGAATCTCTATCGGAGTCTCCGATTCACTAAAAACAAAAACATCGTTAGAGGAAAACACGAGGTCGTTATACCAATCTTTGAATATTGATCATGCGTGGGACATATGATGACATTATTTTGCTACAACGTTCACAGTGAGAAATGTTGGAACATTTGGCCTGAGTTGCTGATGGCTGTCTCCATTAGTGACAAATAACAAACCAACCAAAGAAGCAAACACATTAACATATTAAAGATTGCTTAATTTTTTTAATCTAGATCAAAGAAGAAGAAGGTAAAAAAGGTTGATGACATATGACCTCATTCCAGGCAAAGATGTTTAAGCGATCATTGCGAGAATGAGAGTGGTGTATTTTTGGGAGTAGAATCTAGTTAATTTGGATTTACAGAGGATGCAAACATAATTTTGTATGGGAAAAGAAGGACTGTATAATAATATAGTTTTAGAGTGAAAAAGTTTCCATTGCACGATTTAATTATTCGAGCACCACACAATACAGTGTGTAAAAAGTCGTGATTTAGGTGTAGCTGGAGGGGCGAGTGTTATTTCACGTCTATCAACCACAACATCATCCCACCTTAACTTTTTTCGTTTATGACATTAGAGGTTGAAAACCTTGAAACACTCGACCTGAAATCACGAAGGATTACCATGAGATACTTTTTTTTTTTTTTTGAAAAAAAGATATACCATGAGATACATTTACCTAAACAAAAGAGAGTGAAACACAAAATCATACAAATCATGCCTCATGAAGAGGTAATAAAATGATGATGATGTATGCCCTCATTTCAAGAAACAAAAGTTTGAGCGACCGGTGAGAGAATAAATTGCAGAAACAACATCATTTCTCTGTGGAAAAGATTATATCCATAAACAACGAGGATTGTAATTATTTTATTAGAAAATCTACTCCATAGGTGGTTTTCGTCATTCTAAAATATACTACGAATCAAGATGTGCCAATTGTCTTTTATGGAGGTACTTTGCTTACAAAATTCCAAGGGAAAAAGAAGGCAACAAAATGGAGATGGGTGTGCCCTCATTTTTCAAGCACCGAGGAGAGATATTTGTGATGGTTGATAGGGTGAGAATGCTGCCCTTTGTCACAATCTAAAGCATTCATTTCACTATTTAAAAAAATCTACAAAGTATGAGGTTTATAAATCACTTGCATTGCTCATATTATTCAGGCCGGTTGACTTTATTTAGTTTCACCGTCATCCATTACCATCACTAATTAATCTCCTTTGCAATTGACCAAGAAAAAGACTACCCATCGAGGAAAACTCCTAATCCTTTTCTACTGAAGTGCTATATTTTGATCATCTTGGGACATATGATAACATCAACGAGCTTCAGCTTAGTACGGGAATCAGGTCAATCTCTTGTATTAATGTTGGAAAGGTTAGTGTGATTAAAATAAGGGTTTGAGATTATTTTGTTTTAATGGAGAAGTGGGAACTCTCTTAGGTTCTTCTCACTCTCTTTCTATTAGATATTTTATTAGGTTCCATTCACTTTCCTAATCTCTTTCTTTTTGCACTAAGTACACATGTGTGACCTAATATTAGAGATAGGTTACACAACTTTTGGTGCAAAACAAAAACATCACATGAACTAACGTACTAGCTCATGTGAAGAATATAAACTGCACATCACATTAACTAACAATTAATTATTATATGCATGTTGGTTTACGTTATTATGCCCCAGATTCTATACAGTTTACTAATTGAGTTTCACCATCGTCATTCTTCTATTATTACAGCTGATGCATAATTGTGTTCAAAATAAAAACATTTGTGTCTCTGTCAGTCTTCGATTATCTAAAAACATCAAAAACATCCAATGAGGAAAACACCGAGTCCCATTTTTACTGAAATGTTGAATATTGATCATCTTGGGACATATGATGACATTATTCCGCATCAACATTTACGTTGAGAAATATCTGAAACATTCCGATTTGAATTGCTGAATGGTTATCTTAAGACACTATTAGTGACAAATAACTAACGGGCCAAATTGAAATGAAAGACATATTCTGAATTGCTAAATTTATTATCAAGTTCCAAGTAAAAAAGGGTGAGAAGATAAGGTTACCCTCATCTCAAGCAACAGAGGTTGTAGCGACCACCGAGAGAATGCGTGTGGTGTTTGTTGTGTGAGTAGCTAGCATTTAGTAAATTTATTTCAAAAGATGACAGAAATGAGCTTTCGTAGGTAATTGTTTTGCTTAGGATAACCTCAACATTTAAACCTAAGTTTCTTCTGCGTGGTCATTGAATATATTAAGAACAGATATATAAAAACAATTACAATGGATGCAAACATGATTTTGTATGGTCAAAAATGACTAAATAATAGTATAGGTTGCAAGTGAAAACTGTCGTGTACATCGTATTTCACGTGATTAATTTTTCGTTTACTAAACTATACAATGTGTAAAAGTCATAATTATGGTGCGACACCAGAAGGACGTTAGCGCGATTTAGGTGTGATGTACGTTTTCGTTATGACATTATATTTGAGAAGCCTTTAAAACATATCGACCTGAAATCCTGAATGGTTACGCTATCAGTTACTGTTAACGAAACAAAGAAAGTGAAACACATGCAATATTCCAGATTGCTTAATTTCAAATCATGCAGCGAAGAGGAAGGTGAGAAAATGATGATGGCGTATGCCATCAATTCAAGAAATAGATGTTATTAATTAGTATTATGCAAGTTGGTTGACGTTGATATCCCCAAGATTCTAAAAGCCTACTAATTTTGTTTCACCATCGTCATTATTCCATTATCACAACCTCTAGATAATTGCATGCTAAAGAAAATCCGTTGAATCTCTGTCAGTCTCCGATTGACTAAAAACAAAAACATCGTTAGAGGAAAACACCGAGTCCCATTCGCACAGAAATGCTGAATATTGATCATCGTGGGACATATGATGACATTATTCCGCTACAACGTTTACGGTGAGAAATGTTTGGAACATTTTGACCTGAGTTGCTGGATGGTTATATTTTGTCTCCATTAGTGACAAATAACAAACCAACCAAAGCGAAACACATTAACATATTCTGAATTGCTTAATTTCTAATCTAGATCCAAGAAGAAGAAGGTAAGAAAAGGTTGATGACGTATGACCTCATTTCAGGAAAAAGATGTTTAAGCGATCATTGCGAGAATGAGAGTGGTGTTTGTTGTGGGAGTAGAATCTAGTTAATTTGGATTTACAGAGGATGCAAACATAATTTTGTATGGGAAAGAAGGACTGTATAATAATTCAGTTTTTAGAGTGAAAAGTTTCCTTTGCACGATTTAATTATTCGTGCACCACAATACAGTGTGTAAAAGTCGTGATTTAGGTGCGACGCTGGAGGGACGAGTGTGCGATTTACGTGTGTCAACCACAACATCATCCCACCTTAAACCTTTTTCGTTATGACATTAGAGTTGAGAAACCTTTGAAACACTCGACCTGAAATCCTGAAGGGTTACACCATGAGATACATTTTCTTTTTGAGAAAAAGAAGGATATACCATGAGATACAATTACCTAAACAAAGAAAGTGAAACACAAAATCATACAAATCATGCCGCATGAGGAAGGTAAGAAAATGATGATGACGTATGCCCTCATTTCAAAAAATAGAGGTTTGAGCGACCGGTGAGAGAATAAGTTACGAAACAACATCATTTCTCTGTGGAAAAGATTATATCCATAAACAACGAGGATTGTAATTATTTTTATTAGAACATCTACTCACATAGGTGGTTTCCGTCATTCTAAAATATACATACGAATCAAGATGTGCCAAGTGTCTTTTCCGGAGCTGCTGCTTCACAAAATTCCAAGGAAAAAGAAGGCAACAAAATGGAGATGGGTGTGCCCTCATTTCAAGCACCAGAGATATTTGTGCGATGGTTGATAGGGTGAGGTGTTGCCACTGTGCGAATCCAAAGCATTCATTTCACTATTAAAAAAATATCTACAAAGTATGAGGTTTATAAATCACTTGCATTGCTCATATTATTCAGGCCGGTTGACTTTATTTAGTTTCACCGTCATAATTCATCCGTTACCATCACTAATTAATCTCCTTTGCAATTGACCAAGAAAAAGACTACCCATCGAGGAAAACTCCTAATCCATTTCTACTGAAGTGCTATATTTTGATCATCTTGGGACATATGATAACATCAACGAGCTTCAGCTTAGTACGGGAATCAGGTAAATATCTTGTATTAATGTTGGAAAGGTTAGTGTGATTAAAATAAGGGTTTGAGATTATTTTGTTTTAATGGAGAAGTGGGAACTCTCTTAGGTTCTTCTCACTCTCTTTCTATTAGATATTTTATTAGGTTCCATTCTCTTTCCTAATCTCTTTCTTTTCGTACTAAGTCCACATGTGTGACCTAATATTAGAGATAGGTTACACAACTTTTGGTGCAAAACAGAAACATCACATGAACTAACGTACTAGCTCATGTGAAGAATATAAACTGCACATCACATTAACTAACAATTAATTATTATATGCATGTTGGTTTACGTTATTATGCCCCAGATTCTATACAGTTTACTAATTGAGTTTCACCATCGTCATTCTTCTATTATTACAGCTGATGCATAATTGTGTTCAAAATAAAAACATTTGTGTCTCTGTCAGTCTTCGATTATCTAAAAACATCAAAAACATCCAATGAGGAAAACACCGAGTCCCATTTTTACTGAAATGCTGAATATTGATCATCTTGGGACATATGATGACATTATTTAATCAAAATTACTGTTGAGAAATCCTAAAACATTACAGGATTTGAATTATTGAATGGTTATATTGAACACTATTAGTGACAAGTAACTAACGGAGCCCAAAAGAAATGAAAGACATATTAAAGATTACTGAATTTATTATCAAGTTCAAGAAGAAAAGGGTGAGAAAGAATGTTACCCTCATCTGAAACGGAAGGGTTGTGAGCAAAAGGAAGAGAAGTCGTGTTTTTGTTGTGTGAGTAGCTAGCATTTAGTAAATTTATTTCAAAAGATGATAGAAATGAGGTTTCGTGGTAATTCTTTTGCTTAGAATAACCTCAACATTTAAACCTAAGTTTCTTCTGCGTGGGCATTGAATATATTAAAAACAGATATATACAAACAATTACAATGGATGCAAACATGATTTTGTATATCGTCAAAAGGACTAAATAATAGTATGAAATTGGTAGTGAAAGCGTAGTGTGCCTTTGTGTTTAACGTGATTAATTTTTTTCGTTTACTAAACTATACAATGTGCCAAAATTCATAGTGTGTGCGACACCGGAAAAGGACGCTAAGCCTTGATTTAGGTGTGATGTATGTTTTCGTTGTGACATTATATTTGAGAAGCCTTTAAAACATATCGACCTGAAATCCTGCAAAGAAACAAAGAAAGTGAAACAAAGAAACAAAGAAAGTGAAACACATGCAATATTCCAGATTGCTTAATTTCAAATCATGCAGCAAAGAGGAAGGTGAGAAAATGATGATGGAGTATCTTAGTCAA
The DNA here is from genome assembly GCA_023529315.1 of Papaver bracteatum. NCBI lineage: Eukaryota > Viridiplantae > Streptophyta > Magnoliopsida > Ranunculales > Papaveraceae > Papaver > Papaver bracteatum. The sequence goes on along the minus strand of JAJJWX010000572.1, from coordinate 1,939,303 downwards.
TTCAAGAAATAGATGTTATTAATTGAAGTATTATGCAAGTTGGCTACGTTGATATCCCAAATTCTAAAAGCCTACTAATTTTGTTTCTCCATCGTCATTATTCCATTATCACAACCTCTAGATAATTGCATGCTAAGAAAATCCGTTGAATCTAATCGGTCGATTGACTAAAAACAAAAACATTGTTATCCAGGGAAACAAGTCCGATTATGAGGAAATGTTGAATATTGATCGCCGATGGGACATATGATGACATTATTCAGCTACAGCATTCTGATGAAAATGTTTGAACATTTTGACTACAGTTCTTGGATGGATCATCTCCATTAGTGACAAATAACAAACCAACCAAGTGAAACACATTAACATATTACGTTTCTTAATTTCTAATCTAGATCCAAGAAGAAGAGGTAAGAAAGGTTGATGGCGTATGACCTCATTCCTGAGCAAAAGATGTTTAAGCGTCATTAAAGGATGAGAGTGGTGTTGTTGTTGGGAGTAGAATCTTATTAATTTGGATTCGGAGGGATGCAAACATAATTTTGTATGGGAAAGAAGGGCGTATAATAATATGGTTTTTTAGGTAAAAAGTTTCCTTTGCACTATTTAATTATTAGTCGCCCACGATCTGATTAATGCTTAAAAAGTCATGATTTAGGTGCGGCGTTGGAGGGGCCGAGTGTAGGACCCGAATATCCTCACAACGATATTCTCACACGATGGGAAAGCGACAACGAGAAGCAAACATTTCTTACAAGAGAACAACACTTTGACAAAAACGTTAGCCAAGATTCTTGGCGATTTATTGGTATCAAAGAAGTGATATAATGGTCAACGTGCGAATATATGAGGAAGAATAAATGCCTTCCATGATGGTTACAAGTTAGCGATGAAGGAGCTAAGTTATAAGCGATGGATCGATGATCAGGTAGAAATATGTTTGTCAACTACATATGAAAATTTTCCTATATAAAGGTTCCCGACTAAATCGAGAAAAGGATGATGTACTTTTGAAGTTGAAGAATTTTGAGGAGGAGAAACCGAAGAAAGTTGTACTTAGAGTTTGATATTTGCTTGTAAATCTTCTGAAAGTGAATTAATAAAATTGTTGTTGTTCATTCTCGATTATGACTTAATTTTCATAGATTCTTGACAAGGGTGTAGTGTGGGAAATCCTGCAACTACATTTTGGCGCTCGAAACAGGGAGAATCAAGCTAAGAAATCTATAATTACAACTTGAAAATTTGAAGAAATTGTTAGAATTGAAGAAATGGCTAGAAGAAGAAGAAACACATCAGAACCACCAACAACTGTGAGGAGAAGTAAAAGACTTGCAGGTGAAGGAACAAGTGAATTAGAAGAATCTTTAAGGATAAGATCAGGAAGAAATAGAACAAGAAATGAAGCAGAAAGTTCAATTCAACATCTGAATCAACAAGCACAAACGCAAGATAGGGATGTGGATTATGATAGAGTGAGTGTGCACACTTGGAGGTCGGATTCAATAGAAGAAGTAGAAAATCGACAATTAAGAAATGAAGAAGAAGGAGAAAGAAATCAAGAAATGGTTGGAGGATTAATTCATGAAGAACGTGAAATAGTAGATGATTTGAGACAAAGAATACAAGAAGAAAGAAGATTAGAGGCAGAAGAGCGTGCAAATTTAACAAGACAAAATCATGAGCTAAGAATGGAGAATTTGAGGTTACAAAGAAGGAGATCAAGAAGTACTGTTAGATCAAATTCAAGATCATTCAGAGAAGAACCAAGGCAAAATTCCCCTATAAGAAATGTTAGAGAAAATACTCGAGGAGAAGTGCAAAATAGAGAAGAAGAGATAATTGGTAATCGCTATAATCCTCGCGACAATAGAAATCAAGAGGGAAGAAACAATCAAATTGAAGAAGAAAATCCAGAAGAAGGTAGGAGGATATTACATGGGCGAGAGAATCAAAGAATGATTGAAGAAGAAATTGAGAATCATTACGTTGAACAAGCACGTCTAGCTCACGAGAGGGAAAGATTAAGGCAGAAGTAGAAGAACGTGAATTTCGAGAAGCGGTGCGACAAAATAATCATGAAAATCGAGAAAGAAGACGTACACAAAATCGCTACAATGGTAATATTCAGGAGGAGTATGATAGGATACAGAGGAGAATAGAGAAACAACGAAGAGAAATGAGGAGAAATGAAGAAATTCGCAGAGAAGAAGATAGGCAGTTACGATATCAAGAGGAAGATGAAAGAGAAAATCGCAGAGAAAGACGAAATGATGATGAAGAAGAAGATACACAAAATCTCGCAAGACAAGAAAGGCAAGAACGCAGAAGAAGGGAAGCAGCATTAAAAAGGCCAATGGAGCAAAACTCAATTGAGAATGAGCAAATACTGAGAGAATTAGCAGAAATGCGAGGAATAATAAATAATAGAAGAGAAGGAGGTAGAAGACAACTTGATGAAGCTATTGAAGAAGTTGCGAGAACTCCATTTACTCAAGAAGTACAATTAAGAGGGATACCTCCAAAATGCAATTTACCAGCATTAACCAGCATTTTTGATGGAACTACTTGTGTTGTTCAACACGTCAAATCTTATGTTAGATGTATGCTACAGTGGGAGAATCATGATGTTGTGTTATGCAAATATTTTGCATCCATCTTAACTAGCGAGGCATTGAAATGGTTCGAAGGATTACCAAAAAATACCATAACTTCTTTTGATCATTTACAAGCTACATTTTTAGGAGCATATATTAGCAACAATTCATCGCGGCCGGGTATTGAAGATGTGTTTGGGTTAAAACAGAGAGTTGGCGAGAGTCTGAAACATTTAACCATAAGATGGAAGACAATGTGCAGTGAGATGGCAGGAAGAGTTGACGAGAGATATCTTATCTTGTCTTTTATCAATGCAATGTTCGCGACCAATCTACTGTACATACAAATTTTCAGAGTCAAGAATACAATCACTATGACTGAACTGCGAGAACTACAAGAAGAATACATTGCTTTGGAGGAGAAACAAAATGAGATGGAATCATATCCCATCGCGAACACCAATTCCGGAGCAGCAAATGGGAGTTTACTTCCTAAAATGATAAACAATGTAGCGAGCATCTCGCAAGTGCAACAAGAAAAAGTAGAGATTGATAACCAACAAAAATTAGTAGCGATGGGCAGTAGAGATCAAGAAGAATATGAAAGAGAGAAGAATTACTACAATCGCGGTGGAAATAATAAGATTCAAAGACTTGATCAGCCGCAAGAAACTTATGGTGGACAGAGGCAAAACAATTTTAGAAGTCAAGGGAATCAGAAGATCATATGGGAAGAAATTAAGATGCCTCCTCTCAATGCTAGCATAGAAAAAATTTGGGAAGCTATCATTTTAATGGAAAATATACCATCTCCATGGAACATGGGAAAAGAACCACATCCTAACAATCGAAGTCAAGAATTTTGTCCTTACCATCATTTTCATGGCCACACAATAAATGATTGCAGGAATGTAAAGAGAATAATTTTAAGGATGATTGAACAAGGAAAGCTAAATCACTTTTTAGTAGGACATCCACAATCTCAGCGATTGCCTCCAGCACCAGAAACTCGCAGAGTGAATGTTGTAAAAGGAGCAGAAACATTCGTGATAGAAGTTGGGGCTAAAGCAAAGAATTTGTTTTGTAATTCCATTGTACATTCATACATAACTGTAGAAGATTTCCATGATAATGTTTTAAGCAGAGTCTTCGCGAGGAACACATATGGAAAAGAGATAATGAATATAGCGAGAGCCTCGCCATTAGAAGAATGGCAGAAACAAACTATATCTTTCACCGCACAAGATATACCAGAACTTAGCGAGCAACATGATAACCCATTGGTGGTACGATTAGAGATAAAACCAAAGCAAGTGCAAGAAGAAGATGAAGAAAATGATGGTAAAATTGAAGATTCTTGGGCCATCAATAGAGTCTTAATAGATACGGGAGTTCAGTTGATATCTTATTCTATCATACTTATAGAACCATGGGTGGAATATATGAAGATTTGATGCCATCAACATATAAAATCTATGGATTTAGCGGTACAACTAACAAACCAAAGGAGGAAATTGAAATGCAGATACCGTTGAAAGGAATATCTTCAAAAATCTTATTCTGTGTTGTGGACATCGAATCACCTTACAATGCCTTGATAGGACGACCTTGGTTACATGGGATATTGGGTGTAGCATCTACTTATCACCAATGTATTAAATTTCCTCATCCTAAAGGTGTTGGAGTTATTAAAGGAGATTGGGGAGAAAGCAAGAAATGTTATGAAATTGATATGAAGTCTTGCGAAGAAAGAGCTGAGAAGAATAGCAATTGGAAGTACAAAATCAAACAACAACAGAGATGTGAAAGGTTAATGATTGATGCAATAGAGCGGAAAGAGGATGTGAAAGCTGATGGAGAGCGTCTCGCAGAAAAAGAAACAACGGTAAAACGTAGCAGAAAAGCAGAATCAGAAAATAGTAAGTAGAGAGGTAAAATGATGAACTTTAGAGAACTCTATGAATGATTTGTTTGAAAAAATATGTAATTGAACAGAATATTCTGCTTGAAAGAATCGCAAGATTTTCAAAGTTATGAAATTCTATCAGAGTCACAAAACTCGCGAGAACGCGAATAAAATTTCGCAGAGATTATAAGAATGGGACGAACCTTTATGGCGTGCACCATAGTTCGCGAATAAAATTTCGTAAGAGGCAAATGTAAGACCTAATAGCACGTCATAGGAGGGGTATCTCTTGACATGACTCAGGGATAAGGTTATACCGCTGCTGGAACCTGAGTCATGCAGATGTTGGGGTTAAAGAAAACCTATCCGGGAGAGAGATCTTGGATTTCCAACTATATAAGGTTATACCCTGGTTGGAAGACCGAGAATCTCTTCCAAGAAGTGCAGAGTATGACCAAGGCGCCGAGGTACACGGTTGAGCCAAGAGTGCCTGAGCGTACGAAACTCTCTTGCCATTCTTGGTAAGTCTTGGCTATAATGCACTTGGCCTGAAGAAAACCCCACTTAGGGTGCAGTCTTGTAACTATAAGCCATATAGGCATAAAGGACAAGAGGCTGCGAAAACAACTGGTTGTTGGTAAATCCGGATGGGAGGAGCTAGTCTTGTATGGCCGATGTGCCCTCCTTGAAGGGGAAACCAGGGGGAGATAAGGGCGGCACCCTCCATTAGGGAGCTGATAAGTGTCTTAAGACGGCAATGTCATGGGGCTTTATGATCGCAAGAACATTTAGGCCTGTCATATTGTCGCGTGACGAAAATTATACAAAGGCAAAAAGCCTAAAGAGAAAATGTTAAGATGAGATCAATGGGTTTTTACATGAAAGTGTAAAGACGTCCTGCGATTTCATCGCAAGACGACAATGTCACGAGGCTTTGTTTTCGCGAGAGAATCTATACTTGTCATATTGTCGCAGAGATATTGAAAAGTACTGATAAGACAAGATCAATGGGTCAATACATGCAAATGTAAAGACGTCCTGCGATTTTGTCGCAGATGAAAAAAGTTGGCAAAATAAGACCTTTAACTAGGAAGGCATAATAAGACCAATAGATTAATATTGAACATTAATTATTTTATTTGAGAATGCAGGAAATATCTATTCATTGTAAAAGAGGCAATGTTTTAAAAATATCTATTCAACATCATATAATTCACCATCTCAAGAAAGATATTAGAAAAAGTAAGAGGGAAACGATAAATAAACTAATATCTTCCTAGAAGATTCAAATACAGATAAAAAGGAAAAATTAAAAAAAAATCATCCAAGTTACATTCCTAAAAAATATGTTATAGCATAAATAAAAACGAAATTAAAATTCTTCACACTATTAATCAACTTTTTTTCTCGCCGCATTTATTATTCTGCTAAGATTTATCATTTCAACAAGATTTAACAAGATCGCCATTATTCTTTTCGCGATCGCCAAAGATCCTTTTCTTTCAATTTTCTTCTAGGAGAGCCTTCATCTTCTTCAATATCTTCTTCACATCTTCTTCTTCTTCGTGAGGTATATCTTCTAAATCTTTATCCATAGAACGGGAATTTCGCTAACCCCAACTTTGAGGAAGAACAATATTCAGAGGGAGAGAATGGGAGATCAAAACTATTCAACAATTCTCACACATGTGCAGATGAACTTTATAAGAAAGCCTTCATCACGGCTTAATTCATATTCTTGAAGTACTCAAGATAATCAAGCCTTCTTTCCATTTCATCGAACGCCCAAAACAATCGGGAAAGAGTCTTGTTTTTCATAACCTTATCTAATTTTTCAAGAAGAGCAAGAATAGTAGCTAGATGGCTTTTCTCGTATCTGTAAAATTACCAAAATGACCAGAAATATTCAAATGAAGATCTCAACGAGAAGAAAACATAGAAATTTGTTTGAAAATCATCAATTGAGGCAGTCAACTAACTACCTTCTTTTGAGAGGTTAAATTTGATTAGTGCAAAGAAACAATTCTCCCAATGATTCATAGCATCGCCTAAATTTATCTCCAACCATACCTTCGCATTTTAGATTTCATGTTTTTTCTTTTGTAAGATAAAGGTTTTCTTTTGCTAGTAAAGAATGAGATTTCTCTAATTGGGAATACTTAATCTTTAAGTTCATTAGCCTTTAAACTAAGAGTTAATCTACCCTTTTGATAATTTTATCCTTCTTTAGCTAGATGAATCACTCCTTGAGTTCATCTTTAAGGGACAAAGAGATTGCTCTTGGTTATCACAAATTCTTCAAGATTATCTAATTGTTAAGAGGAAGCCACCATCAAACTTGAAAATTTATGTTTTTCTTGGGATAGAGTTTTATTCTCATCCTGATAAAGATTTCATCGCTAAATCGGTCTTTAAATAACAAATATGAAATGCGAAAACTTCTCAACACAATAAATTTTGCTTTGTGGACAAATTGATTATTCTCATTAGTAAGATTATTTATGATCAATTGAGTAAGTATAAAGATTATCTAATCTACTATGTTGGTCCATCCAAGACTCTTTTTCAGCGTAGATTCTTCAAATAGATTGATTCTAATTCAAATATCTTCATTAATCGATTCCATTTGAAGATAAATAAATAAACCAAACATTTAAAAGGAATGGAGTGTAAAAAATAAGGAAGACGAGAAATTATTAGAATGGAGAGACAAAAGATAGAGGAAGTGAAAACTATACCTTTCAGCTCGTCATTATGTTCCAAGATTCTCGACTCAAGTGAAGAATTGCAAGCATATGATTCAGTGTTACACTTAAGTTTTAACTTGAAGGTTTTTCCTTAGAGCTTCAACTTCATATTCCAAGGATGCTCACAACAAATTATCACAGCCAAAATACTTGAGTAAAGTCTCTAAAGCTCATATTGAAGATAATCAAAGACTTTCTAAGCGTTATCTAAAATATTAGATAAAATTTTAAAAGAATATCAACTCGAAAAGTTTCATTTGATGGAGGGAAGAGATGCAGAGATTAAGTAGTAATGATAGCAACTTAATGATTTGAATCATCTCATGGGATCATTATGAGGAGGAGGAGTTTTGGGAAAGTGACGGTTGAGGGTAATATTGGACTAGAAGGAGTTTCAACCACAACATTTGTAGGGAGTTGATTTGTCAAATTTTCGAAGGAAGGGGTATTGATAGCGAGGTTCTCGCAGATAGAAGAAGGAGAATTAGATTATAAGGGTGTGATGATAACTCTCCTAGATTATAACTCAGGAATAATGATATCATCTTCAAAAGTTTTATTACGACGAGATTTTTTATGAGGTCTAGCGATGTTCTCGTCATTCTGCAAATAATAATTTAGATAAGAAACAGAGGCAACAATATTGTTATTAAGATAAAATGTGTTTCTTACTACCTTATCATTCGCAGAATCCTTCTTCCTCATCTTCTCAACAAGCTTCTTGAGGGAGTTAGGGTTTGGAGTTTCAGAATGGGCGATTGGGATAACTCCTCTAAAGGAAAACATGACAAGCATTATAATGAATTAAATCAGGAAGATCGAAGAACAGAAATGAAAAAGTAATTCAAATAGATAATATAATCGAAATACATACCTTGATGTTTCCATTATAACAGTAGCAGGTGAATATGAAGATAAAGAAAAGTTGCAGACGGAAAGAGAAATAAACAAATAAAGAAGATGAAGAAGTAAAAAGAGAAAATTATTTTCGTAACTCAGCTCCACCTTTTATAGACAAGAGCAGTAGGACCCATTAAGAGGACACGTGTTAAAGAAGATCTACAACACGTGTAGGCGATTAAACTAAATAAACGGAGGTTTGTCGAGAAGAAAACTTGTAAAGAAAGAAGTTGCGAGCATCATGAAGAGTTGAAAGTTCTCATATCTTATCTTCTTCGTAGAAAAGACATGAGAAGAGGCAAGATGTAGGACCAGAATATCTCCACAAGGATATTCTCACGATGGAAACGACACTTCTGTGAGAAACCTAAACATTTCTACAAGTATTAACAACACTTTGACGAGAACGTCGCAAGATTCTTCAACGACAGTTGGCGAATGTCACAAAAGAGTGATATAACGGTATGAGTGTGCGATTTACGTGTGTCAACCACAACATCATCCCACCTTAAACCTTTTTCGTTATGACATTAGAGTTGAGAAACCTTTGAAACACTCGACCTGAAATCCTGAAGGGTTACACCATGAGATACATTTTCTTTTTGAGAAAAAGAAGGATATACCATGAGATACAATTACCTAAACAAATAAAGTGAAACACAAAATCATTCAAATTATGCCGCGCAAAGGAAGGTAAGAAAATGATGATGACGTATGCCCTCATTTCAAGAAACATAGGTTTGAGCGACCGGTGAGAGAATAAGTTGCGAAACAACATCATTTCTCTGTGGAAAATATTAAATCCATAAACAACGAGGATTGTAATTATTTTTATTAGAACATCTACTCACATAGGTGGTTTCCGTCATTCTAAAATATACATACGAATCAAGATGTTCCAAGTGTCTTTTTCGGAGCTGCTGCTTCACAAAAGTCTAAGGAAAAATAAGGCAACAAATGGAGATGGGTGTGCCCTCATTTAAAGCACCAGAGATATTTGTGCGATGGTTCATAGGGTGAGGTGATGCCACTGTGCGAATCCAAAACATTCATTTCACTATTAAAAAAATATCTACAAAGTTTGAGGTTTATAAATCACTTGCATTGCTCATACTATTCAGGCCGGTTGACTTTATTTAGTTTCATCGTCATAATTCATCCGTTACCATAACTAACTAATCTCCTTTGCAATTAACTAAGAAAAAGACTACCCATCGAGGAAAACTCCTAATTCATTTCTACTGAAGTGCTATATTTTGATCATCTTGGGACATATGATAACATCAACGAGCTTTAGCTTAGTATGGGAATCAGGTAAATCTCTTGTGTTAATGTTGGAAAGTTTAGTGTGATTAAAATAAGGGTTTGAGATGATTTTGTTTTAATGGGGAAGTGGGAACTCTCTTAGGTTCTTCTCACTCTCTTTCTATTAGATATTTTATTAGGTTCCATTCTCTTTCCTTATCTCTTTCTTTTTGTACTAAGTCCACATGTGTGACCTAATATAAGAGATAGGTTACACAACTTTTGGTGCAAAACAGAAACATCACATGAACTAACGTACTAGCTCATGTGAAGAATATAAACTGCACATCACATTAACTAACAATTAATTATTATATGTATGTTGGTTTACGTTATTATGCCCCAGATTCTATACAATTTACTAATTGAGGTTTACCATCGTCATTCTTCTATTATTATAGATGATGCATAATTGTGTTCAAAATAAAAACCTTTGTGTGTCTGTCAGTCTTCGATTATCTAAAAACATCAAAAATATCCAAAGAGGAAAACACCGAGTCCCATTTTTACTTAAATGTTGAATATTGATCATCTTGGGACATATGATGACATTATTCCGCTACAACATTTTACGCTGAGAAATCTCTGAAACATTCTGATTTGAATTGCAGAATGGTTATATTAAGACACTATTAGTGATAAATAACTAACGGTCCAAACTGAAATGAAAGACATATTCTGAATTGCTGAATTTATTATCAAGTTCCAAGAAGATAAGGTTACCCTCATCTCAGGCAACATAGGTTGTAGCGACCACCGAGAGAATGCGTGTGGTGTTTGTTATGTGAGTAGCTAGCATTTAGTAAATTTATTTCAAAAGATGACAGAAATGGGCTTTCATAGGTAATTGTTTTGCTTAGGATAACATCAACATTTAAACCTAAGTTTCTTCTGCGTGGTCATTGAATATATTAAGAACAGATATATAGAAACAATTACAATGGATGCAAACATTATTTTGTATGGTCAAAAAGGACTAAATAATAGTATAGGCTGCGAAGTGAAAACTGTCGTGTGCACTGTATTTCACGTGATTAATTTTTTCGTTTACCAAACTATTTCACGTGAATATATTAAGAACGGATATATAAAAAAAATTACAATGGATGCAAACATGATTTTGCATAGTCAAAAAGGACTAAATAATAGTATAGGTTGCGAAGTGAAAACTTTCATGTGCAGTGTATTTCACGTGATTAATTTTTTAGTTTACTAAACTATACAATGTGTAAAAGTCATAATTATGGTGCGACGCCAGAAGGACGTTAGCGCAATTTAGGTGTGATGTACGTTTTCGTTATGACATTATATTTGAGAAACCTTTAAAAAATATCGACCTGAAATCCTGAATGGTTACGCCATCAGTTACTGTTAACGAAACAAAGAAAGTGAAATACATGCAATATTCCAGATTGCTTAATTTCAAATCATGCAGCGAAGAGGATGGTGAGAAAATGATGATGACGTATTCCGTCAATTCAAGAAATAGATGTTATTAATTAGTATTACGCAAGTTGGTTTACGTTGATATCCCCAAGATTCTAAAAGCCTACTAATTGTGTTTCACCATCGTCATTATCCCATTATCACAACCTATAGATAATTGCATGCTAAAGAAAATCCGTTGAATCTCTGTCAGTCTCCGATTGACTAAAAACAAAAACATCATTGGAGGAAAACACTGAGTCCCATTCGCACAGAAATGCTGAATATTGATCATCGTGGGACATATGATGACATTATTCCGCTACAACGTTTACGGTGAGAAATGTTTGGAACATTTTGACCTGAGTTGATGGATGGTTATATTCTGTCTCCATTAGTGACAAACAACAAACCAACCAAAGAAAAACACATTAACATATTCTGAATTGCTTAATTTCAAATCTAGATCCAAAAAGAAGAAGGTAAGAAAAGGTTGATGACGCAATACCTCATTTCAGGCAAAAGATGTTTAAGCGATCATTACGAGAATGAGAGTGGTGTTTATTGTGGGAGTAGGATCTAGTTAATTTGGATTTACAGAGGATGTAAACATAATTTTGTATGGGAAAGAAGGACTGTATAATAATACAGTTTTTAGAGTGAAAAGTTTCCTTTACACGATTTAATTATTTGTGCACCACAATACATTGTGTAAAAGTATTGATTTAGGTGCGACGCTGGAGGGACGAGTGTGCGATTTAAGTGTGTCAACCAAAACATCATCCCACCTTAAACTTTTTTCGTTATGACATTAGAGTTGAGAAACCTTTGAAACACTCGACCTGAAATCCTGAAGGGTTACACCATGAGATACATTCTTATTATATTTTTGAGAAAAATAAGGATATACCATGAGATACAATTACCTAAATAAAGAAAGTGAAACAGAAAATCATAAAAATCATGCCGCACAGAGGAAGGTAAGAAAATGATGATGACGTATGCCCTCATTTCAATAAACAGAGGTTTGAGCGACTGGTGAGAGAATAATTTGCGAAACAACATCATTTCTCTGTGGAAAAGATTATATCCATAAAAAACGAGGATTGTAATTATTTTTATTAGAACATCTACTAACATAGGTGGTTTCCGTCATTCTAAAATATACATACGAATCAAGATGTGCCAAGTGTATTTTCCAGAGCTGCTGCTTCACAAAAGTCCAAGGAAAAAAAAAGGCAACAAAATGGAGATGGGTATGCCCTCATTTTAAGCACCAGAGATATTTGTGCGATGGTTGATAGGGTGAGGTGCTGCCACTGTGCGAATCCAAAGCATTCATTTCACTATTAAAAAAATATCTACATAGTATGAGGTTTATAAATCGCTTGCATTGCTCATATTATTTAGGCCGGTTGACTTTATTTAGTTTCACCATCATAATTCATCTGTTACCATCACTAATTAATCTCCTTTGCAATTGACCAAGAAAAAGACTACCATCGAGGAAAACTCATAATCCATTTCTACTGAAGTGCTATATTTTGATCATCTTGGGACATATGATAACATCAACGAGCTTCAGATTAGTATGGGAATCAGGTAAATCTCATGTATTAATGTTGGAAAGGTTAGTGTGATTAAAATAAGGGTTTGAGATTATTTTGTTTTAATGGAGAAGTGCGAACTTTCTTAGGTTCTTCTCACTCTCTTTCTATTAGATATTTTATTAGGTTCCATTCTCTTTCCTTATCTCTTTGTTTTGGTACTAAGTCCACACGTGTGACCTAATATTAGAGATAGGTTACACAAATTTTGGTGCAACACAAAAACATCACATGAACTAACGTACTAGCTCATGTGAAGAATATAAACTGCACATCACATTAACTAACAATTAATTGTTATATGCATGTTGGTTTACGTTATTATGCCCCAGATTCTATACAGTTTACTAATTGAGTTTCACCATCGTCATTCTTCTATTATTACAGCTGATGCATAATTGTGTTCAAAATAAAAACATTTGTGTCTCTGTCAGTCTTCGATTATCTAAAAACATCAAAAACATCCAAAGAGGAAAACACCGAGTCCCATTTTTACTGAAACGCTGAATATTGATCATCTTGGGACATATGATGACATTATTCCTCTACAACATTTTACGCTGAGAAATCTCTGAAACATTCTGATTCGAATTACAGAATGGTTATATTAAGACACTATTAGTGACAAATAACTAACGGGCTAAACTGAAATGAAAGACATATTCTGAATTGCTGAATTTATTATCAAGTTCTAAGAAGAAAAGGGTGATAAGAAAATGTTACCCTCATCTCAGGCAACATAGGTTGTAGCGACCATCGAGAGAATGCGTGTGGTGTTTGTTGGGTGAGTAGCTAGCATTTAGTAAAAAAAATTCAAAAGATGACAGAAATGAGCTTTCGTAGGTAATTGTTTTGCTTAGGATAACCTCAACATTTAAACCTAAGTTTCTTCTGTGTGGTGATTGAATATATACTAAGAATGGAAATATAAAAACAATTACAATGGATGCAAACATGATTTTGTATGGTAAAAAAGGACTAAATAATAGTATAGGCTGCGAAGTGAAAACTGTCGTGTGCAATGTATTTCACGTGATTAATTTTTTCGTTTACCAAACTATTTCACGTGAATATATTAAGAACGGATATATAAAAACAATTACAATGGATGCAAACATGATTTTGTATGGTCAAAAAGGACTAAATAATAATATAGGTTGCGAAGTGAAAACTGTCGTGTGCAGTGTATTTCACGTGATTAATTTTTTCGTTTACCAAACTATACAATGTGTAAAAGTCATAATTATGGTGCGACACCAGAAGGACGTTAGCGCGATTTAGGTGTGATGTACATTTTCGTTATGACATTATATTTGAGAAACCTTTAAAACATATCGACCTGAAATCTTGAATGGTTACGTCATCAGTTATTGTTAACGAAACAAAAAGAAAGTGAAACACATGCAATATTCTAGATTTCTTAATTTCAAATCATGTAGCGAAGAAGAAGGTGAAAAAATGATGATGACGTATGCCGTCAATTCAATAAATAGATGTTATTAATTAGTATTATGCAAGTTGGTTTACGTTGAAATCCCCAAGATTCTAAAAGCCTACTAATTTTGTTTCACCATCGTCATTATTCCATTATCACAACCTCTAGATAATTTCATGCTAAAGAAAATCCGTTGAATCTCTGTTAGTCTCCGATTGACTAAAAACAAAAACATCGTTGGAGGAAAACACCGAGTCCCATTCACACAGAAATGCTGAATATTGATCATCGTGGGACATATGATGACATTATTCCGCTACAACGTTTACGGTGAGAAATGTTTGGAACATTTTGACCTGATTTGCTGGTTGGTTATATTCTGTCTCCATTAATGACAAATAACAAACCAACCAAAGCGAAACACATTAACATATTCTGAATTGAAAATAATGGATAAACATAAGGGTATTTTAACGATTTTGCTGATTTTTGGGGGGGCTAGAGCCAATGTTCGTCAAACCTTGACTCTGCACGCATCCCAATCCAATTATCTCAAGTTCGTCGTAAAGTAATTTCATTAAGCCATAACCACAACAACACGGTTACAGGTACAACCTAGTGGTAGGAAAAAAGAAAGTCAAATGCTATCCCGCACCGAATAGGTGGATGCCCCTTTATTATTATTTAAAGTATGTTGCAGATTACATTACCAGATTTATTTCAAGATCCTTACATATAGCATCGACATGGATACGTGAATGCATCACAATTGTTTTTGAAGCAATGAATAGGTGATCAGAAACCCATCTGAAAGCATCACAATCAGTGCAGGTTAGGTAAGCGATGTTGAAGTTGTGCTCATTCTTACATAAATGCAGATTCATTATTGATTTGCATTGAGTTTTGAAGCACTGAAGATGGTGCAATGGGCATGTATTGAAGGAGTGAGTAGCTTCTCCACGAGCACAACAACATATCTCAAGTGGTAGCTTGATCTCAGCAAATTTAACTGCATCAATGGATAAGTCAAACCATTCAAAGTATGTGCAGGCAGGATTCGAGCACTTTAAGAACATTTTTCCATCGGTTTCAGTTTTACTTGATCTAAGTAATTGTCTTATACCATTACAAGGTATATGCTTACACCTAGAATACAACCAAGGACAAATCTTTGATTCATGGCTTCCAAGATCACAAATTGAACATAGATTTGGTTGTTTTTACTCTCTGTCCTTGTTGCTGCTGTTGTTTCTACTATGACTACTACTTAGTATCACACTTTTGCTCATTGTTTTTTAGTATCCAATTGAATTTTTAGGGAAAATGTAAATTTTAGAGGTTTTTCACTGGTTTTTATACAGGTTTAGACCGAAAATGCTAAGTGCCCCCCAGATTGCTCCCCTTGCTCCCCCAAGCTTTCACCCACTTTCACATCTTATACTAATATAAAAAAAGAGCTATATTTGGTAGGAGACCCCCTAAATTACTTAGTTGCCCCATTTTTTATATATTTACATAAATACCATTGTTTTAAAAATAGATGAAATTTTTTAAAAATTAAATATATTTTAAAATATATACCGGATTTTTTTGAAATTCATATATTTGAAAATCTCTTTCAATTATCTACATAACGAGTACAAATAAGAGTAGTAATTAGGATAGATAAAAATGAACAGGGGGAGTATCTTTCTTTAAGTAAATTACGTTAATAGGGTCGTTCTAAAAATCGTTAAAAAAAAGAGACGACCCTGGTGTAGCACTTAGAGCATTTCCTATAGGAATGAACAAACTCAAACATTTGTTCATCCACGTGGATAAACAAACTGAATTCTCCACTATGGGATACAAGGACTTTGCTACATCCACTTCGAAGTGGTGCACCGAGAGGGATCCAACGGCAGAAAAGTCACCCTATCTGCATTGGGATAGGGTGTGAGGCATGATTAGGCCCCACCCTCTCTCACATGGTACTGCACTTTGAAGTGGATAAATCATTTTCGGGGAAACAAAGCAAAATGAACAAATTGGGCTCCACTAGTGATTTAATTAATATAAACTAATAAAAGTTGGGTCCGGGCATCTATCCGCATCCAAACCATTAACGAATGGTCCGGGCTTCCATCCGCAAAATAACGGTTGGTCTCGGTTAAATCCCGGGATTACGGGTATTAACACTCCAGCGAGCCTCATGGGTAACCTAGCCAAGGGAGCCTAAGCGGATGGGTGGGTGGGATTGTGTCACAAGTGGCGCATTATCACTACCTTCCATGTTAATTCCTTCAATATTACGCCATTGGGGGCTTGTACCTGGGATCTTCTGGCCAAGAGAGCCGAAGCGGATGGGGGGCTTAAATTGTGTCACAATGGGGCTGCAATATTATTCCATTGGGGGCTTGAACCTAGAATTTTCTGGCCAAGGGAGCCGAAGCGGATGGGGGGATTAAATTGTGTCACAAGGGGGGCAACTAACACACCATTGGGGGATTGAACCTGGGATCTTCTGTCCAAGGGAGCCGAAGCGGATAGGGGGCTTAAATTGTGTCACAAAGGGGGAAACTAACACTACTTTCCTTGTTAATTCCTGCAATATTACTTACGCCATTGGGGGCTTGAACCTGGGACCTTCTGGAAGACATGAAACTTTGGGGAACGGGGATGACCAGCTGAGCTAGGGCCCGTTCTTATTATAATGCTTCAAAAAAAAATCTTGTTTATTTTGATAATGGGAGGATACCCACTCACCCCCTGCGTTTCTCCGACACTTAAATTTGGGGGATTTCTGTGGGGGACGAGTAGCATTTTCAGGGGTTCGCCGGAAAACGCAAAAAATGCTAAAAATCCCCCACTTTTATTCCCCAAAAAATTTACACCCGCATGTGTCAAAGTTTTATTGGCTCACTTTTAAAGAGGACCCCCTATTTTTCCCAGGAAGGGTAGGGTGAGGATGAGATCTATGGTGGATATTGATGACACATAGGGGTGTAAAAGCTTGGTGTAAAAAATTGGTAGATGGGAAGCAACTCCTTGATTTTATGTTCTACAGCGAAGAAGAAACCCTAGTCTTATCTCTCTCAATCTTAGCTTCTAGGGTTACTGTATTTGATAAGGGAGAAGATAAGATGGAGAGAGAGAGAAACTAGGAGGCTGAGAAGGTGGCTATGCTCAGAGGTGGTCTGGGATTGAAGTGATGGAGGGAGGTGAAGTGATGATGACATATGGACGTGAATTGATGATGACATATGCCCTAACATTTAGAGTTTTTAACTTTTTATGATGATTTTGATGAACATACATAATTTTCAAACAAATATTTTAGAATGCAAATATATTTTCCCGGACTATAAAGTTTTATATCGGGAATTGAGTGAAAGTTGTTATCTTTGTAGGTAGTTGTCGCGAAAAAACTCGACATTGATGGTCTTTATGGAAAAAGAATGTAATAGTACTTGAGGGAGCGATAATGTTCTCTTACGCGGGTACACCA
The DNA here is from genome assembly GCA_023529315.1 of Papaver bracteatum. NCBI lineage: Eukaryota > Viridiplantae > Streptophyta > Magnoliopsida > Ranunculales > Papaveraceae > Papaver > Papaver bracteatum. The sequence continues at coordinate 1,921,894 of JAJJWX010000572.1, read as the reverse complement.
ATTGCCTTTATATAATACGGGTGATCGAACAGTCATGATCATATTGTCTTATACATTCCGGTATCATCCTCGAAATATTTTATTTTTTTCCTTATCAATCGTGCTAAAAAAACCAATTACATCTTTCACAATACAATGTTTCATGTTTTGTGAAGATTATTTTTTTACTTAGTCAATAAAACTCACTAAAAAGCAAAAACTATTATTATACACTACTATTACCAACACCCACCGCCATAAAAACCATCCACCGCCACTATTTCTTCCATCAATAGTAATGTTACCGCCTCCACTATTCACAAACACCCGCCACCGCTTATACTCACCATTAAAATTAATATAGTTTTTAGTAAAATTATTTATTAATAAAATTATGTATTTATGTTAGATTATTAAAAGGACATTTATAATAGAAATTTAATTAATCATTATGAACAATCAATGAGACACTAATTAATAAAATATTTAAAAATGGTTAAGTTGAACAAACCCTAGAGGTAAATTTATCTTTGCCAAGGTCAAATCCTGACCACTCTTTACATAAACAAATCGATAATAAATAATTTCATATGTTCTGATCTTGATTCGTGTCGTTCGTTTAGTTATTACATAACATGGAAAATGATTGCACCAATTTTTTTAAATGGACATGTGTTTTATCGAGTTTATTTTAATATTAAAATGATCAACCACGTTTTATACTTTATAATATAACGTTATACATTTTGTGGCATTACGAAATTAGCATAATATGTTTTTTTTCACCAATACCCGCCACCACCATAAAACCATAGTGGCGGAGCCAAGTGTAGTTGCAGGAATTCCCACACTACACCCTACTCAAGAATTTATCAATATTTATGACACAATTTGAAGATTAAGGACCTTTTTTATTAATATGATCTTAAAAGAATTACAGTAATCAAGAATTCAATTCACTTAATAAGATTTTCTCTCTCCTAAAAACTTTCTTAGCACTCAAAAATTCATCCCCTCTCTGGAACTATTCATTTCCTTTATATAGGTATTTACATAGTGGATTACAGCTTATGACAGCTCATTTACAGCTAAGATCCCCTTTAATTTCGGATCTGGGTTCTTGTGATAAATCGCAGTTAGCACCGCCTTAATCATTCGCAGATTTTATTGATTTGTCGCAGAAATGTCATACTTTTCTCATGTTTCTGTCGTTTTAATCTGATATGTCATTCCTTACGTCACTTTGAGATGTATCGCAGAATATCGTTGATGTATCGCAGAACTGCTATTTATTTCGCAGGAATATTATTGTGACAATATTCTGATCCTACATCTTGCCTCTTCTCATATCTTTTCTGCGAAGAAGATAAAGATCATGAGAATTTAAATATCTTGATTTGCCACAACTCCTTGTCTTTTCACACTTCCTTCACTCTGACACGTCTCTGCATCCATCGCTAGATATTCTACGCGTGTTTCTTCTCTCATCTATTCCTTGACACATCTTTTTTCAACCATTGAATTCTGACCATTCACGTCTTTTCTTCATTGAATGCATTGATGTTCTCAAGAATCTTCTTCTCTTATAAATATCTTCTTCGCTAATATCTCCTATTCTTTTTACTTTCTCTTTTCACTTTTTCTCTGCAACTCTACTGTTCTTCATCTTCTTCCGCAAATTCCGGATCTATTACTACTTCAATTTTGTTTCTTTATTCTTCTTCATCTTAATCATCATTCCCTTACTAAAAAATGGATCCTGCTAAAAAATTAGGTCGACCTACTTTCCAAAAACACCAACAAAAGCTCCAAACTTTAGGTTTCACATTTTCTGAGATCCCTGGTCAATCTTTAGACTCTGATCTCTCCATTGATCTAGTTTCAGGATTTCCTTCTTCCAATAGGAAAATCCTTATTTCGCTAGGTCAACTAGAAGCTGGCCTTCCTATCCCTCTTTATAACCCAGATCTCCCTCTTTTTTATGAAATTATTTCTCACGCTAAATTTTCACGAGCAATCTAACAATTAAGTGGAGATTGTATTCATCTCATTCTTGAATATGCCTTTTGTGGAGCTGGTAAAGGATCTCGCTATCCTGAATCTGCGAAACATCCTGATTTTAAAGATATCCCAATTATTCCAGCGAAATATACCGTGGAAAATTTCTTTGAGAATTATCAAGTGATTCCCATGAAGAAAGAGAGATCGTGTTGGGCTGTTCGTTTGAATAAGAATAATAAGTTTGCGAAGGATAAACTTCTTATGCAAGATATAGACTATCATTCAAGTAAAAACCAAGGTCCACGCTTCTCAAAAGATGATAAGTGGTGCGGATTTCCTATCCTCCTTGAAGGTCCATATATTTCTGGCACTCTTGATCTTCCTACGAATCTTGCGGCGTATCGTCCTTAGGTTTTTAACTGGCCTGAAAGGAATTCTGAGGTATATCTCGCAAAATTTATCATTATTCGCGGATTTGTATAAATGTATTATTCTTACTGATTATTGAAATATCTTTTATCAGATTAAAAAAATGAAACTTAGCTATGCCAATACTGGGAATCCCAATCTCCTACAAATTTAGAAAACCTTCACAGATGAAGTAAGAAACAATCTTCTATAACCTTTAACAATATATTGTTGCCCCTGTTTCTTATCTTTATGTGTGATTGTTTTCAAGGAAATACCATTTGTCGCATATTTGTAGCCAAAGATAAAGGAAAAAGATTAATAACTCCAAATGAAGGTTCCGGTGCTTCTCCTCGCCGTAATAAAAATCAAACTGCTGATGGTCCTCCAAAGAAAATCCAAAAAACTCAACCACTTCCATCTTTAAATTCTCCACTCATAAAGACTTCTCTTACCGCTGATAAAGATAATAAGATTGAAAAGAATGGTGGAGTTAATAATGATGCTTTCGTGGGCACTTCAACACATATTTCCTCCGCAAGAATTATGTCTGTGATGGGTCTTTCTCAACCTGAGACTCCAATGGATCAATTTTCAAATATTTTTAGAAACCCCATACAAGGTGTTGGAGAGGATGATATTACTCGTACTTGCGACTATCTCTCAAAGATCTGCGACGCTTCAATCTTGACTAATAATAAAGATTTAAAGGAGTCTCAAGATTTATTAACCCAGGTTTTCTTCATGTGCTAGCTTCATTGGTATGCCCCTTTTCTTCATTTTTCTTGTAGTAAACTTTACATTTGTCATGAGTATCAAAGATCTTTTACTTATCTTACTCATTTTCTCTTTTCTGTCACAGAATGCTAGAGCTTCTTTTCTCGTTGTTTCGAATTAGAAAGTAGATTATCATCATCACGAGAAAAGGCTTACTGATTCACAATCTGAATCTGCGAAACTTTGTGAGAAGAATAAGCAATATGAAGCTGAAATCTCTATTCTTCGCGAAAAATGTAAACAGTTGGAAGTTACTAGGAATACTGAGCTTCTTAATAAAAACAAATCGCTTGAAGTAGAAATTCAAGTTCTTCAACAGAAATTAGTGGACAAGGAGAAATTATGCAAACAAGTTATTGGTATAAGTCTTCCCCCCCCCCCCTTTTTTTTTTCTTCGCTATTTTAGCTTATTTGGGCAACCATTTTGCGGATGCCTATAATCTTACTGATGAAGCCCTCATTCTTAATTCTTTTGATGAACCCATAGATGAAACCACTCTTCTTCAGCGTCTTAATGACGCTTTAAATAACTATTCAGATGAAAAAATTAATACTCTATCCATTGATGAGCTTAAATATCATATCTCCCTTATGAGAATGGATTATAGATCTGTCTTGAGAACATCCAATAGTTTAAAGACTTGCAGAGATGAGTTTAGAGAAAAAATCAAAGCCTTAAAATCCAATAAAAATGAACTTGAGAAGGATAAAGAACGCATTACTCTTCAAGGCGCTGAATCTCTATCAAAATTCCGCAATACCCTTATTGATACTGAATTTGAGAGAGATAGACTTAAGAATGAAAACAATAAACTTCTTAAAAGATAAGAACAAATCCGTTCCCATCTTCTCATTCAAAGTGATGATGAATTCACATGGGCTGCGACAATTCTCGATAATGCTAGGAAAAATTTAGCGATAGATGTCAGTCTTCATACCGAGCAAGCAACCTTGATACAAGAAATGATCCATGAAAGAGAAGGTTATTTATTGCTCCTCTAATATCTTTGTATTTCTTGTACATTTCTAACAAGTTTCTAATTTGTTTTTGTATCATCGCAGAATCTGAAGAAAAATATTCCAAAAGGATAACAGAACTTGAAGAAGAAAAAAGTGATCTTGTGAAAAATCTTATTTCCCGTAATGAAAAAATCTCAAGACTGCGAGAGAAAATAAAGATATCCAACTCAAACTTGCGTAATAATCTTCTCACCGTTCGCAATAATTCTATTGAGAAAGTTTGCAAAGATAACGATCTTCCTCTTAGTCTATATCCTTGTCTTATGGATAATATCCCAGCTAGTTCTCAAGTACCAATTATTTCTGATAGTGAGGCTGACGAAGATGAGGAAGGAACTAATGATGAATATGGTGAAGACGAAGATGAAGATAATGATAGAGATAAATCTCAATAGTTTTGTTTTTTCTTTTTGATCTTCTCCTGTATTTCTCTCTTTCTTTCTTGCGATAATTATCTGCGACAAATTGTAATATTCTGCGAATTATCTGCAGCTCTTGATGTCTTTCAATATATAAATTCTTTTTTGCCTCTATCATTCTATGCATCATTCCCATACTTGCCTCTTGTTATTAATCTGCAATATGATAAATGAATTATCGCAAATAATGCAGCAAAAAATCTGTTATATGCTTCGCAGATATAACCTCTCTTGTGGTCTTATTTCTCCTTCCTAGTTAAAGGTATTATTATGCCACTTTTAGGCGACAAGATCGTAGGACATTCTTACTTTCACATGTAATAATCCATTGATATTGACTTATCATTTATTTTGATCATTGCGACAATATGATAAGTCTAAGCCATCTTGTGAGATTAATCTTTCTTTGCTTTTTAAGACTTATGACATTGGTGTCTTTGCGATGAAATCGCAGGACATTTTTGCGATTTATATCCTCTTTATCATTGATTTCATTCATCTCGTTTTTTGTTCTTATCGCAAAAACCCAGTGATCTCATCTTAAGATTTCTATTTAGGCTTTTTGGCCAGTCATGCGGCAATATGACGGGCCTAAATATTCTTGCGAATATAAAGTCCCATGACATTGCTGTCTATGTCACGCGACAATATGACGGGCCTAAATACTCTTGCGAATATAAAGTCCCATGACATTGCCGTCTTTTTTGATACACAACTCCCTAATGGAGGGTATCGCCCTTATCTCTCCCCCCGGTTTCCCCTTCAAGGATTATACATCGGCCATACAAGACTAGCACTTTCCCATCCGGTTTTGCCAACAACTAGTTGTTTTCGCAGCCTTGTCCTTTATGCCTATATGGCTTATAGTTACAAGACTGCACCATAGTGGGGTTTTCTTCGGGCCGAACACATCGTAGCCAAGACTTTCCATGGATGGCCATGGTAGGTTCATCCATCCCGGGCACCCACAGCTCAACCGTGTACCTCGGCGCCTTGATCATACTTTGCATTCCTTAGGAGAAACTCTCGGGCGCCCAACCAGGGTATAACCTTATATAGTTGGGAATCCAAGTTATCTCTCCCGGATGGATTTTCTATAATCCCAAATCTCCATGACTAGGTTCCAGCAGCAGTATAGCCTTTCCCGTAGCCATGCAAAGAGATACCCCCATTATGATGTACTTTAAGGACATTGCCTCTTACGGAATATAATCTGCGAACTAGGGTGTACGCCACAAAGGTGCGTTCCATTCTTATATGTTTTTAGGCGATTTGCGCCCATCTCATGCATTTGCATTAAAAATTCTTATATGATTTGAAATCATCATCTTTTTCTTTTAATAGAAAAATTCTTATTTTTGAACAAAGTTTTTCTTTTAATATTCTGTCTGCATATTTCTTACCGTTCTTGTTTTTCGATTGTTCGCAACATGATATTGTTGCACTTCTTTTCTTCTGTAACGAATGATTATTCGCAATATTTTGTTGCTTTTTTATTTTATTGCGCAAAATGAAGATTTCAACTTTATCCCAGCACCTTGCATTTGTTTATTTTCCTGCGAAGAATGAAGATTTCTACTTTTTCCCATCTTTACGCGATTAATCACCATTAATTCTTTTGGGACAAACTATTCTTGTAATATATCCTTTCCCCGCAACTCTATACTGTCCACCATCAATTTCTATGCTCTCTGAGTTTGCTTCCTGTTATGTTGCCAATTACGATTTCTGGCATTTCTTTCTTCGCAAGTATTAATGTCAACTTCATAACACTTTTTTCCTTCAAACCAATCACCTTTAATTATCCCAATACCATGGGGATGTGGAAACTTTATACATTGATGATATGTGGATGCTATGCCCAAGATCCCATGGAGCCATGGTCTTCCAATTAAAGCATTATAAGGAGATTCTATATCCACTACACAGAACTTAATTTTTGAAGATATCTTGTTCAATGGAATTTCCATAGTAATTTCTCCTTTTGGCTTATTTGCAGTGCCATTGAAACCATAGATTTTGTAAGTTGAGGGGATTAACTCATCATCTCTTCCACCCATTGTACGATAAGTATGATAAAATAAGATGTCTACCGAGCTGCCGGTGTCAATTAAAACCCTATCTATTGCCCAAGAATTATTTGCTGCGTCACCATCATCATCTTTTTCTTCTTCTCTGTACTTTGGATTTATCTCTAACTTCACCACCAAAGGGTTGTCATGCATCTTCCCTGGCTCTGGTATCTCTTGCGCAGTAAAAGAAATAATTTGTTTTTGCCATTCTTCTAACGGAGAAATCTTCACAATATTCATCACCTCTCTTCCCTCTATATCCCTCGCAAATACTCTACTTAGCACATTATCATGGAAATCTTCTATTGTTTTTTGCGAATGTACAATTGAATTGAAAAATAGTTTTTTTGCTCTAGCTCTTACTTCAATGACAAATGTTTCTGCTTCTTTCGCAACATTGACTCTGAGAATTTCTGGTGCTGGCGGCAATTGCTGAGGTTGTGGATATCTCGCTAGAAAATGATTTAACTTCCCTTGTTCAATCATTCGCAGAATAATTCTTTTTACATTCCTACAATTACTCATAGAATGGCCATGAAAATTATGATAAGGGAAGAATTCTTGATTTTGGTTGTAAGGATGTGGTTCTCTCCCCATGTTCCATGGTGAAGGTATATTCTCCATTAAAATAATCGCTTCCCAAATCTTGTCTATACTGGTATTTAGAGGTGGCAATTTGATGTCTTCCCATATAATCCTATGACCTCTTTGCTCTCTTGAATAATTCTTCCTCTGTCCACCATAAGTCTCTTGCGGTTGATCAAACCTTGGGACTTTATTATTTTTATTGCGATTATAAAAATTTCTCTCCTTTTCCAATTCCTCCCGATCTCTACTCCCCATTGCTACTACCTTATGTTGATTATCAATCTCCACTTTCTCTCGTTGATTTTGGGAGGTAATTTCCACTGTATTAATCATCTTTGGTAATAAACTTCCATTTGCTGCGGATGAACTTGTGCCTGTGAGAATTGGATATGACTCCATCTCATTTTGTTTTTCCTCCAAAGCTATATATTCTTCTTGCAATTCTCGCAGTTCTGTCATAGTGATTGTCTTTTTAACTCTGAATACCTGGATGTATAATAGATTTGTCGCAAACATAGCATTTATGAAGGACAAAATAAGATATCTTTCATCTACTCTTCCTGCTATTTCACTGCACATTGTCCTCCATCTTATCGTTAAGTTCTTTAAACTCTCGCCAACTCTCTTCTTCAATCCAAACACATCTTCAATTCCAGGTCGTGTAGAGTTATTGCTTATGTATGCTCCTAAGAAAGTAGTTTTCAAGTGCATGAACGAAGTTATTGTATTCTTGGGGAGACTTTCAAACCACTTCAGTGCTTCGCCAGTTAAACTTGACGAAAAATATTTGCACAAGACGACATCATGGTTCTCCCATTGTAGCATGCATCGAATATAGGCTTTGATATGTTGGACGGCACATGTAGTCCCATCAAAAATACTGGTCAACACCGGCAAATTGCATTTTGGAGGTATACCTCCTAATTGTACCTCTTGAGTAAATGGATTTTTTGCAGCTTCTTCGATTGCCTCATCAAGTTGTCTTTTTCCTCCTTCTCTTCTGTTATTTATCATTCCTCTTATTTCTGCTAACTCTCGCAAGATTTCCTCATTCCTATCAGAATTTTGCTCAATTGGCCTTTTCAATGCAGCTTCTCTTCGTCTGCGTTCATGCCTTTCTTGTCTTGCGATATTTCGTGCTTCTTCTTCAACATCTTGATTTTGCCCTCTTCTGCGATTTTCTTCTTCTTGAATTTGCAAATTAATTTGTCTTTCATTTTCTTCTCTGCGAATTTCCTCATCCCTTATCGTTTCTCTTCGTTGCCTTTCCATGTCTCTGCGAATTCTCTCATATTCCTCATTTAGATTATCATTATTACGATTTTGTACACGTCGTCTTTCTCGATTATCATGATTATTCTGACGCAATGCTGCTTGAATTTCTTGTTCTTCTACTTCGGATCGCAATTTCTCTCTTTCTCCCGCTAAATGTACTTGCTCAATATAATGCCTCTCAATATCATCTTCAATCATTCTGCGATTTCTTCGAATCTCTCCATCACGTAACATTCTCCTTATCTCTTCTTGATTTTCTCCTTCATCTTGATTATGTCTAACGTCCAAAGTTTCACCACGTGGAATATAACGATCATTTATCAAATTCTCGCCAATATTTTGTATAGGATGATTTTGTCTTGTTTCTTCTATATATGATCTTGAACTTGATCTCATGCTGCTTCTTGATCTTCTGTTTTGCAACCTCATATTTTCCATTCTTAATTCATGATTTTGCCTTGTAAGATTTGCATGTTCTTCTGCCTCTAATCTTCTTTCTTCCTGTATCCTTTGTCTCAAATCATTTACTACCTCATGTCCTTCATGAATTACTCCTCCATCCACTTCCTGATTTCTTTCCTCTTCTTGATTTTCTGCCTCTTCTATCTAATCCGACCTCCAAGTATGCACACTTGCTCTATCATAATCCACATTTCTATCTTGTGCTTGTGTTTGTTGATTCGGTGGTTGAATTGAATTTTCTGCTCCATTTCTCATTCTACTTCTTCCCGATCTGATCCTTAAATATCCTTCCAATTCACCTGTTCCTTCACCTGCAATTCTTTTACTTTTTCTCACTGTTGTTGGTGGTTATGATGTATTTCTTCTCCTTCTAGCCATTTCTTCAATTCTAACAATTTTTTCAAATCTTCAAGTTGCACTTTGGAATTTCTCAAATTGATTCTCCTCAAGTTTAAGCGCCAAAATGTAGTTGCAGGAATTCCCACACTACACCCTACTCAAGAATTTATCAATATTTATGACACAATTTGAAGATTAAGGACCTTTTTTATTAATATGATCTTAAAAGAATTACAGTAATCAAGAATTCAATTAACTTAATAAGATTTTCTCTCTCCTAAAAACTTTCTTAGCACTCAAAAATTCATCCCCTCTGGAACTATTCATTTCCTTTATATAGGTATTTACATAGTGGATTACAGCTCATTTAAAGCTAAGATCACCTTTAATTTCTGATCTGGGTTCTTGCGATAAATCGCAGTTAGCACCGCCTTAATCATTCACAGATTTTATTGATTCGTCGCAGAAATGTCACACTTTTCTCATGTTTCTGTCGTTTTCATCTGATATGTCATTCCTTACGTCACTTTGAGATGTATCGCAGAATATCATTGATGTATCGCAGAACTGCTATTTATTTCGCAGGAATATTATTGTGACAATATTCTGATCCTACACCAAGGGTTGACTAACCTGGCTCTAACCCCTTAAATTTTTAATAACTACATAATTTTTTTAGTTTATTTTATAAATAGTACTTTGTCCATATATATTTATGGCTTAGTCCACCAAAGTATACATGTTTTTTTTTTTAAATAGGCCTCCTCAATGTCAATTTTTGACTCCACCATTGGCACCATCACTGCCGCCCATCCCATGTAGGTTGTTGGACGCAATTCTAATTTTCAATCACAAATGTCATGTATGAGGTTTAGATTGAACAAAATTTCGTCAATTGATTAGTTTCATTATTTTTTTTCCGTGTATATATTCTTTTTTGTATTTCAATCAATTTTATTTTAACATTAAAAAATCATGATTTATACGATATAGTACTGTAGTTGCAGGAAATCCTACACTACGCCCTTGATAAGAACTTACTGTAATTAAGACATATTTGAAGATTAAAAACAACACTTTATTATTTGATTCTCAGAAATGTTTACAAGAAATGGAAGAAATCAAGAATACAACCGCTCTCTTGAATTTTCTCTCTCCTCAAGACTTTCTCAACACTCAAAAAATACATCATCCCCTTTCTGAATCTACTGGGACTCTTTATATAGAATAGTTACATAGTGGATGACAGCTAAGTTGTCCTTTAATTTCGGATCTGACCCGCGATATTATCGCAGTAGTTATAATGTCCATTCTCGCAAGCGTTGTAACCATCGCAGGATAATCACGCTCTTCCCGTGTTTCTTCATTCGTCAGCTATTACCTCATTCTTCAAATCATTCTGTGACACTCGCGAAATGTTGTTGAAGAACTCGCGATGATGTTCGCAGAAGTGTTGTTAATCTCGTAAGAATAATATCATGGCGATATTTTGGTCCTACATCTTTCCTCTTCTCATGTCTTTTCTGTGAAGAAGGAAAGACTATGAGAATTAAAATGCCGCAGCTACCTAGTTTTTTTATCTCTTTTCTCCGACAAAGCCCTGTAAATTAGGTATGACCGCTTATACGTGTCGAATGCTCCTCTTTTAACCGGTTAATCCTTTATTACCCGGTTACCCCTCTTCTGTCTATAAAAGAGATAACTTGTTTAAGAATTATTTTTTTTCTTTTACTTCTTCGTCTTCTTCATCCCTTCTCTTCTCTGTAAACTTTCCCCTCTGCAATTTTTCTTCTTTCACAGGTTCACCTGCTACTGTTCTAATGGAGTCTCAAAGGTATAAACATTCTCTTATAACATTATTAAATTCGATTATGCTTGTCTAAACTATGTTTATCTAATTTATTTGATCTCTTCTATTTGATTTTTCATAATTCCCATATTGTGTCTTTTTTTCAGTGAAACTACTTCTAACGTGCAACCTATATCTCAAAACCCTAATCTTCTCAAAAATTCGCAACATAAACTGGCTGAAAAGAAGAGGAATCATGCGAATCATAAGGTAGTAAGAAACACTTGTTTTCTTAATAACAATATTGTTGCCTCTGTTTCTTATCTAGTTTATTATTCGCAGGATGATGAGAATGTTATTGAACCTCGCAAGCGATCTCGCAAGATTAAACCTATTGAATACGGAATTACTATTCCTTCATTATCTTCTTCAAAATCCACTCCTATAGCATCGAAAATTGTGCCCCAACCTTTTGCTTGCGAAGGTGTCACTCCCAATACTCCTGCCTCAATTAACCCTCTCATAAGTGAAACTCCCCATATTATTTCGAATGAAATTCCTTCTTCTTCTTCTACTGTAGTCACTTCTCAAGTTGATTCATTTTCACTTCCAAATGTTACCTTTCCAGATAATCCCCCTACTGATGACATAAATAATTCAAACCTTCAACTCGCCATTGTTACCACTTCACCACCTATATCTCTCCATCATGTAAGATAAGCTTCAATTGATGTGGACGTTGCTTTTAAAGTCTTGTCTGACATTCTGGATGAAACTAGAAAATCCTCCATTAATCCTATCAAGCGTGGTGTCTGCGAAGTTTTAAACAAATATTTTGGTTCTGAACAAACGGCTGCGAAGACATCTCTAGAAAACGAGATTGAAATTTTAAAAGAGAGTCTTCGGGTTAAGACTTCAGAATGAAATACTCTTCATCACAAGTTTCGCAACTCTTTACTGAATTGCGAGAATCTTCGCAATAAGAACGAGGAACTAAAAGGTATAATTTTCCTTATTTTATCTCTTGGTTTTTCTATTTTAGTAAATTCTCATTTTTTCTGTGCTTAATTCTCTTTTAAACCCTTGGTTCATATATTTAATTGTAAATCGGACACGATTCTTGGAGAGATTCCGATTTGAGTCTATTGCTGAAGAAGCTCGCGCTGAGAAAGATTCTTGGATGGACCAATATAATAGATTAGATAACCTTCATTCATATTTTATCGACCAAATAGATAATCTTACCAATGAGAATAACCAACTAATACAAAGGAAAAGTCTGTTAACTAGCGAAGTTACTCATCTTTCTTATTTGTTAACCTAAGCTAATTTGGCGATAGAAACTTTATCAGATGAAAATGAGATCTTATCTCAAGAAAAACGCAGCTTCTCAAATAAGATAGTGATCTCCTCGCAGCATTTAAGTATTCTTCAGAAAGTGTGTGACAATCAAGAACAATCTCTGTCTTTATTGAATGAAGAACTCAAAGAAGTAACTGAATCATCAATAGCCGAGAAGGACAAACTCATCCAGGGTAGGATATCTCTAAGTGTAAAGGCTAATAAACTCAAAGAACGTTTCCCCCAATTAAAATAATCTCATTCCTTAATGGAGAAATAAAATTCTTATCTCCTTTCTAAAGAAGAAAGTATAAAATCTCGCCTGAAGAGTATAGTTGGAGATAAATTTGATGATGCCATGAACCAGTGGGAGAGTTGTTTCTTATCATTAATTCAAACGCAAAGAGAAGGTAATCATTTTGATTGCCTTAATTGTTAACTTCTCTGTTCAAATTTCTCTGCTATATTTTTGCAAGATCTTTTTCTGAATATTTTTCTGGCTTATCTATTTTTCTCACAGAATGTGAGAAAAGTCTTCAAACCACCATTTATGACTTGATTGATAAACTGGCTTCAGTCTGCAAAGAAAATGGTGAACTTCTAGCCAATTATGTCCAATCTCACGATCGTGCAGAAAGAAGATATGACTATCTTGAATACTACAAGAACATGGAAATTAGGAATCGCGATAGAGGCTTCCTTCGCAAAGTTCATCTTAGTGTTGAAGTTCTCGTGAATGACATCTTAATATCCAACGCTCTCTCCCATATATCAGTTAATCCTCTGGAAGTAGATGATGATGAAATTCCTCTTCCCATGGCTAGTGATCTGGAGTATGTAAGTGATGAAGAAGATGTTTCTCAGGAAAATTCAGTGGATAAAGAAAAATCTCTCTTACTAAAATAGCTGCTGGCGATGGAACAACCATTAATGAGTCATTAAATGAAGAAGAAATTCAAGTTGATCATGAGAAGAATGTTGGCGAGGCTAATAACTCTGGCAAAGATAATGCTTGAATTTTGTTTTTGCTTTCTTTTAGTTCTCTTTCTTGCGAATGATGTAACCTTTTTCAATTTTAAAACTCATGTTGGAGCTCTATTGAATTTCTGTTCTTCTCAATATTCTGCGAGAAAAATAATGGTATTTTATTTATCAATTCCCATACTTGCCCCTCATTATCTTTCTTGGAATGAACAAATATCTCCTGCATCTGAGAAAAATGAAATATTTAATGGGTAGGGTTATTCTTGTGGTCTTATTTTGCCTTCCTAATTAAAGGTCTTATTTCGCCACGTTTCTTTCTGCGAAAAAATCACAGGACGTCCTTACATTCTCATGTAGAGGCCCATTGATCTTGCCTTATCTCTTGTATTTTATCAATTCTCTGCGACTATATGACAGGTGTAAGTTCCCTTGCGAGAACAAATCCCCATGACATAGCCGTCTTGCGATGAAATCGCAGGACGTCTTTATACTTTCATGTAAAAACCCATTGATCTCATCTTAACTTTTTCTTATGGATTGTTGACTCTATATTTGTCACGCAACAATATGACAGGCCTAAATGTTCTTGCGAACGCAAAGCCCCATGACATTTACGTCTTAAGACACTTATCATCTCCCTAATAGAGGGTGTCTCCCTTACTCCCCCCTGGTTGCCCCTTCAAGGAGAGCACATCAGCCATACAAGACCAGCTCCTCACATCTAGTATTAATAACAACCAGTTGTTTTCGCAACCTCTTATCCTTTATGCTTATATGGCTTATAGTTACGATACTGTACCCTAAGTGGGGTTTTCTTGAGGCCGAATGCATCATAGCGAAGACTTACCAAGAATGTCTAGGGTAGGTTCGTCCATCCCGGGAATCCTTGGCTCAACCATGTACCTCGGCGCCTTGGTCATACTTTGCACCCCTTAGAAGAGACCCTCAGTCTTCCAACCAGGGTATAACCTTATATAGTTGGAAGTCCAAAGTGTCTCTCCTGGATAGGTATCTCAAAGATATGGACCCCAGTCTCCGTGTCTCAGGTTCCAGAAATGGTATAACCTTATCCCTGAGCCACAGAAAGAGATACCCCCTAATATGACGTACTTTAGGTCCTACATTTGCCTCTTGCGAAATTGTATTCGCGAACTAGGGTGTACGCCATAAAGGTTCGTCCCGTTCTTTGTTTATTTTGCGTATATTGCAATCTTTCATTCATTATGTAATCTTGAACAACCTTGCAAATAAACTCGCAGCTGTAAAAATTTGTTTTGCCCATTTCTTCTTTGTTTCATTAAAAATTTGTTACTGATAATATCTTTTTAAAAATAATCTGTTCCATGGTCTATCCAGTCTTTGACCAACATCTCTTCCTTCTGGGTCCACCAACCTGTATGCCCCTGTTCCAACTATCTCTTTAATGATATACGGTCCATCCCATTTTCTCGCCAACTTTCCACCACGTTCTCGCTGGTATTATGGTGTTTCTCGCAGAACTAAATCGCCTGGTTGAAACTCACGTTTTTTGACTCGCTTGTTATATTCGCGAGCCAACCTTCGCTGATAATTTTCCATATGTTGTAATGATTTTTCTCTATTTTCTTCTAATTCATAAAGTTCTCTTAGAATCATGCTAGCATTAATATTCTTCTCCCAAACCTCTATTTTTGTTGTAGTAATAGCAACTTCTGTTGGTAGTACTGCTTCAACACCATATGTTAAACAAAAAGGTGAAATCCCAGTTGCCTCTCTCCTGGTTGTGTTGTAAGCCCATACTGCATTATGTACCTGTTCACACCATGCTCTATGGTACCCTTATAATTTCTTTTTTAAGATGTTTGTGATTGTCTTATTAGTTGCTTCAGCCTGACCATTAGCTTGTGGGTATAATGGAGTAGATTTTCCACATCTTATCTTAAATGCATTGAGTAGCAACTCTATGTTTTGTCCTTCAAATTGTTTTCCATTATCAGAAACCAACTGTGCTGGAATTCCAAATCTGCAGATGATATTTTCAAAGATGAATGTAAATATATCTTTATCGCGAATGTGATGTACTGCTTTTACTTCTGCCCACTTTGTGAAGTAATCTGTCGCGACAATTAAGTATCTCGTCTGCCCTGAACCTGGCACAAAGGGTCCCACAATATCTAAGCCCCATTTTCCAAAAGGCCACACACTTTTTGAAGATGATAATGGTGCCCCGGTGCATGTATGCTCTTTCCATATCGCTGGAAATCTTCGCAACGCTTTGATAATTGTTTTGCATCTTCATGCATATACGGCCAATAATAGCCTTGCATTTTTGTTCTATAAGCCAAAGATCTTCCTCCGTTATGATTACCAGCATCTCCGCTATGCAAAATTTTTAACACTTTTTCTCCTTTTTCCCGTGTCAAACATCTAAGTAATGGCCCATTAAAAGATTTTCGATACAATACTCCATCCCTTAATTCATAATTTGTTGCACGGCTCTTTAATTTGTGCGCCTCCAATATATTTCTTGGTGTTTCACCTGTCGCCAAGTATGCGTGAAGTTCTTCTCTCCAATCTGCGAAAATGTCGCTGGCTGGTTCTTCTGTGTCATTTTCTATTATCATTACATCCGCCTTTTCTTCTTCTTCTTTATTAATTGAAGGTGATACAAGCGTCTGAATTCTTATGCATCTCGCAGCTGGGTTTGTCATCATACTTGATATAAATGCAAAAGCATATGTGAGTCGGTTATCTTTTCTTGATATATGGCTCCATTTTATTTTTGGAATTCTCGCAGACAATTCTTCAACAAGTTTCTTGTATTTCTTCAGAGATGGTTCATTTGTTGTGTATTATCCTTTTATCTGGCGAATAACCAATTGCGAGTCACTGGTAATCCTTGCGTTCTCCAACTTCATTTTTACGGCGAACTTTAGAGCATGCACCATAGCTTCATATTCTGTCTCATTATTAGTGGATGTGAATTCCAAACGAAATGAAAAAGCCATTTTTTCTCCTTCTGGCGAGATAAAGATCACTCCAATTCCATTTCCTTCCCCATTTGATGATCCATCCACCAATATTTCCCACATGTTGGGTTCCTTTAATAGATCTTTTGGATCTCCATGTTCTTCTTCTATGTCCATTATTTCTTCCACAACTTCATCATCTTCTAGAGGAAATTCTGCTAAAAAATATGCTACAACTTGTGATTTTGGCGAGGATAGGACTTCATATTTGATTTCAAAGTGCCCTACTTGTGCATTCCATCTCTCAACTCTGCCTGATATTTTTGAGTTCTTCATTACTGATTCAATGGGCACCTTTGTTAATACCTTTACTTTGTGTGCCTGAAAATATATGCGAAGTTTGAAGGTTGCATAAACCAAGGCCAGAATTATCTTCTCAATTTTTGAATAATTTCTCTCTGCAAAATTAAACGTTTTGCTGATGTAATAAATTGGTTTTTCTACCCCTGCATCTATTCGCAGTAACACTGCGCTTAATGCGTGAGATATTGTCGCAAGATAAATCAATAATTCTTCTTCCGGCTCCGCTTTCTATAAAATAGATATGTTCATTAGATATTCTTTAACTCCTTGAAAAGCCTTCTCACATTCATCTGTCCATTTGAATTTTGTACCCTTCCTGAGTATATTAAAGAAATGATTGCATTTATCTGAAGATCGCGAGATAAATCTTCCTAGCGAGGCTAAGAGCCCATTCAACTTCTGTACATCTTTCACTATTGCCGGTGTTGGCATATAGCGAATTGCCTGTACTTTCTCTGGATCAACTTGAATTCCTTCTTTTGATACAATATAACCTAAAAATTTCCCTGACGCTACTCCAAAAATGCATTTTTTAGGATTCACCTTGATGTTAAAGAGTCGCATTTGATCAAAAATCTCCTTCAAATCTTGCACATGGTTCTTAGCTTCTTTACTCTTTATTAGCGTGTCATCTACATACACCTCTAATGTTTTGTGTATCCACTTTACGAAAACCTTCTCCACCATTCTTTGATACGTTGCTCCAGCATTTCGTAACCCAAAAGGCATTTTTGTGTAACAATATAATCCTCTTCGAGCAAAAAATGCGGTGTGCTCTTGATCTTCTTCAGCAAGAGGAATCTGGTTATAACCTTTATACCCATCTAATGAAGATATTCTATCATTTCCTGCTACTGATTCAACCATTTGAGGAATATCTGGTAATGGAAAACTATCTTTAGATCAAGCTTTGTTTAAGTCAGTAAAGTCTATACAAATTCGGATCCCCTTATTTTTCTTTGGAACCACTACCATATTTGCAATCCATTCCGTGTATTTTGCTTGTCTTATAATTCTAGCATCAAGCATTTTCTGTAACTCATCTTCTATTTTTGAGTGATAAGTTGTTGCGATTTCCTTATCCTTTGCTTGAATGGTCTCACATCTTTGTTAATTTATAACTTATGACATGAAACTGATGGATCTATTACAGGCATCTCATCCATACTCCACGCGAAAATATCCTTATACTCTCGCAAGAGATTTATGGTTTGTTGTTCTTTATCTGCACCCATTTTAGTTCCAATTTTCAGCATTTTAGGTTCTTCTTCACTTCCAACATTTACTTCCTTTGTTGGTTCTGCTGCGGTGTAGCTGGCCTCAGGTTCTCCCATTGGTGTTGGTGTTTCAATGACTCTCGCGGGCTCATCATCTTCTTGCGATATCTCGTTGGGTATTCCTTTTCCTTCTCTTGCTCTTATCATATAAACTTTAAATTCTTATTCTTTCTTTGCCTCTTTTGCCAATTTTCTGCGAACTTTTCGCAGTTTTGGACGCTCTTCATAATTTCTTACTTCAATTCAATAACACATCTTCGCAAGATCAGTATATCCTCTTATTTTTCCAACTCCACTAGGCATAGGAAATTTGATGCATTGATGTAATGTTGATGCTACAGCCTTGATTGCATGTATCCATGGTCTCCCCAATATCATGTTATATGGTGCCTCCACATCCACCACACATAATGTTACTTGTGTTTCAATCTCTCCTAGAGGAATTCGTACCATTATTTCGCCTTTAAGTTTTGTTATAGATTTTCCAAAACCATGAATGTGATAATTTGAAAAAGACATCTCTTCATCCTTATATCCCATTTTCTTAAATGTATGATAGAATATAATATCTACAGAACTTCCTGCGTCCACCAAAGTTCTATTTACGACCCATTCTTCTGCAGATCTTGTTGATTTTCCTTCTTCACTCGCATAGTAGATACCGTGATTTCCAATGGAGATGTATGATCCAAATTTTATTTTGGTATTTCTGCTGCTGTGAATGTGATTTCTTGCTTTTCCCAATCCTTCAGAGGTGGTATTTTATCCACCATCATAATTCTTTTTCCTTCAAAATATCGTTTATGAATCTTTCCTCTAATATTTTCATGGAATTGGTTGATCATTATTTTTTTTATCGTATTGCACTCCAACTTACTTTAATCCTCCTTTGCTTTAATTATTTTTTCTTTAACTGCTTCACCAATTTGTTCAATCATCTTCTTAACTCGAATATTGATCTTTAATCTTGCTTTTTCCTATAATTTTCAACTTTCAATCCCTGTTTCTGGCACCAAAATGTAGTTGCAGGAAATCCTGCACTACACCCTTGATAAGAACTTACTGTAATTAAGATATATTTGAAGATTAAAAATGTAGTTGCAGGAATTCCCACACTACACCCTATTCAAGAATTCACTAACATCTATGTCATAATTTCAAGATTAATAACACTTTTTATTAATTTGATCTTAAGGAATTACAGAAATCAAGAACACAGAACACTTGATAAAGATTTTCTCTCTCCTAAAACTTTCCTAACACATAAAAATTCATTACCCTCTCTGGAACTACTCATCCCCTTTATATAGGTATTTACATAATGGATTACAGCTCATGACAGCTCATTTACAGCTAAGATTCCCTTCAATTTCGGACCTGAATTACTGCGATAAATCGCAGTTGGCACCGCCTTTATCTTTCACAGGTTTTATTGATATATCGCAAACATGTCACACTTTCTTCGTGTTTCCGTCGTTTTAAGCCGTTACGTCATTGTTTAAGTCATCTTTGGATGTGTCGCAGAATATTACTGATGTATCACAGAGTAGTCGTTTATTATCGATGTATCGCATAATAGTTGTTTATTTCTCAAGAATATTGTTGTGAAAATATTCTGATCCTACATATTGCCTCTTCTCATATCTTTTCTGCGAAGAAGATAAAGATCATGAGAATTTGAACTTCTTGATTTGCCGCAACTCCTTATCTTTTACCCGACAAAGTTCCCTACTTTACGCTCTTACTGCTGACACACGTCAATCTTTACCGATTAACCCGGTTACCCATCCTTCATCTATAAATAGATGTTCCACTCGAGACTATTTCCTTCTTCTTACCTTCTCTTTGTTCTTTAAAATATTTTTTTTTGTCTGTAACTTTTTCTTTCCTGTTATTCTTTCTGCTGCTACTCTAATGGAGACTCAAAGGTATGTTCTTATCTTCTATCTTATTTTGTTCACGTTATGTTATCTTTATAGCCCACTTTTCTTATAATCCCCATATTTTATCATCTTTTTCAGTAACACCACTTCTCAAACTAAAATTACTATCAAAAATCCTCACCCTAAGGGTTCTCAGAAAAGGCGCGTTGGGAAGACGAAAAGATCTGAGGATGATAAGGTAGTAAGAAACACCTATTCCTTTGAAATAACAATATTGTTGCCTCTGTTTCTTACCTACATTATTATTCGCAGAATGAAGAGAATGTTCCTAAGCCTCTTAAGCGTTCGCGTCAAGTTAAAACTCTTTCAGATAAAGTGGATATTCTTGAATTTTTACCTGCAAAACCTGTTTCGTCGCAAGATAAATCTTCTTCTTATCCTTGCATAAATTTCAATACTCATTTTACTTCTCCATCGACCCCTACTAAAGTTATTGCTAATATTCCTATATCTGATAATCCCAACATTTTGAAAAATGTGATAGATGAATCTACGATAGTTGGAAATAAATCTGTGACAAATGAAACTGCGGTAAATGAAACGACAGTCAATGAGGCTGCGGTGAATGAAGTCGTAGATAATGAAACTGTGGTAAACAAAGCTGCAATTAAGGAAACTGCGATGGGTGATGACGCGGTGAATGAAACTGTTACTGCGACCACTTAAATTCCTTCTTCCACTCTTACTATCGCCAAAACTTCTTCCTGTACATCTCTTCCTTCTTCCCAAGAAATAGCAACAGGGGTTGAAGCTGCTTTTCAAATATTATCTGAAGTTTTGGACGATGCTATGAAATCTTCTTCAGATCCTGCGATACAGGATGTTTATATGATTCTAAGCAAGCATCTTGGGTCTTGCGGTTCTTCATCCTCGTTAACTGCCTTAGAAAATGAGGGTGAAAATTTGAAGAAGAATCTTCAAGCAAAAACTTTGGAGTGTGAACTTCTCGATCACAAGCTTCATAACTCTGAATTAGACTGTGAAATTCTTTGCAGCAGAAATGATGATCTAAAAGGTATAACTTTCTGGCCTTTGCTTTTGCCTCTGTAAATCTTTGCTTTTTATATACTCAATTTTCCTTTATTTATTTGTTGATTCATATTTAGCTTCAAAACATAACCAATTAATGAAGATACTTGAGTTGGAAACAATCGCTGATGAGGCCCGCGTTGGGAAAGAATCTTGGAAGAATCAATTTGATAATTTGAATGTTCTTCATGCATATTCAATCGACGAGATCAATAATCTTAAGAATGAGAACAACCAACAAATCCATGAACGAGATCAACTAATTCACGAACGAGATCGTCTAAGTAATGAAGCCACCCAACTTTTATATTCGCTAAACCAGATTAACTTGAGGGTGGAATCCTTATCAGATGAAAACAAAGTTTTATCCCAAGAAAAACGTAGTTTTGTGGATACAACAAAGACTTATTCGCAGCAATTAGACAATCTTCAAAAGTTATGTAAGGACCAAGAGCAATCCCTTCACACACTAAAAGATGAACTTAAAAATAAAATTGAATCATCTGCTGCTGAACAAGAGAAGCTTATGAAGGGCAGATTAGCTCTAAGTGTAAAAGTCAACAATCTCAAAGATGATTGTACTTGACTAAAGGAAGAAAATGTTTATCTTCGTAATTGTGAAAAAAGTATAAAATCTCGTTTAAAAGGTAAAGTTGGGGATAATTTTGATGATGCCATCTACCGATGGAAGAGTTGCTTCTTTAATATAATTCACACTTTATCTTCACAAAAGGAAGGTAGTCATTTTGACTGCCTCATCTGTTAATTACTTCATTATATTTTCTCATCTTATTTTTCGCGAAAATTCCCTCTAATATTAAATTTTTCTCTCGCAGAATCTGAGAAGCATCTTCAAGCTTCAATTTCTGATTTATCTATGAAGTTGGCCAAACTTCGCAAAAAGAACAACGTGCTTTCCAACTCTCATAATAGGGCATTGAGAAGATTTGATTATCTTGAATATTTCAAAGATATAGAGATCAGAAACCGGGAAAATAATTGCCTCCGCAAAGCTCATTTAGGTGCTGAGGTTTTCATAAATAATGTTCTACTCTCTCATTCTTTACCTCCTATGAAGATCAAACCCTTGGAGATAGATGATAATGAAGTTCCTCATCCCATAGATGAAGATCTGAATTATTCAAGTAATGAAGAAGATTTTTCTGAAGATGAACAAAATCCACTTGAGGACGAAGGAAACCCTCTTAATGAAGCGGAAGAACAAAATCCTCCTCATGAAGAACAAAATCCTCCTCATGAAGAACAAAATCCTCCTCATGAAACAATCACTGGTGATAAAGAAACTCTAACTGAAAAAGATGATGCTGGTGAAGATAATAGTGGTGAACAAGAATGATGAAATTAGAGAAGAATTTTCTTTAAATTATCATGTATTCTTGCGAAATATTTCTGGTTCTGCGAATGATTGTAATTTCCGAATCTTTCTTCTTCCTGCTCTTTTTGTGAAACATTGAAGTTATTTGTAACTCAATCACCTGCTCTGATTTATATATTTTTATTAATTCTGAATCCAATCTTGATAAGCTTGATTATCTTACTTCTTTTTTATTATTTTAATTCTTCTCAAGGAAGATAATGAAATGTTGTTTTATAATCCCCATATTTACCCCTCATAATCTTCCTTGTGAAGTATTTTGTTTGTTACCCTTGTAAGAAATCCCATACTTGCCTCTTCTTATCAATCTGTAATACTATCGCAAATATTTCTGCGAAGAATTTGTTATATGCTTCGCGGATATAACTTTTCTTGTGGTCTTATTTCGCCTTCCTAGTTAAAGGTCTTATTATGCCACTTTTATGCGACAAGATCGCAGGACATTCTTACTCTTCATGTAATAATCCATTGATCTTGCCTTATCAATTAATTTTAATTTCTGCGACAATATGATAAATCTAAGCCATCTTGTGAGATTAATCTCTCTTTGGTTTTTAAGATTTATGATATTGCCGTCTTTGCGATTTATATCCTCTTATTATTGATTTCATTTATCTCATTATTTGATCTTATCGCAAAAACCCATTGATCTCATCTTAACATTTCTTATTAGGCTTTTTGGCCAGTCATGCAGCAATATGATAGGCCTAAATATTCTTGCGAATATAAAGTCCCATGACATTGCTGTCTCTGTCACGCGACAATATGAGGGGTCTAAATATTCTTGCGAATACAAAGCCCCATGACATTGCCGTATTTTTTGATACACAGCTCCCTAATGGAGGGTATCGCCCTTATCTCTCCCCACGGTTGCCCCTTCAAGGATTATACATCGGTCATACAAGACTAGTACTTTCCCATCCGGTTCTTCCAACAACCAGTTGTTTTCGCAGCCTTGTCCTTTATGACTTATATGGCTTATAATTACAAGACTGCACCCTAAGTGGGGTTTTCTTCGGGCCGAACACATCATAAGCCAAGACTTGCCATGGATATCCAGGGTAGGTTCATCCATCCCGGGCACCCACAGCTCAACCGTGTACCTCGGCGCCTTGATCATACGTTGCATTCCTTAGGAGAAACTCTCGGGCGCCCAACCAGGGTATAACCTTATATAGTTGGGAATCCAAGTTATCTCTCCCGGATGGATTTTCTATAATCCCAAATTTCCATGACTAGGTTCCAGCAGTGGTATAGCCTTTCCCATATCCATGCAAAGAGATACCCCCCTTATGACGCACTTTAAAGACATTGCCTCTTACGGAATAAAATCCGCGAACTAAGGTGTACGCCATAAAATTCCATCCCATTCTTATGTATTTTTAGGCGATTTGCGCCCATCTTATGCATTTGCATTAAATTTTTTAATTATCTCGCAAATTGTTGCGGAAAATAGATTTTATATTCAGCTAACTTTGTTCTTGCAGAATATTTCTTTTATCCTCTCGCAATTTTTTGCGTGTAATCCCTTCATTATAGTCTTTCAAATCTTCATTGGTAATATTTTCTCAAATATTGTCTATTCCATGGTCTACCCAGTATTTGACCCATGTCTTTTCCTTCTGGATCCATTAATTTATATGCTCCAGTTCCAACTATTTCTTTGATTATATATGGCCCATCCCATTTTTTCGCTAATTTTCCTCCATTTTCTCGCTGATATTCTGGTGTTTCTCGCAGAACTAAATCTCCAACTTGGAATTCCCGCTTCTTTACTCGTTTATTATATTCACGAGCTAATCTGCGATGGTAGTTTTCCATATGTTGTAGTGCTTTTTCTCTCTTCTCTTCTACCTCATCAACCTTGTCTAGAATCATACCAGCACTAAGATTCTTTTCCCAAGATTCTATTTTTGTTGTAGGAATAACAAATTCTGTTGGTAATACTGCCTCAACCCCATATGTTAAACAAAAAGGTGATACCCCAGTTGCTTCTCTTCGTGTTGTATTATAAGCCCAAACTGCATTATGGATTTGTTGACACCACATACTATGATTCCCTTCTAACTTCTTTTTGAGAATATCTGCAATTGTTTTGTTAGTTGCTTCAGCTTGACCATTGGACTGTGGATATAAAGGAGTTGATTTTCCACATTTTATCTTGAATGCATTAAGTAACATCTCTATATTTTGTCCTTCAAATTGTTTTCCATTATCTCACACCAATTGTCTTTGGAATTCGAATCTGCAAATGATATTTTCAAATATAAATGTGAAAATGTCCTTATCACGAATATGTTGTACCGCTTTAACTTCCGCCCATTTTGTGAAGTAATCTGTTGCGACAATTAAGTATCTCTTTTGCCTGGTTCCTGGTAAAAATGGTCCCACAATATCTAGACCCCACTTTCCAAATGGCCAAACATTTTTTGAAGATGTTAATGTTTCACCTGGTGCATGTATTCTTTTTGCAAATCGCTGACATTCTTCGAAACTTCTTGATAAATTCTTTGCATCTTCATGCATATGGCCAATAATAACCTTGCATTTTAGTTCTGTATGCCAATGATCTGCCACCGTTTGTGATTACCAAAGATCCCCACTATGCAGCATTTTTAATATCTTTTTTCCTTCTTCTTGTGTCAAACATCTGAGGGAAGGCCCATTTAAAGATTTTCGATATAATACCCCATCTCTTAACTCATAATTCGTTGCTGTACTTTTTAATTTATGTGCTTCCAATCTGTTTCTTTGTATCTCCCCCCTTGCTAGATATGCGTGAATTTCTGCACGCCAATATGCGATAATTCGGCTTGATTCTTCGCCATTATTTGCTACTACCATTGCCTCAGCTTCCTCTTTTTCTTCTTTATTAATTGATGGTGCTATGAGTGTTTGTATTTTTATACTTCTCGCAGTCGGATCTACCATCATACTTGGTATGAATGCAAAACCATCTGCAAACCTATTATCTCTTCTTGAAAAATGCCTCCATTTGAGTTTTGGTATTTTCACAGATAATTCTTATAAAAGTTTCTTATATTTTTTCAAATATATATCATTAGTTGCATATTCCCCTTCAATTTGGCGAATAATCAACTGTGAATCACTGGTAATTCTTGCATTCTCTACCTTCATTTCTATCGCAAATCTTAGGGCATGTATTACA
Organism: Papaver bracteatum; assembly: GCA_023529315.1. Classification (NCBI taxonomy): domain Eukaryota; kingdom Viridiplantae; phylum Streptophyta; class Magnoliopsida; order Ranunculales; family Papaveraceae; genus Papaver; species Papaver bracteatum. The sequence continues at coordinate 1,896,315 of JAJJWX010000572.1, read as the reverse complement.
TCCTCATATTCTGTCTCATTATTGGTAGACTTGAATTCCAGTCGAAATGCAAATGCCATTTTTGCACCTTCTGGCGAAATAAAAACGACTCCCACTCCATTTCCTTCTCCATTAGATGATCCATCCACTAATATATCCCACCTATTTGGTTCTGTTAAAAGATCTCTAGGATCCCCATATTCTTCTTCTATATCCATCATGTCTTTTACAGCTTCATCATCCTCCAAAGGAAATTCTGCGAGAAATTCTGCGACTATTTGAGATTTTGGCGAAGATAAAATTGCATATTGGATCTCAAAATGCCCCACTTGTTCATTCCATCTTTCAACTCTGCCTGATCTTTTTGAATTTTTCATTACTGACTCGATTGGTACTTTTGTTAATACTTTGATTTTATGCGCTTGGAAATATATGCGAAGTTTAGAGGCTGCATAAACTAATGCCAAAATTAGTTTTTCAATCTTTGAATAATTCTTCTCTGCAGCATTAAATGTTTTGCTGATGTAGTAAATAGGTTTTTCAACTCCTGCGTCATTTCGCAAAAGTACTGCACTTAAAGCATGTGGAGTTGTCGCAAGATATATCATCAATTCTTCTCCTAGTTCAAATTTTCCGTAATATGGATATATTCATCAAATATTCTTTTATTCCTTGAAAAGCTTTCTCACATTCGTCTGTCCATTTAAATTTTGTTCCCTTCTTTAGTATGTTGAAGAAATGCTTGCATTTATCTGATGACCGCGAAATAAATCTTCCTAGTGATGCTAAAAGTCCATTCAATTTTTGCACATCTTTTATCATTCTTTGAGTTGGCATATCCCAATCGCTTGCACCTTTTCGTGGTCAACTTGTATTCCTTCTTTTGATACAATATATCCCAAGAATTTCCCAGATGATACTCCGAAAGTACATTTCTCAGGATTTACTTTGATATTAAAAAGCCGCATCTGATCAAAAATTTCCCTTAAGTATTGCACATGATTTTTAGCTTCTTTGCTTTTTACCAACATATCATCCACATATACCTCTAAAGTTTTATGTATCCATTTTGCGAATACTTTTTCCACCATTCTTTGGTATGTTGCCCCTGCATTTCGTAACCCAAAAGGCATATTTGTGTAGCAATATAATCCTCTAGGAGAAAAAAATGCAGTATGTTCTTGATCTTCTTCACAAATGATTTTGATTATAGCCCTTGTATCCATCCAACGAAGATATTCGATCATTTCCTGCGGCAGATTCCACCATCTGCGGGATATCTGGTAAGGGAAAACTATCTTTGGGAAAAGCTTTATTTAAATCAGTAAAATCGATGAAAATTATTATCCCCTTGTTTTTCTTGGGAACTACTACCATATTGGCGATCCATTCTGGATATTTCGCTTGCCTTATAATTCCTGCATCGAGCATCTTTTGCAATTCTTCTTCTATCTTGGCATGATAAGTAGTTGCAATCTTTCTTATTCTTTGTTTGATTGGTCTCATATTTTTGTTAATCTCCAATCTATGGCACGCAACAGATGGATCTATTCCAGGCATCTCATCCATATTTCATGCAAAAATATCTCTGTATTCTCGCAGAAGGTTTACAGTTTGCTCTTCTTCCTCCACATCCATCTTAGTTCCAATTTTCAGTATCTTTGGATCTTCTTCACTTCCAACATTTACTTCTTTTGTTGGTTCTGCTGCAGTATAACTAGCTTCATGTTCTCCCATTGGTTTTGGTGCCTTTATTACCTCCGCTGGTTCATCATTTTCTTGCGACATATCGCCAAATATTCCTTTTCATTCTTCTGATTTTATCATGTAAATCTTGAATTCTTCTTCTTTCTTTTCTTCTCTCCTCATTTTTCTGCGCTGTTTTCGCAACTGAATTTGATTTTCACGATTCCTTACTTCATTTTGGAAACATAACGCTGCATAATCTGCATCTCCTCTAATTTCGCCAATTCCACTAGGCATAGGGAACTTTAAACACTGATGTAGAGTTGATGATACAACCTTGATTGCATGTATCCAAGGTATTCCCAACATCATGTTATAATGTGATTTCACATCCACCACGCTCAGAGTGACCTGCGTCTCTATTTCCCCCAGCGGAATTCGCACTACAATTTCACCTTTAGGTTTTGTTAGAGATTTTCCAAATCCATGAATGTGATATGTTGGGCTAAGCATTTCTTCATCTTTGTATCCCATTTGCTTGAATGTGTGGTAAAACATTATATCCACAGAACTTCCTGCATCCACCAGAGTCCTATTCACAGCCCACTCTTCTGTAGATCTTACTGATTTCTCTTTTCTTGTTGGTACAACAGACACTGTGATCACCAATGGATATGTATGACTTAAATTATCTTTCGGAATTTCTGCTGCCGTGAATGTGATCTTCTGTTTTTCCCAATCTTTTAGCGGTGATGTCTCATCTACCGTCAAGATTTTCTTTCCTTAAAAATCTCACTTGTGTATCCTTCCTCTAATATCTTCATGGAATTTATCTATCATCATTTTTGTTATTACATCACACTCCAATTTCTTTTGATTATCTTTGATTTCAATCATCTTTTCTTTGCCAAATTTCTTAATACTCTTCTAATTCTTGAATAATTTCTCTCTTTTACTTAACTTTTACTTTGATTTTCAACTCTTCAATCCCTGTTTCTAGCGCCAAAATGTAGTTGCAGGAATTCCCACACTACACCCTATTCAAGAATTCACTAACATCTATGACATAATTTGAAGATTAATAACACTTTTTATTAATTTGATCTTAAGGAATTACAGAAATCAAGAACACAGAACACTTGATAAAGATTTTCTCTCTCCTAAAACTTTCCTAACACTCAAAAATTCATTACCCTCTCTGGAACTACTCATCCCCTTTATATAGGTATTTACATAATGGATTACAGCTCATTTACAGCTAAGATTCCCTTCAATTTCGGACCTGAATTACTTCGATAAATCGCAGTTGGCACCGCCTTTATCTTTCGCAGGTTTTATTGATATATCGCAAACATGTCACACTTTTTTTCGTGTTTCCGTCGTTTTCAGTCGTTACGTCATTGTTTAAGTCATCTTTGGATGTGTCGCAGAATATTACTGATATATCGCAGAGTAGTCGTTTATTATCGATGTATCGCAGAACAGTCATTTATTTCTCAAGAATATTGTTGTGACAATATTCTGATCCTACAAAAAACAACACTTTATTATTTGATTCTCAGAAATGTTTACAAGAAATGGAAGAAATCAAGAATACAACCGCTCTCTTGAATTTTCTCTCTCCTCAAGACTATCTCAACACTCAAAAAATACATCATCCCCTTTCTGAATCTACTGGGTCTCTTTATATAGAATAGTTACATAGTGGATGACAGATAAGTTTTCCTTTAATTTCGGATCTGACCCGCGATATTATCGCAGTATTTATAATGTCCATTCTCGCAAGCGTTGTAACCATCGCAGGATAATCACGCTCTTCTCGTGTTTCTTCATTCGTCAGATATTACGTCATTCTTTAAATCATTCTGGGACACTCGCGAAATGTTGTTGAGGAACTCGCGATGATGTTCGCAGAAGTGTTGTTAATCTCGTAAGAATAATATCATGGCGATATTCCGTTCCTACAAGTACCAAAGATAACAGGGGCACCATCTGGGTGATCCAACTACGATCATGAAAATATTATCTTGTATGATATCATCCCTGAAATAAGTGTTAAAAACAACCAACCACATATTCCACACTACGATTTTATCGATGTGGTAACGACAACATAAAATTAATATTGTCCATCACTACTCACCAGCATTCACCGTCACTACTTATTCCACCACAAACCAGGGGCGGAGCCAGGATTTTGAGGAGAGAGAGAGAGAGAAAAATTCTTGGCAAGTTGGATACATGTGAAAAATGGACTTTGTATCCCATTTTACGTTCTTGGCTCTTGGCAAGTTGGATACATGTGAAAAATAGACTTTGTATCCCATTTAACGATAAAAGAATAAAAATAAATATAATTGTGCTTGGCTCCGCCCTTAACCACCACTAATATTTCGGCCTCCACCTCTTCTACTACTCATTGTCGCAGAAAATGTCTATTGATATTATTTATCAAAATTACTTATTAATAAAAATAAATATTATAATTAATTAAGAAAACATTTATAATTAAAAAATGATTAGTCATTTATTATGAGAAATTAGTGAAACACTGATTAATAAAACACTTTACAATGAATAGATTATTTATTATGTGCAATTAGTGAAACACTAATTAATAAAGAAATTATGGTATTTAAGTTGAACAAACCACCACAGTTGATTTATATTTTCTATCAATTCCAACCAAGGTGGAACACTGGTTAGAGGCCACTCTTATGACACAATGGGTCATGAGTTTGAACCTCCCTGTTATAATTTTTGAATTTCCATATCCTGATTTGAGTATTCATTTTTTCATTCATAATATTGGAATTAACGCCACACGTGCGAGATGTAGGGGGTGGTCAGGAGAACCACAGCCCTTGATTTATCTTTATCCAGACAAATCCTGACCACCACTAACAAAGGAAAACTTATCCAAACCTTGTTTTATACTAATGATAAATAAAAGTATATGGCCGTCCATCAGATCGTTGGGTTTCCTGATACGGTTAGGCTTCATAAGATATCTTCACGGTTCTATATCAAGAATAAATTCCGCAAAAAGGAAAGAAAAGGATTTTTCCTTATTTATGGGTTTTGTATATTAATAAAGTTTGTTATTATTCCAAATCAGTTTTTGTTTATCACTCCTCCTTTAAAAGGCTAAGTCATATGAGCTCCCACATTGCACGGTGAGCATGACACCACCTCAAATTAAATTAGATAAAAGCTTTCAACTACACCAATTCTGGAGAAGACAAGTGTCGTAACGTTATTGGTCAAAGATTATTTTTTTTAAAAGCACCCCCTTAGTAGAGAACTTCATTGGTCCAAGCCCCCTTATTTTAACGGCCAAATACTAAAACTGTTAGTAGAAACGTGGGTGTACAAGACTTATGTGTTGATTTACACCTAATTAAAAAATTACACCGGGTTTACACCAAATACTTAACTGGACGTTAAGTAACACCGTAAAGCAGCGACGTTACGTCAAAATCTTATTAATAGGGAAATAAAGATTTTAGAATATTCGAATTTCCATAAAAGAAGAATTTTATACTGAAAATATTTCCATGTTTTAATTTTCATAACAAAAAATGTTAAACTAAAAAGATAACAAAAATAAACGTAAAAATTCTTTACCAATTTCCGTATTTTAATACCAAAATCATTATCTAAAAATCTTTTGAACAATCTTATTAATTTCCATATATTGGTTGATCATGCATAAAGAATTTTTCAAACTTTAACCTCATCAAGTCTTACGTTCATTTAGTACAATGTCACAGAAGATTTTCTTCACTGATAAGGTGCACAAAATATTCGTCACAGAAGATATTCTTCACTGCTTTCCAGCGGGAGCCTTTGTTATCTCTCTTCCATTGTCACCATTTCTTTGCTCTTTTGTCCTCTCGATTCATCCAATCTTTATTTAGTACCTACAAACACAAAATTAATTAGTACAAGTATTCTAACTACAATGGATGCCTTACATACACTGTGAAAGTAAAGTGTTGAGCCCTAAGATTGAATTTCAATATGAACATTTAAGCACAACAGAGTTACTATCATTAACATGAATAAAAAGTAGCAAATAAATATTGGATGAACTTAGAAATTGATATGAATAACCCTAGCAGTTGAACTTAGAACATGATGATCAAAACACAAATTATATTAACCTAGAAATTGATCCAACTAAACTCCGATAATTTCTTACACAACAATTGCCCTATTTGTACATCAATTTCTTCTCAAATACTAGAATTTGATAATTTAGAGAACAACCACTCACTCAATTCGTGTTTTTCGACAAACCCCCTCTGCAATTCTGCTCTTCAATTCTTGATTTGATGTTTGCTTTTTCCATTGAAGATAACCCTAGCTCTGTCTCTCTCAATCATATCTTCTAGGGTTACTGTTTTGGGGAAGATGCTACGATAGAGATAGAAAGAGACTAGGAAGTTGATTGAGGGCTCTTCATCAGAGATTTGTCGGGGAGAGAATGGAGAGATTGATGAACTGATGGTTTTGCAGGTTATGGAAAAGATGAAAGTACGAAGGATGTGTTTGGCTTTATGTGGAGATGCCTTGGATGTTGATCATCTGACTCGGATCTGATGGCTCAGATTGGACAAGGGTTTGGGGTTTCATCTCTTTAAAGATCTTCTTCTAGGCTAAAACATTCTTCAAAGCTAATATCTCAAGCCCATACCTAGTCTTTAAGTCTTGCTAATCTTCACTTGCGGATGAGGTGCAAAAGATAATCTTCACTTACTGATAAGGTGCACAAAATATTCTTCACAGAAGATATTCTTCACTGCTTTCCAGCGGGAGCCTTTGTTATCTCTCTTCCATTGTCACCATTTCCTTGCTCTTTTGGCCTCTCGATTCATCCAATCTTTATTTAACACCTACAAACACAAAATTAATTAGTACAAGTATTTATTCTTGAAAAACAAAGGAAAACAGGATTTGGGATAATATATGATTTTAACGCACAAATGAAAGAGATCTTAACAAAGAGAGATTATGAAAGAATTGCATAATTTAGTTAACAAAAGCCAGTTAACAAAAGCCAGTGATATCAACAAAAAAAAAGAGAGAGAGAGAGATTATGAAAGAGATCTTAACAGAAAAAAAGGGAAATGGTGAAATTTATGTAATGGGATGAATTAATGATATTTTAGTCTGTTTCCAGTTCCCCTTGGTGTATCTATTTTCAAAACAACAAAACCTATTATTTAACTACTTCAATACACATAACCAGAGGTAAAGTTTAAGCAAATACAGAGAGGGAACTTTCACCTTTAGTTTACCGTTGGTGCACAAAGTCGCACTCCAAAATCCCTATAAAAAGTCCAGATACCAGGAATTTGTTAAGAACATATAACGCAGTACCAAAAAAAAAAAAGTTAAGAACAAAAATACTAAAGAACTATACGTTTAGAGTTAGAGAATAACAAACAAGAGATTAAATCTAGTACCTTAAGAAAAGGAAAAGTGAACTTTGAAGGTGTGAATTGCTCTCCTTTTTCCAATTTGAACTTCATATGACCTTTCATAAGGATCAAGTTAACCAAATCAAACCGCTTTTTCCCCTTGTTACCCTTGAGTACAAGAGAAAAAAACGGTTTGATATGGTTAGACTTAACCCTGAAAAAAGGTTCCTCCCCTTGTTAAAAATCTTCAACCACATGGAATCCCCCGAACTTTTATCTATAGTTGAAGGACGAGTTGCGGCATACCATTCTTGGGTGATTGCTAAATCTTCCTCGGGGTCAAACGATGCCATTTGTTGTATGTGATAGTAGGTTCTATACTAAGAGTTTTCTAGGGTTTAGGCTTTCATAAGAGTCTCAAGAACACAAGAATTTTGGTTCAAGTATTAGTTTTGTTTCATAAGGAGAAACGTAGTTTAGCTTCAATCAAGAGAACATTCAGCAAACAGTTGTCTCACCTCAACTTTGATCGACTAATGTTGCCTGGTATACAAAATAAATTTGCAAGAATGAATAAAAATAAAGATGCACAACAGTAGGAAAAGAAAATAAGAATATGCTTGATTGAAGAAATAGGATAAAAAAATAACTAGATATTCAGCAAGTAAAATTCTAGGATAAAAATTAAGCTAACCTCAAAATGCCATTTTGATCCTCTACAGCAGACACCACTAATAAACTGAAAGCTAATTCCTCCGTCCAGGTTATATATATAGGTCAAGAATCAGTTTCTTGTTGTCCGTCCAGGTTATATATGCATGGTTCACTTGCTGATGAGGTGCACAAAATATTCTTCACAGAAGATATTCTTCACTTGCGGATGAGGTGCTAAAGATAATCTTCACTTGCTGATAAGGTGAACAAAATATTCTTCACAAAAGATATTCTTCACTGCTTTCCAGCGGGAGCCTTTGTTATCTCTCTTTTATTGTCACCATTTCTTTGCTCTTTTGGCCTCTCGATTCATCCATTCTTTATTTAGTACCTTTTTTTAGAAAATTAATTAGTACAAGTATTTATTCTTAAAAAAAAAATACAGAATTTGGGATAATATATGATTTTAACGCGCAAAGGATTACTCGTACGCACGTTAATGTTTACTAAACCAATAATTTTTTGCAATAGAAACAAGATTTGTTTGTTTTATTGCATTGGGAACAGGATTTATTTATTTTAGTGCAAGAAAAACCAGACAAAAAAAACACAATTTCCAAAGATATAAAATAATTCTTAATTAAACCTTAACATGTATACGGGGGTATACAAGTTAACAAAAGCCAATGAAATGTTATCAAAAAAAAAATTATGAAAGAGATCTTAACAGGAAAAAAGAAACAGAAATAGTGAAATTTATGTAATAGGGATCGATGAATTAATGATAATTTAGTCTGTTTCCCGTTCCCCCTGTGTGTCTATTTTCAAAGCAACAAAACTATTATTTAACGGAAACTATATATGCACCGTGGAAAAACCACCGCAAAATGCACCGGGTGAGATAGAAAAAAGGGGGCCCTATAAATCTCTGGGTGGTGGGTCCCAGAGGCTTGTTCCACTCGGTGAATCTCACGGTGTAAAAACGCAGTGAGTGTAGAATTGCCCATTATTTAACTATCGCAATACACATAACCAGAGGTAAAGTATAAGCAAATACAGAGAGGGTGTAGTTGCAGAATAATCTACAACTACACCCTCAATAGAATTAGTAAAAACTCAAGAAGTTCTTGATGGTGAATGATAACTTTCTTATTAATTCTCTTAGTTGATTACATAGAATTATCAAAATGGAACTAGAATAGTTACAACTTTTTCTATTCTCTTTCCTAAGATAATTTCTTACACTCATTAAAAGAACCTCCCGAATTTTACATTTGAACTCCTATTTATAGTAAAACTTATACAGCTGTATATGAATTGCGAAATATCGCAATTCATCCTCGCAAAACTTCATATTTCCCCACACTACTTCTATCATCGTATCATTTTATAACTCTTTCCTCCTTTATTTATTACAATACTCTTGAACTATTATCTTGCGATATTCAGTACCTACAGAGGGAATGTTTACCTTTGGTTTACCGTTGTTGCACAAAGTCGCACTCCAAAATCGCTATAAAAAATTCCATATACCAAGAACAAATAACGCAATACCCAAAAAAAAAAAAGTTAAGAACAAGAAACACTAAAGAACTATACGTTTAGAGTTAGACAATGACAAAAAAGAGTTTAAATCGAGTAGCTTAAGAAAAGGAAAGTGAACTTTGAACTTTAAAGGTATTAGTCTCAAAACGTATAGTTCACTTTCCTTTTATTAAGATACTCGATTTAAACTCTTGTTTGTCATTGTCTAACTCTAAACGTATAGTTCTTTAGTGTTTCTTGTTCTTAACTATTTTTTTTTTGGTACTGCGTTATTTGTTCTTGGTATCTGGACTTTTTTTATAGCGATTTTGGAGTGCGACTTTGTGCACCGACGGTAAACCAAAGGTAAAAGTTCCCTCTCTGTATTTGCTTATACTTTAACTCTGGTTATGTGTAATGGGAAATTCTACACTCACCGCGTTTTTACACCGTGAGATTCACCGAGTGGACAAGCCTCTGGGACCCACCACCCAGAGATTTATAGGGGCCCCTTTTTTCTGTCTCACCTGGTGCATTTTGCGGTGGTTTTTCCACGGTGCATATAGAGTTTCTGATAGACGAGACGTCTATTGATTACTGGACAAGACGAGACCTATGCTTTTCCATCCAGTCTGCTTTTCCAAGCATTTTCGTTCTCTCTCTGCCCCAAAACCCCAGGCTATGTGAAAAGATGTTTGCTTTCCCCAATTTTCTAGTCTCGAGGCAGCTTGTATATATAAAAATAAGAAGATCCACCATGTGAAAAGATGTTTGTATATATAAATAGCAGCATTTTAACCCTTTAGGAGTATATCTATAAGAGGTAGGATCCATGGACACTCTTAGATGGACAAGGTTAGACAAAATTTGCGTCATTTTCTCCGCAAAACCCAAAAGACAATGAATTTAAGTGTAATATTTTGATAATATTTACCTCTTATATGACTCTACATTCCTATAAAAAATGAACACAATTCGAGATGTATAAAATGACCATCTACCCCTTTGAATATCAGTCGTTCAAAGTTAACGGTTGAAATTAAGATTGGTAGATTTATATGCAATAGTTTTTTTGGACCGAGTAAAATAAAACTACTCATGGAAATAGAACAAACAAAGATTTATATGGGTGAAATGGACAAAAAAAGTTAGCAAGGATGAAACTGGATTCATCTTGGCTTAAACTTAAAAAATAGCAAGGATGAAACTGGATGCATCCTGTGTAAAATAAAAATAAGAAAAAGTATTTGAAAATGGGCAGGATGAAACTGGTTACATCCTTCCTATTTTTAATTTTTTTTCCATTTAAACAATATCAAAATCTAATTGTCCTTTTCACCCAGGAAATTTTGATTTTGGTATTTTTAACCAATTTTGTGTATCCAAAATAAAATAAAATATTGCGACATTGTACTGAATGAAGGTAAAACTTGATCAGGTTTAACTTTGAAAAATTCTTTTTGCATGATCAACTAAATTATGCAATATTTGCAATATCGACTTTCCGTATATTTCAAGAAATTCAACAATTCAACCTCCCTTTCAGTTTCTTGTGCAAATAATTTTTTAGAACTTTCATGTCGACATCAAAGTCATGTCAACCCATCAATATCACAACCCATGTCATATATTAGATAATTTTTAGGCTTGTTATTTAAAATTTTAAAGTGCTATCATCAGAAATATTGTGCTAACGGGGTGTGGCACATGCGAATTTCATTCTGAAATGCAATAACACATATTACATCTACACAGGCAGTGCAAAAAAATACATTTCACCATAAAAAAATCTAGTGCTAAATATACAAAAAATACATTTCGTAAATCCGATCATTGTTTGTTCTACTGTTCTTATGTTTGTTTAGAAAAATACATTTCCCAGCAGAATATACATTTCGGAAATTTAGTGCTAAATATATAAAAAATAAATTTCCCTGCAGAATCTTTGTTTGTTCTACTGTTCTTCGAATTAGGATTAGTATCACCTTCGTTGATCAAATCCGATTGTTGAACATTTGTTTTAGAGTTTTCCAATTCAATTCCTCCGTTCCCAGGATCGTCGGATCATTTACCCTTTAATATTACAAAAATTCTTAATGAATGATGCACAAAAACAACTTTAAAACCGCCTCTAACAAAATATCTTTCTACTGGGTCCCAGGGCATTCAAATTGGGATCCACCACACCCTAAAAATGGTTCAATATTACCCTTTTAGGGGTATCTTTGGAATACCTCGGTTTTAGAGTGGTTTTTTTATCGGTTTGTTTAGAACCACTACGGTTTACACCTTTTTATACATGTGCATAAGAAATTGATTATTATTCTATTAAAACTTTAATGTTATTCAACTCTCTCTTTTCCACTTCCCTATTCCTCAATCCAATTTATTTTTATTTATTTTTTGAAGCTTTTCCATCCAATTTAAAATGCCCGAGTCTGCGAGGTTTTTATGTGGTCCATTTGACGGTCCTTGCAGACTTTTTGGAATCTAAACCACATCTGGGTTTTGGTTCAAATTTCTTGTTTTCGAAATTGATTATTTTTGTTTTGGAAATTAACCATTCTTAATGGACCGCCATAAAAACCGTGATAAAATGCAATGAATTTGTAGGAGACTAACTAAAGTTCCTTCCAGAATCCCAAACATTGCACCATATTGCAAGGATCGACATTACTACGTTATTAACGCAATGAATTCAATCCTTCCGTTTTCGGGATCGTCGGATCATTTACCCTCCATTGTTATTAATGCCCAAGTGGGTTGGTCGTGACGCTGGTCTAGTCAAATCAGTTCAGTATTAACTCTCCCTTGTCTCTTCTTTTTCTTTCTTTTTTCTTGAAAACACCACTTCGTCTCTCTCAGTTGACAAAATCAACTCTTTTTGCAGTAAACCACTCTCTCTCACCGAAAATGATTCCCTGAAAATGCCTTTAAATAACAACTTCATCTCTAAAAAAAATTCATCTGCATTTTCCTCGTTTTCGTCACTTGTCTCTACAATTCATTAAAATGGGTGAAAGAACGGAGGGAGGAGTCGTTGCTGGTGAAAATGAGAGGCCAATGTTTGAAGTCTGGGCTATAGTTCAGGATACACATCATATTGGGGGAGAGGATTTCAATAGAAGAATGGTTAATCAGTGATTAGCTATTCTGCTATTGAAATCCTCTCCCACAAGATGTGAATCTCCGCTCCGCTTGTACCCCTGATTTCGAACATTTCTCTTCTATGTTGATTATCAAAACATCTAAAGTACTCCCACCAAGATCAAAGATTCTCACCAAGGTCAAAGATTCTCACCAACAAAATTTCCCTTTTTATCAAGACCGTAAGCAATTGCAGCTGCATTACATTAGTTCGCAATTTTGACTATCATGACCTTCCTCTTTACATGTTCTGTAAATTCTTGGTTTCTTTTTCTCCGTGGAGATACTTGTATCAATATCCATAGAGTTTTGGGAGGGTGCTACCTATTCATGATTTTGGGGTTAGCTTCATTTTTTATCCTAGAATTTTACTTGCTAAATATCTTATTATTTTCTGATCTTGAAATTATCTATTTTAAAGTACATCTTATAAAAAAAATTATTTGTATAATTTGTAAGGAGTGGAACTAGAACCGGGAAATCCGTACAAGCACATGTACAATAGCTATCTGTGTAGTTGCAGGAAATCCTACACTACACCCTTGATAAGATCTTACAGTAATTAACACATATTTAATGATTAAAACAACACTTTATTATTTGATTTTCAGAAATTTTTACAAGTAATGGAAGAAGATCAAGAATACAACCGTTCTCTTGAATTTTCTCTCTCCTCAAGACTTTATCAACACTCAAAAAATACATCATCCTTTTCTAAATCTACTGGGTCTCTTTATATAGGGTAGTTACATAGTGGATGACAGCTATGTCCTTTAATTTCGGATCCAGCTCGCGATGTTCTCGCGGTAGTTATAATGTCCATTCTCGCAAGCGTTGTAACCATCGCAGGATAATCATGCTCTTCCCGTGTTTCTTCATTCGTCAGCTATTACGTCATTATTCTGTGACACTCGTGAAGTGTTGTTGAAGAATTCGCGGTGATATTCTCAGAGGTGTTGTTAATCTCGTAACAGTAATATCATGGAGATATTCCGATCCTACATCTTGCCTCTTCTCATGTCTTTTCTGCGAAGGAGGAAAGATCATGGGAATTAAATATTTTATAATGCCGCAGCGGTTTATCTCTTTGTGCTCTTCTGCTTTGACACGTTTCTGTATTCTTCGCCAGCTGTTTTCACGTACTTTTTGTTCCATTTAATTTTTGACACGTCCTTTTCAACCGCTGCGATCTGACCGTTCATGTCCTTTCTTTGCATTAATTGCATTCATCTTCTCAAGAATTTTCTTCTTCTATAAATACTTCTTTCATTCTTTTCTTTCCCTCTTTTTACTTTCTTCTTTCTTTCTCTCTGCAATTTCTCTGCAATTTTACTGTTCTTCCGTAAATTCCGGATCTGCTACTGTTACAATTTTTCTTTCGATCTTTTACTCTTTAAATCTTCATTCCCATACTAAAAATGGTTGCAGCTGGTCATAAAAATGTTCTTGCCTTTGAGAAGATGCAAAAGAAACTTAAAGATAAAGGTTTCACCTTATCTACTATTCCTGATCAAAGCCCTAAGGCTGAACTCTCTGTTCGATTATTTTCTAATTTTTCATATAACCGTGAGAAAATCATAATCTCGCTAGGTCAGCTTGAGGCTGGTCTTCCCATTCCTCTCTATGATCCTGAACTTCCTTTATTCTATGAAATTCTCTCTCACGTGAAGTTCTCGCGGGCGGTATATCAATTGAGTGGGGATTGTATTCTCTTAATGCTTGAGTATGCTACTCGCGGTGCTGATAAAGAATCTCTCTACCCTGACGCTCCAAAGAATCCAAAATTTAAAGATGTCCTAATCGTTCCCGCAAAGTATATTGTGGAGAATTTCTTCGCAAATTACGATATAGTCACTTGTAAAAAGGATAACACTCACTGGGGCGTCCGCTTGCAAAAGAAGGATAACATCGCTGAAGATGAAGTTCTTATGTCAAATATTGATTGGAATACGGGTAATAATCAAGGCCCTCGCCATTCCAATGATGACAAATGGTTCATTTTTCCATTATGTTTAGAAGGTAACCCAATAGATGATGATACTCTTCTCAATCGCCTTAATGAATCCTTAGGTAGTTATTCAAATGAACAGATTAACTCCCTTTCTGTAGATGATCTTAGATCCAAATTTCATCTTTTAGAAATTGATCATAGATCTAGTTTGAAAGCGTCCAATGCATCCAAGCGTCAATATCTTAATTCTAAATAAGAAATCAAGATTCTAAGAGCCCAAAAAAGTGATCTTATAGATGAAAGGGATCGTATCTCTAGACAAGGAGCACAAACCTTAGCGGATTTTCATAAAACCCTTCTTGAAGTCCAAATTAAAAGAGATAAACTTATCCGCGAGAGATGATCTTGTTGAAAGAGAAAACCAAATCCGTTCCAGTATTCTTATTAACGATGATGATGAATTTGCTTGGGCTGCAAAGATTCTTGACAACGCCAGAGCTAACTTAGGTGTAGATATTAGTCTTCATGTTGAACATGCGGCCTTAATTAAGGACATAATTTCTGAAAGAGAAGGTTGCAAATTTTTCTTCCTCATTAATTTCCTGTCATTAATCTTCTTATCTTTGCAAAATTTTCAATTTGTTGTTATATGTTCGTAGGAGCTGAGAAGAGATATATTGAAAGAATTGGAGAACTTGAATCTGATAAGAATCAACTCGCAAAGACTCTTGCTGCTCGGAATGAAAAATATTCAATATTGAAGGAACAATTAAAGATCTCTACTTCGAATTTTAGTAAAATTCTTGTTGGTGTTCGCAATGACTCCATCAGGGGGATTTGTAATGATCATAATATTCCTCACTCCTTGTATCCTTGCCTCGCTAAAGAAGTTCAAAAGAATTCTCCAAATCTTGTTATCTCTGACAGTGAAGCTGAAGAATCTGGCGGGGACGATGGTGAAGACAAAGAAGAAAAATCTGGCGAGGATGATGATGGATCCAACTAGCTTTGTTTCCTCTTTTTAATCTCCTTGTAATATTTTTACATTCATCTCCTTCTTCTTGTGAAATTACTGCAAGATTCTTTGATGTATAAATTTCTTTTGCTTCTATCTGTATGAATTAGAAAACAATTCCTTTCTGCAATACAGTTAATCAACATAATCATTAATCTTTAATTGTCTGTGTAAATGTGTCATATAATAATGTCTACGTAAATTTATCATATGATGATGAATAACAATTTTATCATTCTATGCATTCCCATACATACCTCTGTTATTCATCTGCAATATGAAAAAAATTGAGTAGAGCTTAGATATCAGTTGTAAATAAAATTGAGTTGCGAGCATCATCGCAAGTAACAGTTGCATACTTTTATGATCTATGCGCAAATATCGCAAATTTCATAATCCCTGCATAAATATCGCAGTCATTCAATTTTAGCTTCTTGTGGTCTTATTACGCCTTCCTAGTTAAAGGTCTCACTTTGCCACCTTTTGTATTTACGACAAAATCTCAGGACGTCCTTACACTTGTATGTAAAAACCCATTGATCTTGCCTTATCTGTATTTTTTAAATTTCTCTGCGACAATATGACAAGTATAAGTTCCCTTGCGAGAACAAAGCCTTATGACATTTCCGTCTTGCGATGAAATCGCAGGACGTCGTTATACTTTCATATAAAAACCCATTGATCTCATCTTAACTTTCTCTTATGGCTTGTTGCCTTTGTATAATATTTGTCACGCGACAATATGACATGCCTAAATGCTCTTGCGAGCGTAAATCCCCATGACATTTCCGTCTCTAGACACTTATCAGCTCCCTAATGAAGGGTGCCGCCCTTATCTTCCCCCTGGTTTCCCCTTCAAGGAGGGAACATCGGCCATACAAGACTAGCTCCTCCCATCCGTATTTACCAACAACCAGTTGTTTTCGCAGCCTTTTGTACTTTATGCCTATATGGCTTATAGTTACAAGACTGCACCCTAAGTGGGGTTTTCTTTGGGACGAGTGCATCATAGCCAAGACTTACCAATAATGGCCAGGGTAGGTTCGTCCATCCCGGGCATTCTTGTCTCAACCGTGTACCTCGACGCCTTGGTCATACTCTACACCCCTTAGAAGAGACCTTCATTCGTCCAACCAGGGTATAACCTTATATAGTTGGAAATCTAAAGTATCTCTCCTGGATAGGTATCTCAAAGAGATGGACCCCAGTCTCCGTGACTCAGGTTCCAGCAGTGGTATAACCTTATCCCTGAGCCACGCAAAGAGATACCCCTTTATATGACGCACTTTAGGTCTTATATTTTCCTCTTGCGAAATTGTATCCGCGAACTAGGGTGTACGCCATATAGGTTTGTCCCATTCTTATGCCTCTGCGAAATTTTATTCGCGTTTCTTACGAATATTGCAATTCTGATGAAATTTCTTTTCGTTGATCTTCTCCTTATTTGCATTTCAACTCTTGTATAATTTTTCAATTTCATTTCATTCACTCAAACAAAATATCTTTTTGAAATATTTTCTTCAACAAATATTTTGCGAGTTCTTCAATGAATCATTCATAAAATTCTTAAATTTCTTCGTTTTACCTTTCTACTTACTAATTTCTGCTTTTGCTCTTTTGTTGCATTTTGCATCTGCGATCTTCTCACCATTCATACAATCATATTGATTTCGCAGTATTTCCTCCTCTCGCCGTTCTATTGTGTCAACCATCAGCTTATCACCTCTTTGTTTTTGCTTGATGTTTCGTTTCCAGTTTATGTTCTTTGCTGCCCTTTCCTCGCAAGATTCCATATCAATTTTATAGAATTTCTTCCCATCAACCCAGTCTCCCTTTATTATTCCAATACCATTAGGATGAGGAAATTTAATACATTGGTGGAAAGTTGATGCCACACCTAATATCCCATGTATCCAAGGTCTGCCAATCAGGGAATTATAAGGTGATTCAATATCCACAACACATAATAGAATCTTAAAAGATAACCCCATTTAATGGAATTCGCATTGTAATTTCCCCTTTGGGCTTGTTGGCAGTGCCGTTGAAACCATAGATCTTATAGGTTGATGGTATCAGATCCTCGTCTTTTCCACCCTTGGTTCTATAAGTATGATAAAATAATATATCAACTGAACTTCCAATATCTATTAGAACTCTATTAATGGCCCAGGAGTCCTCAGTTTCATCATCATCATTTTCTTCATCTTCTTCTTCTATTTGTTTTGGATTTATCTCTAACCTTACCACCAGTAGGTTGTCATGCATCTCGCCAGGCTCTGGCACTTCTTGCGCAGTGAAGGAAATAGTTTGCTTTTTCCACTCCTCTAATGGCGAGACTCTCGCGATATTCATCATCTCTCTTCCATCTGCGTCTCTCGCAAAGACTCTGCTTAGAACATTGTCGTGGAAATCCTCAATAGTTTTGTATGAATGTACGATGGAATTACAGAACAAACTCTTCGCCTTGGCTCCAACCTATATCACAAATATTTCTGCTCCTTTTATAGTATTCACTCTGCAAATATCTGGTGCTGGTGGTAGCTGCTGAGATTGCGGATGTCCTATTAGAAAATAATTTAACTTTCTCTGATCAATCATCCTCAAAATTATTCTTTTTACATTCCTGCAATCGTTTATTGAATTTCCATGGAAATGATGATAAGGACAAAATTCTTGATTTCGATTATTTTGATGTGGCTCTTTTCCCATGTTCCAAGGTGATGGTATATTTTCCATCAAAATGATAGCTTCCCTAATTTTTTCTATGCTGGCATTCAGGGGTGGCATCTTAATTTCTTCCCATATTACTCTTTGATTCCCTTGTCCTCTGAAATTATTTTGCCTCTGACCACCATAAGTCTCTTGCGGCTGATCAAATCTTTGAATTTTATTATTTCCACCGCGATTGTAATAATTCCTTTCTCTTTCATAATCCTCTTGATCTCGACTTCCAATGGCTACTAACTTCTGCTGATTTTCAATCACCACTTTATATTGCTGTGGATGCGAGGTGCTCTCCACATTGTTGATAATTTTAGGAAGTAAACTCCCGTTCGCCGTTATTGAGCTGGTGTTTGCGACTGGATATGATTCCATCTCATTTTGTTTTTCCTCCAAAGCAATGTATTCTTCTTGTAGTTCTCGTGGCTCAGTCATTGTGATGGTATTTTTGATTCTGAAAATTTGTATGTACAGCATATTGGTTGCAAACATTGCATTAATGAAAGATAAAATGAGGTATCTCTCATCTACTCTTCCTGCCATTTCACTACATATTGTCTTCTATCTTATGGTAAGGTGTTTCAGACTCTCGCCAATCCTCTGTTTTAGTCCAAATACATCTTCAATACCGGGTCGTGAAGAATTGTTGCTTATATATGCTCCCAGAAATGTAGCTTGCAAATGGTCGAAAGAAGTTATTGTATTTTTAGGTAAGCCTTCGAACCATTTTAATGCCTCGCCAGTTAAACTAGATACAAAGTATTTACATAACACATCATCATGGTTTTCCCATTGTAGCATACACCTAACATAATCCTTAACATGTTGAACATCACAGGTAGTCCTATCGAAGATACTGGTTAATGCTGGTAAATTGAATTTTGGAGGGATTCCTCTTAATTGTAATTCTTGAGTGAATGGAGTTCTCGCAACTTCTTCAATGGATTCATCAAGTTGTCTCCTGCCTCCTTCTTTTCTGTTATTCAACATTCCCCTCATTTCTGCTAATTCCCTTAAAATTTGTTCATTCCCAGCTGAATTTTGCTCCATCGGTATTTTCAATGCAGCTTCTCTTCTTCTACGTTCATGTCTTTCTTGTCATGCGAGATTTTGTGCTTCTTTTTCAGCATCTTCATTCTACCTTCTCCTGCGATTTCCTACTTCAACTCCTTCCAGATTTCGCAACTGATTATGCCTCCCAATTTCTTCTCTGCGAATTTCTTCATTTCTCATCGCTTCTCTTCGCTGTCTTTCTATTCTTCTTTGTATTCAATCATATTCCTCATTGATATTATGGTTATGGCGATTTTGTATGCGTCTTCTTTCTTGATTGTCATGATTATTCTGCCGTATCGCTTCTTGAAAATCTTGTTCTTCAATTTTTGCTCTTAATCTTTCTCTTTCGCAAGCTAGACGTGCTTGTTCAGCATAATGCCTCTCAATTTCCTCCTCTCAATTTCCTCCTCAATGATTCTTTGATTTCTTTGGATTTCTCGCCCATGTAATATTCTTCTACCTTCTTCTCGATTTTCTTCACCATCTTGGTTATTTCCGCCCTCTTGATTTCTATTATCACGTCTACCATTCACAGTTTCTCCGCGTGGAATGTAGCGATCACGAATCATCTCTTCTTCTCTATGGTGTTGCTCTTCTTTTTGATTTTGCATTTCCTCTCGGATATTTGCTCCAGCATTTCTCATAGAGGAATTTTGTCTTGGTTCTTCTCTAAATGATCTTGAACTTCATCTAGCAGTACTTCTTGATCTCCTACTTTGCAATCTCAAATTCTCCATTCATAACTCGTGATTTTGTCTTGTTAAATTTGCACGTTCTTCCGCTTCTAACCTCCTTTCCTCTTGTATTCCTTGTCTTAAATCATATGTTGTTTCATTTTCGCCTTCTCCATGAATTAATCTTTCAACCACTCCTTGATCTGTTTCTTTTCTTCTCTCATTTCTTAATTGTCGATCTTCTGCTTCTTCCATCGAATCTGATCGCCAAGTATGCACGCTAACTCTATCATAATCCACAACTCTATCTTGTATTGGTGTTTGTTGGTTTGGCTTTTGAACCTGATTTTCTCCTTCATTCCTTGTTCTATTTCTTCTTGTTCTTATTCTTGAAGATTCTCCCATTTCATTTGTTTCTCCACCTGCAAGTCTTTTAATCCTCCTTACAGTTGTTGGTGGTTCTGATATGTTTCTTCTTCTTCTAGCCATTAATCTTAGTAATCTATTGAATGTTGCGTAAGACCTTTCACTAATTATTTCAAATTCCTCCCGACCACAATGTCAATTTTTATATTTTTCTTCAAACAATCATCAATTCATCCCTGTTTCTAGCGCCAAAATGTAGTTGCAGGAAATCCTACACTACACCCTTGATAAGATCTTACAATAATTAACACATATTTGATGATTAAAACAACACTTTATTATTTGATTTTCAGAAATGTTTACAAGTAATGGAAGAATATCAAGAATACAACCGCTCTCTTGAATTTTCTCTCTCCTCAAGACTTTCTCATCACTCAAAAAATACATCATCCTTTTCTAAATCTACTAGGTCTCTTTATATATGGTAGTTACATAGTGGATGACAGCTATGTTGTACTTTAATTTCGGATCCAGCTCGCGATGTTCTCGTGGTAGTTATAATGTCCATTCTCGCAAGCGTTGTAACCATCGCAGGATAATCATGCTCTTCCCGTGTTTCTTCATTCGTCAGCTATTACATCATTATTCTGTGACACTCGTGAAGTGTTGTTGAAGAATTCACGGTGATATTCGCAGAGGTGTTGTTAATCTCGCAACAGTAATATCATGGAGATATTTTGATCCTACACTCTGGGAAGGCTCCGTATTTCAGTTTAGATTCTCACCAAGTTTAATTTTTTAATGGAGCTTATATCAAGCATATTCTTGTTTTCCTTTCCGACTGCTGTTTGTCTTTATTAGATATTTTGGATTACCTGAATTGCAAAAAATGTTGGGTTAAGAGTCTTCATGTTTGTGATATAGCTTTCTGGTATTGGGTAGAGAGTTAAAGCACCAGCTGATCAACATTTGGGGAGAAAGTTAAGATACCAAATAAACACATGTCGGACAAATCACCTTACTTCTGATGTTCTTTAATGACTTTCCTCTCCATTGGGTTTTTACTAAGCTTCATCTTTCCTAATGTGTATATTTCTTACTTCATGTAGATAGTCACTCCGTTTAACAAATTTCGTTAGTTATGTATTCGTTGTATAACTATATATTATATTTTCCAGATAACATATATGATGTAGAGAAAACACTCAATTCTTTTACAGTTTCCAGGTATATTTTACGGCTTGTAGTAATTGATTTTTTTTTTAAATCACTCGTTTTTTTTTTGGTTTACAGATCAAATCCCCTAAACTTTTTTCTTTCCAGCAATATGTTATCTTAATTAAAGATTTGTACAAGTTATACCCTAGAGTGTTTTCCTTGCCTCTCCAGGTGTAATTGTACACAGCTAGTCTTTGACTTTGTTCTGAAATTTCCTAACCTCTATTAATTAAAATGATTGAGTAAATGTGGAAATACAAATCTTCACCTTACATGGGTGAAAAAATAAGTTTCCACTCACAACCTTCTAAAAGTGGTGAAACACAGTGTAATCAACAGCGTCTTTATTATAAAAATGGTGGAACACAGTGTAATAAATAGCGTCTTTATTGTATACTATACTGACAGTATATTATAAACGTTGTAGGAAAGAACTTTTGGTCCCTCTATCAGCATACGAGCATGCCATTTTCCCACAGGCTTTCTTCAAGAGACACCATTGGTTGGATATTTTCAAAGAGATCCAGGATAATCGGAAGTCAGGATATCTAGTTAAGCATGATGTTTTAACGAAGTAATTGTTTTACTAATTTCTTCAGTAGGCATGCAGTTAACCTCGGACACAACCTCACTTCACCTTATAGTTTCACATGGAGGATTGAGAAAGTTTCTCATTGGTGTACCCGGCATTTATCACTTTTACACTGTTGTTTGATTTAGGCTAAAAAGATCAACTCAAATACCAAATATTATTATAAGCGTTCCGTTGGAGCATTGTGCGGTACGTGTTGCAACCGAATTGAAGAAGTTAATGACGGATGAAAACTTAAAACCCTGGAGAAATCTCCATTTGATCTTTCAGATTCTTGAATTCGCTGTAAACCATAGGGATCTATGGAAAATCGTGATAACAAGGCATTCGAGTGTTTCAAGTCTACAATGGAGCTGTTGGTTTGCAGCTAGTCAAGAAACTGAAAGATTAAAACAACATCGTCCATCAATACAAAAAATCGGTACTAAGAATTTATCTGACAAACACCATCAAGTCGACATATATTACTTTAGTTGTGATGTGCAGTTTATATTCTTCACATGAACTATAATGTTAGTTTATATTCTTCACATGAAGATTGATCACGTGAAATGTGGTGCAAAAGACAGCCTGTTCTGCGTAGTTCTGTTATTATAATTTGTATTTCTGAAAATATATATTATAAAAAGAAATCCCCTTTGTGTATGTGGACAATTACAACCATCGATTTCGCTATCCGGCGGCTCGGATCGCTTGGTTATATGTTTTATAGAGTATAAAAGTATATGGCCGTCCATCGGATCGTTGGGTATCCTGATACGGTTAAACTTCATAAGATATCTTCACGGTTCTATATCAAAAATAAATTGCGCAAAAAGGAAAGAAAAGGATTTTTCCTTATTTATGGGTTTCGTATATTAATAAAGTTTGTTATTATTCCAAATCAATTTTTGTTTATCTCTCCTCCTTTAAAAGGCAAAGTCATATGAGATCTCACGTTGCACGATGAGCATGACGCCACCTCAAATTAAACTAGATAAAAGCTTTCAACTACACCAATTCTGGAGAAGACAAGCGTCGTAACGTTATTGGTCGAAGTTTTTTTTTTTTTAAAACATCCCCTTAGTAGAGAACGTCATTGGTCCAAGCCCCCCGATTTTAACGGCCAAATACTAAAACTGTTAGTAGAAACATGGGTGTACAAGACTTATATGTTGATTTACACCTAATAAAAAAATTACAACGGGTTTACACCAAATACTTAACTGGACGTTAAGTAATACCGTCAAGCAGGGACATTACGTCAAAATCTTATTAATAGGGAAAGAAAGATTTTAGAATATTCGAATTTCCATAAAAGAAGGATTTTATACTGAAAATATTTCCGTGTTTTCATACCAAAAAATTTTAAACTAAAAAGATAACAAAAATAAACGTAAAAATTATTTTACCAATTTCCGTATTTTTATACCAAAATCATTATCTAAAAATCTTTTGAACAATCTTATTAATTTCCATATATTGGTTTTTATACCAAGTTTTTTTTCTTTTTTAATCTTGACCGTGTATATACGGTTTGAAAAAAATCATGAACTAAATTTTCCTAATATGTTTTTGGTTATATTTTTTTTTTCCCGTTCTCAGGGGTATATAAAGATAACAATGCGAAAGATTGTCTTAAATTATAGATGCTCTATTTTCTTTACCATACAAGACAAATAAACTTCGAAACACCTCTGATGGTTTTCTTGATGATTTTTGGGTCCGCCCGGTGCGTAGCACGGGCACAAAATCTAGTGGAGTATAATGCGGTTAGGTTTCTTCGAATTAATCGCGCTGAATTATAAAAAGGTAAACATATGGAAACCCTATAATCAATGTTCTAAGGAAAGGTGGTGTCTGTGATGGATAAAGGACGGCTTGGATAGCTTAGATTATGCCCCGACCTAGTTAAAACTAATTATACACTAACCGGTCCGGAAGCTAAATGAAACTAACCGGTCCGGAAGCTAACTGTGGATCTGCGGTAAAACCAGAAAGGAAACTTTAAAAACCATAAAAATATACGGATACTCAATATGCGTAAAGTGAAAAAGTATACGGGTACTCAGTACCCGTGTGATTTCCCTTCCCTACAAGGCTGAATAGATCTGCTCAGGCAAGTAGGGATAGAGGTGAGTATCCCTACTCATATAAGGATATGGGAGACCATAGTACTTGAGTATTTGGGATTTTGAGGGATGGAGAGGGATAGGGAAGGGATATCCCTCTCCATAGTGCTAGCTCTAAGGGAAAATGAAATTTTTTTGATCTCGGTCTGCCGAGACTTTTTGTTCTGATTAATACGGAGTAGTAAATTAGTAGGGTCCAGTGATTCCCGAAAATGCTTTATAACTTCGAGTAGAGAGCATAGTTTAGTTGTTACGTATCATTTACTCTACTCATTATAGGACTAGACAAGGCGAGAACGAGATATGACGAGACGGCTGCTTTTCCATCCAGTCTGTTTTTCCATCTAGTCCGCTTTTCCAAGCATTTTCGTTTTTCGTTCTCTCTCTACCCTCAAACCCCAGGCTTACTGGTCCATGTGAAAATATGTTTGCTTTTCCCTATTTTTTACTCTCGAGTGTCGAGTCTCGATCTGTGATACCCTATTTACTGGTCCATGTGAAAAGATGTTTGCTTTCCCCTATTTTCTACTCTCGAGTGTCGATTCTCGACCTGTGATACCCTATTTAATAGTAATAGAAGTCTTCCGGATTAGATTTGAGAAGCCAAGGTGACAACAAAATGTTTCACTCACTTGAGAGAGACAGAAGTTCTATTTTATAGTTGAACTCTTCACCCAACTCGAAATAGAGGTGAAAAAAACTTACAATCGCAGCAATCCATAATCAATTACTACCAGTCTACGTTTAGCGATTTCGTTTAGTTTAATAATTAAAAAATCAGAAGCTGCTTCTAGGAAGTAGAACATATTCATAGGGTACTAACGAAACTCGACAAAAAGATGGGGAAAAACAAATGTCTTTTCTGATGATTACAGGGGGAGACTACGACAACGAAATCTAACAAGTTTTGGAAGGAGTTTTCCGTCTTGCCTTGTCATCTAAAGAGTAGAGAATACAGAATAGACAAGAGACCCTAGTGGGGCCAAATCCTTGGTGTGATGATGGATTTCTAACCCACATATTTTCGGGTTTGGCCTGGTTCTACTGTCATCTAGAGACTAGAGAAGAATATAGAGTCTGCAGGTCTACAAGTTTATTATTTTTATTTTATTTTTAGGATCTTATGTTGGATACTATAAATCTACAATTCGGTTTTGGAACTTATGTTGGATACTAGAATGTAACCGTGCCACTACCTCATGGCTAGATCCTAGTTAGCAATTCGGGATATGGAATACGTTCGGAACGGCAAACGTACGAGTATTATACAGATTCGTAAAAATCAAATTCGGTCAAAAATCCAATCAACGGTTCGTGATTCGGCAATAATACGAAACGGGATACGTATGTGTATAATTCGTTTTACTAGTCTGAGTTCGGTATGGTTAATACGGCACCCATTAATCAACAAAATACTATGTTTTACTTGTGTAGGGCATGATTTATGATCTAAAATGCAATATATATTTTGTATACCCAACCATGACACCAACAAACGTCTAGCGCAGTGGTTGAGTAATGCTTTGGTCTTTTTCTTTACGACGAACTTGATACAATTGGATTCAGCGGCGAATCCAGGATTTCAAAACAGGGGTAGCAAAGAGAATCTATAATACAAAATAACATAGGTTTTTGAGCACCAACGGCCAGATAACATTTTTAGAGATAAACGGACGATCCAACCATCCCAATCTCATCCTAGCAATAGGCATCCAACGATCGTGGTATTTGTAACCCCTTTCATTATGAACCTTAATTTATTGACCTTTAATTAATGGATCACATAACTCAAGATATTAATTAATGAATAACAAAACTCAAGTTATTAATTAAAATATTAATGTTGAAGCAAACAGAAAACGTATATGCCATATATATATTACGGGTACAAACACGATAATAAGATAAATTTGGAAGGATTAAACGTAAACTGGAGATTAGGATACCTAACCATACATTTATTCATTTTGTGTAAGACATTTCAGTGAAAACATACAAGCATTAACTAGATTTAGTGCTTCAAAAAAAAAAATTAGAGTGGTTGCAAAGTGAATTTGAAGGGAAATGATATATATATATATGTAAACTATATATTAATTAAATAATTTGGTTGTCATAATTTGATGATATATATGGCTCAGTTTATAATGTATGTATGAACATTATTTTAGATTAAAGAAAAATATAGATTTCTCTCGGAATTGAACAATCAAAATGCTGGAAGAAAAAAATATATCAGTCGGATTAAGGAAGTGCCGTTACGGCACGGGTTATCTCTAGTAATACTACAAAAAGAAAATTCCATTGTACCTGCAGTTGTGGAAGAAAGACAACAATAGCTCAAATCTCATCAAATTTACCAGACTCAAGTAATTGCATTATAGAAATTTCTGTAAAGAAGATATATACAAGAGAGATAATTGAGTTTTTGTGTGTTTCCTCGATATAGAAAAATGGACCTGAAGAAAGAACTCATGTTTTTTTAGGAAGTAAGTTTGGCGTTAGGGGGCGCATCAATTTCTTGGGCTTGGAAAACTAAGGCTGTTAGTGGAGAATTTTGGAAGCAAGGGGTAGCAAACCAGCAATTGCACACCCTTGCTTCACGGTGGATCCGCCACTAATTAGATTGGGATGCGGGCGGAGCCAAGGTTTGACTAACCCTGGCTCTATCCCCCCCTAAAATCAGCAAAATCGTTAAATTACCCTTATGTTTATCCTATATTTTCAATTTATCCCACCTAATACTTTTTTATTTAGTCCATTATAGTCCATATATTACTGTAAATCTTTTTTAGCCCCCTGCAATTTTAATCGCTGGCTCCGCCTCTCACGGTGTTGTGGACCTGTGGTTATGGATTCCTTTTTATACTACTCCCTCCGGTTTTTTAAGGAAGAATTTATAAAGTACCCCCGTTTTATTGACCTCGTTTTTTTGTTACCCCCATTTTTTACAAATTTTCTAAAGTGCCCCAACGGTTTAGTTTTCCATCCTAACTAGTTTACTTTCTTTAAAGTTTACTTATTTACCCTTTACTTGTTAGTACGTTTACCTTCTACATCATTTTTCCAATTTGTCGAGCTCGGTTCAGGATCGTGTTATCATTTTCAGGTTTGTTTCATCATTCCCCGAAAGGGTTTATCATTCCAAAGTGTTTTGGAGTTTTCTATTGGTAGAGAATCAATCTTCTACAATATTTTTCCGGTTAGTTGAGTCTGGTTCAGGGTCGTTACACCACTTTCAGGTTCGTCGAGCCTAGTTCAGGATCGTTACACTGATAGGTGTCTAAAACACCTTTATATTTATCTATTGTTTATGCTTTCTCTGCTAGTTTTCTTGTATACTATGTATCTTATGTTTGCTTTTGAGTTTTATAGGTATTTTGGAGTCATTAGAGCAAAAGAAGAAGAAAACGTCGCTTAACAGGGCAAAAAGGTGTAACTGCTGTTGGAGGCTAACTATTTCTCATTATTTGCTTCTATTTCTTCATCTCCGTCTGAAAAGTATGTCGGCTTTAGTGATGCAACTTTTCTGTCTGAAAAGCACGACAACTTTAGTGATGACTCTCATTGAAGAGAAGAAGTAGATATGAGGAGTAAGAAACGGCTACTGTTAGGCGAAAGCATTCATTTGGAGCAAGAGGGCAGAATCGTCATTGCGCAGGCAAGCGCTATTGGGAGCACACCGGAGGATAATGGGTTGTTGTTTTATTTCAAAGGAAAGTTAATGGGATGCCGTCCTTGGTGGCATGTATCATTTTTTGGGTGCCCCTGGCACTTCTTATCATTACACACCCTAGAATTCCGAAGAAATTCAATTCTCAATCATTTCTGTTTACCTCAAGAGAAACCATGGTGGCTGCTGCTGGTGATTTTAGAACCCAGAGAAATTGAGAGAATCAGTGAGACTGGGAGATTAAGAAATCGATGGAAGTGTTGTTTCGGTTTATGAATCTGTAAAGAATTTGAGATCGAGAAGAATTGATGTTTTGGATCTGGAAGTGCTGTTGCTGAGTAGAAATTGAACTGAGATGGGTTTGAAGATGAATTTGGGCTGGTGAGTGTTGAACTGCAGTTGAGATCTGCAGGTAAGTTATTTCTGAAGATTTGAAGTTACCTAGATGTATGCCTAGGATTTCACATGTGATGTTATGAACTGGGAAGAAGAAATTACACAGATGGAACTGAAATTCAAGGTTTACAAAGAATTTAGAGATTTGGGTTTGATCGAATTGAGGTGTTGGTGATGGCAGTAACTGATGCTCAAGGAAATCAGGGAAGAATGGATGTTGCTTTATTGGTGGTGGTGGTTGTACTGCAGATGAAGGGGGTTAGTTGTAGTGGTAGAATGAGTGGTGTGCTGTGTTTTTAAGTGTTGTTGATTATAGGTACCAGATGGGGTTTGAAGTTGATTTTACGATGCGGAAGAAGACCCTGGTAGTGCTGGTGATGCTGTGTTTCTGCTAAAATTGCAGGTGCAGCTGCTTCCGAGAAGTGTGTGAGATGATGATTACAGGGAAGTGCAGAGGGAATAATGGTGTAGGTTGCTTGCAGTAACTCAGTGATGTTGCGGCTAGTTTGAGTGAACTGCAAGGAAGATTTAAAGCTACAGATGCTGCATTATCAGTGCTAGTGATGTGGTGTTCTCGAGTTAGCAGTGACGAAGAGGAGTTGATTTAGAACTGCAGTAGATGGTGTTTATGCTACTATTAAGCTGGAATGATAGATGCTACGGGTTATGGTGGTTTTGGGTTGAGTTGATGCTCAGTGATGGTGCCGTGGCTTGGTTTTGATGGTGGAATTGCGAGTGGAGGTCTGCACTGTGTGTTGGTGTGTGTAAATGTTCTCGACTGAGAACAAACACAGCAGAAACAACAGGTGAAGTTCAAAGAGACGCTGCAATGATATTGCAGAATTGAGGTTGCAGAAGCTACAGATGTGGAACTGGTGAGACGGGTTGAGCTGGAATGTATGGAGGAGGTGACGTAAAGTGTGCTGCGAAGATGGTTCTGGTGGAGCAGCAGCTGGTTGATATGGCATGTGCAGTGTAGTTGGAGTTGGAGCTGAAGCTGAGCATGGGAAGAAATGAAGCGCCAACATGGTTGGCTGAGAAGCAATGCTGCTATTGCAGCTGTCCAAAGATATTGCAGGTGGTATGACTGAGATGGCTGAGGAACAGCAGGAGGTTAAGGGATGAAGGTTGAGCATGAAGATGTGTACTTTAGTGGATCAGGTGGGAGAAATGCAGTTGGGTACTTTGGCGAGCTGGTGGCTGTGAGCTGTGGTGCTTCAGTGGGCTGCAATGAACCTGTGATCTTACACGTTGCGAGGAAAGGGAAGCAATGGCAGGGAACTTTGCATCTGTAGATGGCAGTTCGAAAACTCAATAGCGCAGTGGAGTCCGAGTGAGAGAACAAAACGAGATTGTCTCGTTTAGAAAGGTTGACAGGGAGAAAATATGGGAGATGCTGCAATGAACTAATATTGCAGGTGTTGCTGTGTAGGTGGAGTATGAACTGGTGGAAATGCAAGTGTAGAGAATGATGTATTGCAGCCAAGAATTGAGCTTGCAACTGAGTTGCAGGAACCAAGGAAGTGCAAGTGTAGCTGGTAACAGGGATGGCAAGAGACAAAGTTGCTGGTGGGGTATTGAGCAACAGCAAGTACTGACCTGTGCAATGTTTATATGGCACAGGCTTTGACAGCTATGGCTTAGTACTGAGTTGATTTCTGACACAGATATGATCCTGACTCACCCATTTGAATCATAAAAGAGTTACCGGTCGACCATTGATACTTGCAGGATATCTGAGATTTTCCGGTGACTGGATTCCGGTGCCGGTGGCCAAATTCCGGCAATACACCCAGATTTCCGGCGACTATTATATGGCATGTTTTCTACTGGGCTACTCTCACACATGAACTATGTGGGCTTGGTGAATACATTGGGCTTGGACTTTTGGGGATATGACCTAATTTGAGAAAAAAAAAGCTACAAAAGGGAGGATTGCTACACTTTGTTTTAACACGTATTTTCTATTCTACTTGGAGTTTTGCAGAGAGCCGGAACTAGGGTTTGCTATTTTTTTATTTTCATCTTCATTATTTCATTTAATATATTTGATGATGAGCTCCAATATTATGAGTAGATAAAACTATCTTTGATTAAGGGAGATTTCGAAGCCCGAAATATGAATCTATATTTGATATGAAATAACTTGTTCATTTGCATTCATTTATGTTATTGATTGATTTTCTACTATTCTACTATTGTCTATGGATTATTTTTTAAGGGTTTAAGTTCGAAATTGAATCATTAATTCTTAATCTATTTGCTAGTTTAGATTTTCTTCGACCCGTAATTGTCTAGAGAAGATAAACACAAGTAGCAATATGTGGGTACTGATTATGGGACTTTGTTAAGTGTCCATATGTAGAAATCAACACTAGTAGGTGATTTATGCTTTTGAGTTCATCACTAGGAGCAACCTTATCTCACAGAACTTAGAGCATTTGTTTAAGTCACACCTAGTAAGCGTACCTCTAGGAAACTTGGCAAGTAGGAACCGGTTGTCGAGCGCTTCCGTATCCGGTGAGCTAGGAGATAGTAACGGAATAGTTGAGCGTACTAATTATTCTAGGGTTGTTAGTAACATGATAATGTGAAGAACATAGCTATCTATCAATTTGGTTTGTATTTCGTGGTCTAGAATGAACCTTTAATCAATCACATCTCATCTTTGGTTACATTTTACAATTTTCAGATTTTCTACAACACAATCATCTTTGCTAAGAGTATTTTCTTAACAACTTAGACTTCATTCCTCCCTTGGGACGATCCTGCTTACATTATACTACTTGCTAGTGTAAAAAGTAGAGAAATATTATTTTGCGAGATTCGACACCTCGTCATACACCCTCTTTCAGGTTCGTCGAATCATTTATCCTCTCTACCAAGGAGATGTAGTTTAGGGGTAAATAGGACTTTTAATTAGAAAGATAACTGCCACCTAGCATTTAACTGGATGGAATTTTCCTTTTGAATAAAACGGGGTACTTTAGAAAATTTGTAAAAAACTGGGGTACTTTTGAAGTGTACATTTCAAAATAGGCGTACTTTATAAAATGTCCCTTTTAAAAAAAAAGGTTTGTTTCCTGCGATATTAGTTTCGTAGGTATTTTAAAATGATTTTCAATGATACAAAGTTCACGAAAATCTATGGTATAGTTTGAGAGATACTAAATGTTTTCTAAATTTTACAAGTTATTATCCATAAGGTTATAGTTGTAGAAAATACTTAAAAACACTCATTTCATTCTTTGCCTTAATATGTGCAAACTTCAACTAGGTCATCTAATAGTGGGACGGAGGGAGTATAAATTAATAATTACTAATAAGAAAATTAAAAAGTTTTTTATATATATTAAAATGAAATTGTAACATATATTTAGTTGTTATTAGGTTAATTAGGGTTTATAGATACATTGTATGTTTTTGATTATAGTTATGGATCGACCAATAATTTAAATGGTTTAAATACGGTTATGACCAACAATTTCCAATTGTTTAAATCCATTACGGTTTGGTTTTTATTTACAAAAATGATGTCGAACGTGTGAGATAGTGTGATAATAAAAGTGTGAGGGGATCCCTCCTCAAATTTATGATCAAACAAAATACTTATAGATAATTATTTGAGAAAAAGAAGTAATTTTTTTGATTATTACAACATCTTTTATACATATTGATTAATTAACATATTTTAGCTTGTGGATGTGTAATATCTCGTCAATATAGACACCTTGCTACAGCCATAGTTAGCAATTCGGGGTACGGGAGACGCACGGTACGGGATATGTACGGGTATTTTACGTATTTGTGAAAGTCAAATTCGGTCAAAAATCCGGTTAACGGTTCGCGATACGGCAGTAATACGGAACGGCATACGTACGTATATAATTCGTTTTAGAGATATGAGTTCGGTACACAAAAGTCGGCATGTATATTAATAGAAAGAAAAGTTTAAGTATTGTGGAGAAGATGTGATATGTGTCTACAAATTACTTCATATACAGAATAAATGTAAAAGTCATCTAAAAAGAATCATTATCTCAGTGGAAGAGAGCCACCAAGAGGAGTATTACGTCAGTGACTCAGTAGTTCGACTCCCTCCCGAAGAGTTTTTGGAAAAACAAAGGTGAAGGTTAATTGGGCCCTGCAATATTCTATTCAAAAGCCCAATAACAACTGGGTCAGTCTTTCACGGGAGCATTGTTGGCCGATTTAGTTCGTCGACTCCTCGTTCGGGACGTAAAAATCGCACATAGTTCAGGAAGGTAATGAAATCGCTCGTATTGGAGTCGGAATTGCAATTGTTCGGGCTAATTGTTCATGTACGACCAGTTCTCCAAATTGCTAACTAGGGCTACCCCTACTCCAACAAGGGCTAGTCCAAAATTTGGACAATAGGTGTCACAATCTTAATGGTGAAGAGGGGAATTATTATAGCATTGGGATTGGTAGACAGGGATTGTCCCATGTGTAGAATTGATTTCAAAGTTTTACAATACTGGATTGGTAGACATGTATTGTCCCATGTGTAGAATTGATTTCAATGTCTTACAATACTGATTCAAATATGAAGTAACACAAGAGTTGTTTTGGGAAAAGTCTATACGACAAGATTTTAGTAGTAACTGAAGAAGTCTTACAATACTGATTCAATACAGTGCTTTAATATTTTTGCACATGAAACATGCAACATTTACCTAGAAAACACACTCCAAAATGTATTTTTTGTATATATAGCACTAGATTTTTTATGGTGAAATGTAATTTTTACACTGCCTGTGTAGATGCAATATGTTTTTTTGCAGTTCAGAATGAAATTCGCATGTGCAACACCCCGTTTACATAATATTTCTGATGATAGCACTTTAAATAACAAGCCTAAAAATTATCTAAAATATGACATGGGTTGTGATACTAATGATAAAAGTATATGGACGTCCATCAGATCGTTGGGTTTCCTGATACGGTTAGGCTTCATAAGATATCTTCACGGTTCTATATCAAGAATAAATTCCGCAAAAAGGAAAGAAAAAGATTTTTCCTTATTTATGGGTTTTGTATATGTAGTACCAGAATATCGCCACAACGATATTCTCATGATAAGAACAACTCTTTCACGAGAAGGTCAAATATTCCTATAAGTATAATTGGCATTATTCACGAGAGTGTCGTGAGGATTCTTCAGCAACATTTGGAGAGCATCACGGGGAAGCATCATAGTAGTTGACGATTGAAGAGACATGTTATGAGAGTGTTTTTTCACGAGGATTACAAAAGTTTGCGAAGATTAATATTGCAAATACCACGATGAGATCGCAGAATATATCCGAAAGAAGGGGAAAACTTAGATGTCACCCACTATGTAATTTCCTATATAAAGGGTTCAAGTAAGTCCAGATGATGATGATGTATTTTTTAGAGTTGAGAAAATCTTGAGGAGAGAGAAACTCCAGAAAGGAAAGTTGTAATTCTGAGTTTGAATATTTTCTGTAAACATTTCTGAGATCTAAATAATAAAAGTGTCGTTTAATTCTTTAATCTTCAACTAGTTTCACTTAGATTTTTATAGGATCTTAATAGCGGTGTAGTGTGGGAAATCCTGCTACTACATTTTGGCGCCGACTAAGGGGACTCAAGATCCAAAGTCTCTAATTACAATTTGAAGATTTGGAGAAATTGAAGAAATGGCTGGAAAAAGGAGAAGAAATACATCAGAACCACCAACAACAGTAAGAAGAAGTAAAAGACTTGCAGGTGAAGAAACAAGTGTATTAGGATAATCTTCAAGGATGAGAATTAGGAGGAATAGAACAAGGAATGAAAGGGAAAATTCAATTCAACAACCAAACCAAGAAACATCGGTAAAAAATGGAAGAGTGGATTATGATAAAGTAAGCGTGCATACATGGTGATCAGATTCAATGAGAGAAGAAACAAATCGACAATTAAGAGAAGAAAATGGAGTAGGAAGAAATCAGGAGGTATAAGAAGGGTCGATTCATCAAGATGAAGATGAAACAGCATAGGAATTAGGGCAAAGAATATAGGAAGAAAGAAGGTTAGAGGCGGTGGAACGTGCAAATTTAACAAGACAAAATCATGAGTTGAGAATGGAGAATTTAAGTTTACAAAGAAGAAGATCAAGAAGTACTACTAGATCAAGTTCAAGATCATTTAGAGAAATACCAAGGAGAAATTCTCCCATAAGAAATAATGGAGAAAATGTACAAGAAGAAACTGAAAATCCAAATAGAGGACAACGTCAGGGAGAAGAGAGAGTAAATAATGATTGTAACGATCCACAAGGAGAAACTTTAAATGGAAGACGAAATATTGAAAATCAAAGAAATGAAGGTAATCAAGATGGTGAAGAAAATCACGAAGAAGGTAGAAGAGTATTACATGGCCGAGAGCATGTCAGAAATCAAAGAATTATTGAGAATGAAATAGAGAGACATTATGCTGAACAGGCACGCCTAGATTGCGAGAGAGAAAGACTGAGGGAAGAAATGGAAGAACAGGAGTTTCAAGAAGCAATAAGGCAAAACAATCATGATAATCGAGAAAGAAGACGTACACAAAATCGCGAAAATGGCAATATTCGGGAAGAATATGACAGAATACAGAGAAGGATAGAAAGACAACAAAGAGAATTGGCGAGAAATGAAGAAGTTGGTGGAGAAGAAATTAGGAGACAAAATCAATTGCGAATTTCGGATAGAAATAAAGAGGAAAATCGCAGGAGAAGAGAAAGTGCGTTAAAAAGACCAATAGAACAAATCCCAACTGCAAATGAGCAAATTTTTAGGGAATTAGCAGAAATGAGAGGGATGATAAATAATAGAACAGAAGGTGGAAGAAGGCAACTTGATGAAGCAATCGAAGAAGCAGCTAGAACTCCCTTCACACATGAAGTACAACTAAGAGGAATTCCTCCAAAATGCAATTTGCCAGCATTAAACAGTATTTTTGATGGGACTACTTGTGCTATTCAACATGTTAAAGCTTATGTTAGGTGTATGATGCAGTGGGAGAATCATGACGCTGTTTTATGCAAGTACTTTGCATCCAGTTTGACTGGCGAGGCGCTAAAATGGTTTGAGGGATTGCCGAAAAATACTATTACTTCTTTTGATCACTTACAAGCTACATTTTTGGGTGCATACATAAGCAACAACTCTTCACGACCAGGTATCGAAGATGTGTTTGGATTAAAACAGAGAATTGGCGAGAGTCTAAAACATCTAACCATAAGATGGAAGACAATGTGTAGTGAGATGGCGGGAAGAGTAGATGAGAGATATCTTATTTTATCCTTTATTAATGCAATGTTTGCGACCAATTTTCTCTACATACAAATTTTCAGAATCAAAAATGTAGGTACTGAATATCGCAAGATAATAGTTCACGAGTATTGTAATAAATAAAGGAGAAAAGAGTTATAAAATGATACGATGATAGAAGTAGCGTAGAGAAATATGAAGTTTTTCGAGGATGGAATAATTTTGCGAGTATGAGTTGCGAAGTATCGCAACTCATATACAGCTGTATAAGTTTTACTATAAATAGGAGTTCAAATGTAAAATTTGAGAGGTTCTTTTAGTGAGTGTAAGAAATTATCTTAGGAAAGAAAATAGAAAAAGTTGTAACTATTCTCATTCCATTTTTGATATTCTATGTAATCAACTAAGAGAATCAATAAGAAAGCTATGATTCATCATCAAGAACTTCTTGAGTTTTTACTAATTCTATTGAGGGTGTAGTTGTAGGTAATTCTGCAACTACATAATTGGCGCTAGAAACAGGGATTTGAAGAATTCCTGTACCAGAAAAATGACAGGAAGAAGAAACACATCAGAACCATTAACTGAAGTAAGAAGAAGTGTAAGACTAGCAGGAGGAGAAGCAAATATAACAGGAGAACCTAGTAGGAGAAGGAGTAATCGAAGAAATCAAGCTCAACAAATAATAGATCATGATCGAGCGAGTATACACACTTGGAGAACTGATACACCAGGAGAAGAAGATAGAGAACCACAAATAAGATAAAATGGGAGGTTGATGGGAGGAACAATTCTTTAAAGAGAAAGGGAGATGTTAGAAACATTAAGACAAGGAATCCAAGAAGAACGAATGATCGAAGCTGAAGAACGTGCCAATTTAACAAGACAAAATCAAGAATTGAGGATGGAAAATGAGATGCTACAAAGAAGGAAATCTCAAAGTGTTGCAAGATCAAATGTTAGAACAGAAAGAGAAGGACAAAATTCACCGATAATCAATAATGAAAATAATATGCAAGAACAAGCGCAAAATCAAGGTGAAAGAAATCAAGAGAATCGTTTCATTTTAATACCAAACCACGAACAAAACATGGAGAATTTACGAACAAGGACAAATCCTAGAGAAAACAATCAGAATCGAGAGGAAGAACATCAACTTATGGAAGAAACTGAGAGACAACAAGAAGTACATCAAAACAATCACGAGAATGGAGTAAGAAGATATGAAGAGGCTCGTAACAAACAAAATGTTGAGTATGAAAGAATTAAGAGAAGAATTGTAAATCAACAAACAGAAGTAGAGAGGAATGAACCAAACTCTCGAATCAGAGTACAAACAAATCAAGGAGAAGTAAATCATAGAAGAAGGAGAAATGAAGAAGAAGAAATCCCTGATATTCGCATGAGAAGAATGAGAAGAATAGAAAGGGAAGAACAAGAATTCCAAGATACTCTGCGACTGAACAATTATGATAATTTAGAAAGAAGATATTTCCAAAATTATGCAAATGAAAACATTAATGAAGAATATGATAGAATGCGAAGGATCGCAAGGGAGGAAGCGCAAGAACGTTGAAGAAGAGAAGCTGCATTAAAAAGACCAATGGATGAGAATTCTGAGAGGCAAATGTACGGATCTTTCGAGAATTAGCAGAAATGAGAGGGATGATAAACAATAGAAGAGAAGAAGAATTTGAAGGAATAAGAGCAAGCTGCAAATTGTCTGGAGAAATAGCACTCAAAGGATTTGGGGACAAGATAGGTTTTTCAAGAGAAGAAGTTGAAGAAATATTTTGCGAGGGTTGTTTTTCAAGAGAAGAAGTTGAAGAAATATTTTGTGAGGGTTGATCTTGAAGAAGTGTTGATAAATTGACACTGATGGGAGATTGAAAGGTAGGTAATGGAGTAGAGGAAGGAGTGTGTGAATAAGCATTTTCACGAGGAGGAGAGGAAAATTCCTTATCAACTTCAGGAAGGAAATCATCAATCGGAATTAATGGTGTGGGTTTAGTTATTCGAGATCTCTTACCAGGGTTTTGTTTTTCGCCAACCTGCGAATCAAAATGTAAATTAAAATGTAGCTTCCACTCTACATCAGTGCATAAAGTTTCCTCATATGAAGGGTATTGGAATTATCAAGGGTGATTGGGCTGAGGGAAAGAAATTTAAGTGCGGGAGTAATATTAAGTGAATTGGATGATTTGGAAGAAAAAAGAGAAAAGGTGTTGCACCATATGAAGATTTATCAGGAACGATTAGCTCGAGAATACAACAAGAGAGTCATTGAACGTGAATATAAACCAGGTGATTTGGTCATGCGAGAAACACCTCCATATCAAAAAGAAAATGGAGGAAAATTAGCACCAAAATGGGATGGACCATATGTTATTAAAGAAGTTGTAGGAAGCGGAGCCTATCGGCTGATGGATCCAGAAGGGAGAGACATGGGTTTGAGGCTTGGTAAACCTTGGAACAGACTATATTTGAAAAGGTATTATCCATAAAACTCATGAAAACTTTTACGAATATTGTTTGCTCGCAGGAAATTGGGAAAAGTTACGAGTTTCAAAATTTATATTGCGATTAAACTTTCATTAATTTGCGAATAAAAGACTGCAATCTGTGATCAGCCTCCAAAAAAAGAAAGAGAGCCGCAGAAAATTTTATACAGGCAAACCTTTGTGGCGTACACCCTAGTTCGCGAAGCTATATTTCGCAAGAGGCAAAGTCCTAAAGTACGTCATTTAAGGGGGTACCTATAAACGTGGCTAAGGGTAACCGGAACACCACCAAGGACCCTTAGTACATGGTAAAAATTTAGGGGTACAACCCAATAATGGGGTACCTATCCGGGTTAGACACCTTGAATTCTCACCTAATCTAGTGACATTACGCAATATAAAATGCGGTGTAAGAGGATTTAGGTTGGGCGACTAAGGCATACTGTCTTTCCTAAGAAGTGCAGAAAACGATCAAGGCGCCGAGGTACACGGTTGAGTCAAGAGTGCCGGGTGAGGTTGAACCACATCTGCCATTTTTGACAAGTCTTGGCAAATGATGCACTTGGCCCAAAGATACCCCATAGGGTGCAACCTCGTAACTATAATCCCTATATGAAAAAAGGATAAGAGTTTGCGATCAAAAGCTGGTTGTTGGCAGAACCGGATGGGAAGAGCTAACCTTGTATGGTCGATGTACGCTTCCTTGAAGGGGAAACCAGGGGGAAGATAAAGGGCAGCACCCTCCATTAGGGAGCTGATACGTGCTATAAGACGCAAATGTCAAGAGGCTTCTTGTTTGTGAAAACATAAAGGCTTGTCATATTTGTGCAACAAATGAAGTTCTGCGAGCATTCTAAAAAAAAAAAAAAAGAGAGAGAGAGAGAGAAGGAATACAAAAAGAACTCGCAGAATGAAACAAAGAAGTTAAGATGAGATCAATGGGTTATTACATGAAAGTGTAAAAACGTCCTGCGATTTCATCTCAAGACGATAATGTCACGAGGTTGTATGTTCGCAAGAATGTTCAGACTTGTCATATTATCGCAAATACAAAAAGTTACTACAAAAGAGGTGGCAAAATAAGACCTTTACTTAGGAAGGCATGATAAGACCACAGAAATTAATGAAATTCATTGCATCAACATCATTGAAGAAATTATACAAGAATATACATTATGAAGATCTGAAAAGAAGACAATTTCGTCAATATCATTGAAGAAATTTTACAAGAATATACATCAAGAAGTTTTGAAGAGAAGACAATTCTGTCAATATCATTGAAGAATTTTTACAAGAAGACCTATCAAAGAAAACAACATCATTGAAGAATTTTAACGAAGACTTAACAAAAGATGCGATTTTGATAGCAATCAAATACAGATAAGTTCATATTGGTAAAAATTTACGAGAATTACATACTTCTTATACTTCTCCATATATTGAATATTTCTCCAAAAATTGAATATTTCTTATAATTCTTCAAGAATATCTCATATTTATTATAATTCTTCAACGGATATTTAATTTTGCGAAGGTTAAGTACTTATTATACTTCTTCATACAGTGAGTAATAATTCTTATACTTCTTCATATATTGGGAAATTCTTCATGAATTGAATACTGCTAATACTTTTTCAAAGATATTTTATATTTCTTATACTTCTTAAGGGTATTTCATATTTCGTATACTTCATACTTCCTATACTTCAAGGGGAGATTTATTATTTACTTCGCAACATTCCGCAAAAGGCAAAAGGGCTTATATTTCTTATACTTCGAAGGGAGGATTTTTTATTTATAATCACAATAAGAAGAAACTTCGTAAGATAAATTGAGAAGGATATTCTAATACTTCCAGCGATAATTGATCATTTGAAGAGCAATAATAAGGGGAAAGGGAGTGCTAAGCTAAATCTTTAAGATATATTATTTCTCTCCACATGATCAAGTTATGTGAATAAGGGAAACAATCAATCAAAGAAAGATTAATTCAAATTAAGCTTTGAAAAAGAAATTGTTGGATTGATTAAAAGTGCAATCAAGAAGAAAGTGTTGTATTGAAAAGAAACAGAATAGACATACAAAAAAGAGTGAAGTTACAAAAAATATATACAAAAAAGAGTGAAGTTATTCTTCAGGCGATCTATTCCCATCAAAATGATCTTCTTCTTCAACTTCACTATCATCTTCAACATCACTATCAGAGATTTCCAGATATGGAGTATCTTCAGGAATTTCTTCAGAAAGGAGCGTATGGTACTTCTTGAGAGGAATTTCATTATCTTCGCAAATCTTGCGAGTCATCTTAGATCGAAAACGCTTGACATATAAACTATTGTTATGATGGGAAATTAGAAGCTGAGATCTCAAATCAGAAATTTTCTTATTACGGTTAGCAAGGGTAGTTTCCAGATCGTTATTCATCTTCGCATAATTTTCTGCAGCAAGGAGAGAAATTAAGGAATTGGTTAGCAATTTACGAAGGAAAAGTAATCAAAATAATTACAATCACAAAGAATTTACCTTCTAATTGCTTCTTATCATTACGAAGAGAAGAATTTTCAAGCTTTAATTGATTATTCTCCTCCAGAAGAGAAGAATTATCAATTGCGATGCTCGCAGATTGTGAATTATCTTCGTGATGGGATATTAATTCTGTGTTATCAATACTTAAATCCTCTACTTTCTGACGGAGATTTGAATTTTCAACCTCTAACTTCTTACAACGATTCAAAGTTTTCTTCTCAGCAATAGAATGACGTCTTTCCCAATCAGAAAAAAGGGGTTAGAAATCAACAAAATAAGGGAAATAAACAAGGAATAGAGAAGAAACTTACCATGCTACCTAAATCATATAATGAAGCAGGAGAGACGAATCTTGAAATTCCTTTGAGGGAATTATTATCAATTACAGTAGGAACTTTACAATCCTTCGCAATAAGTTTGCGAGCATTCGCTATAGAAGAATTTCCTAATCCACGAGAAGAATGGAGGAAAGCCTCAGAGATGCTAACCATTGCTGAGGCAAAAGTTTCTGGAATACTGCAATCTTCATTTCCACATTCATCAACATCATTATCATCATATCCTTTCTCAGAAAGAGTATCGGAAATAGAACTAAAGTCCTTCTCAGGAAATTTATCATCTTCATCACCAAGAGTTTCCTCAATATTCTCATTAGAAGAAATTACATTGGAATGAGACTTGGTTGGGAGTTCCCTCTTCTTCCTCCTCTCGTAAACAACATCTTGAAGTTTCCTTTTCCCTTTGCGAAGAGCATCATCTTGACTACCAGAAGCTTGGGTAACCTTCGCAGAACGAAGAGTTTGTTGTCTTGCAGTAAACCTTTTAGAAGAAGAAGAACTTTTATTTTCACTCGCAGCAATCTCAGGAAGAAGTGGAACCTGCAAATTCAAATAAGGATAAGAAACAGAGGAAACAATATATTGTTTAGAAAAATACAAAAGTGTTTCTTACCTCATTTGAAATTAAAGGATAACAAAAAGATAAGGAGATGGAAGTACATACATTTCTAAAAACCCAAGGTTGATAATGGCGGTTACGAAGGTTCGCAAGAATTTCTACTATCCCAGAAATATAAGAACCCGATAATATTAAAGGATACTTATACCAATCTTCATCATTAGAACGACGAGGTGTCTTATTATTTCCTGAGGCATAATCAATATCGTGCATGAGAAGATCATCATCTGCGATATTAGCTTTACGATGAAGACGAACACCCCAACGATTATTTTCTTTCCTCGCAGGAATTAGTGTGTAATTTTTGAAGAAACCCTCTACTGTATAATTCGCAGCAACAATTTCTATATTTTCAAATCCAGGTTTTCTAAGATCAACTGAATACAAATATTTCCCAAAAGCGGCACGATTTGCGAATTCAACTAAGAGGCGAATACAATCACCAGTCAATTGGTAAATGGCACAAGAAAAATTGGGATGGGAAATAATTTCATAGAATAGAGGAAAGTTAACATCATAAAGAGGAAGAGGAAGACCTATGAGGATTTGACCTCGTGAGATTAAAATCTTCTGATCATCCCAAACATAGTTGGTAAAGAGCTTCACACAGAGAGAAGATTTATTATCATAACCTTCAATCTCATAGAGAATGAGGTCCCTATCAGCAAGTTCCGCATTAATCTGTTCAATAGTTTTCTTCTTTGGTGCCATTGAATATAAGATGGAAAATAGAAATTAAAAAAGATAAAAGAGATTGCAGAGGCAGAAGTAGTGAAGAAGATGAATAAGATAAGAGAATAAAAAGAAAAAACAAAGGATGATATTTATAGATAGAGAGAGTTTGATGAAGATAGAAATTCATTAATACGAGTAAGCGTGAACGGTTGAAAAGAACGGTTACGAAGAAACGTGTCAAAAAGATAAGGGAAAAGTAAAAAGACGTGTTGCGAACTTGATGGGTGATAATAACTACACTAAATTTACGAGAATAGGGATTCTCATGACATTTCTTGTTCGTAGAATTGACATGAGAAGAGGCAAGATGTAGGTACTGAATATCGCAAGATAATAGTTCACGAGTATTGTAATAAATAAAGGAGAAAAGAGTTATAAAATGATACGATGATAGAAGTAGCGCAGAGAAATATGAAGTTTTGCGAGGATGGAATAATTTTGCGAGTATGAGTTGCGATACTTCGCAACTCATATATACAACTGTGTATAAGTTTTACTATAAATAGGAGTTCAAATGTAAAATTTGAGAGGTTCTTTTAGTGAGTGTAAGAAATTATCTTAGGAAAGAGAATAGAAAAAGTTGTAACTATTCTAATTCCATTTTTGATATTCTATGTAATCAACT
Organism: Papaver bracteatum; assembly: GCA_023529315.1. Classification (NCBI taxonomy): domain Eukaryota; kingdom Viridiplantae; phylum Streptophyta; class Magnoliopsida; order Ranunculales; family Papaveraceae; genus Papaver; species Papaver bracteatum. The sequence continues at coordinate 1,853,499 of JAJJWX010000572.1, read as the reverse complement.
AAGAGAATCAATAAGAAATCTATGATTCATCATCAAGAACTTCTTGAGTTTTTACTAATTCTATTAAGGGTGTAGTTGTAGGTAATTCTGCAACTACAAAAAACACCATCACAATGACTGAACTAAGAGAACTACAAGAAGAGTACATTTCTTTGGAAGAAAAACAAAACGAAATGGAGTCATACCCAATTGCAAACACCAGTTCTGTAGTGGATAATGGAAGTTTGCTTCACAAAATGATTAATAACGTGGCGAGCACCTCGCAAGTTCAAGCAGAGAAAGTGGCGAATAATGACAAACAAAAGCTAGTGGCTATGGGAAGTCGTGATCAAGAATAATTTGAAAGAGATAAGAATTATTACAATCGTGGAGGAAATAGTCAAATCCAAAGGCTTGACCAACCTCAAGAAACTTATGGTGGACAAAAGAAAAATAATTTCAGAAATCATGGAAACATGAGAACCATATGGGAGGAGATTGCTAGTGTAGAAAAAATCTGGGAAGCTATCATTTTAATGGAAAATATACCCTCGCCATGGAACATGGAGAAGGAACCACATCCTAACACTCGTAATCAAGAATTCTGTCCTTATCATCATTTTCATGGGAATTCGATAAATAATTGCAGAAATGTATAAAGAATAATCTTAAGAATGATCGATCAGGGGAAGCTAAATCATTTTCTAAAAGGGAATCAACAATCGCAACAATTTACACCACCACCAAACGATCGCAGAATGACTAATGTAAAAGGAGCAGAAACTTTTGTGATAGAGGTTGGAACTAAAGCAAAGAATTTATTTTGTAATTCTATTGTGCATTCTTTCAGAACCATCGAAGATTTCCACGATAATGTCTTAAGTAGAGTCTTTGCCAGAGATATGGATGGAAAAGAAATAATGAATATAGCGAGAATCTCGCATTAGAAGAGTGGCAGAAGAAAATCCTTTCTTTTACAGCACAAGAAATACCAGAGCCTGGCGAGATTCATGATAACCCATTGGTAGTAAGGTTGGAAATAAAACCAGAACAAGCAAAATAAGAAGAAGAAGGTAAAGAAAACAATAACGAAATGGAAGAGTCTTGGGCCATTGATAGAATCCTAATTGATACTGGCAGTTCCGTAGATATCCTGTTCTACCACACCTATAGAACCATGGGTGGGAAAGATGAAGATTTGATACCATCGACATACAGAATCTATGGTTTTAATGGAACTGCCAACAAGCCTAAAGGGGAGATCACAATGAGAATTCCGTTAAGAGGAATGACTTCCAAGATTTTATTCTGTGTTGTCGATATTGAATCACCATATAACGCCTTGATTGGTCGACCTTGGTTACACAGGATATTGGGTATTGCATCTACCTTTCATCAGTGCATTAAATTCCCTCATCCAAATGGTGTTGGAGTAATTAAAGGAGATTGGGGAGAAAGTAAGAAATGTTATGAGATAGATATCAAGTCTTGTGAAGAAAGAGCAGGGAAGAACAATAATTGGAAATACAGAATTAAGCAACAACAGAGAAGTGACAAATTAATGGTTGATTCAATAGAAAAGCATGAAGAAGTAACTAACGCGTCCCTCGCATATATCAAGCAAATAATAAAATGCAGCAAAGGTACAAGTATAAAAAGCATAAAAGGAAGAAATGACAAGCAACTTGCGGGAAAACACTAAGTAAAAGAACATATAATAAGGAATATGAGACGAATGAAGTGATAGAAAGATGAAATATGACGAGCATATCGCTAGAAGTGGAAAGGTAAAGTTGTTTTTTTTTTGTTTGAGTGAAGAAAATGAAATTGAAAAGTTAAAAGAAATTATTGAGATTTGAAACTCGCAAGAAATTTTAAGAAACACGAATATAATTTCGCAGAGATTAAGAGAACGGGACAAACCTGTATGCCGTGCACCTTAGTTCGCGAATACAATTTCGTAAGAGGCAAATGTAAGACCTACAAGCACGTCATAAAGGGGGTATCTCTTTATATGATTCAGGGATAAGGTTATACCGCTACTGGAATCTGAGTCATACAGATGTAGGGGTTAAAGAAAACCTATCCGGGAGAGAGATCTTGGATTTCCAGCTTTATAAGGTTATACCCTGGTTGGATGACTGAGAGTCTCTTCCAAGAAGTGCAGAGTATGATCAAGGCGCCGAGGTACACGGTTTATCCAAGGATGCCCGGGACGGACGAACCTACCCTGTCCATCTTTGGTAAGTCTTGGCTACAATGCACTTGGCCTGAAGAAAACCCCACCTAGGGTACAGTCTTGTAACTATAAGCCATATAGGCATAAAGGACAAGAGGCTGCGAAAACAACTGGTTGTTGGTAAATCTGGATGGGAGGAGCTAGTCTTGTATGTCCGATGTTCCCTCCTTGAAGGGGAAACCAGGGGGAAGATAAGGGCGGCACCCTCCATTAGGGAGATGATAAGTGTCTTAAGATGGCAATGTCATGGGTCTCTAAGATCACAAGATCATTTAGGCCTGTCATATTGTCGCGTAAATTATACAGAGGCAAAAAGCCATAAGAGAAAAAAGTTAAGATGAGGTCAAGGGTTTTTTACATGTAAATGTGAAGACGTCCTGCGATTTCATCGCAAGACGGCAATGTCACGAGGCTTTGTTTTCGCGAGAAAACTTAGGCTCGTCATATTGTCGCAATACAATAAAGAAATGCAGATAAGACAAGATCAATGGGTCAATACGTGAAAATGTAAAGACGTCCTGCGATCTTTTCGCGGAGAGAATACTATGGAAAAGTAAGACCTTTAAGTAGGAAGGCATGATAAGACCATAAGATCGCAAAAATATCAAGGTTTGCGACAATATCGCAGAAATTATGAAATTCGCCAAAATATTCGTTTATTAACTTTCTCATATTGTAGATGAATAATAGAGGCAAGTATGGGAGTGAATAGAATGATAAAGATTATTATTCATCACCATATGAGAAATTTATATGGATATTAAAAGCGCGGATAATTAGTAGATGCAAACTATATTGACTAAGTTATATTTGCAAAAAAGAGGATGTTCTTTCATTCATACAGATAAAGGGGCAAAGAAGTTTACACATTAAATTGAAGAAAGTTGCAGCAAATTGAAGAAACTCGCGATTGATTACATAAAAGAAAGAAGTCAGACAGATATATTGTTTCATTTATCAACATTGTTATTTTTATCAGATTCTTCTTTTTCACCGGATTTCTCTGCTTCATTATATTTGAGGGGTTCTTCATCATTGCCAGAATTTGTTTCTTCGTCATTATTCTCTTCTTCACTTTCATCAAAATCTTCATCAGAATCAGAGACACCAAGATCTGGAATTATTGATGGTATTGCCTTTGCAAGATCAGGATACAAAGAATGAGGAATTCCATTGTCGTCACAAACCTGCTTAGTGGTATCATTGCGAGTGATGAGGAGGGATCTATTAAAATTTGCAGAAGTAATCTCAAATTGAGCTTTCAATCGCGAGTATTTATCGTTGCGAGCAGTAAGATCGTTCGCGAGTTGGTGATTAATATCTTCTAGTTCTCTCATCCTTACACGGCATCTATCTTCAGAATCTGCGAGAATAAGGCACCGTTAAGATGGAAGTTTAAAAAAAAAAAAAAAAAAAAAAAAAGAGAGTTAATAGAATATAGTGGTTAACAACCTTCTTTCTCAGAAATCAAGTCCCTAATTAAGGCCGATTGATCAGCATGAAGACTAGCATCTATACCTAAATTATTCCTAGCATTATCAAGAACCTGTGCTGACCAAGAAAACTCATCATCGCTAGTGATAATAAGGCGAGAACTAACTTGAGTTTCTCTTGCAAGAAGATCTTTATTTTCGCAGAAGAGTTTATCTCTTTCCATTTGAACTTCGAGAAGAATTTTATGGAAATCTGCTAGAGTTTCACTGCCATTTCTAATTGCTTGATCTTTCTCGTCAACAAGATCACTATTTCTACTTCTTAATCCATTGATCACTTCTTTTGATTCATGATAAAGACGCTTAAATTTATTAGATAATCCTAAAGTGTGTCTGTGTTCAATGGTCAGGAGATTAAACTTAAATTTAAGTTCCTCTATAGAGAGGGATTTAATTTGTTTGTCAACAAAATTACTTAAGGAGTTATTAAGGCGAGCAAGAAGAGTATTATCATCTACAGGTTCAGGAAAGGTTTGAAGGAACGTAGCCTCATCAGTTAGACCATAAACATCTGCAAAAATGATTGCTTGGATAAGCTATATAAAAGAAAAATAAAAAATCTAAAAGAAAGAAAAAGTAAATCATACCATAAAGTTGTTTGTTGGCATTGTTAAGATCCAAAATCTTCTGTTTATCAACTGAAGCTTCAGTTTCCAACAGTTTATTTTTCTCGCGAAGATCAGCAATTTCAGCCTCTAGTTTCTCTTTATCTTGGCGAAGGTTAACAACCTTTTTCTTAAATGAAGCACATTTATTATCTAAATCAGCAGCAACAGCAGCAAAAGAAGCTCTCCCAACCTGCAACAGAGTTTTATAAGTACAAAAAATTTGACGAGAAAAATCTGGCGAATTAAGAAACAATTAAGAAAACATACCAGAATACCAAGTGCATTTAAGAAGCTTGGAGTTAGAGTTCCAGAAACTCCACGAAGAGAATTATTATCAGATAAGATTGGAGCATCGCACACTTTGACGAGCGCTTGAGCTAGCTCATTAAGAGTCTCATCACCATACTCATTCGCAGTTCCACGAGAAGAATCGCCAAAAAGCATAGACAGTTGGGCCATGGAAGAATCAGAGGGAGAAGAATTTTTCACAGAGGGAACTTCTCTAATATCGTCAAATTCTTCGATAAATTCATCATTAAATTTATCCAATTGGGTATGTTGAGAAGAAGAATGCTGAGTTTTATTCTTCTTCAAAGGAGGCTCGCTGGGTTCTTTATCACGAGGGGCATATCGTCTTCCTTCACTTGAAACAGTAGATTTCCCTTTACGATTAGTTGAAGGTTTCTCCTTAGGTTTTGGCTCTAAAGGTGGTAATTCTTCAATTACCTACAAACACAGATAAAGATAAGAAATATGGGCAACAATATATTGTTAATTAATAAAGGAATATTTCTTACTTCATATGTGAAAGATCTAAGAGCTAGAAGAGTGTTGGGTTTCCTATATTTCTGGTAATTAAGCTTCATTTTGGCAACCTACAAGATAACGGAAAAGTTAGCGAGAGTGTGAAGGAAAAAATAATAATAACATAAGAAGATGAGAGAATATACATCGGAAAACCTATCAGGCCAGTTGAAAGTCCATGGTTCATAGTGAGAGAGATTCTCAGGAAGTTGGAGAGAACCGGATATATAAGGACCTTTAAGGCATAAGGGAAAAATAAACCACTTATCGTCATTATAATGACGAGGGCCATCATTTGTATTGGTATGAAAATCAATATCTTGCATAAGAGCATATTCACCAGTGACCTTCTTTTTATGCAAACGGACACCCCAACAGGTACTATCCCTTACCATGGGGAGTAATTGGTAATTTTGAAAGAAGTTATCTACAGTATACTTTGCAGGGATAATCAGAATATGTTTATATTTAAGACTTTTATGTTCTTCGGAATATTGGGATCCTTTTCCAGCACCACGAGAGGCATATTCCAGTAATAATCTAATACAATCCACGCCAAGTTGATACACCGCTCGCGAAAATCTCTTATCAGAAATTATTTGGTAAAAGAGTGGAAGTTCAGGGTTGTAGAGAGGAAGTGGAAGACCAGCTTCAAGTTGGCCTAACGAAACTATAATTTTTTCACGAGAACACTGGAAGTTAGAAAATAATTCAAGAGAAAGAACTGATTTGGGACTTTGATCTGGAATTAAAGATAATTCAAATCCTTGATTTTTAAGTTTTTCTTGCATCAAATTGAAAGCAATAAGATTTTTAGCACCAGCAGCAACCATTTTGAGAGAATGGAAATGAAAGTAGATTGAAAAAATGGCGAAAGATAGTAGATGCGCGATTTGCGGGAAAGCAATGAAATTTGCAGAGAAGAAGAAGGAAAGAGAATGAGAAGAAAGAAAAAGAGAAGAATGAGAGAAGGTATTTATAGTAGAAGAAGTTTCTCGAGAAAATAAATATAGTTAATACAATGAAAGGACGTGAATGGTCAAATTACAGCGGTTTAAGATGACGTGTCGAAAAATATATGGATGATAAAATTATATGAAGACAGCTGGTGAAAGGTTTAGAGACATGTCAGAATAAAGATGGAGGTGAAAAGATAGGAGATTATGGCAATTTATTCTCACGATCTTTTCTTCTTCGCAGAAAAGATGTGAGAAGAGGAAAGATGTAGTACCAGAATATCACCACAACAATATTCTCATGATAAAAAAAAACGCTTTCACGAGAAGGTCAAATATTCCTATAAGTATAATTGACATTATTCACGAGAGTGTCGTGAGGATTCTTCAGCAACATTTGGCGAGCATCACGGGGAAGCATCATAGTAGTTGACGATTGAAGAGACATGTTATGAGAGTGTTGTTTCACGAGGATTACAAAAGTTGGCGAAGATTAATATTACAAATACCATGATGAGATCGCAGAATATATCCGAAAGAAGGGGAAAACTTAGCTGTCACCCACTATGTAATTTCCTATATAAAGGGTTCAAGTAAGTCCAGATGATGATGATGTATTTTTTAGAGTTGAGAAAATCTTGAGGAGAGAGAAACTCCAGAAAGGAAAGTTGTAATTCTGAGTTTAAATATTTTCTATAAACATTTCTGAGATCTAAATAATAAAAGTGTCGTTTAATTCTTTAATCTTCAACTAGTTTCACTTAGATTTTTATAGGATCTTAATAGGGGTGTAGTGTGGGAAATCCTGCTACTACAGTATATTAATAAAGTTTGTTATTATTCCAAATCAGTGTTTGTTTATCACTCATCCTTTAAAAGGCTAAGTCATATGAGCTCCCACGTTGCACAATGAGCATGACACCACCTCAAATTAAATTAGATAAAATCTTTCAACTACACCAATTCTGGAGAAGACAAGCATCGAAACGTTATTGGTCAAAGATTTTTTTTTAAAGCACCCCCTTAGTAGAGAACGTCATTGGTCCAAGCCCCCTGATTTTAACGGCCAAATACTAAAACCGTTAGTAGAAACGTGGGTGTACAAGACTTATGTGTTGATTTACACCTAATCAAAAAATTAACTGGACGTTAAGTATGGGTTTACACCAAATACTTAACTGGACGTTAAGTAACACCGTCAAACATCGACGTTACGTCAAAATCTTATTAATAGGGAAAGAAAGATTTTAAAATATTTGAATTTCCATAAAAGAAGGATTTTATACTGAAAATATTTCCATGTTTTAATATTCATATCAAAAAAATTTAAACTAAAAAGATAACAAAAATAAACTTAAAAATTCTTTACCAATTTCCATATTTTTATACCAAAATCATTATCTAAAAATCTTTTGAACAATATTATTAATTTCCATATATTGGTTGATCATGAATAAAGAATTTTTCAAACCTCAACCTAATCAATTCTTACGTTCATTCAGTATAATGTCACAGAAGATATTCTTCACTGATAAGGTGCAAAAAATATTCGTCACAGAAGATATTCTTCACTGCTTTCCAGCGGGAGCCTTTGTTATCTCTCTTCCATTGTCACCATTTATTTGCTCTTTTGGCCTCTCGATTCATCCAATCTTTATTTAGTACCTACAAACACAAAATTAATTAGTACAAGTATTCTAACTACAATGGATGCCTTACATACACTGTGAAAGTAAAGTGTTGAACCCTAAGATTGAATTTCAATATGAACATTTAAGCACAACAGAGTTACTTTCATTAACATGAATAACAAGTAGCAAACTAGGGATTCATATAAACCCTAGCAGGTGAACTTAGAACATGATGATCAAAACAAAAATTATATTAACCTAGAAATTGATCCAACTAAACTCCGACAATTTCTTTCATAACAATTGCCCTATTTATACATCAATTTCTTCTCAAATACTAGAATTTGATAATTTAGAGAACAACCACTCACTGAATTCGTATTTTCCGACAAACCCCCTCTGCAATTCTGCTCTTCAATTCTTTATTTGATGTTTGCTTTTTCCATTGAAGATAACCCTAGCTCTGTCTCTCTCAATCATAGCTCTAGGGTTACTGTTTTGGGGAAGATGCTATGATAGAGATATAAAGATACTAGGAAGTTGATTGATGGCTCTTGATCAGAGATTTGTCGTGGAGGGAATGGAGAGATTGATGAACTAATGGTTTTGCAGGTTATGGAGAAGATGAAAGTACGAAGGAGGTGTTTGGATTTATGTGGAGATGCGCAGTATGGAGATTCCTTGGATGTTGATCATCTGACTCGGATATGACGGCTCATATTGGACACGGGTTTGGGGTTTCATCTCTTTAAATATCTTCTTCTAGGCTAAAACATTCTTCAAAACTAATATCTCAAGCCCATACCTAGTCTTTAAGTCTTGCTAATCTTCACTTGAGGATGAAGTGCAAAAGATAATCTTCACTTACTGATAAGGTGCACAAAATATTCTTCACAGAAGATATTCTTCACTGCTTTCCAGCGAGAGCCTTTGTTATCTCTCTTCCATTGTCACCATTTTCTTGTTGTTTTGGCCTATCGATTCATCCAATCTTTATTTAGTACCTACAAACACAAAATTAATTAGTACAAGTATTTATTCTTGAAAAACAAAGGACAAACAGAATTTGGGATAATATATGATTTTAACGCGCAAATGAAAGAGATCTTAACAAAGAGAGATTATGAAAGAATTGCATAATTTAGTTAACAAAAGCCAGTTAACAAAAGCCAATGATATCAAGAAAAAAAAAAGAGAAAGATTATGAAAGAGATCTTAACAAAAAAAAGAAAGAGAAATGGTGAAATTTATGTAATAGGGATCGATGAATTAATGATAATTTAGTCTGTGTCCAGTTCCCCATGGTGTATCTATTTTCAAAGAAACAAAACCTATTATTTAACAACTTCAATACACATAACCAGAGGTAAAGTTTAAGCAAATACAAAGAGGGAACTTTCACCTTTGGTTTACCGTTGGTGCACAAAGTCGCACTTCAAAATCCCTATAAAAAAGTCCAGATACCAGGAATTTGTTAAAAACATATAACGCATTACCAAAAAAAATAAAAAATAAGTTAAGAACAAAAAATACTAAAGAACTATACATTTAGAGTTAGACAATAACAAACAAGAGATTAAGTCGAGTAGCTTAAGAAAAGGAAAAGTGAACTTTGAAGGTGTGAATTGCTCTTCTTTTTCCAATTTGAACTTCCTGGGAAGACCCACCTTTCACAAGGATCAAGTCAACCAAATCAAACCTCTTTTTCCCCTTGTTCCCCTTGAGTGCAAGAAAAAAAAAATGGTTCGATATGGTTAAGCCTTGAACCTGAAAAAAGGTTCCTCCCCTTGTTAAAAATCTTCAACCACATGGAATCCCCCGAACTGTTATCTATAAATGAAGGACGAGTTGCGACGTACCATGCTTGGGTGATTGCTAAATCTTCCTTTGGGTCAAAGATGCCATTTGTTGTATGTGAGAGTAGGTTATATACTAAGAGTTTTCTAGGGTTTAGGCTTTCATAAGAGTCTCAAGAACACAAGAATTTTGGTTCAAGTATTAGTTTTGTTTCATAAGGAGAAGCGTAGTTTAGCTTCAATCAAGAGAACATTCAGCAAACAGTTGTCTCACCTCAACTTTGATCGACTAATGTTGCATGTTATACAAAATATATTTGCAAGAATGAATAAAAATAAAGACGCATAGCTGTAGGAAAAGAAAAGAAAAATATGCTTGATTGAAGAAACATGATAAAAAAATAACTAGATATTCATCAAGTAAAATTCTAGGATAAAAATTAAGCTAACCCCTAAATACCATTTCTTTCCTCTATAGCAGACACCACTAATAAACTGAAAGCTATTTCCTCCATCCAAGTTATATAGGTCAAGAATCAGTTTTTTGTTGTCCGTCAATATGCATTGTAGTTGCAGGAAATCCTACAACACACCCATTATCATATCTTGATATTAATTTCTAGATCTACATGTAAAAATGGTAGTAAAATTTCTAAAATTATAAACGGACACCAAGATTTTTTACATGGTTCGATCAATTTGATCTACATCCATGATTCTTCCCTATGATTGTTAAAATTTATAATTGATTTTACACTGATAATCTCCATTAATGGAGTTCTAAATATGGTTTTGGGGAAGAAGATGATAAAAAAAAATACATTCGCTCTGCAAAATATCTCTCTCTTTCTCTCTCCTAAAATTGTGTCCCCCCTTTCTCTCTCCTGCTATTCTCTTTATATATGTATCTTCATGGTGGATGACAGCTCACATTCAACTCATATTTCCCATATTTTAGGACCTCTGTTATGCTCCTTACAGGCTCTGCTATTGTGCTCGCATGATCTGCTATCGTACTCGCGAGACTCTTCTATAACCACAAAATCTTCTTTTCCTTCTTTGTTCTCGCGAGCTCCTTCCTTGTTCTCGCGAGCATTCTTTCCAACTACAAAATATTTACATCTTTCTCATGTTTTATGTAGGATCATAATATTGTCACAACAATATTCCTGCGAAATAAATAGCAGTTCTGCGATACATCAATGATATTCTGCGATACATCTCAAAGTGACGTAAGGAATGACATATCAGATGAAAATGACAGAAACATGAGAAAAGTGTGACATTTATGCGACGAATCAATAAAATCTGCGAATGATTAAGGCGGTGCTAACTGCGATTTATCGCAAGAACCCAGATCCGAAATTAAAGGGGATCTTAGATGTAAATGAGCTGTCATGAGCTGTAATCCACTATGTAAATGCCTATATAAAGGAAATGAATAGTTCCAGAGAGAGATATGAATTTTTGAGTGCTAAGAAAGTTTTTAGGAGAGAGAAAATCTTATTAAGTGAATTGAATTCTTGATTACTGTAATTCTTTTAAGATCATATTAATAAAAAAGGTCCTTAATCTTCAAATTGTGTCATAAATATTGATAAATTCTTGAGTAGGGTGTAGTGTGGGAATTCCTGCAACTACATTTTGGCGCCCAGAAACAGGGATGAATAGTTGAAATCATAGCAAAAGTTAGGTAAAAGAAAGAAATTATTCAAGAATTAGAAGATTATCAAGAAAATTGGTGGAAGAAAAGATGGTGGAAGTCAAAGATAATCAAAAGAAATTGGAGTGTGATGTAATAACAAAGATGATGATAGATAAGTTCCATGAAGATATTAAAGGAAGGATACACAAGCGAGATTTTGAAGGAAAGAAAATCATGACGGTAGATGAGGCATCACCGATAAAAGATTGGGAAAAACAGAAGATCACATTCACGGCAGCAGAAATTCCGAAAGAGAATTTAAGTCATACATCTCCATTGGTGATCACAGTATCTGTTGTACCAACAAGAAAAGAGAAATCAGTAAGATCTACAGAAGAGTGGGATGTGAATATGACTTTGGTGGACGCATGAAGTTCTGTGGATATAATGTTTTACCACACATTCAAGAAAATAGGATACAAAGATGAAGAAATGCTTAGTCCAACATATCATATTCATGGATTTGGAAAATCTCTAACAAAACCTAAAGGTGAAATTGTAGTGCGAATTCCGTTGGGGGAAATAGAGACGCAGATAACTTTGTGCGTGGTGGATGTGAAATCACCATATAATATGTTGTTGGGAAGACCATGGATACATGCAATCAAGGATGTATCATCAACTCTACATCAGTGCATAAAGTTTACTATGCCTAGCGGAATTGGCGAGATTAGAGGAGATGCAGATTATGCAGCGTTGTGTTTCCAGAATGAAGTAAGGAATTGTGAAAATCAAATTCAATTGCGAAAACAACGCAAAAAAATGAGGAGATAAGAAAGGAAAGAAGAAGAATTAAAGATTTACATGATAAGATCAGAAGAAGGAAAAGGAATTTTTGACGATGTATCGCAAGAAGGTGATGAACCAACGGAGGTAATAAAAACACCAACACCAATGGGAGAACATGAAGCCAGTTATACTGCAGCAGAACCAATAAAAGAAGTAAATGTTGGAAGTGAAGAAGACCCAAAAATGCTGAAAATTGGAACTAAGATGGGTGTGGAGGAAGAAGAACAAACTGTAAACCTTCTGCGAGAATACAGAGATATTTTTGCGTGGAATATGGATGAGATGCCTTGAATAGATCCATTTGTTGCGTTCCATAGATTGGAGATTAACAAAAATGTGAGACCATTCAAACAAAGAATAAGAAAGATCGCGACTACTTATCATGCCAAGATAGAAGAAGAATTGCAGAAGATGCTTGATGCAGGAATTATAAGGCAAGCAAAATATCCATAATGGATCGCCAACATGGTGGTAGTTCCCAAGAAAAATAAAGGGATAAGAATTTACATCGATTTTACTGATCTAAATAAAGCATGTCCCAAAGATAGTTTTCCCTTGCCAGATATCCCGCAGTTGGTGGAATCTGCCGCAGGAAATGATCGAATATCTTCGTTAGATGGATACAAGGGCTATAATCAGATCCCACTTGCGGAAGAAGATCAAGAACATACTGCATTCTTTGCTCCCAGAGGATTATATTGCTACACAAAGATGCCTTTTGGGTTACGAAATGCAGGAGCAACTTACCAAAGAATGGTAGAAAAGGTGTTCGCAAAATGGATACATAAAACTTTAGAGGTATATGTGGATGATATGTTGGTAAAAAGCAAAGAAGCTAAAAATCATGTGCAGGACTTAAGGGAAATTTTTGATCAGATGCGGCTTTTTAATATCAAAGTAAATCCTGAGAAATGTACTTTCGGAGTATCATCTGGGAAATTCTTGGGATATATTGTATCAAAAGAAGGAATACAAGTTGATCCTGAAAAGGTGCAAGCAGTTCGAGATATGCCAACTCCGGCAACAGTAAAAGATGTGCAAAAATTGAATGGACTTTTAGCCCCACTAGGAAGATTTATTTCGCAATCATCAGATAAATGCAAACATTTCTTCAACATACTAAAGAAGGGAACACAATTTAAATGGACAGATGAATGTGAGAAATCTTTTCAAGGAATTAAAGAATATTTGATGAACATATCCATTTTACAGAAGGCTGAACCAGGAGAAGAATTGTTGATATACCTTGCGACAACTCAACATGCTTTAAGCGCAGTACTTTTGCGAAATGACGCAGGAGTTGAAAAACCAATTTACTACATCAGCAAAACATTCAATGCTGCGGAGAAAAACTATTCAAAGATTGAAAAGCTAATTCTGGCGTTAGTTTATGCGGCATCTAAACTTCGCATATATTTCCAAGCACATAAAATCAAAGTACTAACAAAAGTACCAATTGAATCAGTAATTAAAAATTCAAAAAGATCAGGTAGAGTTGAAAGATGGAACGCACAAGTGGGGCATTTTGAGATTCAATATGCAATTTTATCCTCGCCAAAATCTCAAATTGTTGCAGATTTTCTCGCAGAATTTCCTTTGGAGGATGATGAAGCTGTAGAAGACATGATGGATATAGAAGAAGAGTATGGGGATCCTAGAGATCTTTTAACAGAACCAAATAGGTGGGAGATATTGGTAGATGGTTCATCCAACGGAGAAGGAAATTGAGTGGGAGTCATCTTTATTTCGCCATAAGGTGCAAAAATAGCATTTGCATTCCGACTAGAGTTTGAATCTACTAATAATGAGACAGAATATGAGGCTGTAGTACATGCTCTAAGATTTGCAATAGAGATGAAGGTGGAGAATGCAAGAATTACCAGTGATTCGCAATTGATTATTCGCCAAATTGAAGGGGAATATGCAACTAATGATATATCTTTGAAAAAATATAAGAAACTTGTAGAAGAATTATCTGCGAAAATTCCAAAACTCAAATGGAGGCATATTTCAAGAAGAGATAATAGGCTCGCAGATGCTTTTGCGTTTATATCAAGTATGATGGTAGACCCGACTGCGAGAAATATAAAAATACAAACACTCATAGCACCTTCAATTAATAAAGAAGAGGAAGAGGAGGCTGAGGAAATGATAGTAGAAAATAATGGCGAAGAATCAAGTAGAATTATCGCAGATTGGCGTGTGGAAATTCACGCATATCTAGCAAGGGGAGAGGTACCAAGAAACAGATTGGAAGCACATAAATTAAAAAGTAGAGCAACAAATTATGAGTTAAGAGATGGGATATTGTATCGAAAATCTTTAAATGGACCTTCCCTCAGATGTTTGACACAAGAAGAAGGAAAACAAATATTAAAAATGTTACATAGTGGGGATGCTGGTAATCACAGCGGCGGAAGATATTTAGCATACAGAACCAAAATGCAAGGTTATTATTGGCCATATATGCATGAAGATGCAAAGAATTTATCAAGAAGTTGCAAAGAATGTCAGCGATTTTCAAAAAGAATACATGCACCCGGTGAAACATTAACATCCTCAAAAAATGTTTGGCCATTTGGAAAGTGGGGTTTAGATATTGTGGGACCATTTGTACCAGGAACAGGTCAAAAGAGATATTTAATTATCGCAACAGATTACTTCACAAAATGGGCAGAAGTTAAAGCAGTACAGCATATTCGTGATAAGGACATTTTTACATTTATATTTGAAAACATCATTTGCAGATTCGGAATTCCTGCGCAGTTGGTTTCAGATAATGGAAAACAATTTGAAGGACAAAATATAGAGATGTTACTTAATGCATTCAAGATAAAGTGCGGAAAATCGACTCCTTTATACCCACAAGCTAATGGTCAAGCTAAGGCAACTAACAAAACAATCGCAGACCTCAAGAAGAAGTTAGAAGGGAATCATAGAACATGGTGTCAACAAGTCCATAATGCAGTTTGGGCTTATAATACAACACGAAGAGAAGCAACTGGGGTATCACCTTTTTGTATAACATATGGAGTTGAGGCATTACTACCAACAGAAGTTGATATTCCTACGATAAAAAGAGAAGCTTGGGAAAAGAATCTTAGTGCTGGTATGATTCTAGACAAACTTGATGAAGTAGAAGAGAAGAGAGAAAAAGCATTACAATATATGGAGAAATACCATCTCAGATTAGCTCGCGAATATAATAAGCGAGTAAAGAAACGTGAGTTCCAAGTTGGAGATCTAGTTCTGCGAGAAATACCAGAATATCAGCGAGAAAATGGAGGAAAATTAGCGAAAAAATGGGACGAGCCATATATCATCAAAGAAATAATTGGAACTGGAGCATATAAGTTAATGGATCCAGAAGGAAGAGACATGGGTCAAAGACTTGTCAGACCATGGAATAGACAATATCTAAGAAAATATTATCAATAAAGGTTTGAAAGACTAGGATGACTGGATTATACGCAAGCAATTTTCGAGAGAATAAAAGAGATGTTTCACAAGAATAAAGTTGGCTAAATACAAAGCAATTTTTCGCAATAATTTACGAGATAATTAAGAATTTTTAATGCAAATGCATGAGATGGGCGCAAATCGCCTAAAAACATATAAGAATGGGACGAACCTTTGTGGCGTACACCCTAGTTCGCGGATTATATTCTGTAAGAGGCAATGTCCTTAAAGTACGTCATAAGGGGGGTATCTCTTTGCATGGCTATGGGAAAGGCTATACTGCTGATGGAACCTAGTCATGGAGATTTGGGATTACAAAAAATCCATCCGGGAGAGATAACTTGGATTCCCAACTATATAAGGTTATACCCTGGTTGGGCGCCCGAGAGTTTCTCCTAAGGAATGCAAAGTATGATCAAGGCGCCGAGGTACACGGTTGAGATGTGGGTGCCCGGGATGGATGAACTTACCTTGGCCATCCATGGCAAGTCTTATCTACGATGTGTTCGGCCCAAAGAAAACCCCACTAGGGTGCAGTCTTGTAACTATAAGCCATATAGGCATAAAGGACAAGGCTGCGAAAATAACTGGTTATTGGCAGAACCGGATGGGAAAGTGCTAATCTTGTATGGCCGATGTATAATCCTTGAAGCGACAACCGGGGGGAAGATAAGGGCGATACCCTCCATTAGGGAGCTATGTATCAACAAAGACGGCAATGTCATGGGACTTTATATTTGCAAGAATATTTAGGCCCGTCATATTGTCGCGTGACATATACAGCAATGTCATGGGACTTTATATTTGCAAGAATATTTAGGCCCGTCATATTGCCGCATGACAGGCCAAAAAGCCTAAAAAGAAATGTTAAGATGAGATCAATGGGTTTTTGCGATAAGATCAAAAGATAAGGTAAATGAAATCAATGATAAGAGGATATAAATCGCAAAGACGGCAATGTCATAAGTCTTAAAAAGCAAAGAGAGATTAATCTCACAAGATGGCTTAGACTTATCATATTGTCGCAGAGATCAAAATAAATGATAAGGCAAGATCAATGGATTATTACATGTGAAAGTAAGAATGTCATGCGATCTTGTCGCATAAAAGTGGCATAATAATACCTTTAACTAGGAAGGCGAAATAAGACCACAAGAGAGGTTATATATGTGAAGCATATAACAGATTTTTGCGATACTTCATTTATACATCGCAGAATTATTTGCGATACTTCATTTATCATATTGCAGATTAACAACAAGAGGCAAGTTTAGGATTTCTTACAATGGTAATATATTAGTACTTCACAAGGAAGATTATGAGGGGCAAATATGGGGATTATAAAACAATATTTCATTATCTTCCTTATGAAGAGTCAAGATAATAAAAAGAAGACAATCAAGTTACAAGAATTTACGATAGGAGATTCAGGTAAATAAAAATATATAATTAGAAGAAGATGATTGAGTTACAAAAATTACAATATTTTGCAAAAGAAGCAGGAAGAAGAAAGATTCAGAAATTACAATCATTCACAGGACAAGGAAAAGAACAAGATATTTCGCAGGAAGACATGATAAAACAAGATTTAAAGCTTCAAAAGAATATTCTTCTTTAATTTCATCATTCTTGTTTGCTACTATTATCTTCACCATCAATATCTTTTTCAGTTTGAGTTTCTCCATCACCATCGATTGATTTTTTAGAAGGATTTTGTTCTTCTGCTTCCTTATGAGGGTTTTCTTCTTCTTCTATTTCTCCATCACTAGTGATTTCCCTTTGAAGAGGATTTTGTTATTCTGCTTCATTGGGAAGGTTTTCTTCTTCTTCTATTTCTTTAGTTGGATTTTGTTCATCTTCGGAAAAATCTTCTTCATCACTTGAATAATTTAAATCTTCATCAATGAGACGAGGAACTTCATTATTATTTATCTCCAAAGGTTTGATCTTTATAGGAGGTAAAGAATGAGAGAAAAGAACATTGTTTACGAGAACCTCAGCGCCTAAATGAGCCTTGCGGAGGCAATTATTTTCTCGGTTTCTGATCTCTATATCCTTGAAGTATTCAAGGTAGTCAAATCTTCTCAATGCTCTGTTGCGAGAGTTAGAAAGCGCGGTATTCTTTTTGCGAAGTTTGGCTAACTTCGTAGACAGATCAGAGATAGAAGCTTGAAGATGCTTCTCAGATTCTGCGGAAGAAAAGTTGCATATTAGATGGAATTCTCGAAAGAAATAAGATGGGAAAATACAATGAAATAATTAATAGATAAGGCAGTCAAAATGACTACCTTCCTTTTGCGAGGATAAAGTTTGAATTATATTAAGGAAGCAATTCTTCCATTGATTCATTGTATCATCGAAAGTATCACCAACTTTACCTTTCAAACGAGATTTTACACTTTTCTCTTTAGAAAGAAGATAAGCTTTTTCTTCTTTTAAGGAGGAATGGGATTTCTTCAGTTGAGCATAGTCATCTTTGAGATTGTTGACTTTTACGCTTAGAGCTAATCTACCTTTTATAAGTTTCTCTTGTTCAGCGGCAGATGACTCGGTTATCTTTTTAATGTCATCTTTCAATACACGAATAGATTGTTCTTGGCTGTCACACAATTTTTGAAGATTGCCCAATTGCTGCGAATAAACCATTGTTTTATTCACAAAGCTACGTTTCTCTTGAGACAAAGTTTTGCTTTCATCTGATAAAGTTTCCACCTTCAAATTAGTCTGATTTAGCGAATATAAAAGTTGAGCGGCTTAATTACTTAGGCGATCTCGTTCGCAAATTAGTTGGTTATTCTCATTCTTAAGATTATTTATCTCGTCAATTGAATATGTGTGAAGAATATTCAATCTATCAAATTGATTTTTCCAAGACTCTTTCTCGATGCGGACTTCATCGGCGATGGTTTCCCATTCAAGTATCTTCATTAATTGGTTATGTTTTGAAGCTAAATATGCATCAATAAATAAATAAAGAAAAATTGAGTACATAGAAAACAAAGATTTACTGAGGCAAAAGCAGAGGCAAGAAAGTTATACCTTTCAGATCATCATTTATGTTATGATTTTGCAGTCAATTCAGAATTGTGCTTATGATCGAGAAGTTCACATTCTAAAGTTTTTTCTTGAAGGTTCTTCTTCAAGGTTTCAACCTCACTTTCTAAAGCAGTTAGCGAAGATGAAGAACCGCAAGATCCGAGATGCTTGTTTAGAATCATATAAACATCCTGTCTCGCAGGATCTGTAGAAGATTTCATAGCATCGTTCAAAACTTCAGATAATATTTAAAAAGCAGCTTCAACCCCTGTTACTATTTCTTGAGAAGAAGGAAGAGAAGTAGAGGAAGAGGTTTTGGCAATATCATTTATCGCAGGAACTTGATTAGAATCAATCGTGGTAGTAGGAGTGGAAAAAGGAACTTGATTAGTCTCAGTTACAGTCTTATTTACCGCAACATCATTTACCGTAGTCTCATTTACCGAAGAATCATTCACCGCAGCTTCATTTACCGTAGTTTCATTCATCACGACTTCATTCATCACGGGTTTATTTGCTGCTGATTCATTTATTATAGTTCCAACTATCATAAATTCATCTATCGTAACTTTTAAAATATTGGGATTATTAGAGATAGAAATATTAGCATCAATAACTTCATTTGGAATTGATGAAGAAGTAGTATGGGTATTAATATTGGAATTCAAGCAAGGAGAAGGAGAATATTTATCTTGCGGCAGAACAGGGTTTGCATGCAAAAAATCAAGAATATCCACTTCATCTGAAAGAGCTTTAACTTGACGAGAACGCTTAAGAGGTCTAGAAATATTCTCTTCACTATGCGAATAATAACGTAGATAAGAAACAGAGGCAACAATATTGTTATTTTAAAGAAATAGATATTTCTTACTACCTTATCATTCTCAGATCTCTTCGCCTTCCCAACACGCTTTTTCTGAGGACCCTTAGGGTTAGGGTTTTTGATAGTAATCTTAGTCTGAGAAGTAGTGTTACTGAAAAAGATAATAAAATATGGGGATTATAAAGAAAATCGGGCGATAGAAATGATGTAACACGAACAAAATAAGAATCAAGATAAAAACTTACCTTTGAGTTTCCATTAGAGCAGCAGCAGGAAGGATTACAGGAAAGAAAAAGTTGCAGACAAAAAAAAGGAAGAAGTTGAAGAAAAGAGAGAAGGTGAAAGAAGACATATCCTCGAGTGGGACATCTATTTATAGATGAAGAATGGGTAATCGGGCTAATCGGTAAAGAAGTAAGGATTGACATGTGTCAACGGTAAAAACGTAAAATAGGGAATTTTGTCGGGTAAAAGACAAGGAGATGCGGCAAATCAAGAAACTTAAATTCTCATGTGATCTTTATCTTCTTCGTAGAAAAGATATGAGAAGAGGCAAGATGTAGGATCATAATATTGTCACAACAATATTCCTGCGAAATAAACAGCAGTTCTGCGATACATCAATGATATTCTGCGATACATCTCAAAGTGACGTAAGGAATGACATATCAGATGAAAACGACAGAAACATGAGAAAAGTGTGACATTTCTGCGACGAATCAATAAAATCTGCGAATGATTAAGGCGGTGCTAACTGCGATTTATCGCAAGAACCCAGATCCGAAATTAAAGGGGATCTTAGCTGTAAATGAGCTGTCATGAGCTGTAATCCACTATGTAAATGCCTATATAAAGGAAATGAATAGTTCCAGAGAGAGAGATGAATTTTTGAGTGCTAAGAAAGTTTTTAGGAGAGAGAAAATCTTATTAAGTGAATTGAATTCTTGATTACTGTAATTCTTTTAAGATCATATTAATAAAAAAGGTCCTTAATCTTCAAATTATGTCATAAATATTGATAAATTCTTGAGTAGGGTGTAGTGTGGGAATTCCTGCAACTACATTTTATGCTTTCGTTGTCTATTACGTCAGTCTTTGAATTATTCCGCGACGCTCGCAGAGTGTTGTTGAAGAACTCACAGAAATGTTGTTAATAATTTCGTTAGAATATTGTTGTGGCGATATTCTGATCCTACATCTTGCCTCTTTTTCCTTGAATATTGCTGGAAGAGCGATCTTTAAGGAAAAATCAGTTGTTGTAGTAGTCTTTGATCTTTGTTGATGAAGGAACGAGCGAAAGAATATTGGAATTGAAAAGTACGTACTTGCCTCTATTCTTTTGTAAAGTTCCATATCTTTGCTAAGTAAATAAGAAGTATTAACTCTTGAAGTATGCGAAGTATGAAGTATCCTTGCAGAAATATAAGAAGTACTCAATCCTCAAAATATAAGAAGTATCCGTCCTTAAATGAAAATCATAAGTATTGCCTTTGTTCATATGAAATTATTACTTCATTTCTGGTAAAAATTCTTGTCCATTTTGGAAATGATTCTTGCCGAGAAGATAAAGAACATAAAATGTCTTCTTGGTAATCCATAGTTGCCTCTGTTCTTTATCTATGAAGGTAGAATCCTTTAGAAAATGTTAAATGAACAAATTATTTCTTTTTTTATTATCTTGCCTCTGCCTCATGCGATAAAATAATCATATTCTGCGAAATAATCACATTTCCTGCAAAATTCTAGAAGAGTCTTCGAGATGCTGAATTAGTTTGCAAGTTTCTGAATGTGTCTGCAAGATTCTAAATGTATCTGCGAGTTTCTGAATAACCCTGCGAAATTATGAATATTGCTCCTGAAATAGTGTTGTGAATAGTGACACGAATAATGCTGCGAGATGATGAATAGTGCCGTGAGATTATGAATAGTGTTGCGAGATGATGAATAGTGCTGCGAGATTGTAGATAATCCTCTTGAGAGACTCTGCATAATACTTCTGAGAAATTTTGAATAGTATTTATGAGAGATTCTAAATGGTACTTGCCATCTCCCTTGCGAACAAATCTTTCCTGCATTCTTAAAAGAAGATAGTTAATGTTTGAGATTATTCTATTGGTCTTATTTTGCATTCCTAGTTGAAGGTCTTATTTAGCCAATTTTTTCTTTTTGCGACAAAATCGCAGGACGTCTTTACATTTGCATGTATTGACCCATTGATCTTGTCTTATCTCTATCTTTGTCAATTTCTCTGCGACAATATGACAAGTCTAAGTTCCCTTGCGAGAACAAAGTCTTATGACATTGTCGTCTTGCGATGAAATCACAGGGCGTCTTTACATTTTCATGTAAAAACCCATTGATCTCATCTTAAAATTTTCTCTTATGGCTTGTTGCCTCTGTATAATTTTTGTCACGCGATAATATGACAGGCCTAAATGTTCTTGTGATCATAAAGCCCCATGACATTGCCGTATTTAGACACTTATCATCTCCCTAATGGAGGGTGCCTCCCTTATCTTCCCCCTGGTTGCCCCTTCAAGGAGGGAACATCGTCCATACAAGACTAGCTCCTCCCATCCGGATTTACCAACAACCAGTTTTTTTCGCAGCCTCTTGTCCTTTATGCCTATATGGCTTATAGTTACAAGACTACACCCTAAGTGGGGTTTTCTTCGGGCCAAGTGCATCATATCCAAGACTTTCCAAGAATGGCCAGGGTAGTTTCGTACGCCCCGGGCACCCTTGGCTCAACCGTGTACCTCGGCGCCTTGGTCATACTCTGCACTTCTTAGAAGAGACCCTCGGTCGTCCAACCAGGGTATAACCTTATATAGTTGGAAACCCAAGGTACCTCTCCTGGATAGGTTTTATTTAACCCCAACATATTCATGACTCAGGATCCAGCATAGGTATAAAACCTTACCCCTGAATCATGTAAAGAGATACCCCCTCATATGATGTACTTTAGGTCTTACATTTTCCTCTTGCAAGATTGTACCCGCGAACTAGGGCGTACGCCATAAAGGTTCGTCCCATTCTATTAATCTCTGCGAAATTTTATTCGCGTTTCTTGCGATATTTTCGCATTTCTTTATTCTTGCATTTCTGTCATTATCATAATATCATAGCAAAGTAAATATTCAAGAAAAATTCTAATACATTGTAATTTTGAAACCTTTGTAGTTATAAAATCTTTGTAATTCTGCGATTGTATCGCTCTTTATAAATAAAATCAAATTTTTTTGAAATCTTAGGAATATTTGCGATAATTTAGCTTTCTGTAATCTTTGTAATTTTTTGATATCTTTAAATTTTTGCGATGATTTCATTTTTTATAATCATTTGAAATCTTTGAAATCTTGCGATGGTATAACTGTTTGGTAAGTCAAATAAAAAATCTTTGAAATCTTTGAAATTTTAGAAATCTTCTTTGAAATCTTGTGATTGTATCGCGTTGTTTAATCAAAATCTTTTTCTGTAAAAGAAATATTCTAGAGAAATCTTAAAAATCTTTTTTGAAATCTTGCGATTGTATCGTTTTTTGTAAAATAAATCAAAAATCTTTTATTTTCTGTAAGTAAAATATTCAAGGAAAATGGTACTTACTTAGCTTTCTTGCCATTTTCTGTTGATGTCGTATCTTGCGAAGTATATGATTTGCTTGTGAATTGAGAATAAATGAGAAATGAACTCTTGATCTGCCTCTTGCATACTCACGCACCATACCAATTGTTCTAACCCTTTCTTGCGAAATTAACTTGCGATATTCTCGTCAACTTTCTTCATTCTTGGCGAGATAACCATCAACTATTTTCTTTGCGAGAAGTCCTACTATTCATTTCTTCTTTACGTTTGTATTTGGGAAGTAAATATCTTTGCGAATAAATTGAACGTCTGAGATCTTCTCTCTAGGATATGGGGAAAATGTGAAAAAATATGTCTGCGGTGAGAATCGATCTTGCGACATCAAGTTTCTTCTTCTCGCCAGTGACCAATTGTGTAAGTTTTCTTATATACGAAATAATGTGAACACGTTGTTCTTTTAATGTGACCTTCGACTCTAGCATTTCAAGAAAAAATATGTAAAAAGTTCTGCGAAGGTTGGGATTCGATCTTGCGAGCAAGAACGCATACTCTACTGACTTCACCAGTTGTGCCAACTATTGTTTTTGAAAAAGCTGGTGACGCTCCCCTCTTATTCTTGCGAAGTTGTCTCTTGCTAAGTTTAAGAAAACATGTAAAAATATCAACTGTGTTACTTCTTGCGAAGTTGAGTAGAGAAATATCGCAATATCTTACTCTTTTCCTTTGGTGTGTATCTGTTCATCTTTAAAGTTTGTTATTTCACACTCCTTTTACTTTACTTTAAAGTCCTCCTTTGGTTTTCTTTCTCTCTTATGTCTGCATTTCCTTGTTATCTGCGAAGCTAATCTTTGGTTACACTTTGTTATCTGCGAGATTTCATTTTCTTTAGTCTTTGCTTCTTTGGTCTGCAAGATTTTATTTTGTTATATGCGAAGGATAAATCATCACTCAAGTCTGTAACAGGAGCAGGGACTATTTCAAAGTTATCCTCTGCAACTTTAGCAGCTTTGTGCTCCATTTCATCGTCATCTCCTTTTTCCATAGTTGTTCTTTATCTGCATCGATCATAAGACGTAAAAGAAATGTGGTGATATAGTTGCTCAATAAAGAAATAATTTTATAAGTGTAAAGAAATGTGGCTCAATAAAATCCCCAGTCATCTGCTGCACTTATTCTAATCTTTTAATCTGCGACATCATCATAGCTGCGATATTCTAAATTGATATTTTCACATCGTCATCATAGCCTGTATAAGTGTAAATTAATCATTGTAAAGTAAATTAATCATTATAATAATTAATCTTTATAGCGATATTCTAAATTAATCTTTTATTTATCATTATTATACTATTTTATTGCCCCTGACGTTGGTGAAATATAAGCGCAGCACGTTAGTTTCCCTTAAATCCTGTCACTGTCCTAATTTAATCGCCCTTATGGATAACATTGCCTTATTTTTATTCGATATCATCACGTTCTTTCCTACTCAATGTTAATGATTCCCTGTGAACTTTTAGTTATTGATTGGTAAATATTAAAGAAGACTAAAAACAACTCTTTATAAACTTTTTTTTTTTTTACTGTGACTATATGCCACTTCCGATGCTACTTTATTTGAAGTATGAAAAGAAAAGAATACTCCCTTTTAATCATTTCATTCAATCCCTTTGAATTTCTTTGTTAAGTGAGCTTGATGTGTTGTGTCTCTGCGAATTTCTTCGTTAGGAACCAAATGTGCTCTCCATTGTCCAAGAATACTTCAGCCGATACGCTCGTCCTTCAAGAACTTTAACCGCTTTTGTTCCCTTGTCCATCAAATCCAGCTTAGTCAACACACCAAATGTTCTCTCACCCTGTGAATCAACCTCTATAGCGAGTTGGATAGCGTCAGATATTGCTATATCCTGATTTGCTATAGATATTGCTAGTACGTCATCTTTCTTAGTATATCCATATGTTGTTTGGCTCCTCTATGTAAGACCAAACCATGTTTTCAATATCTTGGATAATTATTTTTCTTGTTAACTGTAGGATCAGAATATCGCTACAACACTATTTCTGCGATATTAACAACACCTTTTCGAGCGTCACATAAGATTCTTTAACGACATTTCGCGAGCGTCACAGAAGAATCCAAAAGAAGCTGACGATAAAAGAAATACAAAGAGAGTATGTTTATCCCGTGATGGTTATCAATTTTGCGATAGAAAATATTATAGCAATCGCGATAAGATCGCAAAGTATATTCGAAAAAAGAGGAAAACTTAGCTGTCATCCACTATGTAAAACCCTATATAAAGGGTTCGATAGATTCAGAAAATGATGATGTCATTTGGAGAGTTGATAAGATTTTGAGGAGAGAGAAACTCTAGAAAGAAATTTGTACTTCTGAGTTCTTATGTATTTTGTAAAGAATTAAAAAGTTAAAATAATAAAAAAGTGTCGTAATTCATTCTCAAACATAATCCAATTTCTGTGGATTATTATCAGGGGTGTAGTGTAGGAATTCTTGCAACTACATTTTGGCGCCCAGAAACAGGGACGAATCAAGCTAAGAAATCTCTAATTACAACTTGAAGATTTGAAGAAATTGTTAGAGTTGAAGAAATGGCTATAAGAAGAAGAAATACATCAGAACCACCGACAACTGTGAGGAGAAGTAAAAGACTTGCAGGTGAGGGAACAGGTGAATTGGAAGAATCTTTAAGGATAAGATCAGGAAGAAATAGAATAAGAAATAAAGTAGAAAGTTCAATTCAACAGCCAAATCAACAAACACAAACACGAGATATGAATGTGGATTATGATAGAGTGAGTGTGCATACTTGGAGGTCGGATTCGATGGAAGAAGCAGAAAATCGACAATTAAGAAATGAAGAAGGAGAAAGAAATCAAGAAATAGGTGGAGGATTAATTCATGAAGGACGTGAAAATGAAATAGTAGATGATTTGAGACAAAGGATACAGGAAGAAAGAAGATTAGAGGCAGAAGAGCGTGCGAATTTAACAAGACAAAATCATGAGCTAAAAATGGAGAATTTGAGGTTACAAAGAAGGAGATCAAGAAGTACTGTTAGATCAAATTCAAGATCACTCAAAGAAGAACCAAGGCAAAATTCCCCAATGAGAAATGTTAGAGAAGAAGTGCAAATTTTAAATGGAGAACAATGTCCTAGAAAAGAAGAGATAATTGGAGATCGCTATAATCCGCATGGAGAAGCATTGGATAATAGACGCAACAATTGAAATCAAGGAGGAAGAAACAACCAAAATGAAGAAAAAAATCCAGAAGAAGGTAGGAGGATATTACATGGGCGAGAGAATCAAAGGAATCAAAGAATAATTGAAGAAAAAATTGAGAGACATTACGCCGAACAAGCACGCCTGGCTTGCGAGAGAGAAATATTAAGGGCGGAAATAGAAGACCAAGAATTCCGAGAGGCAGTACGACAAAATAACCATAAAAATCGAGAAAGGAGACGTACACAAAATCGCTACAATGATAATATTCAGGAGGAGTATGATAGAATACAGAGGAGATTAGAAAGGCAGCGAAGAGAAATGAGGAGAAATGAAGAAATCCGCAGAGAAGAAAGTAGACAACTGCGATTTCAAGAGGAGGGTGAAAGAGAAAATCGTATAGAAAGACGGGATGACAATGAAGAAGAAGACACACAAAATCTCGCAAGACAAGAAAGGCAAGAGCACAGAAGAAGGGAATCTGCATTAAAAAGGCCAATAGAGCAAAACTCAATTGAGAATGAGAAAATATTAAGAGAATTATCAGAAATGCGAGGAATGATAAGTAATAGAAGAGAAGGAGGAAGAAGGCAGCTCGACGAAGCTATTAAAGAAGCTGCGAGAATTCCATTTACTCAAGAAGTACAATTAAGAGGAATACCTCCAAAATGAAACTTACCAGCATTAACCAGCATCTTTGATGGGACTACTTGTGTTGTTCAACACGTCAAGGCTTATGTTAGATGTATGCTACAATGGGAAAACCATGATGCTGTACTATGCAAATATTTTGCATCTAGCTTAACTGGAGAGGCATTAAAATGGTTCGAGGGATTGCCAAAAAACACCATAACTTCTTTTGATCATTTACAAGCTATATTTCTTGGAGCTTACATTAGCAACAATTCATCGCGACCAGGTATTGAAGATGTGTTTGGGTAAAAACAGAGGGTTGGCGAGAGTCTGAAACATTTAACCATAAGATGGAAGATAATGTGCAGTGAGATGGCAGGAAGAGTTGACGAGAGATATCTTATCTTGTCTTTTATCAATGCAATGTTCGCGACCAATCTACTGTACATACAAATTTTCAGAGTCAAGAATACAATCACTATGACTGAACTACGAGAACTACAAGAAGAATACATTGCTTTGGAGGAGAAACAAAATGAGATGGAATCATATCCCATCGCGAACACCAATTCCGGAGCAGCAAATGGGAGTTTACTTCCTAAAATGATAAACAATGTGGCGAGCAGCTCGCAAGTGCAACAAGAGAAAGTAGAAACTGACAACCAGCAGAAATTGGTAGCTATGGGCAGTAGAGATCAAGAAGAGTATGAAAGGGAGAAGAATTACTACAATCGCGGTGGAAATAATAAGATTCAAAGGCTTGATCAGCCGCAAGAAACTTATGGTGGACAGAGGAAAAACAATTTCAGAAGTCAGGGGAATCAGAAGATCATATGGGAAGAAATTAAGATGCCTCCTCTCAATGCTAGTATAGAAAAAATTTGGGAAGCTATAATTTTAATGGAAAATATACCATCTCCATGGAACATGGGAAAAGAACCACATCCTAATAATCGCAGTCAAGAGTTTTGTCCTTACCATCATTTTCATGGTCACACAGTAAATGACTGCAGGAATGTAAAGAGAATAATTTTCAGAATGATTGAACAAGGAAAGCTAAATCACTTTTTAGTAGGACATCCACAATCTCAGCGATTGCCTCCTGCACCAGAAATTCACAGGGTAAATACTGTAAAAGGATCCGAATCATTCGTAATAGAAGTTGGGGCTAAAGCAAAGAATTTGTTTTGTAATTCCATTGTACATTCACATAGAACAATAGAGGATTTCCATGATAATGTTCTAAGCAGAGTCTTCGCGAGAGATACAGATGGAAGAGAGATAATAAATATTGCGAGAGCCTCGCCATTAGAAGAATGACAGAAACAAATCATATCTTTTAGTGCACAAGAAGTACCTGAACCTGGTGAGCAGCATGATAACCCATTGGTAGTAAGATAAGAGATAAACCCAAAGCAAATGGAGGAAGAAGATGAAGAAAATGGTGATGAAAATGAAGATTCTTGGGCTATCAATAGAGTTCTAATAGACATAGGAAACTCCGTTGACATACTATTTTATCATACCTATAAAACAATGGGTGGAAGAGACGAAGATCGAATTCCCTCAACATATAAAATCTATGGATTTAATGGTACTGCCAATAAACCAAAAGGGGAAATTGAGATGTGGATTCCCTTGAAAGGGATAACTTCCAAGATCATGTTCTGTGTTGTTGACATTAAATCACCTTACAATGCTCTGATTGGTCGACCTTGGCTACACGGAATATTAGGTGTAGCATCTACTTTCCACCAGTGTGTTAAATTTCCTCATCCTAATGGTGTTGGAGTAATTAAAGGAGATTTGGGAGAAAGCAAGAAGTTTTATGAAATTGATATGAAATCTTGCGAGGAAAGAGCTGAGAAGAATAACAATTGGAGATACAAAATCAAACAACGACAGAGATGTGAAAAGTTAATGATTGATATGATAGAGCGGAAGGAAGGAATTGATGGCGAGCGTCTCGCGGATGAAGAAACAACAAAACATAGCAGAAAAGCAGAATCAAAAAATAGTAAGTAGAGAGGTAAAGTGATGAACTTTAAAGAACTCTATGAATGATTTGTTTGAAGAATATATAATTGAACAGAGTATTCTGCTTGAAAGAATTGCAAGATTTTACAAAAAGAAAGAAGATCAAAGTTATGAAATTTTATCAGACTTACAACACAACACTTTTCGCGAGACATAATAGAATGGGACGAACCTTTATGGCGTGCACCTTAGTTCGTGAATAAAATTTCGCAAGAGGCAAATATAAGACCTAATAGCACGTCATATGGGGGGGTATCTCTTGACATGACTCAGGGGTAAGGTTATACCGCTGCTGGATCCTGAGTTATGCAGATGTTGGGGTTAAAGAAAACCTATCCGGGAGAGAGATCTTGGATTTCCAATTATATAAGGTTATACCCTGGTTGGAAGACTGAGAATCTCTTCCAAGAAGTGCAAAGTATGACCAAGGCGCCGAGGTACATGGTTGAGCCAAGAGTGCCCGGGGCGTACGAAACTCCCTTGCCATTCTTGGTAAGTCTTGGCTATGATGCACTTGGCCTGAAGAAAACCCCACTTAGGGTGCAGTCTTGTAACTATAAGCCATATAGGCATAAAGGACAAGAGGCTACGAAAAAAGCTGGTTGTTGGTAAATATGGATGGGAGGAGATAGTCTTGTATGGCCTATGTGCCCTCATTGAAGGGGAAACCAGGGGGAAGATAAGAGCGGCACCCTCCATTAGGGAGCTGATAAGTGTCTTAAGATGGCAATGTCATGGGGCTTTATGATCGCAAGAACATTTAGGCCTGTCATATTGTCGCGTGACGTAAATGAGACAGAGGCAACAAGCCACAAGAGAAATGTTAAGATGAGATTAATGGGTTTTTGCATGAAAGTGTAAAGACGTCCTGTGATTTCATCGCAAGACGGCAATATCATGAGGCTTTGATCCCGCGAGGGAGCTTAGACTTGTCATATTGTCGCAATACAATCAAAAGAATACAGATAAGGCAAGATCAATGGGTCAATACATGCAAATGTAAAGACGTCCTACGATTTTGTCGCAGAAAGAAAGAGTGTGGCAAAATAAGACCTTTAATTAGGGAGGCGTAATAAGACCACAAGATTACTGCGATAATACTCGCAGATATTATGAGAATTGCGATTTCACGCAGTTATTGCTGGCGATAAGATCGCCAATATTAAGGCAAATTTTATTTACCACTAATGTCTAATCTTTAATCAATTTTTTCATATTGCAGATGAATAATAGAGGCAAGTATGGGAATGCATGAGAACGATGAAATTATTATTCATCTATCATATAAAAAATTAAATAGATAAGTGCACGCAGATAATTAAAGGATAATAATTATAATGATTGATTGACTTGCAGAAAAAGAACTGTTTTCTAATTCGTACAGGTAGAAGCAAAAGAAATTCACAAAATTAGAAAAACTCACAGCAATGTTACAGAAAGAAGAAAATAAATATACAAAGAAGATAAAAAGAAAAAGAGGAACTAGCTAGATCCATTTTCATCCTCTTTATCAGACTTCTCTTCCTCGCCAGATTTCTCCCTTTCATCATTATCATCACTATCTTCATTCTTATCAGATTCTTATCCTCCACCAGATTTTTCTCCTTCGTCATTATCATTATTATTTTCATCCTCGTCAGAATCCTCAAAACCGCTATCGAGATGTTAAGATTTGGGATTATTGCGGGGATTTCCTTTGCAATATCAGGATATATAGAAGGAGAAATTCCATGATCATTGCAGACCAACTTAACAGAATCATTACGAATAACAATGAGAGATCTATTGAAATTTGCGGGGGTAATGTCAAACTGCTCTTTCAATCGTGAATATTTATTATTGCGAACATCAAGAGTATTCACGAGCTGATTCTTCTCATTTTCAAGTTCCAAAATTCTTTCAAGATATCTTTTTTCAGCTCCTGCGAGAATATATGACAACAAGTTAGAAATTTTGTAAAGAAGAGTAATAAAATCAGAAAACTAGCGATAAGAAGAACAGCAAACAACCTTCTCTTTCAGAAATCATATCCCTAATTAAAGCCGCTTGTTCAACTTGAAGGCTAACATTTACACCTAAGTCATTCCTGGCATTATCAAGAACCTTAGCAGCCCAAGCAAACTCATCATCGCTATTAATAAGGAGACGAGATCGAACTTGAGTCTCCCTCGCAAGAAGATCTTCATTCTCGCGGATAAGTTTATCTCTGTCCATTTGAACATCAAGGAGAGTTTTATGAAAGTCTGCTAGGGTCTTGGATCCCTTTTTGATGGTAAGATATTTCTCGTCAATAAGATCGCTACTCTTATGTCTTAATCTATCTATTTCTTTCTTTGAATCAAGATAAAAGCGCTTATATTTGTCAGTCAAACCTAAATTGAATCTGTGTTCAATTTTTAAGAGATTAAGTTTGGACTTAAGTTCATCTATGGAGAGGGATTTAATTTTATCATCTGAGAAATTACTTAAAGAATTATTAAGACAAGCAAGAAGAGTATTATCATCTACAGGTTCAGGGAAATACTGAAAGAGTGTAGCCTCGTCAGTAAGACCATAAATATCTGCAAGTTAAAAGTGGTTGCTTGAATAAACCGCGATAGAGTAAAAAAAAATTAAGAGAAAAGGGAAATCAGTCATACCATAGAGTTGTTGGTTAGCTCTATCAAGATCAGAGATCTTTTGCTTATCAACTGAAGCTTCAGTCTCCAATTGTTTATTCTTCTTGCGAAGCTCAACAACTTCAGATTCTAATTTTTCTTTATCTTGGCGAAGTTTGGCAGCCTTCTTTTCAGAGTTGGCACGTCTTGTATCTAAATCATAAGTAACAACAAAAGAAGATCTTCTAACCTACGAGAGAATAATATAAATTAAAATCTAGCGACGGAGTAAATACATAAACAAATTGAAGAAATGAAAACATACCAAGGTACCAAGAGAATTTAAGAGACTGGGAGTCAGCTATCTTGAAATTCCTTGAAGAGAATCATTTTCCACTAGTATGGGAGCATCGCAGACTTTGGCGAGAGCTTGGGATGTCTTGTTAATGACTTCATCTTCATCATTGCAAGTTATACTATGGGAAATATCGCTAAAAATTCTGGATAAGTGAGTCATTGAAGAATCAGAATAAGAAGAATTTTTTATTGAAGGAAAGCCGCTAACATTAAAATCCTCGTCATTATTGTCCTTATCAAGATCAACACTTGGATTCTCTGGAATTGGTTGAGGAATTGAAGAAGAAGAAGGTTGAGTTTTCCTTCTCTTTAGTGGAGGATCGCTAGATTCTTCATTTCGAGGGGCAGAAGGCTTTCCCCTGGAAGGAGCAGTAGATTTCTCCTTTGAAGATTTCCCAGATTTCTCTTTTGAAGATTTCTCCTTGGTTTTTGAGGGTATTAATGGTTCTAACTCTTTGATTTCCTGCGAGCACAGATGAAGATAAGAAATAGGGGCAACAATATATTGTTAAAATTTATGAAGAGATATTTCTTACTTCATCCGTGAAAGATTTCAGAGACAAGAAAGTGCTAGGCTTCCTAAGAGTTTGGTAGCTGAGATTCATTCTTTCAATCTGAGAAAGATCAAAATAATTAGCGAGAATATAAAAACGCGAGGAAAATAATGAATAATAATATGAAAATTTAGAGAGATTAGTACCTCTTTAGTTCTCTCAAGCCAATTAAAAACCCAAGGTTAATATTCTGAAAGATCCGCGGGTAATTCGCGAGAGCCAGAAATATAAGAACCTTCAAGACATAACGGGAAGATAAACCATTTATCATCGCTAGAGTGGCGAGGGCCTTGATTGGTAGGTGTATGCCAACCAATGTCTAACATAAGAGCCTCATCTTCAGCGGTCTTTTATTTCTTCAAGCGGACACCCCAACATGTACTATCCATTTTCATGGGGACTATCTTGTAATTTTTGAAGAAATTCTCCACAGTATAATTTGCAGGGACAATAGGAATATCTTTAAATTGAGGATTCTTTGGAGCTTCAGGGTAGCGAGTTCCTTTATTAGCACCGTGAGAAGCATATTCAAGAAGCAATCTGATACAATATCCACCTAGTTGATATATTGCTCGCGAGAACCTCACATCAGATATTATTTGATAAAATAAGGGAAGTTCTGGATCATAGAGAGGAATGGGAAGACCTTCCTCAAGTTGGCCTAGCGATACAATGATTTTCTTGCGAGAACATCGATCATCGGTGAATAACTTAAGAGAGAGTTCAGATCTAGGATCTTGATCTGGAATTGTAGACAAGGTAAAACCTTTATTTTTGAGCTTTTCTCGCATCTCATTAAAATCAGTCAAGTTTTTAACACCAGCAACAACCATTTTTTGAGTATGGGAATGAAAGAAAAAGTTTAAAGATAAGAAATAAATCACAGCGATAACAGAAGCGCAATTCGCGGAAGAACAATAAATTTGCAGAGAGGTTATGGAGAGAGAGAAGAAGAAAGTAAAAGAGAAAAATAAAGGAATGAGAGAAGTATTTATAGAAGAAGAAATTTCTCGAAAAAGATGAAGGCAATTAATGCAAAGAAAAGACGTGGGTGGTCAGATCGCAGCGGTTAGAAGGGACGTGTCAAAAATTTATTAGAAGAAAGAATACGTGAAAACAGCTGGCGAAGGACACGGAAACGTGTCAGAACAGAGAAGTCTGAAAAGATAGGCAGTTACGACATTCTAAAAGGTTCTCATGATCTTCTCTTCTTCGCAGAAAAGACATGAGAAGAGGCAAGATGTAGGACCAGAATATCGCTACAACACTATTTCTGCGATATTAACAACACTTTTTTGAGCGTCACATAAGATTCTTTAACGACATTTCGCGAGCGTCACAGAAGAATCCAAAAGAAGCTGACGATAAAAGAAATACAAAGAGAGTATGTTTATCCCGCGATGGTTATCAATTTTGCGAGATAAAATATTATATCAATCGCGATAAGATCGCAAAGTATATTCGAAAAAAGAGGAAAACTTAGCTGTCATCCACTATGTAAAACCATATATAAAGGGTTCGATAGATTCAGAAAATGATGATGTCTTTTGGAGAGTTGATAAGATTTTGAGGAGAGAGAAACTCTAGAAAGAAATTTGTACTTCTGAGTTCTTATGTCTTTTGTAAAGAATTAAAAAGTTAAAATAATAAAAAAAGTGTCGTAATTCATTCTCAAACATAATCCAATTTCTGTGGATTCTTATCAGGGGTGTAGTGTAGGAATTCCTGCAACTACATTAACTGTAGAGATTCATGTTTGGCTGCTCTTGTTCTTCATTACTGGCTATTGGTGGATTTTTTTGATGAAGTAAAGTGAACTGGTGAGTTATAAATGTCATCTCGTAGGATTTCGTTTAATCCTTTCTGGTTGTACTTCTCATTTCCCTTAAGTTAGTTGATTGACAAGGTAAGTTGCTGAAGTTAGCTGAAGGTAAATTAGTAGTTGTTCTAAATAGGTGGATGAAATGATATGTTTAAATCTCGCAGGTAGAATCTCATGGAACTTTCTCTTGGATTTCTCTCATTTGTTCTCACACGGTCCTTTTGCTTCATTTTCCCTTAGTGATATTTCTCTCCTGGGTCTCCTACGAACTGACCTGCCTGGTTTTACATATGTACTTAGCCCAGTGGAAGCTCCTAATACTTGTTCTCTGCGATATGTACTTCAAGATTTTGACCCTCTGTACGGGATTTAATTGTTCCATCTTGATGTTTGCGATAGCTTCGCAGATATTCTTTATTCTATAGTCCCCTGAATTTTTTGACGCCCATGACTATTTTATGTCCATGTGATGGCTTCGCAGACTTTAGGATGCGATGACATCTTTGGTAGTAATAATTTTATCTTTGTATTATTCCTTTCTTCGTTGCTGGCAATACTACTATATGTAGTTCCTTGTTGGATGGATTTCTTAGGTTGCGTTCTCGCAGCTTTATATCATTCTTCTTTGTTTGTTGAGTCCATTATTTGTATGCTGTTGTGGCTCATAGTTGGTCATCTGGCGATTTAAACCTGTGATGTTCCGTTTTTGCGAGATTGGTTGGTCCTCCTGCGAGATTAACTCATTCCTTGCTGATTTTTGACAATTGAAGTGATCTCGTTGTTATTGTTAATTGTATTCTTCACAAGTGATTGGTTCCCATCATACATTTTCCTTCGAAAATCCATATTGAAGAAGTTTTTCCTGGAATCGCAAACGATCAGTAAATTTGGTTAGCAGTCTATAGAGCATTAAAATGAGTAATTTCTCCCTACGAAGAATGAAAACTTTCAATGAAATCTTCTTATTTTTGTTCTTTCGAAATGTAAATCTCTAATCAACAAAAAATCTCGAAATTTGACATTTTTAGAAATTCATTAAACAAATTTGTAAAAAAAAGTTTGGTTACTACAAATTCGTAGCAAAAACATTTTTAGATTCAAGACTTCCACAATAAATCAAATTTCTACAAAAAGCAAAATTTAGGTTTTACAAAAAAAATCTATTTTCCAAATTTCGTTTTGAAATTCCCAGATCCGAAAAATGAAACAAAGAATAAGAAAAGTTAGAAGAAATTTGTCCTTTTCGATGATTTGTTGACATAATTTTGCTGATATTTTCTTCATCCGCCATTTATCTCCTCCTCTTTATTTTCCGTATAATCATGAGCTTTCGTCGTAGCTTCCATATTTGATCTTGAAGTTTTTTGATCAAGTGAGATCCAATTCTAATGATAACTAATTTATTTGAATCGTCTTCAATCTAACAAGCACGTCCCTGTTTCTAGCGCCAAAATGTAGTTGCAGGAAATCCTACAACATACCCCTTATCATATCTTGATATTAATTTCTAGATCTACATGTAAAAATGGTAGTAAAATTGCTAAAATTATAAACAGACACCAAGATTTTTTACATGGTTCAATCAATTTGATCTACATCCATGATTCTTCCCTATGATTGATAAAATTTACATTTGATTTTACACTGATAATCTCCATTAATAGTTCTAAATCTGGTTTTGGGGAAGAAGATGATAAACAAAAATACATTCTCTCTCTAAAAATCTCTCTGCAAAATCTCTCTCTCTCTCTCCTAAAATTGTGTCCCCCCATTTCTGTCGCCTGCTATTCTCTTTATATAGGTATCTTCATGGTGGATGACAGCTCACATTCAACTCATATTTCCCATATTTTAGGACCTATGCTATGCTCCTCGCAGGCTCTGCTATTGTGCTCGCAGGATCTACTATCGTGCTCGCGAGACTCTTCTATAACCACAAAATCTTCTTTTCCTGCTTTTTTCTCATGAGCTCCTGCCTTGTTCTCGCGAGCATTCTTTCCAACTACAAAATCTTCACATCTTTCTCATGTTTTATGTTGTCGTTGTCTATTACGTCATTCTTTGAATTATTCTGCGACGCTCGCAGAGTATTGTTGAAGAACTCACAGAAATGTTGTTAATAATTTCGTAAGAATATTGTTGTGGCAATATTCTGATCCTACATGCATGGTTCTAGTTCCTAGATCATCAAAAAGAAAAGAGTAAAACAAGAAAGAAGGTGATAAAACCGTACAAGTTCGAACCTTACCTATTCCCTATGGTTTGACTTACTTTTGATGATATCCATAAAACATTAATAGGGGCCAAGAACAATGGTCAAGAATGAATAAAAATAAAGACGCACAGCTGTAGGAAAAGAAAACAAGAATATGCTTGATTGAAGAAACAACATTAAAAAATAACTATATATTCAACAAGTAAAATTTTAAGATAAAAATTAAGCTAACCCCTAAATTCCATTTCTTTCCTCTATATCAGACACCACTAATAAACTGAAAGATACTTCCTCCATTCAAGTTATATAAGTCAAGAATCAGTTTTTTGTTGTACGTCGATATGCATGGTTCAAGTTCCTATATCATCAAAAAGCAAAGAGGAAAACAAGAAAGAAGGTGATAAAACCATACAAGTTCCAACCTTACATATTCCCTATGGTTTGACTTACTTTTGATGATATCCATAAAACATTAATAGGGGCCAAGAACAATGGTCAAGCCTTTTCCTTGTTCATTTGACTTCCCAAAATTTCCAGGTCCCCCAAAATAGGATGATGCTACGTTGACAACGGTTTCTGCCGGGGTTAATCCCGTGTGAAGATAAAAGGGTAGTCCTTTAATGACTCGAGCATCAGGATAGGGATGAGGAAAATGGGACCCACCATTATCTCACACGGTATCCTCACCATGGAGAAACTGTACATAGTGCATTATTGCCCAAAATATCACCTCTTGGGGAAACTGTACATCCAGGTTATATAGGCATGGTTCAAGTTCCTAGATCACTCTTTCTAATTACAAAAAGTCTTGATGTACCGCATAAAAAACAATGTATAAACCGCACTCTGACATGATTTTTTTAATGGGTCCCATAGTATTCAGCCGGGACCCACCATTACCCTATAAGGGTTCAACATGTGTACTTTGGGGGTTAGTTTGGGAAAACCATCGTTTCTATGTGGTTTTTTGAACGGTACGTGTAGAAGAGCTGTTCTAATTATGATAGTCTTGTTACACAAAATAATTTAATATTTCGTTTTCATCAGAAAGAAAAGAGTAAAACAAGAAAGAAGGTTATGCTTCAAAAAAAGAAAAAAAAAAGAAGGTTATAAAACCGTACAAGTTCAAACCTCACCTATTCCCTATGGTTTAACTTACTTTTGAATTTTGATGATATCCATAAAACATTAAATAGGGGCCAAGAACAATGGGCAAGCCTTTTCCTTGTTCATTTGAGTTCCCAAAAATTCCAAGTCTCCCAAAATATCACCTCTTGGGGAGAGGTTATTCATTTATTGAGCATTCATTTATCCCCTTTAACCAATCTTTTTTATGGAAGTGACTAAATACAACTCTCACTTGGGTTAAATACAATCCAAATTTTGATTTATTATACTTTAAAAACAACTAAATACAACCCAAGTCAAGTCAAATCCGAATGATAATCCAAGAGTAATTAACGTAAAGTTATAGTAGATATACAAAAGAAAAAATTATGTGGAGTAATTGTGGTCCCACATAATTTTCATATATACTTTTTTTCTTTTGTATCTCTACTATATTCTATAAAATTATAAATGACCAAAATTGTCCTTAAATCTAAAGACTTGAAGGCCTAAACAAATAAAACTCTCACGTTGAACGGTGAGGAAACCCTCACTTCCTATTGGTCGAAATAAGAATTTTTTGAGTTTTGCGAAACGATCATTTTGGTGAGGAAACTTGGCAACATACGATTGGTTTAAATTTAAAAAGAATATGAAAAAGATTTAAAAAAGGAAACCAAATTCAATTGGAATTAATGACATGACAATATTTAGGTGAGGACACTTGGCAACGTATGATTAGTTTGAATTTAAAAAGAATAGAAAAAAATTAAGAAAAAAGGAAACCAAATTCAATTTAGAATTCATAACATGACAATATGTATGTGAGGACACTTGGCAACGTATGATTGGTATAAAAATTACAAACTTAAAAGAAAAACCTAACTTACCGTGTTTGGAATTTTATGGAAGTCCAAATTCAATTTGGAAATCGAGTAACTACCATATTAGGATTCTTTTTTCCAAATTAATATATAAAGGGGAAGAAAATCTACATATTTTTTCCGAAAATAAATGGAAAAAATAAATAAAACATGCACATATTCATCACCTATTTAATGTATTTTCACCACCACACCAAATAAAAAATACATCGCCACGGACGTGGCGAAGACCCGCGCACACTAAATAAAAAAATGCATCGCAACGGGTGGGGTGAAGCCCAGCACACACCAAATAAAAAATGCATTGCCACGGGGTAGGGCGAAGCCCTGCACACTCTAAGTTAAAAGGAAAAAATAACCACATATTTAATGTATTTTCCCCGCCACACCAAATCAATAATACATCGCCATGGGGCGGGGTGAAGCCCCGTGCTCACCAAATCTAAAACGCGTTGCCACGGGGCGGGTGAAACCCCGCACACACCAAATCAAAAATGCATTGCCATGGGGCAGAGCGAAATCCCACGCACACCAAGTGAAAAGGAAAAAATAAATAAAATATGCACATATTCTCCACCTATTTAATGTATTTGTCCCGCTACACCAAATAAAAAAAAATACATCACCACTGGGCGGGGCAAAGCCCCTCGAACACCAAATAAAAAATGCATCATCACAGGGAGGGGTGAATCCCCACACACACCAAATTAAAAATCCATTGCCACGGGGCGGAGCGATGCCACGGGGAGGAGCGAAGCCCCGCGCACACCAAATTAAAAGAAAAAATATGCCCGATGCGTAGCACGGGCAAAAATCTAGTATTTGATAATAACCGAGAAAAATAAACCCCCTTTCACAAACGCGTGAAGGAAGGAAAGAAAAACGAAGAAGATGAGCAAAGGTCGACATCCTAAAATTCGTTCTTGATTTGGAATTTACAATTCTCCTCGATATCTTAAAATTCTTGGAAATTAGAGTTTAATGGTTTCTAAAAGAGCCGATCAAAGATCGGGAATATTGTGCATAGATCTAGGTGTATCTCTTTATCTAGAAATAGACATTCCCCCAGCACAAAAGGTTTCAAAGGTATGATATGGTGTTTACAAACCGTAATCGCACGTTAATATCTCCTTCGTCGCACTTGTATTATGTCTTTTACACTTTAAAATATGGTGCACAAACAATTAATCACGTTAAATGTGGTGAAAACTATAATTTGCACTTTATTTACTTAATTCACCTATGATATTCAGTCCTCTATCAAATACAAAATTATCTTTGCATGTAAACGTTTTTGTATATACAAATGCTATCCCGCACGCCATTACATATATAATGGTTAACTGGAATTGTAGTTGCAGAATAACCTACAACTACACCCTCAATAGAATTAGTAAAAACTCAAGAAGTTCTTGATGATGAATGACAATTTTCTTATTAATGTTCTCAATTGATTACAAAGAAGTATCTAAATGGAATTATAATAGTTACAACTTTCTCTATTCTCTTTCCTAAGATATTTTCTAACACTCACTAAAAGAACCTCTCGAATTTTACATTTGAACTCCTATTTATAGTAAAACTTATACAGCTGTACATGAGTTACGAAGTATCGCAACCCATACTCGCAAAATTACTCCATCCTCGCAAAACTTCATATTTATCCGCGCTTCTTATATCATCGTAACATTTTATAATTCTTTTCTCCTTTATTTATTACGATACTCGTGAACTATTATCTTGCGATATTCAGTACTTACATCTTGCCTCTTCTCATGTCAATTCTACGAAGAAGAAATGATCGTGAGAACATAACCGTTACTTAGTCTTTTAAAATTTTGACACGTCTTTTGTAACCGTTCTTTTTTTAGTTATTCCCTTATATAACTCCTTTATATTCTCTTCCTTTTATTTTTCTTATTTCCGCAATTCTATCTTCTACTCATACTCTCTATCACTATTTTCTCTGCAATTTTTTCTTCTACTGTATCCTCATGAGTTCTCCGAGGTAATTTCCTTCTATCTCTGCGTATTTCATTTGTTCTCCTCTTTAATTTCTGTATAATTTGTTATCTGATTTTGGTTTATTTCAGCAAAATAACTTCTCAGATGAAATCTCAACTAAAGAATCCAAGCCTTAATCCACGAAGAAGAAAATCTGAGAATCAAAAGGTAGTTAAAATACTCTGCCTTCTTTCCTGAACAATATATTGTTGCCTCAGTTTTTAATCTACATTTTGATTCGCAGGTTGACGAAAAACCAAATCCAAGTAAGAGATCTCGAATAACTAAACCCACACCATTAATTCCGATTGATGATTTCCTTCCTGAAGTCGATAAGGAATTTTCCTCTCCTTCTCGTGAAAATGCTTCTTCACATACTCCTGCCTCTACTCCATTACCTGCTTTTCAATCTCCTATCAATGTCAATTTATCAACACTTCTTCAAGACCAACCCTCTCAAAATATTTCTTCAACTTCTTCTTTAGAAAAACCTGTCTTGTCCCCAAATCCTTTGAGTGCTATTTCTCCAGACAATTTGCAGCTTGCTCTTATTCCTTCAAATTCTTCTCC
Source organism: Papaver bracteatum (assembly GCA_023529315.1). Lineage (NCBI taxonomy): Eukaryota > Viridiplantae > Streptophyta > Magnoliopsida > Ranunculales > Papaveraceae > Papaver > Papaver bracteatum. Next base: position 1,812,576 of record JAJJWX010000572.1, on the reverse strand, counting down.
TCTTCCTCAAGAAATTCGAGATGGAATTTATTCAACTTTCCGAATGTTATCTGAGGTTTTGACCAATACTGCAAAGTCTACTAATGTTCATTCGCAATATGAATTTTGCGAAGTTCTGAATAATTTCGTCAATCCAGAAATTTCTTCTTCACGTCAATCCTTGGAAAAAGAAATTGAATTGCTTCGCCAATCTTTGAAAGCTTCTCAAGCAAAATGCGAGGATCTTCGTAAAGAAAATCATCATCTTCATAATAATTCTCTAGACTGTGCGATTCTTCGCAAAAGAAATGATGAATTGAAAGGTATGATTACTATCTTCATATTTTCTCTTTTATTTACTTATATTCTTCATATGCTTGAAACATACATTAAAACCCATTCCCCTTTATAGAATCCATCCAGAAATGTAGAAGATTGGTACTTCACCATGAATCAGATGCAACAGAATATCGAACCAAGCATGAAAGCCTCTCAAACCAATTCTCCCATTTATCTAATCTTTACTCGTGTGCTCTTGACAACTCTGATGCTCTTTTTCAAGAGAATACTCAATTAATATATGATCGAAATTTTTTGAATGATGACATATCTCAACTTTTTTCTTCCTTAACCAAAGCTAATTTGAGAATAGAAACCTTATTAGAAGAGAACAAAACCTTATCAGAAGAGAAATGTTCGTTTTTGAATACAATGATTGTTTCTTCGCAAGAATTAAAGACTCTTCAGAATAAATGTTGCGATCAAGAAAATCTTCTTTCTTTGTTGAAAGGTGAACTTGAGGAATTAAAGAAGTCTTCAGATCTTTGAAAGAAATTCTTTTGTTATTGAGAAGAATTCCCTTATTAATAAGAATATAGTCTTGTGTGCTAAGAAGAATCAACTTGAAGAAGATTACTCGTCATTAAAAAGTCTTAATGCCAAACTTGAGAAGGATAAAAATTTTCTCCTTTCTAAAGATCAAAAGCTTCAATCTCGACTTAAAGGATTAGTTGGTGATGGTTTTGATAATGCGATGAATCAGATGAAGAACTATTGTCTATCTTTAACTCAATCTCTTACTTCGCAAAGAGAAGGTAGTCATTAAAATTTGACTGCCTCTGGTATATCTTTAAATTTCGTTATACTCGCAAATTTTATTCTTTGAACTTTGTTTTATTTAAGAATCTGAGAACCAACTTCGTAATGCAAAATCTGGATTAGAAGCCTCCTGTTCTGAGCTTCGTAAGAAGAATGCTTTTCTTTCTACTCGCTTAATAAACTCTCGTGACCGTGCTACTCGGAGATTCAATTAACTTGCTTATTCCAAAGATATCGAAGATACCAATCATCAAAAAGCTATACTTCGTGAAAGTCATCTGAAAGCTCAAGTCTTTGCGAATAACATTCTCTTATCAAGAGGCTTGCCTCCTGTGAAGATTACTCCTCTGAAGATATCTGACGATGAAGTTGCTCGTGATCCTGATAGTGATTTCGATTATGAGAGTGATGATGAAGATCTTGATGATGAGAAAGAATCTATTCCTCAAGGAGATGTCCCTGCTGCGTATTCTTCCAAGGATGATATCTCGCAAAAGTCGAAGGCTGCTAATGACCCTTCTGATCTTAAAGATCCAGCACAGAGTGTTGATGAAGCATGATAATATTCCTTGTTCAATTTATCATTGACTCTCCTGTCTTTCTTTCTTCTGAATTCCTTCCCTTAGTTACTATTGGTTTCCTTTTTTCGGACAATTCTATTTTTTGAGAAGTACGTCTGATATTTTACGAAGATGATTTATCCTTTCTTTTTGATATTTTGCGAAGATAATTTAACCTTTCTTTGACTAAATTTTCCCCATTTGATCATATGAAGAGAAATAATATATAACTCACAGATAAAGCTTAGTATATCCTTTTCCCCATATTATTTCTCTTTAAATGATTAAACATTGTTTGAAGTATTAAAATATCTGCCTCAGTTTATCTTACGAAGTTTCAACCTTTGTAGAAGTATTAGAAGTACCAAATCCATCAAATGAAGAGATATAAGAAGTATTAGAAGTATTCAATTCACCAAATGAAGAAATATAAGAAGTATTAGAAGTACTCAATTTACCAACTGAAGAAATATAAGAAGTATTCGATCTTTGAATAATTATGTAACATATGATGAAGTATAATGATTATTTAACCTTCACCAAATGAAATATTCATTAAAGAAGTATAATAAATATGAGATATTCTTGAAGAATTATAAGAAGTATTCAATCTTTTGGAGAAGTATAAGAAGTATGTAATTCTCGTAAATGTTTTACGAATATGAACTTATCCATATCTGTTTGTTATCAAAATCGCATCTTTTGTTAAGTCTTCCTTAAAATTCTTCAATGATGTTGTCTTCTTTGGTAGGACTTCCTGTAAAAATTCTTCAATGATATTGACAGAGCTGTCTTCTCTTCAAAATTTCTTGATGTATATTCTTGTAAAATTTCTTCAATGATATTGACGAAGTTGTCTTCTTTTCAGATCTTCATAATGTATATTCTTGTATAATTTCTTCAATGATGTTGATGCAATAAATTTCATTAATTTCTGTGGTCTTATCATGCCTTCCTAAGTAAAGGTCTTATTTTGCCACCTCTTTTGTATTAATTATTTGCGATAATATGACAAGTCTGAATATTCTTGCGAACATACAACCTCGTGACATTATCTTCTTGCGATGAAATCGCAGGACGTTCTTACACTTTCATGCAAAAACCCATTGATCTCATCTTAACTTCTTTATATAGTATTTTAGCCTCTTCAGGAATTGTTGAGACAAAATGACAGGCCTAAATATTCTTGCGAACATAAAGCCCCATGACATTGCCGTCTTGCGATGAAATCGCATGACGTCTCTACACTTTCATGTAGCGACCCATTGATCTCATCTTAACTTTATTATGTTATGCGAGTTCTTTATTCTTTTCTTTCTTTATTTCTCCTTTTTTTTTTTTTTTTTTTTTTAGAAGGCTCGGAGAACTTCATTTGTTGCAAAAATATGACAAGCCTTTATGTTTTCGCAAACAAGAAGCCACGTGACATTTGCGTCTTATAGCACTTATCAGCTCCCTAATGGAGGGTGCTGCCCTTTATCTTCCCCCTGATTGCCCCTTCAAGGAAGCGTACATCGACCATACAAGGTTAGCTCTTCCCATCCGGTTCTGCCAACAACTGCTTTTGATCGCAACCTCTTATCCTTTTTGCCTATAGGGCTTATAGTTACGAGGTTGCACCCTATGGGGTATCTTTGGGCCAAGTGCATCATTTGCCAAGACTTGTCAAAAATGGCATATGTGGTTCAACCTCACCCGGCACTCTTGACTCAACCGTGTACCTCGGCGCCTTGATCGTTTTCTGCACTTCTTGGGAAAGACAGTATGCCTTAGTCGCCCAGCCTAAATCCTCTTACACCGCATTTTATATTGCGTAATGTCGTTAGATTAGGTGAGAATCCAAGGTGTCTAACCCAGATAGGTACCCCATTATTGGGTTGTACCCCAAAATTTTTACCATGTACTAAGGGCCCTTGGTGGTGTTCCGGTTACCCTTAGCCACGTTATAGGTACCCCCTTAAATGACGTACTTTAGGACTTTGCCTCTTACGAATTATAGCTTCGCGAACTAGGGTGTACGCCACAAAGGTTTGCCTGTATAAAATTTTCTGCGGCTCTCTTTCTTTTTTGGAGGATGATCACAGATTGCGGTCTTTTATTCGCAAATTAATGAAATTTTAATCAGAATATAAATTTTGAAAATTCGTAACTTTTCCCAATTTCCTGCGAGCAAACAATATTCGTAAAAATTTTCATGAGTTTTATGGATAATACCTTTTCAAATATAGTCTGTTCCAAGGTCTATCAAGCCTCAAACCCATGTCTCTCCCTTCTGGATCCATCAGCCGATAAGCTCCGCTTCCTACAACTTCTTTAATAACATATGGTCCATCCCATTTTGGTGCTAATTTCCCTCCATTTTCTTTTTGATATCGAGGTGTTTCTCGCATGACCAAATCACCTGGTTTATATTCGCGTTCAATGACTCTCTTGTTGTATTCTCGAGCTAATCGTTCCTGATAAATCCTCATATGGTGCAACACCTTTTCTCTTTTTTCTTCCAAATCATCCAATTCTCTTAATATTACTCATGCACTTAAATTTCTTTCCCAAGCTTCTTTCTTTGTTGTCGGAATTACAACCTCTGTGGGTAATACTGCTTCTACTCCATATGTTAGACAATAAGGAGACATTCCAGTTGCTTCTCTTCTAGTTGTATTGTATGCCCAAAACTGCTAGGTACTTGCTCGCACCACCCTTTGAGATGTCCTTCTAATTTCTTTTTGATTGTATCTGCGATTGTTTTATTTGTTGCTTCAGCTTGTCCATTAGCTTGTGGATATAACGGGGTTGACTTCCCACATTTTATTCTAAAAGCACTGAGTAACATCTCTATATTCTGCCCCTCAAATTGTTTTCCATTATCAGATACTAGTTGTGATGGAACCCCGTACCTGCAAATGAGGTTCTCAAATATAAACGTAAAAACATCTTTATCACGAATATGCTGTACTGCTTTTACTTCTGCGAGCTTCGTGAAATAATCTGTTGCAACTATCAAGTATCGCCTTTTTCCAGATCCAGGTATAAATGGTCCAACAATATCCAACCCCCATTTACCAAAAGTCCAGCAGCTTGTTGAAGAAGTTAATGTATCCCCTGGTGCATGAATTCTTTTACCATGTCATTGGAATTCCTTGCATCTTCGTACGAACAATTTTGTGTCTGTATGCATATAAGGCCAGTAATATCCTTGTATCTTTGCTCTATATGCTAGAGATCTTCCCCCACTATGATTGCCATCTTCTCCTCCATGTAACATCTTCAATATCTTTTCTCCTTCTTCGCGAGTTAAGCACCTGAGAGGTGGTCCATTGAAAGATTTTCTATATAAAATTCCTTCTCGCAACTCATAGTTTGTTGCACGACTCTTTAATTTATGTGCTTCTAGTCTGTTCCTGGATATTTCTCCTGTTGCGAGGTATGCATGAATTTCTTTTCTCCAATCTGCGATGTTGTTTGATAACTCTCTTTCTACTTCCATCGCAACAGCTTCTTCAATTTCTTTCTCTTTGTCCACTGATGGGTGTTGAATTGTTTGTATTTGGATATTTCTTGTATTTGGATTTGTCATCATGCTTGTAATAAATGCAAAAGCATCTGCGAGACGGTTATATTTTCTTGATATATGTCTCCATTTTAATTTTGGTATCTTCGCAGATAATTCCTCAACGAGTTTCTTGTACTTCTTCAAAGAAGATTCGTTTGTGGTATATTCCCCTTTAATTTGACAAATCACTAATTGCGAATCACTTGTTATCCTTATACTTTCAATCTTCTTTTCTATTGCGATATTTAATGCATGCACTACAGCTTCGTACTCTGTTTCATTGTTCGTGGATGCAAATTCTAGTCTGAATGAGAATGCTGTTCTTTCTCCTTCTGGTGAAATCAACACGACTCCAATTCCATTTCCCTCACTATTGGATGATCCATCCACCAGAATTTCCCATCTATCAGGCTCTGTTAACAAGTCTTTTTGATTTCCAAATTCTTCTTCAACATCCATCATTTCCTCTACTGATTCATCTTCTTCCAAAGGAAATTCTACCAAAAAATCTGCGACAACTTGTGATTTTTGCGATGACAACACTTCGTATTTTATCTTGTAATAGTTTACTTGTGCATTCCACCTTTCTATTCTTCCTGACCTTTTTGTGTTCTTCATGACTGATTCAATTGGGACTTTGGTTACCACTTTTATTACATGTGCTTGAAAGTATATTCGTAACTTGAATGATGCATAAACCAGGGCTAAGATTAACTTCTCCATTTTAGAATAATTCTTTTCTGCTGCATTAAAGGTTTTACTAATGTAGTAAATGGGCCTTTCTACTCCTGCGTCTGCTCGTAACGAACTGCACTTAGAGCATATGGAGTTGTTGCGAGGTATACCAATAATTCTTCGTTTTTCTCTGGTTTCTGTAGTATAGATGTATTTGCGAGGTATTCTTTGATTCCTTGAAAAGCTTTTTCACGTTCATCAGTCCATTTGAATTTTGTTCCTTTCTTAAGTATGTTGAAAAAATGCTTGCACTTATCTGACATTCGCGAAATAAATCTTCAAAGTGAAGCCAAGAGTCCGTTTAGTTTTTGTACTTCTTTTACCGTTGCAGGTGTTGGCATGTCACGAACTGCTTGGACCTTTTCTGGATCAACTTGTATTCCCTCCTTCGATTCTATGTATCCCAAGAACTTTCCAGATGAAACCCCAATTATACATTTCTCAGGATTTAATTTGATGTTGAACTTTCTCATTTGCTCAAATATTTCCTTCAAATCTTGCACATGGTCTTTAGCTTCCTTGCTTTTTATCAACATATCATCTACATATACCTCCAAAGTTTTATGTATCCACTTCGCGAACACTTTTTCAACCATACGTTGATATGTAGCACCCGCATTCCGCAAACCAAATGGCATCTTCACATAACAATACAAACCCCTTGGAGCAAAAAAGGCGTATGTTCTTGATCTTCTTCTGCGAGTGATATTTGATTATACCCTTTATATCCATCAAGTGAAGTGACTCTATCATGACCTGCAGTGATTCCACCATTTGTGGTATATCTGGTAATGGAAAACTGTCTTTGGGACATGCCTTGTTTAGATCAAATGAAATCTATGCAAATTCTTATTCCTTTATTCTTTTTCGGAACAATGACCATATTTGCAATCCATTCTGGATATTTTGCTTCCCTTATGATCCCTGCATCCAACATCTTTTGTAATTATTCTTCTATCTGTACATGATAATTTTGTGATATCTTCCTTATTCTTTGTTTGAATGGTCTTATATTTTTATCTATGTTCAATCTATGACATGCCACTGATGGATCAATTCCTGGTATCTCATCTACACTTCATGCGAAGATATCTTTATATTCTCGCAAAAGATCAGTAGTCCTTTTTTCTTCTTCTTCATCCATCTTAGTTCCAATTCGTAAGAATAAAGGCTCCTCTTTACTTCCAATATTTATTTCTTTAGTAGGTTCAGCTGCAACATAGCTTGGACTTTGCTCCCCCATAGGTGTTGGATCTTTAATTATTTTTGCTGGTTCCCCTTCTTTTTCTTGAATTTCATTTGGTATACCTCTCCCTTCCTTTGCTATTATTGTATACACTTGGAATTCTTCTTCTTTTCTTGTTTCCTTCGCAAGTTTCCTACGAAGTTGTTTCTTTCTTTCTCTTCCTCCGCATTGTGTTACTTCAATTTGATAACAAAATTTTGCACTATCAAGATCTCCTTTTATTTCTTGAATTCCATTTGGTGTAGGAAATTTGATTTTCTGATGTAATGTTGAAGCAACAGCTTTGATCGCATGAATCCACGGCCTTCCTATCAGCATGTTATATGGAGATTCCATATCTATCACACACAAGATTACATGTGTTTCGATTTCTCCTAGTAATATTCGCAGCACGATTTCTCCTTTAGATTTTGTTGTAGATTTTCCTAATCCATGAATAAGACACTTTGAATTTATGATTTCTTCATCTTTAATTCCCATCCCCTTAAGTGCATGATAGAATATAATATTAACAGAACTCCCTGTATCAACCAAAATTCGGTTTAATTTCCATTTTTCTTCAGCTTTCTTATCTTCTAGCATGATTGGCAATGTGATCATCAATGGTGAAGTGTGGTTCAAGTCTTCATTTGGAATTTCTGCTACTGAAAATGTGATTTTCTACTTTTCCCATTCTTCTAAAGTTGTTATCTTTTCTTCCTCCATGATCTTTCTTCCTCTACAATCTCGCTTGTATATTTTTCTCTTCATATTACTATGAAATTCATCAATCATTGTCTCTGTGATCATATTACATTCTTCTTTTTTGCAATCTCCATCTACTGACTTCATTTGATCTTCAAATTTTCCACAATTCCCTCAAATTTAGGCTACCACAATTCTCAAGCCCCTCCTTCTAGCGCCAATTATGTAGTTGCAGAATAACCTACAACTACACCCTCAATAGAATTAGTAAAAACTCAAGAAGTTCTTGATGATGAATGACAATTTTCTTATTAATGTTCTCAATTGATTACAAAGAAGTATCTAAATGGAATTAGAATAGTTACAACTTTCTCTATTCTCTTTCCTAAGATATTTTCTAACACTCACTAAAAGAACCTCTCGAATTTTACATTTGAACTCCTATTTATAGTAAAACTTATACAGCTGTACATGAGTTACGAAGTATCGCAACCCATACTCGCAAAATTACTCCATCCTCGCAAAACTTCATATTTCTCCGCTCTTCTTATATCATCGTAACATTTTATAATTCTTTTCTCCTTTATTTATTACGATACTCGTGAACTATTATCTTGTGATATTCAGTACTTACAGGAATTTACCTGTAACATACCAGATAAATAGACAACTATAGCATTAAAATTTGCAGTTTTTAATTACGAAAGATGGTTGGAGAAATAAGTTTATGATTTATAAAAGAAAAAAGCGAATGTAAATGGATATGACAAAGACAATTCTATGTTTTAAACAAGATCTTGGGCTAAACATAATTTGTGTTTCAACAACAAAGTTTATTTAATCATAAATAAAAGTGGGCTAATTACTAATTTTCGAAAATGAAGGTTGGTAACTTCAAAGTTTTACAATTTTCCTATAGGCCCCGGATTTTGATACAAAATTTGACACCAGTTGTAGGTTAAATTCGCGGCATAACTTATAACCGTTTTTATTATAAAACTTGCAAATATACGTCACTTGTTGGGATCACGAATTTACAAATAATGCTACTCATTAAGCAAAATGATGCACTGGAGTCGCAACTTAACCGCACCTCATTATCTCAACTATCGCACATCATTTTGTAACTCTGTGGACTTTCTTCAAGAACCAGCCCTGGAAGAGACACATCTTGATTGGTACATGCATTTTAGAGTGACGTAAACTACCTATGTGAATGAATGTTTTAAAAGAAAATAATAATACTCCTCGTTGGATAATTGTGTTCAAAATAAACAGTTGTATCTCTGTTAGTCTTCGATTAACTAAAAACATCCAAAGAGGAAAACACCGAGTCCCATTTATACTGAAATATATGCTGAATATTGATCATCTTGGGACATATGATGACATTATACCGCTACAACATTTACGCTGAGAAATCCCTGAAATATTCTGATTTGAATTGCTGAATGGTTATATTAAGACATGATTTGCTGGACGGTTATAATCAAATCACACAACACAATGCTTACATTTTGAATAGGCGTATGTACGCCGACTAAAAACCGCCCCATTTTGAATAGGCGTATGTACAAAAGAAAACCACCCCATTTTGAATAGGCGTGTAAAAGGCGTAATATCAGTGCGGCGAAGGGGATACCAAAGTTCGATTGTGGGTTGTAAACACTGCGTCATCCCATTTGACCGTATTCCGATATAAAATGAGTTGAAATCTTTTGTACAGAAGTCCTCAATGCTTACATTTATGCACCATCAATTATACATAACTAAGTAGAGAAACTGAAACACAAGCAATATTCTAGATTGCTTAATTTCTACTGTAGGAGCGACGAAGGGGATACCAAAGTGTGATTGTGGGTTGTAAACAGTTCATCATCCAATTGGAACATATTCCGATATAAGATATAATTACATGAGTATAAAGTTGATTCCGATATAAGATATAATAAATTTTCAATGTTCAACGGTTAGCTAACCTAGAATTCCATATTTTATTAGTGTTTGGATACTTGTATTTATCATAGTTTATATATTCCCTAATTGTGATACAAACATGATAGCTCATGTGAAAATCCATAATATCATCTAGTTCCATGTGAAAATTTATATTACCACCTGTTGATAAGGTGAATGATCAAATTTTCACCTTTTTTTGTCTCACGTAAAAACTAGAACTATCAACTAGTTCTTGTATGAAAAATCAAATTATCGTTCTATTCTAAGTTAATATCATTCAACGATGCGGAAAATTATGATTCTATTCTCCGAATTGAAATTGAGACTCGTTAAATAAGCTGTGATATTAGGATTTTATTATGGAAAAAACTTTAAAAAGAGAATGAACAAAAAATGGGTTGAGTTCATTATTGTGCACACTCCTTTAAACGGTATGCACGTAACAAGACAATACCATTGGTTGATTTAAACTTCTTATATTACAAAGAACTAATACGGTAGTGACACATAGGCGGGGTATTTTCTCAGTTGAGTATTAATGGAACATTTTTTTAGCCCACCCGTATGCGGATTCCAGGTTCCGTCGCTGACGGACCACATACTTCCTTATATGTTTATACATATTATAAAGTTGAAAATAAAGAACAAATAAAGTCCCAAAACTTCCTTGCTTTGTTGACTTGGGTTTGTTGGGTATGTTCTTTTTATGCTCATTTTGAGCTTCTTTTTAGGGGGTCTGTTACGTCTGTAAGCTCAATTTGAGATTAGTTTTTGGCCATCGGTCATTTAGTGTAGCAAAAAGTCTTGATGTACCACGTAAAAAACAATGTATAAACCGCACTCTCACATGATTTTTTTTAATGGGTCCCATAGTATTCAGTCGGGACACACCATTACCCTATAAGGGCTCAACATGTGTACTTTGGGGGTTAGTTTGGGAAAACCATGGTTTCTGTGTGGTTTTTTGAACGGTACGTGTAGAAGAGATGTTAGTGTAGAGTCTATGCAGTATGCATAATTCCAAGTTTCCAACCATAAGACTTTTAACACATGCTTTTCTTTAGTCAGTGGACAAGACCCTTCTTTGGTACGTTCAACTTCAGCATGAGGAGAGATAGACGGAAAGGTCTTGTCAATAGATAAGGCCTATTCCGATGCACATGCCAAAATTTAATATTTGGCATATATGCACCCACTATGGTTCCTTCACCATATGATGCCATCATCCAAGGAAGCGATACTACTACCTAAAAACACAAATTAACTTAGCAAGAGGAATTATTCTTGAAAACAGTAAAAATATAGAGTTTGGGATGATATGTGATCTAAAAGCACAAAAGATGAGATGATTGCCAATGAATAGGCGAAGCCCCGCTCATACCAAATAAAAAATGCTTCATGGGGCGGGGAGAAGCCCCACGCACACCAAATTAAAATAAAAAAAATATTCCAGGTGCATTGAACGGGCACAAATCTAGTCAGTTTTTATAGTGAAAAGCGTAATTTCCACCAATATTAGAGCATCTCCAATGCAAGTGGTGGAGGTATTAAAAAGACATGACACCTATGATTTAATACTTTATAAACCAAAAATTAATCTCCAATGCTAAGGTCAAGGTTAATGAAAATCATGACAAGGATGCCATCTCATGAGAAGGGGTAAAGGAGAAGGTCATATCTTCACCTTCCTCATGACCCTGGGTCTATTGACACATCACCAATATTTTATTCCAAAATTGATTTCTTTTAATTAGAAAATATTTTTATTAGGTTATAACTTCAAAGATGTTTTTTCCCCATAATTATGACCCATTTCCAAAATTTATTTTAGGGTAGGAAGACTTTAGCATTGGAGATGAAACTTGAGGTAAAATGTAAAATTTTCATTTGTTTTAGCCACATAGGAATCACCCCTAATAAAAATATATTAATAAGACCCCCCACATAGGATGACTTCCACCCTTAGCATTGGAGATGCTTTTAGACACGATTTGCACCATTTCAAATTTTCAAGTAGTATAAAACTATTTTGGCCAAATAAATTTTGAGTGATTAGTTGTGTTCTCACCTGTATTTTGATTGATAAGTTGCGTTTCCATTAATAGGGGAGTTGTAGTTCCAAGGCATTTTTTGACAAACATACAATTATATATGTTGTATGGGAAATTGAATTGACTATTGAGAATAAGATAAAGGTAAAAGCAGTAAAATAACCCAAAAAAAAAAAAAAACCACAGAGCCATGTCTCAAAACAACCCCCCCCCAAAAAAAAAACCCCACCATATAACAACTGATTGAAGTGAAATCCAATTACCTAGCTACTACCGGAACTCCTTTCACTTATCCATGCTTGTAGTTACACATTTTCTAGTTTCAAAAAGTTACCAGCAGAGATATCACCTTCGATGTTGCCGGAGTTACGATGTGGCATAACCTCATCCCCAACACCAAAAAAATATTTCATCATATTCCAGTCCTTGTAACCAAGCACATGTATGAAATGCTTACACTGAACTTCCCCGCATTTTATAAAATTTGAATTTGGTGCATTTCTTAATGAAACCACCAGATGACCATCATCATCTCCTTTAATTTCAGCTCTACCCATGCTTACCAAAAAAGAAAGCGCAAATAAATTTTTCACGGTCTGCGCAAACGAATTTCTGTTCAGAATAACATTTTCGAACTTAACCGATTTCTTCCTCGTCTTCAAAACCTCAAACATAGTATCAATATTCTTAATAGTTTCCGTCTTCTCCACTACTCTGTTGCCGTCAAGATCTTCTGGATAGTCAACTTCCATTATGGATCTCATACGTTTCTTCGAAACCATGTTCTTCTTATTTGGCTCAGAAACCATGGTAATAGAACATAAAAACACATGACCGAATATATCAAATACATCTTTACCAATTTCATTCCACTTCAATGATCTGGATTGATTTGAACTATTTTTTTCACCGTATTTGTGAAGCATACATGTTATGAAATCAGTTGTACTAGTTTTGTTCCTGAAAGTCTTGATAGATAAAGATAGTTTACAAACAAAATCCGACAGAACTTTAGCATTGATTACCAGTTGTCTCGGAGTAGTAGCTAACTGATGAAGTTTTTCCAGTTCTCCGAGAATTAGACTGAACTTATCAGAAAGACCAATATTTTTACTCTCCTCTTGAATCAGGTTACGCAGACTATGAAAATTTTACCAGAAATCATCAGTCCTGGAACTCTGAAGAGAAAACTATTCTTTAACCATAACCATTGTACTTCAATCCTATATATTTCGGATTCCTATGAAATTTGACTTAGATTTTGATTTAGCTTTTCCCTATTAGTATAATTTGATTTTTCACTTCTTACTCAACAGACTGCTCATGTTTTATACTACTACGTTTAGCCGTATTATATTCTTCAAATAACTAACTAGAGTTTACACCTTATTATACATGTGCATAAGAAATTGATTATTCTTCTCTTATTCTAGTATTAAAACTTTAATGTTATTCAACTCTCTCTTTTCCACTTCCCTATTCCTCAATCCATTTTTTTTTGAATCTTTTCCATCTAATTTAAAATGCTCGAGTCTGCAAGGTTTTTATGTGGTCCATTTGACGGTCCTTGCAGACTTTTTGGAATCTAAACCACATATGGGTAGGTTCAAATTTCCTGTTTTCGAAATTGATTATTTTTGTTTTGGAAATCAACCATTCTTAATGGACCGCCATACAAACCGTGATAAAATGCAATGAATTTGTAGGAGACTAACTAAAGTTCCTTCCAGAATCCAAAACATTGCACCAGACCGCAAGGATCGACATTACTACATTATTAACGCAATGAATTCAATCCTTCCGTTTCTGGGATCGTCGGATCATTTACCCTCCAATGTTATTAAAGCCCAAGTGGGTTGGTGGTGACGCTGGTCTACTCAAATCAGTTCAGTATTAACTCTCCCATCTCTTCGTTTTCTTTCCTTTTTCTTGAAAACACCACTTCGTCTCTCTCAGTCCGAGTCTCTCTCTGAGAAGAAAATCAAGTGGGTTGGTGGTGACACTGGTCTAGTCAAATCAGTTCAGTATTAACTCTCCCATGTTTCTTCGTTTTCTTTCCTTTTTCTTGAAAACACCACTTCGTCTCTCTCAGTCCGAGTCTCTCTCTGGAACAAAATCAACTCTTTTTACAATAAAGGGGCAATTACAGACCAACTCTTCTACACGAACCGTTCAAAAAAACACACAGAAACCGTGGTTTTCTCAAACTAACCCCCAAAGTACACATGTTGAACCCTTATAGGGTAATAGTGGGTCCCGGCTGAATACTCCGGAACTTTTTCATCTATTTTAGTTCAGAAATTGTTTTAATTCTGAATGAAGTTGGGGTAACAAACCCGCATGTCTGCAACATTCTTTCTTTACCCTTTATTAAGTGAAAAGTTATTCTTGCACCCTTTAATCTATGATCTTTTCATGTGCACAGTTCGTTTAACACTTTTTTTATGTGAAAAGTTATTTTTGCACCCCATTTCCCCCCTTTTTCTGGAATATCAGCTTGTTCAATGGGTTGCACGTGTCCGACGCGCGCGCTTGACGACGGGTGTCCGACGCACCAATATGCGCATCCAGCGCGCGTCTTTTTCGGACGCATCGACGACTCGGGTTTGAATCATTTTTTTTTCCATTTTCATTTAAACTTCTTCTTTTAGTTTTATTTAAGGGAAATATACAAAACAGTCCCACTATTAAGACCCGATTTGCAAAATGGTCATACAGTTACAAACCATTTACAAAACAGTCACACTTCCGTTAGTTAGGGTGATAAGTCGGTAGGTCCCACAAAGTCAGAGTTAAATAGAGTAATGGATTTGCCTTCCTGTCCCTAACCTAACTAAGCCAAATATGTAACCATAGATCGTGCTAATGTTAAATCCCGAGGATAATTTCAACGGATAAGATTGGTCAAAACACATCTAGGGTTTATATCTTCTTCTTCGTTATTGTCCGCCGTTTCTCTCTCCATTTCTATTCTTTAAGCTCTGCAAGTATGGCGTTTGAGTGAAGGAGATGTTTCTAGTGAGTTTTATCATCAACAGATGCTTCTAAGAGCACATAGTTTGTGTTTATGGTTTGATTTAACTTTAATGGTGTTTTATGAGATAAAAGCTTAAACAAGTAACTGGTTATGGAAAACCCCAGTTTTCTTACAAGAGAACGTCCCGATGTTTGCAAACATAATGAGGTTGGTAATCACAAACCCATACTGTAAATTTCGAATTATTTTCGGAAACCCTAATTTTTTGAGTTTAGGGATTTTTATCACTAACATAATTAGGAAAATTGGGGATTAATACTAAAGGCAGGGCATTTTGGGGACAAAATAACTAACGGGCCAAACTGAAATGAAAGAACATATTCTGAATTGATGAATTTATTATCAGGGTTTTTTTAGTTTTCCCCCTAAAAAAATTAGTGATTGAACTTCACCCCCTAATTTATTAATGATAGCAACTTTCCCCCCTAAATTATAATTTTGGACGAAAACATCCCTATCATGCAAATTTCTTTTGGAGTTAGAAAAAGTTAACGAGAAATCTCACTTGAGATTTTAAGTGTGATTGTTGGACCATAGTTTTTGACTGAAATCTTACTGACATTGTTCGCCGTCTCAAAAACACAGTAATGTAATCGTTTGATTGGTAAAATAATGATTTTAAAACCATTCATAAGATATTACTGGATTTACAAAACAACGGAAAAATGTAGTTACTGAATTGATTAGTTTGGAGACTTAAAGAGTTTTGGTGATGGGAATTTTGTAGTTACTGAATTGATGAAGTTAGTAGAATTAATGGGTTTAGCTTCTAGTTATTAAACTTACTTGAAGTTTGATAAGAAAATTTCCATCTGTGTAGTAGTATGATTAGGATTTGAAACTTATCCCCGTTACTGACTACACCTTTTAGGAGATACTAATGGTGGTTTTTTCTGTGTAAAATAACATTAGTAGTTTTTATTTTTAACGATTACATACTGTTAATGCAGTATGAGTAGTTTCTGTTGATTGCAGCAGCAAAAAATGATCACTAGTAACATTTTGCAAGTTTGGTGCATGAGACGTATCCAATTGTTTACTCTTAAATAAATGTTTAGATGTACTACTCGTCTTCTTTAGTTTCACTTCGATTGTAAACCTGTGTTCACCGTCATATGATTGGAAACTTGGAAGAGAATGAACACTAAAGCATTTTCATGATAGGGATATTTTAGTCCCTAATTCTAGTTTAGGGGGAAAGTTACTACTATTAACAAATTAGGGGGTAATGTTACATCACTAATCTGTTTAGGGGGAAAACTAAAAAACCCTTATTATCAAGTTCCAAAAATAAAATGGTAAGAAGATAAGGTTACCCACATCTCAGGCAACAGAGGTTGTAGCGACCACCGAGAGAATGCGTGTGGTGTTTGTTGTGTGAGTAGCATTTAGTAAATTTATTTCAAAAGATGACAGAAATGAGCTTTTGTAGGTAATTGTTTTGCTTAGGATAATCTCAACATTTAAACCTATGTATATACATACACTTTGAGAGTAAAATAGGAAGAAAATGTCAAGTTTCTTCTGCGTGGTCATTGAATATATTAAGAAAGGATATATAAAAACAATTACAATGGATGCAAACATGATTTTGTATGGTCAAAAAGGACTAAATAATAGTATAAGTTGCGAAGTGAAAACTTTCGTGTGCACTGTATTTCACGTGATCAATTTATTCGTTTACCAAACTACACACTGTGTAAAAGTCATAATTATGGTGCGACACCAGAAGGACGTTAGCGCGATTTAGGTGTGATGTACGTTTTTGTTATGACATTATATTTGAGAAACCTCTAAAACATATCGACCTTCTGGCGGGTTTTTTCTTTATCTGTTAAGACTTTTTGTAAAAATAAATACGAAGTCTTTTTTCTTTGTAGTCAACAAGTTATTTGGTTTAGATATAACCATTGGGTGTTGCAATATATCTAATTGTTATCCAGAAAAGTCATTTGCCAATGTACACACTTACTCCTATTTGCTTCTTATCTTTCTGACCATTGATGGTGTGCACGACATAAAAAGTTTCGCTTAGGATAGCTCTAGTGGACTCCAACATCCAATATTATCCCCTGTAGAAGTGTCGTTAATTCAGCTACAGGAGCCCTGCTTACCAGAGAGTACTGCGTGTGGCTTGGATCCAATATGGAAGTAATCCTGGTACGCAGTTTGAAACAGCGTGTGGAAAAAGCAAGAAACGCGGTTTGAAACTGCGTGTGGAAAAAGCAAGAAACGCAGTACCAAATAGACAGTTGGATTCCTAGTCTTATTGGAGATCTAATGGTTGATAAATGATGCGCTGTATGAAACTGCGTGCCGCGCTGTTTCAAACCGCGTATGGACGTAGAATCTTGGATCCTCACTGCGGCTGGGCGTTGGTTTTTGGTGACGTGGATTCAACAAGAAAGTTGAATCTTGCACCATGATTAGACTCAGCCTTAGTAGAATGACTATCTCACCCATCTCTTTACTTTCAGCATATTTCTTCACCTGAACAAGCAATAGATGAGGAGTGATGCTACGTTGACCGCGGTTTACACCGCAAAAAATACCATGAAAGGGAATGGACGGTCAGATGGAAGTCGTGGGTGAGATTTGTAGGGGGTGGGGTATAGTGTGGGGCCACTTTATTTTTTTCTCTCACGTGTTTCCCCTTACGGTACACTAAGCATACTGATAGACGAGGGGCAATTATACACTCACCGCGTTTTTACACCGTGAGATTCAACGAGTGGAACAAGCCTCTGGGACCCACCAACCAGAGATTTATAAGGGCCCCTTTTTTCTGTCGAAAATGTTTGGTGTACCGCAAAGGTACACCGTGAGCTGCACCAAGGAGTGAGGTGTGAGAGAAAAAAATATTGTGGGTCCCACCTTTGGACCCACCCCCTGCAAATCCCCGTAGGGCTCCCTAACAGCCCTTGGATCCCCTTTCGGTGCAGATCACCGTACACACAGTTCGGTGTGTGTATTATTTTTGTTTTTCTATCTCACCCGGTGCATTTTGCGGTGGTTTTTCCACGGTGCATATAGAGTTTCTGATAGACGAGACGTTTATTGTTTACTGGACAAGACGAGACCTCTGCTTTTCCATCCAGTCTTCTCTTCCAAGAATTTTCGCAAAAATGCTATATGTCCACCAATGCCTTCCCCCACTCCTTTCCACCGCATATGTGTCGTGCAGGCATTGGTGGACTTCACTAATAATGGGACCACCTTATTTCCCATGGGGATTAAAATGGGTAGAATCTAGGGTGTGGATGAAGCCACCTAATGGGGGAAGACAATGGTGGAAACGGTTGGTGGAAGTGTAGCACTTTCGGAATTTTCGTTCTCTCTCTTCCCCAAAACCACAGGCTTACTGGTCCATGTGAAAAGATGTTTGCTTTCCCCAATTTTCTACTCTCGAGTCAGCTTGTATATATAAAAATAAGAGGAGCCACCATGTGAAAAGACGTTTGTATATATAAATAGCAGCATTTTAACCTTTTAGGAGTATATCTATAAGAGGTAGGATCCATGGACACTATTAGATGGACAAGGTCAGACAAAATTTGCGTCATTTTCTCCGCAAAACCCAAAAGACAATGAATTTAAGTGTAATATTTTGATAATATTTACCTCTTATATGACTCTACATTCCTATAAAAAAATGAACACAATTCGAGATGTATAAAATGACAATCTACCCCTTTTAATATCAGTCGTTCAAAGTTAACGGTTGAAATTAAGATTGGTAGATTTATATGCAATAGTTTTTTTGGACCGAGTAAAAAAAAAACTACTCATGGCAATTGAACAAACAAAGATTTATATGGGTGAAATGGACAAAAAAATAGCAAGGATGAAACTGGAATCATCCTGTCTTAAACTTAAAAAATAGCAAGGATGAAACTGGATGCATCTTGTGTAAAATAAAAATAAGAAAAAGTATTTGAAAATGGGCAGGATGAAACTGGTTACATCCTGCCTATTTTTAAATTTTTGTCCATTTAAACAATATCTAAATCTAACTGTCCTTTTCACCCAGGAAATTTTGATTTTGGTCTTTTTAACCAATTTTGTGTATCCAAAATAAAATAAAATATTGCGACATTGTACCGAATGAAGGTAAGACTTGATTAGGTTTAACTTTGAAAAATTCTTTTTGCATGATCAACTAAATTATGCAATATTTGCAATATCGACTTTTCGTATATTTCAAGAAATTCAACAATTCAACTTCCCTTTCAGTTTCTTGTGCAAATAATTTTTTAGAACTTTCATTTCGACATCAAAGTCATGTATGCCCATCTATATCACAACCCATGTCATATTTTAGATAATTTTTAGGCTTGTTATTTAAAATTTTAAAGTGCTATCATCAGAAATATTGTGTTAACGGGTTGTAGTTGCAGGAAAACCTACACTACACCCCAGATAAGAATTTACTGTAATTAAGATATATTTGAAGATTAAAAACAACACTTTATTATTTGATTCTCAGAAGTGTTTACAAGAAACAGAAAAAATCAAGAATACAACCGCTCTCTTGAATTTTCTCTCTCCTCAAGACTTTCTCAACACTCAAAAACACATCATCCTCTCTGAATCTAATGGGTCTCTTTATATAGGATAGTTACATAGTGGGTGACAGCTAATCTGTCCTTTAATTTCGGATCTGATTCGCGATGTTATCGCAGTAGTTATAATGTCCATTCTCGCAAGTGTTGTAACCATCGCAGGATAATCACACTATTCCCATGTTTCTTCATTCGTCAGCTATTACATCATTCTTCAAATCATTCTGTGAAACTCGCGAAGTGTTGTTGAAGAACTCGCGGTGATGTTCGCAGAAGTGTTGTTAATCTCGCAAGAGTAATATCATGGCGATATTTTGGTCCTACATCTTGCCTCTTCTAATGTCTTTTCTGCGAGGGGGGAAAGATCATGAGAATCAAATTGCTGCAGCTGTTCCTTTCTTCACTTTTTACTGTTCTGACACATTTCTGCATCTATTGCCAGATTTATTATATGTGTCTCCTCTTCCATTCAACTTCTGACACATCCCTTTTAACCGCTGTATTCCAACCGTTCACGTCTTCTCCTCGCATTAAATACATTCATCTTCTCGAGAACTTTCTTCTTCTATAAATACTTCTTTCATTCTTTTCTTTCCCTCTTTTTACTTTCTTCTTTCTCCTCTCTGCAATTTTACTGTTCTTCCGTAAATTCCGGATCTGCTACTGTTATAATTTTTCTTTCGATCTTTACTCTTTCAGTTCTTCATTCCCATACTAAAATGGTTGCAGCTGGTCACAAATATATGATCGCTTTCGAGAAGATCCAAAAAGAATTTCAAGACAAAGGTTTTACTTTACCACCATTCTCAATCAAAACCCTAAATCTGAACTTTCTGTTATATTATTTTCTAATTTTCCATGTAATCGTGAGAAAATCATAGTCTCGCTAGGCCAACTTGAGGCTGGTCTTCTCATTCCTCTCTACGACCCTGAACTTCCTTTATTCTATGCGATACTCTCTCACGAGAAGTTCTTGCGGGCATTATATCAATTAAGTGGGGATTGTATTCACTTAATACTTGAATATGCTACTCGCGGTGCTGGTAAAAAATCTCGCTACCCTGATGCTGCGAAGAATCCTAAATTTAAAGATGTTCCAATTGTTTCCACGAAGTATACTGTGGAGAACTTCTATGAAAATTACGATATAATCCCTTGTAAAAAAGGATAGCACTTGCTGGGGTGTCCGCTTACAAAAAAAAGATAACATCGCTGAAGATGAAGCTCTTATGTTAGATATCGATTGGCATACGGGTAATAATCAAGGCACTCCCTATTCCAATGATGACAAATGGTTCATTTTTCCATTATGTCTAGAGGGTCCATATATCTTTGGTACCCATGCTTTACCTGCGAATCTCACGGAATACCAACCGTGGATATTCAAATGGCCTGAGAGAAATAAAGAAGTATGTTTTTCTTAATTTTTTGCATAATAAATTACCATTATTATTTTCTCCATGTCTTTAGATTCTCGCTGACTATTTCCTCTTTATTAGATTGAAAGGTTGAAAGCCAGCTACGATAGGCTAGGGAAACCTGCTACTTACTTACCTCTCAAATCTCTCACAGATGAAGTAAGAAATATTTCTTTATAACTTTTTACAATATATTGTTTCCTCTATTTTTTATCTTTATCTGTGTTCGTAGGAAATTGAAGAAAGAGAGCCTGTGAAGCCTGCGAGAACTAAAGAGAAATCCACAATTGGTTGCAAGGGGAAATCTACTGCCCCTCTCAAAGAGAAATCTGTTGCTCCTCGCAGAGAGAAATCTGGTGCTCCTCCCTTAAAGAAAATAAAAACCCAATTATCTTCTTCTTCAACTCCTCAACCTAACGAAGAAAATCCGAGTAACGATGATGCTGATGATGATGAAGACGAAGATAATAATGACATCTTTCCTATGAAGGATTCCTCTTCTCCTGAATATCATATGACCCAATTATCTAAGATTTTTTGCGATGTCACGCATGGTATTCCAAATGGTTATGGAGATGAAGCTATTAGTGAAGTATCTTAAGCTCTCGCAAAGGTTTGCGATGCTTCCCTATTGTTTGACAATGATTCTTTCCAGGGAATCTCGAGATCGATGACTCCCAATATTTTGAATTCACTCGGCATTCTAGTATGTTTTCACTTCTTAGCCTCTTCCTTATACCTTAGATTTCAAACTATATCTGTCTTAGCAATTTTTACATTTCTTCGCAGGCTAGAAGAGCTTCTTTTATTGCTGCCTCAGATTTGGAGAAAAGATGTGCTGACCTTCGCAACAAAAATAAAAATTTAAAGTCTAAATCTGCAGATCTCCGCAAGTAAAAGGAACAGTTGGAATCTGAAGCTATTGATCTTCGTAAGAGTAAAGGAGAATTAGAAGATGATGTTGCTGAGCTTCGCAAGAAGAATAAGCAATTAGAAATTGATGCTTCGAGTGATAAACAAAATATTTTTGATCTTGGAAAGGCTAATCATCAACTCTATGGTATAAAATTTTCCTTATTTTCTTTTAATTCTTTTGCCTTATTTTGGATCATTCAAGTAACCATTTTTGCAGATATTTATGACCTTACTGATGAGGATACATTCCTTCGATCTTTCCCTGATCCTATAGATGAGGATACCCTTCTTGCTCGTCTTAATAGCTCTTTAAGTAGTTTCTCATATGACCAATTTAGATCTCTTTCCATAGATGAACTTAAATCTAAACTTCATCCCTTAAAAATTGAGCACAGATTCAACTTGGGCTTAACCAATAAGTTTAAGCGTCTTTATCTTGATTCGAAAGAAGAAACTAATAGATTGAGAAGTAAGAATAGTGATCTTATTGATGAGAAAGATCTTATTGCTAAAAATGGTGCCCAAGCCCTATCATATTTCCATAAAATTCTCACTGATGTTAAAATTGAGAGGGATAGACTTATCGGCGAAAATAGAGATCTTCTTGCGAGAAAGAACCAAGTTCTCTCTTGTCTTCTTATTAGCAATGATGAAGAATTTGCTTGGGCTGCGAAAGTTCTTGATAATGCCAGAAATAATCTAGGTGTAGATGTTAGTCTTCATACTGAATAAGAAACCTTGATTAGAGACATGATTTCTGAAAGAGAAGGTTGCTAATTATTCATTCTAATTGGTCTTTCGTCTTTTATAGTTTTCTACTAAATTTCTGATTTGCTATTCTGTATTCGCAGGAGTTAAAAAGAGATACTCTGTCAGAGTTAAAGAACTTGAAGATGATAAGGGAGTGCTCGCATAAACTCTAGCTTCTCGCAACGAAAACTATTCAAGACTGAAGGAACAATTAGAAATTATGAGAAGGAATTTTAGTAACACTCTTGTTGGTGTTCGCAATGACTCCATTAAATTGGTCTGAAATGATCATCAAATTACTCATTCTGAGTATCCTGACATTTTGCATGAAGTTCCACAAAATGTCCCTGATCTTATCATTTCTGATAGCGAAGTTGAATATTCTGAAGAAGATGAAGGTCATGATGAAGGTGGTGGATATGAAGAAAAGAAATCTGGCGAAGATAACGATGGATCTAATTAGATTTCTTATATTCTTCCCTGTAATATCTGTACACTTATCCTTTTCTATTTGTAGTATACTTGCTGCGAATTTCTCCATCTTCTAATGTTCTCTAGTGTATGAACTTCTTCTTATCTCTTCCTGCATATATTAAAAGACAATTTCTTTTGTGCAATATGGTTAAGTAATATATTTATAATTTTTTAGCTATCTGTGTGTAAATCTATTATATAAAGATGAATAACAACATTATCGTTCTGTTCATTTCCATACTTGCCTCTGTTATTCGTATGCAATATAACAGATTGAGCATAGAAGATTCTTAATAAAATTGTGCAAATATCGCAACCATAATCTCGCAGTCATGTGTTAATCTCTTGTGTTCTTAGTTTGCCTTCCTAATTAAAGGTCTTATTTCGCCACATTTCTTTCCGCGACAAAATTGCAGGACGTCCTTACATTCGCATGTAAAGACCCATTGATATTGCCTTATCCATATGTTGTCAAATGTCTGCGACAATATGACAGGCCTAAGTTCCTTGCGAGAACAAAGCCCCATGACATTGTCGTCTTGCGATGAAATCACAGGACATCTTTACACTTTCATGTAAAAACCCATTGATCTCATCTTAACTGTAGTTGCAGGAATTCCCAAACTACACCCTTGTTAAGATTCTATAGAAATCTATTGGAAATCAATTAAACTTCAAAGATTTAAATGACACTTTATTATTCAAATTTCAGAAGTGTTTACAGAATTGGAAGGAATCAAGATTACAAATATTCTCTTGAAGTTTCTCTCTCCTCCAGACTCTTTTAACTCTCAAAAATACATCATCCTTTTCTGGATCTATCGAGCCCTTTATATAGGGATTTACATAATGGATGACATCTAAGTTTTCCTCCTATTTCGGATCTATTCTGCGATCTCATCGCGATCACTATAATATTCTCTATCGCAAAAATGATGATCATCGCAGGATCAACATATTCTTCTTTTATTTCTTCCATCGTCAGTTTCTTTTGGATATTCTGTGACGCTCGTGAAACATTGTTAAAGAATTGGCAGTGACACTCGCAGAAATGTTGTTAATATCGCAGGAATAATGTTGTAGCGATATTCTGGTCCTATATCTTGCCTCTTCTCATGTCTTTTCTGCTAAGAAGATAAGATCATGAGAACTTTTTAAAATGCCATAACTGCTTATCTTTTCATACTTCTCCATTCTGACACGTTTCTACGTCCTTCGCCAGCTGTTTTCACGAATTATTTCTTCCAATAAATTTTTGACACGTCTCCTCTAACCGCTGCGATCTGACCACCCACGTCTTTTCTTTGTATTAATTGCCTTCATCTTCTTCGAGAAATTTCTTCTTCTATAAATACTCTTCTCATTCCTTTCCTTTTTCTCTTTTACTTTCTTCTTATTTCTCTCCATACCCTCTCTGCAAATTTACTGTTCTTCCGTGAATTACGCTTCTGTTACTACTGTGATTTCTTTCTTCTTTTCAACCTTTTCTTTCATTCCAATACTCAAAAATGGTTGCTGCTGGTACTAAAAACTTGAAGGCCTTTAATGAGATGCGCGAGAAACTCAAAATTAAAGGTTTTAATTTGTCTTTAATTCCAGATCAGGATTCTAGATCTGAACTTTCTCTTAAATTATTTAATGATGATCAATGTTCTCGCGAAAAAATCATAGTATCGCTAGGAAAACTTGAAGCTGGTCTTCCCATTCCTCTCTATGACCCAGAACTTCCATTATTTTATCAAATAATTTCTGACGAAAGGTTCTCGCGAGCGATATATCAACTAGGTGGAGATTGCATCAGATTGCTGCTTGAATATGCTTCTTGAAGTGCTAATAAAGGAACTCGCTACCCTGAAGCTCCAAAGAATCCTCCATTTAAAGATGTCCCCATTGTTTCTGCGGATTATACTGTGGACAAATTCTTTGTAAATTATAGTATAGTCCCTATGGAGAGGGATAGCACCTGCTGGGGTGTTCGTTTGAAAAAAGAGAAGGTCGCTAGTGACAAAGCTCTTATGCTGGATATTGATTTTCATACATCTACCAACCAAGGTCCTCGCCATTCTAGCGATGACAAGTGGTTCATCTTTCCATTATGTCTTGAAGGTCCTTATATATCTGGTTCTCTCCCATTACCTGCGAATCTCTCATAGTATGATCCATGGGTATTCAACTGGCCTGAAAGATCTAAAGAAGTATATTCTCTCAACTTTTTATATTATTATCATTTACTGTCTTCTTTATATTCTCGCTAACTATTTTTATCTTTCTCAGATTTATATAATGAAACTCAGCTATCAAACTCTTAGGAAACCCAGCACTTTTTTAGCTCTTAAATCTTTCACGGATGAAGTAAGAAATATCTCCTCATAAATTTTAACAATATATTGTTGCCCCTATTTCTTATCTTCATCTGTGCTCGCAGGAAATTGAAGAACTACCGCCAATAAAACTCGTGAGAACTAAGGAGAAGCCTTCAAAGGATAAATATGTTGTTCCTCCTAAAGGAAAACCTTCTGCCCCTCGTGGTGGAGAATCTGGAGATCAGGATAAAAATATTGTTCCTTACAAAGGGAAACCTTCTTCCCCTTGTGGTGAAGATTATGGCGATCCTCCTTTGAAGAAAAGGAAAACCCAACCCTCTTCTTCTTCAACTCCTCAACCTATTACAGAAACCCCAAATGTTTAATTTGATAAGGATAAATATGATGAAGATTTTAATAATAATAATAACAGATTCCCTTCTATAAAGAAATCTTCTTCTTCTGATTCATCAATGGCCCATTTATCCAGAATTTTTTGCGATATTTCCCACAACATAACTTTTAATGACGAGGATGAAGTTATTAACAAGACATCTCAAGCTCTTGCCAGTGTTTGCGATGCTCCCATATTGGTGGACAATGATTCTCTCCAAGGAGTCTCACGATCACTGACTCCTAGTCTCTTAAATTCTCTTGGTGCCTTGGTTTGTTTTCATTTCTTCAATTTTGTTTATATATCTTCTCCATCGCTAGATCTTAATTTATATTTTTCTTTCACAGGTTGGAAGAGCTTCTTTTGTTGTTGCTTCTGATTTAGATAAAAGACCTGCCAACTCTAAAGAGAAGGCTGCCAAGCTTCGCCAGGATAAAGAAAAATTAGAATCTGAAGTCATTGAGCTTCGCAAGAAGAATAAACGGCTGGAGACTGAAGCTTCAGTTGATAAGAAAAAGATCTCTGATCTTGATAGAGCTAACCAACAACTCTATGGTATGACTGATTCCCATTCTCTCTTAACTATTTTTACTCTATCGCGGCTTATTCAAGCAACCACTTTAAACTTGCAGATATTTATGGTCTTACTGACGAGGCTATACTCTTTCAATCTTTCCCTGAACCTGTAGATGATAATACTCTTCTTGCCTGTCTTAACAATTCTATAAGTAATTTCTCAGATGATAAGATTAGATCCTTCTCCATAGATGAACTTAGATCCAAGATTAATCTCTTAAAAATTGAACACAGATTCAATTTAGGTTTGACTGATAAATATAAGCGTTTTTATCTTGATTCAAATAAATAAATAAATAGATTAAGACAGAAGAATAGCGATCTTATTGACGAGAAATATCTAGCCATCAAAAATGGATCCAAGACCCTAGCAGTCTTTCATAAAACTTTCCTTGATGTTCAAATGGACAGAGATAAACTTATCCGCGAGAATGAAGATATTCTTGCGAGGGAGACTCAAGTTCGATCTCGTCTCCTTATAAATAGCGATGATGAGTTTGCTTGGACTGCGAAGGTTCTTGATAATGCCAGGAATGACTTAGGTGTAAATGTTAGCCTTCAAGTTGAACATGCAGCTTTAATTAGGGATATGATTTCTGAAAGAGAAGGTTGTTTGCTGTTCTTCTTCTCGCTAGTTTCCTGTTTTTATTATTATTTTTTACCAAATTTCTAACTTGCTGTTATATATTCTCGCAGGAGCTGAAAAAAGATATCCTGAAAGAATTGGGGAACTTGAAAATGAGAAGAATCAGCTCGTGAATACTCTTGCTGCTCGCAATAATAAATATTCACGATTGAAAGAGCAGTTTGACATTACCACCGCGAATTTCAATAGATCTCTCATTATTGTTCGTAATTATTCCGTTAAGTTGGTCTGCAATGATCATGGAATTTATCCTTCTATATATCCTGATCTTGCAAAGGAAATCCCCGCAATAATCCCGAATCTTAACATCTCTGATAGCGAAACTGAGGATTCTGACGAGGATGAAAATGATAATGATAATGACGAAGGAGAGAAATCTGGTGGAGGAGAAGAATCTGATAAGAATGAAGATAGTGATGATAATGATGAAAGGGAAAAATCTGGCGATGAAGAGAAGTCTGATAAAGAGGATGGCGATTGATCCAGCTAGTTCCTCTTTTTCCTTCTATCTTCTTTGTATATTTATTTTATTCTTTCTGTAACATTGCTATGAATTTCTCCAATTTTGTGAATTTCTTTTGCTTCTACCTATACGAATTAGAAAACAGTTCTTTTTCTGCAAGTCAATCAATCAATACAATTATTATCCTTTAATTATCTGTGTGCACTTATCTATGCAATTTTTTATATGATAGATGAATAATAATTTCATGGTTCTCATGCATTCCCATACTTGCCTCTATTATTCATCTGCAATATGAAAAATTGATTAAAGATTAGACATTAATAGTAAATAAAATTTTCCTTAATATTGGCGATCTTATCGTCAACAATAACTGCGTGAAATCGCAATTCTCATAACATATGCGAGTATTATCGCAGTAATCTTGTGGTCTTATTATGCCTCCCTAATTAAAGGTCTTATTTTGCCACGCCCTTTCTTTCTGCGACAAAATCGCATGACGTCTTTACATTTGCATGTATTGACCCATTGATCTTGCCTTATCTGTATTCTTTTGATTGTATTGCGACAATATGACAAGTCTAAGCTCCCTCGCGGGATCAAAGCCTCATGACATTGTCGTCTTGCGATGAAATCGCAGGACGTCTTTACACTTTCATGTAAAAACCCATTGATCTCATCTTGACTTTTCTCTTTTGGCTTGTTGCCTCTGTATAATTTATGTCACGCGACAATATGACAGGCCTAAATGTTCTTGCGATCATAAAGCCCCATGACATTGTCGTCTTAAGACACTTATCAGCTCCCTAATGGAGGGTTCCGCCCTTATCTTCCCCCTGGTTTCCCCTTCAAGGAGGGCACATCGGCCATACAAGACTAGATCCTCCCATCCATATTTACCAACAACCAGCTGTTTTCGCAACCTCTTATCCTTTATGCCTATATGGCTTATAGTTACAAGACTGCACCCTAAGTGGGGTTTTCTTCAGGCCAAGTGCATCATAGCCAAGACTTACCAAGAATGGCAAGGGAGTTTCGTACGCCTTTGTCACCCTTGGCTCAACCGTGTACCTCGGCGCCTTGGTCATACTTTGCACTTCTTGGAAGAGATTCTCGGTCGTCCAACCAGGGTATAACCATATATAGTTGGAAATCCAAGATCTCTCTCCCGGATAGGTTTTCTTTAACCCCAACATCTGCATGACTCAAGATCCAGCAGCGGTATAACCTTACCCCTGAATCATGTCAAGAGATACCCCCTCCTATGACGTGCTATTAGGTCTTACATTTTCCTCTTGCGAAATTTTATTCGCGAACTAGGGTGCATGCCATAAAGGTTCGTCCCATTCTATTAATCTCTGCGAAATTTTATTCGCGCTTCTCGCGAGTATTGTAACTCTGATAGAATTTCACAACTTTGATCTTCTTTCTTTTTGTAAAATCTTACGATTCTTTCAAGCAGAATATTCTGTTCAATTACATATTCTTCAAACAAATCATTCATAGAGTTCTCTAAAGTTCATCATTTTACCTCTCTACGTACTATTTTCTGATTCTGCTTTTTTGCTACGTTTTACTGTTATTCCTTTTTCTGCGAGACGCTCGCCATCAGCTTTCTCATCCTCTTTCCGCTCTATTGTATCAATCATTAACCTTTCACATCTATGTTGTTGTTTTATTTTGTACTTCCAATTGCTATTATTTTCAGCTCTTTCCTCGGAAGACTTCATATCAATTTCATAACACTTCTTGATTTCTCCCCAATCTCCTTTAATTACTCCAACACCATTAGGATGAGGAAATTTAACACGCTGGTGGAAATTAGATGCTACTCCTAATATTCCGTGTATCCAAGGTCGACCAATCAGAGCATTTTAAGGTGACTCAATGTCAACAACACAGAACAAGATCTTGGAAGTTATCCCTTTTAATGGAATTCGCATCTCAATTTCCCCTCTTGGTTTATTGGCAGTACCATTAAAACCATAGATTTTATATGTTGAGGGAATTAGATCTTCGTCTCTTCCACCCATTGTTTTATAGGTATGATAAAATAGTATGTCAACAGAGCTGCCTGTATCTATTAGAACTCTATTGATAGCCCAAGAATCTTCATTTTCATCACCATTTTCTTCATCTTCTTCCTCTATTTGCTTTGGGTTTATCTCTAGTCTTACCACCAATGGGTTATCATGCTGCTCGCCTGGTTCTGGTACCTCTTGTGTACTGAAAGATATAGTTTGTTTCTGCCATTCTTCTAATGGCGAGACTCTCGCGATATTCATTATCTCTTTTCCATCTGTGTCTCTCGCGAAGACTCTGCTTAGAACATTATCATGGAAATCCTCTATTGTTCTATGTGAATGTACAATAGAATTACAAAACAGATTCTTTGCTTTGGCTCCAACTTCTATTACGAATGATTCGGCTCCTTTTACAGTATTTACCCTGCGAATTTCTAATACTGGAGGCAATCGCTGAGATTGTGGATGTCCTACTAAAAAGTGATTTAGATTTCCTTGTTCAATCATCCTTAAAATTATTCTCTTGATATTCCTGCAATCATTTACTATGTGACCATGAAAGTGATGGTAGGGACACAATTCTTGACTGCGATTGTTAGGATGTGGTTCTTTTCCCATGTTCCATGGAGATGGTATATTTTCCATTAAAATGATAGCTTCCCAAATTTTTTCTATACTAGCATTGAGAGGAGGCATCTTAATTTCTTCCCATATGATCTTCTTATTCCCTTGGATTCTGAAATTGTTTTGCCTCTGTCCACCATAAGTTTCTTGCGGCTGATCAAGCCTTTGAATCTTATTATTTCCACCGCGATTGTAGTAATTCTTCTCCCTTTCATACTCTTCTTGATCTCTACTACCCATAGCTACCAACTTCTGCTTTGTTATCAGTCTCTACTTTTTCTTGCTGCACTTGCGAGCTGCTCGCTACATTGTTTATCATTTTAGGAAGTAAACTCCCATTTGCTGCTCCGGAATTGGTGTTCGCGATGGGATATGATTCCATCTCATTTTGTTTCTCCTCCAAAGAAATGTATTCTTTCTGTAATTCTCGCAGTTCAGTCATAGTGATTGTATTCTTGACTCTGAAAATTTGTATGTACAGTAGATTGGTCGCGAATATTGCATTGATAAAAGACAAGATAAGATATCTCTCGTCAACTCTTCCTGCCATATCACTGCACATTGTCTTCCATCTTATGGTTAAATGTTTTAGACTCTCGCCAATTCTCTGTTTTAACCCAAACACATTTTCAATACCCGGCCGCGATGAATTGTTGCTAATATATGCTCCTAAAAATGTAGCTTTTAAATGATCAAAAAAAGTTATGGTATTTTTTGGTAATCCCTCGAACCATTTCAACGCCTCGCCAGTTAAGCTGGATGCAAAATATTTGCATAGCACAAACATCATGATTTTCCCACCGTAGCAGCATACATCTAACATAAGCTTTGACATGTTGAACAAGACAAGTAGTCCCATCAAAATGTCTTTGGTTAATGCTTTGGTAAATTGCATTTGGAGGTATCCCTCTTAACTGTACTTCTTGAGTAAATGGAGTTCTCGCAGCTTCTTCAATAGCTTCATCAAGTTGCCTTCTACCTCCTTCTCTTCTATTGTTTATCATTCCTCGCATTTCTGCTAATTCTCTCAATATTTGCTCATTCTCAGCTGAGTTTTGTTCCATTGGCCTCTTTAATGCTGTTTCCCTTCTTCTGCGTTCTTGCCTTTCTTGTCTTGCGAGATTTTGTGTATCTTCTTCTTCATAATCATCTCGTCTTTCTCTGCGATTTCCTCTTTCATCTTCCTCTTGATATCGTAAATGCCTATCTTCTTCTCTGCGAATTTCTTCATTTCTCCTCATTTCTCTTCGCTGTCTCTCTATTCTCCTCTGTATCCTATCATACTCCTCCTGAATATTACCATTGTAGCGATTTTGCATACGTCTCCTTTCTCGATTTTCATGATTATTTTGTCGCACCGCTTCTCGAAATTCATGTTCTTCTACTTCTGCCCTTAATCTTTCCCTCTCGCGGGCTAGACGTGCTTGTTCAGGGTAATGTCTCTCAATTTCTTCTTCAATCATTCTTTGATTTCTTTGATTCTCTCGCCCATGTAATATCCTCATACCTTCTTCTGAATTTTCTTCTTCAATTTGGTTGTTTCTTACCTCTTGATTTCTATTGTCACGCGGATTATAGCGATCACCAATTATCTCTTCTTCTCTATGACGTTGTTCTCCATTTAAATTTTGCGCTTCTTCTCTAACATTTCTCATTGGGGAATTTTTCCTTGGTTCTTCTCTGAATGATTTTGAATTTGATCTAACAGTACTTCTTGACCTCCTTCTTTGTAACCTCAAATTCTCCATTCTTAGCTCATGATTTTGTCTTGTTAAATTCGCACGCTCTTCTTCCTCTAATCTCCTTTCTTCTTGTATTCTTTGTCTCAAATCATCTACTATTTCATTTTCACGTCCTTCATGAATTAATCCTCCAGCCATTTCTTGATTTCTTTCTCTTTCTTCTTCATTTCTTAATTGTCGATTTTCTGCTTCTTCCATCGAATCCGACCTCCAAGTATGCACACTCACTCTATCATAATCCACATTCCTATCTCGTGTTTGTGTTTGTTGATTCGGCTGTTGAACTGAACTTTCTGCTTCATTTCTTATTCTATTTCTCCCTGATATTATCCTTAAAGATTCTTCCAATTCACCTGTTCCCTCACCTGCAAGTCTTTTACTTCTCCTCACAGTTGTCGGTGGTTCTGATGTATTTCTTCTTCTTCTAGCCATTTCTTCAACCCTAACAATTTCTTCAAATTTTCAAGTTGTAATTAGAGATTTCTTAGCTTGTTTCTCCTTGTTTCTGGGCGCCAAAATGTAGTTGCAGGAATTCCCACACTACACCCTTGTTAAGATTCTATAGAAATCTATTGGAAATCAATTAAACTTCAAATATTTAAATGACACTTTATTATTCAAATTTCAGAAGTGTTTACAGAATTGGAAGGAATCAAGATTACAAATATTCTCTTGAAGTTTCTCTCTCCTCAAGACTCTTTTAACTCTCAAAAATACATCATCCTTTTCTAGATCTATCGAGCCCTTTATATAGGGATTTACATAATGGATGACAGGTAAGTTTTCCTCCTATTTCGGATCTATTCTGCGATCTCATCACGATCACTATAATATTCTCTATCGCAAGAATGATGATCATCGCAGGATCAACATATTCTTCTTTTATTTCTTCCATCATCAGTTTCTTTTGGATATTCTGTGACGCTCGTGAAATGTTGTTAAATAATTGGCAGTGACGCTCGCAGAAATGTTGTTAATATCGCAAGAATAACGTTGTAATGATATTCTGGTCCTAAATTAACTTTTTTTATGGCTTGTTTCCTCTGTATTTGTCACGCGATAATATGACAGGCCTAAATGTTCTTGCGAACATAAATCCCCAATGGAGGGTTCCGCCCTTATCTTCCCCCTGGTTGCCCCTTCAAGGAGGGCATATCGGCCATACAAGACTAGCTCCTCCCATCCGGTCTTAACAACAACCAGTTTTTTTCGCAGCCTCTTGTCCTTTATGCCTATATGGCTTATAGTTACATGACTGCACCCTAAGTGGGATTTTCTTCGGGCCGAGTGCATCATAGACAAGATTTTCCAAAGATGGCCAAGGTAGTTTCATATGCCCCGGGCACCCTTGGCTCAACCGTGTACCTCGGAGCCTTGATCATACTCTTCACTCCTTAGAAGAGACCCTCGGTCGTCCAACCAGGTATAACCTTATATAGTTGGAAATCCAAAGTACCTCCCCCGGATAGGTTTTCTCTAACCCCAACATCTTCATGACTCAGGTTCCAACAGCGGTATAACCTTATCCCTGAGTCACGTAAAGAGATACCCCCTTATATGACGCACTTTAGGTCTTACATTTGCCTCTTGCGAAATTGTATCCACGAACTAGGGTGTACGCCATATAGGTTCGTCCCGTTCTTATGTCTCTGCGAAATTTTATTCGCGTTTCTTACGAATATTGCAATTCTGATGAAATTTATTTTTTTGATCTTCTCTTTATTTGCATTTCAACTCTTGTATAATTTTTCAATTTCATTTCTTTTATTCAAACAAAATATCTTTTAGAAATATTTTCTTCAACAAATCATTCATAAACTTCTTAAATTTCATCATTTTACATTTCTACTTACTACCTTCTGTTTCTCCCCTTTTGTTGCATTTTGTTGTTTTCTCTCCATCTACGAGATGCTCTCCACCTACAGTTTGCAACTCATGTTGATTTCGCAGTATTCCCTCCTCTCGCCGCTCTATTGTATCAACCATCAGCTTATCACCTCTTTGTTTTTGCTTGATGTTTCTTTTCCAGTTTCTACTCTTTACTGCCCTTTCCTCGCAAGATTCCATATCAATTTCATAGCATTTCTTCCCATCATCCCAGTCTCCCTTTATTACTCCAACACCATTAGGATGAGGAAATTTAATACATTGGTGGAAGGTTGACGCCACACCTAATATCCCATGTATCCAAGGTAGGCCAATCAGGGAATTATAAGGTGATTCAATATCCACAACGTAGAATAGAATCTTAGAAGATAACCCCTTTAATGGAATTAGCATTGTAATTTCCCCTTTGGGCTTGTTGGCAGTGCCGTTGAAACCATAGATCTTGTAGGTTGATGGTATCAAATCCTCGTATTTTCCACCCATGGTTCTGTATGTATGATAAAATAAGATATCAACTGAACTTCCAGTATCTATTAGAACTCTGTTAATGGCCCAGGAATCCTCAGTTTCACCATCATCATTTTCTTCATCTTCTTCTTCTATTTGTTTTGGATTTATTTCTAACCTTACCACCAGTGGGTTGTCATGAATCTCGCCAGGCTCTGGTACTTCTTGCGCAGTGAAAGAAATAGTTTGCTTTTGCCACTCCTCTAATGGCGAGACTCTCCCAATATTCATTATCTCTCTTCCATGTGCGTCTCTCGCGAAAACTCTACTTAGAACATTGTCGTGGAAATCCTCAATAGTTTTGTATGAATGTACGATGGAATTACAGAACAAATTCTTCGCCTTGGCTCCAACATCTATCACAAATGTTTCTGCTCCTTTTACAATATTCACTCTGCGAATATCTAGTGCTGGTGGTAACTGCTGAGATTGCGGATGTCCTATTATAAAATGATTTAACTTTTCCTGATCAATCATCCTCAAGATTATTCTTTTAACATTTCTTCTATCGTTTATTGAATGTCCATGAAAATGATGATAAGGAAAAAATTCTTGATTTCGATTATTTTTATGTGGATCTTTTCCCATGTTCCAGGGTGATGGTATATTTTCCATCAGAATGATAGCTTCCCAAAAAACATTTATGCTAGCATTCAGGGGTGGCATCTTAATTTTTTCCCATATTATTCTTTGATTCCCTTGCCCTCTAAAATTATTTTTCCTCTGACCGCCATAAGTATCTTGCGGCTGATCAAGTCTTTGAATTTTATTATTTCCACTGCGATTGTAATAATTCGTTTCTCTTTCATACTCCTCTTGATCTCGACTTCCCATGGCTACTAACTTCTGCTGGTTTTCAATAACCACTTTCTCTTGTTGTGGCTGCGAGGTGCTCGCCATATTGTTAATCATTTTAGGAATTAAACTCATGTTTGCCGCTATTGAGCTGGTGTTTGCGACTGGATATGATTCCATCTCTTTTTTTTTCTCCTCCAAAGCAATGTATTCTTCTTGTAGTTCTCTTAGCTCAATCATTGTGATGGTATTTTTGATTATGAAAATTTGTATGTACATCAGATTGGTTGCGAACATTGCATTAATGAAAATAAAATGAGGTATCTCTCATCCACTCTTCCTTCCATTTCACTGCACATTGTCTTCCATCTTATGGTTAGGTGTTTCAGAATCTCTCCAATCCTCTGTTTTAACCCAAACACATCTTCAATACCGGGCCGCGACGAATTGTTTCTTATATATACTCCCAGAAATATAGCTTGGAAATGGTCGAAAGAAGTTATTTTATTTTTAGGTAAGCCTTCGAACCATTTTAACGCCTCGCCAGTCAAACTAGATGCAAAGTATTTAGATAATACAACATCATGGTTTTCCCATTGTAGCATACACCTAACATAAGCCTTGACATGTTGAACAGCACAGGTAGTCCCATCGAAGATACTGGTTAATGCTGTTAAATTGAATTTTGGAGGGATTCCTCCTAATTGTACTTCTTGAGTGAATGGAGTTCTCGCAGCTTCTTCAATGGCTTCATCAAGTTGCCTTCTACCTCCTTCTCTCCTGTTATTCAACATTCCCCTCATTTCTGCTAACTCTCCTAAAATTTGTTCATTCCCAGCTGAATTTTGCTCAATTGGTCTTTTTAGTGCAGCTTCTCTTCTTCTGCGTTCATGTCTTTC
The DNA here is from genome assembly GCA_023529315.1 of Papaver bracteatum. Classification (NCBI taxonomy): domain Eukaryota; kingdom Viridiplantae; phylum Streptophyta; class Magnoliopsida; order Ranunculales; family Papaveraceae; genus Papaver; species Papaver bracteatum. Next base: position 1,776,698 of record JAJJWX010000572.1, on the reverse strand, counting down.
TTGTCTTGCGAGATTTTGTGTATCTTCATTTTGCTTTCTTCTGTGATTTTCCTCTTCACCTCCTTTTTGCATTCGCAACTGATTATGCCTTCCAATTTCTTCTCTGCGAGTTTCTTCATTTCTCATCGTTTCTCTTCGCTATCTTTATATTCTCCTTTGTATTCTATCATATTCCTCATTTATATTATTGCTATGGAGATTTTGTGTGCGTCTCCTTTCTCGATTATCATGATTATTTTTCCGTATTTCTTCTTGAAACTCTTGTTCTTCCACTTCTGCTCTTAATCTTTCCCTTTTGCAAGCTAGACGTGCTTGCTCAGCATAATGCCTCTCAATTTCGTCCTCAACGATTCTTTGATTTCTTTGGATTTATCTCCCATGTAATATCCTTCTACCTTCTTCTCGATTTTCTTCACCATCTTGGTTATTTACACGCTCTTGATTTATATTATCATGTCTACCATTCACATTTTCCCCGTAGCGATCATCAATCATCTCTTCTTCTCCATGATGTTGCTCTTCATTTGGATTTTGCATTTCCTCTTGGATATTTACTCCAGCATTTCTCATAGGGGAATTTCGCCTTGGTTTTTCTCTAAATGATCTTGAACTTGATCTAGCAGTACTTCTTGATCTCCTACTCTGTAATCTAAAATTCTCCATTCTTAACTCGTGATTCTGTCTTGTTAGATTCGTACTTTCCTCCGCCTCTATCCTCATTTCCTCTTGTATTATTTGTCTTAAAACTTATACTGTTTCATTTTCATCATCTCCATGTATAAATCCTCCATTTACTTCTTGGTTTATTTCTTCTATTCTTTCATTTCTTAATTGTCGATATTCTGCTTCTTCCATCGATTCTGATCGCCAAGTATGCACACTCACTCTGTCGTAATCCATAGCTTTATCTTGTATTGGTGTTTGTTGATTTGGTTGTCGAATTTGATTTTCTCCTTCATTCCTTGTTCTATTTCTTCTTGTTCTTATCCTTGAAGATTCTTCCATTTCATTTGTTTCTCCATCTGCAAATCTTTTACTCCTCCTTATGGTTGTTGGTGGTTCTGATGTGTTTCTTCTTCTTCTAGCCATTAATCTTAGTAATCTGTTGGATGTTGCGTAAGATCTTTCACTAATTGTTCCAAATTCCTTCCAATCACAATGTCAATTTTTATATTTTTCTTCAAATAATCATCAATTCATCCCAGTTTTGGGCGCCAAAATGTAGTTGCAGGAAAACCTACACTACACCCTAGATAAGAATTTACTGTAATTAAGACATGTTTGAAGATTAAAAATAACACTTTATTATTTGATTCTCAGAAATGTTTACAAGAAACGGAAGAAATCAAGAATACAACCGCTCTCTTGAATTTTCTCTCTCCTCAAGACTTTCTCAACACTCAAAAACACATCATCCTCTCTGAATCTACTGGGTCTCTTTATATAGGATAGTTAGATAGTGGGTGACGGATAATCTGTCCTTTAATTTCAGATCTAATTGATGTTATCGCAGTAGTTATAATGTCTATTCTCGCAAGCGTTGTAACCATCGCAGGATAATCACACTATTCCCGTGTTTCTTCATTCGTCAGCTATTACGTCATTCTTCAAATCATTCTATGACACTCGCGAAGTGTTGTTGAAGAACTCGCGGTGATGTTCACAGAAGTGTTTTTAATCTCGCAAGAGTAATATCATGGCGATATTCTGGTCCTACACGGGGTGTTGCACATGTGAATTTCATTCTGAACTGCAAAAAAACATATTGCATCTACACAGGCAGTGCAAAAAAATACATTTCACCATAAAAAAAAATCTAGTGCTAAATATACAAAAAATACATTTCGGAAAATCCAAAAAGGTAAATGTTGCATGTTTCATGTGAAAAATTATTAAAGCACTAATAGAACGTGAATATTTTGGCTTTCACATGGTATTTTTCACGCACTCGTAAATCCGTTGACCCACCCGTTATCGTGTCTAGTCGGTATCCAACTTTCCATAATGTTTACTAGAAAAGTGCACGTGATATGCACGTCTTGATTGTGTTGGACATTGAATTCAGTTCAATTCACACCGATTATATTAAGGACATCAAGACTTGTTGCATTTATCCGTAGATTTGGAGAAAGAGATAAAAGAGAAAGAAACTTGAGGCTGAGATAAAGGAATCACAAAATTGGTTAAAAAGACCAAAATCAACAATTTCTGGCTGAAAAAAATATCTATTTTGATACTGTTTAAATGGACAAAAATATAAAAATAGTCAGGATGTAAATATTTTCATCCTTCCCATTTTTAAATATTTTTTCTTATTTTTTATTTACATCAGGATGCATCCAGTTTCATCCTCACTATTTTTAAAGTTTAAGCCATGATGAATCCAGTTTCATCCTTGCTATTTTTTTTAATCCATTTCACCCATACTAATTTTTACTTGTCCATTAGAACCATGTTTTAGAATTATTTGGACAAATGACCCATTTTCCGTAAAGGAATAGCCGATGAAAACAATGAGAGAAAAAAGAATTCCAAATTGAATTTTGAAAACCTTTTCTTCAAAGTTCGAGAAAGGTGGAAGTTACATTTCTGTCATTGCTGAGTAATTGACAAACTTATCCTCAAATAATTTTTGGTTTGCTTTTCTGCACATGGTCATTTTTGTAAAAAGCACCTATTTGAGCTCTTTGCATTATAATAGTATAAATATTTTTATGATTTTTTTTTATTTTAACAAACCCAATTTTATTAAAAGAGGAGGAAAAAAGAAAGAGGGGGACTATACCTTACCTCTAGAGACAAGAATAGTGAAATAAAAGACCACAAGCAAAACACAAAGGACCCAACAAGCCCGGGACCCAAGGCTACATATTGCGAAAACGGTATAAAGGAAGATCCGAGTTGTCAATTCCAATCTTATGTTTTACAAACTCCGGAGATGTACTCCACCAACGCGACTCCACAGTCGCTCCGTGTTTTGCCAGCAAATCAGCCACCGAGTTTCCTTCCCGGAACACATGAGTACAATTCATCTGGATAGAATTAGCGAAATTCAGGCAATTATTCCAGTTAGTCGACAAAATCCAAGGAACTAACTCAGGATTTTCAATTGCTTGAAGCACAAAAGTAGAGTCACACTCCATCCACAACCTATATATGCCCATAGTATTCGCCAAACACATAGCAAAAATGGCTCCCCAAAGCTCCGCAAATACCGAGTTATTGATCCCCAAGTTTTGCGCTAAACAGCCCCGCACTCGACCCTCCGAGTCTCGAAACACCACTCCACAACCTGCATGACCCGGATTACCAATGGAACAACCATTGATATTAGCTTTGATCCAGCCTTGCTCAGGAGCATTCCATTTGACCATTAAAGCTTTAGACATTTTAGGAGGAGACCTTTTAATTCCCAAATAGTCCATAATTAGCTTGTCTTCCGACGTATAAAATGAGTATCCTCCATTTTTTCAACTTGACTCCACAATTAGCATGGCCATCATCTTGGTAGCTTGATTGATTGAGGATTCCCTTTGTTCAAATCTTAGGTTATTGCGGCAGAACCAAATGATCCAGATGCAGGTAGCTGTCGCAATCCACAACAGCTTCTTTATTTGAGAGCAACCTTTGAAACATCTGATAGAAGCAAAAATCATCTGCACACTTCGACAGTCCAGTATGTGACGAAACACCTGCATTATCCAGTTCCATAACGAGCTAGCAAAGGCACAAGTCAGGAATAAATGATGTTGAGTTTCACTACAGCATGGAACTGTGCACAGGTTGCAGCAATTAACAGTGTCAACCCCATAGAATTTCACATTGTCATCCGAAGTTATTCGATTATGAAGTACTTTCCATACTGTGCAAGCCCTACTTGGAGGAATTTTTATTTTCCATAGATCTCTGAAATCCACCTGCTCCACCTTTCTCGACCTATGAAAGTCGTATGTATTTTTCATACTAATGTCACCAGAACTGCTATCTGACCACACCTGCATGTCCTCCATGTGAGTCGCAAACAACGTTTCATTAATCAGCTGTTTGATTCTACCTTACAGTTCAGGCATGTAATTTTGAAATCTCCATTTACCTTCCACTATGAAATCTTGTACCCTTTTCTGCATATTTGAATTGTCTAGCTCCAGGTAATCCACAATATACTAATCCATATTAGTTAACCATGTGTCATTCCAGAAGTCTATTTTGTTCCCCTTACCCACCAGCCAAAGCAACTTGTCCCTGATGATGTTCCAATGCTCCTTGTAACCATGCCATATCGACGATTTCTTGTATATTTCCCCTGCGAAACACACCTTTACGAAATCGCCCAAAGTCGACTGACCTGTCATTAGCTTCCAGGACATCTTCATAAGAGCAGCATCATTCAGGCTTCTGAGAGACTTTATGCCCAGATGATAGGTGTAGAATACAGTGAATACCACAAGGAAAGATTGGAGCTTTAAGCTCAATGATGCACTTTGGGCGTATAGAACGGCGTACAAAACACCGATTGGTATGTCTCCATATAGGTTGGTTTATGGCAAAGCTTGTCATCTTCCGGTTGAACTTGAACACAAGGCTTATTGGGTGATAAAGAAATGCAACATGGAGTATGATGAAGCGGGGAAACAAAGAAAGTTACAACTAAATGATCTAGAGGAGATACGTAATGATGCTTACGAGAGTGCTCGGATTTACAAGGAAAAGACCAAGCTTTTTCATGACAAGATGATTTCTCGGAAAAGTTTTGTTTTGGGGCAAAAAGTCTTTTTATTTCATTCTCGCCTTAAACTATTTCCTGGAAAATTAAGGTCCCGTTGGATTGGACCATATGTTGTTACTAATGTTTTTCCTTATGGTGCAGTTGAAATTACTAGTCTTAGAGACAACTCGGTTTCCAAAGTCAACGGCCATAGATTAAAGCCATACTATGAGAACATCGCCTATGTGAATGTGGATGAACTTCCATTTCAAGATTTGCTCCCTCTGGAGGAGTAATAAGAAGCAAGAGCTATGTCGGGCTGTCGACTTTAAAACAAGTGCTAAGTGGGAGGCAACCCACCGATTTTGTATTTCTTATCCTTTTGTTTTTATTTGATTTTTGTTTTGTGTGTTTATTTTTCTTGTTCCATATCATATTAGGATTTCCCACCTTGACTTTACTTGGACGATTCAATTACATTGAGGACAATGTAAGGTTTAAGTGTGGGGGAGTGGCTAAGCATATATTTTTGCATAAAACTTTCAAATTTTAGAAATTTTAGAGTCACTATCATACTTCTAGGTATGTTTACATAGAGAATTATGACCGACATAATTGAACTTGGAAATGTTATGGAACTACGTTCGATTTCTTGCTTGTTAGAGTGTTAAATAATGGATTTAATCATGCCGGTGATGCAAATTTGGTGCAGGGAAAAGTGCGTTATTAGAGTTTCTGATCAATCATTAGTGGAGACTACCCATTTTCATATCATGTGAGGCACCGACCAGAAATTCTTCCTTTACTAAAGAGCTTCTTTTGAGTGTGTGTCACCGTACGTTAATTCCGGGTAGAATGGTGAGCTACCCAATTTCACACCAATTTCAGCACTATTTTGATCTCTTGAGTGCTAATTTTTGTAAGCAACATACAATGAGCATATTTTTACATACATGTTGAAGACTTAAAATGAAATGAGGTAATTCTATATCCAAGTATTAAGACTTATTTACAAGAGCGAAGAAAAGAAAAGGTGAAAATTATTGAAGTTTATGATTTCGAGACGATACAAGTTGTGAAGAATCAAGCGGTAAAGTACTTTTCCACGGCCATGGATTATTTTATTTTTCACTTTGATTTGTATTGTGTTTCTCTTGTCAAAAAAAAATAAAAAAAAAATAGGCAAATGAAAAATATGAGACAAGATAAATATCTATTATTGTTATTGTTTTGTTTTAAATAAGCCGTGGGGAAGGAAAATCTATAAGGAAGTTTCAAGCGACATGGATTTTAAGGAAAAAGGTTACAAATTGTCAAGGATTTATGAAGTTCGAAAGTTTATCATAAATAGTTGAAGCCGAAGACCAAGAAGATGAAGATAAGGAGCGAAAGACGTTTATATTGGATGCCGTGAGAGTGGTGTTATCATAATTGGCAATCGGATGTGAAGGTAAGTAAGTAATCTCATCCTCGATATAAGTGGTTGATTTCCTTTCTTAGAGATCGTTAGAAAAATGGTTTTTCAAAATGTTAAAAGATGTGGGTTTTTCAAAATTTCGGAAGTTATCCTTCCTACCATTCAAAGTGTTGCAGGAATTCTCTCTTCATTCCTACCTGCACACATGTGAGACCCATAAAATGCCGTCTTTTTGAGTGCAATTATCATAAAACCCTTTTGGTGAGGCAGAAGTCAAGGCGAAATGCTTATTGATCGTTTCTCAAACACGTGTTCTCTCATTATGGTGTGGTTATTTCTCACTCAACATTTAAGAATGAGAATATGTTCTTTAGTATTTCTAACTTCTTATTACTAGCATGCAGAAATTCTATGTCCTCATAACTCTTTGGATGCTTGGGACGCTAGAACGCTTTGAAGTTGTAAGTTTTAGTTTGATTTGCTCGAGGACTAGCAAAGTATAAGTGTGGGGGAATTTGATAGGTGTAGAATACACCTAATTTACTATCTAGTAGTTTATGCTTTCTTTGCTATTTTTCTTGTAAATTATGTATTTTATGTGTGTTTTTGAGTTATTAGGTACTCTGGAGTCGCACGGAGGAAAAGAAGAAGAAATCACCAAATTTGAGCAAAAAGGGTAAAAAGGTCATTTCAGGGGCAAACATTGTATGGAGCCCAATAAAGGTTAAGGGGAAACTCTGTTTTGATGTTTTAAAGACAGACTAATCAAGGTTAAGGGGCCGCCATCTGGCTAGCCCTTATCAGAAGTGACATCCTATTATGGGCACCCAGTTGGGTGGTTCTTATCTTGGGCGCAAATAGCCATCAATGATTAACCTAACCCTAAAATCGATATTCTTCCCCCTTTTATCTCATTCTTTCATTCTGTTACTCAGTTGATGCAGCTGCTTGTGAATTTGAGAAAGTTTGCGAAACCAAGAAGAACATCAGCTGCTGTTATCAAATTCGTTCGAAATGCAAAGAAATTTGATGAAGGAACTAAGAAGATTCACTGGAGAGAAGAAATTAGGGTTTTGCAATCAATTCAGAAAGGTTAGGGTTCTTGGTGGAAGAACGAGATGGGTTTGAGCTCCTGAATGTCGAGATGAAATTATTGCTGTAGATGGGTTTGATACAATGGCAGTGAATCAAGAACAGGGTTGTAGATGGAGTTTAAAACAGCTAGATAAAATTGACAAGGATGTTGTATGTTGTAATGGAATGAGATGAGTCTGTGAAATATGGTGGAGGAATTGAAGTAGTGCAGTGTGGGGTCGAAATTGGTGGATTGATGAGGTGAATCTGTGTGATTATGTTGTTGATTCAGGGAGAAGAGCTTAAAATGAGTTTGTGGCTGCTGAGAAAAGGGTTTGGATCGTATCTGGGTCTGAGGAGGTGTTGATGATTGTTTTGGATGTTTCTATTTTTCTTGCTGTTGATGTATTCCTGCTACTACTGAGTGCAACTGTGCTGATATGGTTCTGATGGAGGTGTAGGTGTTGCTATGATTGAAGAATAAACTGAGTTGTGTTGGTGCTCCAGTTGAGTGATGAACAATTGAAGCTACAGTATTGAATTGAATAGATGAATGTTTAGGTGTGTAACAGGTGAAGATAATGGCCTGAAACAATGGCCGGAAAGTCCTATAATTAAACGGAACTCGGCCGGTTTTCTACTCCGGCGAGTTAACTCGGAAGCCGGCGATTCAACCCGATCCAGTACTTGACTCAGCTGAATAAGACCAGTTAGCCGAGTAAGAAGCTGACTGAGACGCCTACCTTGACCCGTTAACTAACAGTTTGACTGACGGTTGACCTATTTGACCGTTAGTCCTAACGGTGGACTGACGGAATATTCTGTCGACGAACATAATTTTCAGGTGGCCGGCGGTGACTATTTCCGGCCAAAAACCCAGTTTTCCGGTGAGCAAAAATGCAGAATTTTGTGCGGACTTCTCTCATGTGTGTGAAGACTTAGAATTGGGAATTAAATGATGTAGTTGCAGAATATCCTACAACTACACCCTCAGTAGAATTTGTAAAACTTAAGAAGTTCTTGATGATGAATGATAATTTTCTTATTAATGCTCTCAATTGATTACAAAGAAGTATCTAAATGGAACTAGAATAGTTACAACTTTCTCTATTCTCTTTCCTAAGATATTTCCTAACACTCACTAAAAGAACCTCTCAAATTTTACATTTGAACTACTATTTATATAGAAATCTATACAACTGTATGTAAGTTGCGAAATATCGCAACTTATATTCGCAAATCTATTTCATATTCGCAAATCCTTCACACTTAATTCGTGTTTCTTCTATTATCGCATTATCTTGTGACACCTTCCCCTTATACTTGTTACGATATTCGTGAACCAATACCTTGCGATATTTGGTACCTACATCTTGCCTCTTCTCATGTCATTTCTGCGAAGAAGTAATGATCGTGAGAATATAACCGTTACTTATTCTTTTTATTAGGATTTGGACACGTCTTTTGTAACCGTCCTTTTCTTAACCATTCCCTTATATAAATTCCTTTTATTCCCTTCCTTACCTTTTTCTTACCTTCTCTTTTTACTTCTGCAACTTCATCTTCTTATCACATTTTCGGTTATCACTTTCTCTTCCTGTTAATCCCATCATGAGTTCTCCAAGGTAATTTTCTTTTATTTCTCGCATCTTTCATTTGTTTATTCATTTGATTTATATCCAATTTATTGCTTGATTTTGATTTGTTTTAGCAAAGCTACCCCTCAAGTGAAACCTTCAACTAAAAACTCAAGTCCTAATCTTCGAAGAAGAAAATCCGAGAATCAAAAGGTAGTTAAAATACTTTGTCTTCTTTTTTTAAACAATATATTGTTGCCTCAGTTTTTAATCTTCCTTTTGATTCGTAGGTCGGTGAAAAACCCAACCCCAACAAGAGAACTCGTATGATTAAACCCACACCTTCAATTTCAATCGATGACTTCCTTCCTGAGGTTGATGAAGAATTTCCCTCTCCCCCTCGTGAAAATACTTCTTCGCAAACTCCTGCCTCTACTCCATTACCTAGTTTTCAATCTCCCACCAATGTCAATTTATCAACACTTCTTCGAGATCAACCTTCGCAAGATACTTTCTCAACTTCGTCTCCCAAAAAACCTAGTTTTACCCCTAGTCCCTTGAGTGTTGTTGCTCCAAGCAATTTACAACTTGCTCTGATTCCTTCAAATTCTTCTCCTCTTTCTCAAGAAGCTCAAGATGGAATTTATTCAACTTTCCAAATGTTATCTGAGGTTTTAAGTAGTACTGCGAAGTCTTCAAACATTCGTTCGCAATCTGAATTTTGCGAAGTGCTCAATAATTTCATCAATCTTGATATTTTTATTTCACGTCAATCCTTGGAAAAAGAAGTTGAATTGCTTCGCCAATCTCAGGAATCTTTGAAAGTGGAATGTGAGAATCTTCATAAAGCGAATCACCATCTTCAGAATGATTCTCTAGATTGTGCGATCCTTCGCAAGAGGAATGATGCATTAAAAGGTATTATTATTATCTCTATATTTTCTTTCTTTTTGTTTACTTCTATTCCTCACATGCTTGAAACACCCATTTAAACCCATTCCCCTTTATAGAATCTATCCAGAAATGTAGAATGTTGGTACTTCATCATGAATCAGACGCAAAAGAATCTCAAGCCAAGCATGCAAGTCTTTTGAACCAATTCTCCCACTTATCTAATCTTCATTCATGTTCTCTTGATAATTTTGATGCCCTTTTCCAAGAGAATACCCAATTAATTTACGACCAAAAGTTTTTGAATGATGAAATATCTCAGCTCACCTCTTCTTTGACTAAAGCCGATTTAAGAATAGAAACCCTATTAGAAGAGAATGAAACCTTATCAAAAGAAATATGTTCGTATTTGAATACAATGACCGTTTCTTCGCAACAATTGAATGTTCTTCATAGTAAATATTGCTATCAAGAAAATCTCCTTTATTTGTTAAAAGGTGAACTTGAGGAATTAAAGAAGTCTTCAGATGCTGAGAGAAGTTCTTTTGCTGCCGAGAAGAAATCCCTTCTTAATAAGAACATAATCCTGAGTACTAAGAGGAATAAACTTAAAGAAGAACATTCCCAAGTAAGAAACCTTAATACAAAACTTGCGAAGGATAACGAATTTCTTCATTCTAAAGATCAAAAGCTTCAATCCAGACTTGAAGGATTAGTTGGTGATGGTTTTGATAAAGCTATGGATCAAATGAAGAATTGTTGTCTATCTTTAGCTCAATTTCTTACTTCACAAAGAGAAGGTAGTCATTAAAATTTGACTGCCTTTGACATATTTTTGAACTTTGTTATACTCGCATGATTGACTCCTTTGAATTCTATTTTACTCGCAGAATCCGAAAACAACCTTCGCAATGCTAAAGCTGCGTTAGAAACTACTTGTTCTAAGCTTCAGTCCTCCTGTTCTAAGCTTCGCAAGAGGAATACTTTGCTTTCTACTCGTTTAACTGATTCATGTGATCGTGCCAATCGGAGATTCAACTACCTTGCTTATGCCAAAGACATTGAGGATACTAACCACCAAAAGTCTTTAGCTCGTGAAAGTCATTTAAAATATCAAGTCTTCGCAAACAATATTCTTTTATCAAAATCCTTGCCTCCAGTGAAAGTTAAGCCTTTAGAAATATCTGATGATGAAGTTTTTCGTGATCCTGATAGTGACTTTGATTACGAGAGTGATGATGAAGGACTTGATGGTGAGGAACATTCTCCTGTTGCTGCTGATGAAGATGGTGGTGAGAAAGAATCTGATCTCCAAAAAGAAATTCATGTTGATGGTCCTACCCCTCCTAAAGATCCAGCACAAAACATTGACGAGGAGCATTAAGCATGATGGATTATTCTACTGTTATTCCTATTTTTTACGAACAACTTTGTTTTCCTTTCTTTTAAACCCTTTCTCTTGGTTACTGTTGATTCTCTTTCTATAGACAATCCTGCTTACTGTTTGTTTTCCTTAAGAAGTATACTTTGTATTTTGCGATACTACTTTGATCTTTCTCTAGATTTGCATGACTTAATCATATGAAGAGAAATTGCATGACTTGATCATATGAAGAGAAATAATATATCTTGAAGACTTAGCTTAGTATTCCCTTTCCCCTTATTATTGCTCTTCAGATGATCAATTATTGTTGTAAATATTAGAGTATCTGCCTCTGTTTAAGTTGCGAAGTTTCAATTTGTTGCGAAGTAAATGAGAAATCTCCCCTTTGAAGTATAAGAAGTATGAAATCTCCGTGAAGAATTATGAAACATCCTTGAAGAAGTATAAGAAGTATGAAATACCCTTGAAGAAGTATAAGAATTATAAAATACCCTTGAAGAAGTATAAGAATTATAAAATATCCTTTGAAGAAGTATAAGAATTATGAAATACCCTTGAAGAAGTATAAGAATTATGAAATACCCTTGAAGAAGTATAAGAATTATGAAATATCCTTTGAAGAAGTATAAGAAGTATTGAATCTTTAAAGAAGTATTCAATCTTTTGAAGAAGTATAAGAAGTATTCAGTCCTCGTAAAACTTAATGAATATGAAACATTCGTCTTTAATTGTAAATAAAATTGCCTCTTTTGTTAGGAATTCGTGATATATATTCTTGTAAAAATTCTTCGATGATACTGATGGAATTGATTTCATTAATTGTTGTGGTCTTATCATGCCTTCCTAAGTAAAGGTCTTATTTTTCCACCTCTTTAGTGATATTTTTGCGATAATATGAGGAGTTTGAACATTCTTGCGAATATACAACCTCGTGACATTATCGTCTTGCGATGAAATCGCAGGACGTTATCACACTTTCATGTAATAACCCATTGATCTCATCTTAACTTCATTGTATGTAATTCTGCGAATATGTATATATATATTTATATTTATATCGCAGAAGTATCATTGTTGCACAAATATGACAAGCCTTTATGTTCTTGCGAACAAGAAGCCTCATGACATTTGCGTCTTATAGCACGTATCAGCTCCCTAATGGAGGGTGCTGCCCTTTATCTTCCCCTTGGTTTCCTCTTCAAGGAAGCGTACATCGACCATACAAGGTTAGCTCTTACCATTCGGTTTTGCAAACAACCATCTTTTGTTCGCAACCTCTTATCCTTTTTTCCTATAGGGCTTATAGTTACGAGGTTGCACCCTATGGGGTATCTTTGGGCCAAGTGCATCATTTGCCAAGACTTTTCAAGAATGGCAGATGTGCTTCAAGCCCATCCGGCACTCTTGACTCAACCGTGTACCTCGGCGCCTTGATCGTTTTCTGCACTTCTTGAGAAAGACAGTATGCCTTAGTCGCCCAACCTAAATCATGTTACATCGCAATATTAAGTTGAGAATCCAAGGTGTATAACCCGGATAGGTACCCCGCTTTTGGGTTGTACCCGTAATGTTCATGTACTCAGGTTCCTTGGTGGTGTTCCGGTTTCCCTGAGCCATGCTTATAGGTACCCCCTTAAATGACGTACTTTAGGACTTTGCCTCTTACGAAATGTTGCTTCGCGAACTAGGGTGTACGCCACAAAGGTTTGCCTGTGTAAAATTTCTGCGGCTTTCTTTCTTTTTTGAAAGCTAATCACAGTTTGCGGTCTTTTATTCGCAAGTAATTTTTGCGTCTTTCTTTAATGAAAGCTGATCGCAATAAGAATTTTAAAAATTCGTAATTTTGTTAAGTTTCGTGCGAGCAAAACATATTCGCAAAAATTTTCATGAGGTTTATGGATAATACCTTTTTAAATACAATCTATTCCAAGGTCGACCAAGTCTTAAACCCATGTCTCTCCCTTCTGGATCCATCAGCCGATAAGCTCCACTTCCCACAACCTCTTTGATGACATATGGTCCATCCCATTTAGGTTCTAATTTTCCTCCATTTTCTTTCTGGTATGGAGGTGTTTCTCGCATGACCAAATCACCCGGTTGATACTCACGTTCAATAACTCTCTTGTTATATTCTCGAGCTAATATTTCCTGATAAACTTTCATATATCGCAACACATTTTCTCTTTTTTCTTCCAAATTATCCAATTCACTTAATATCACCCCTGCACTTAAATTTCTTTCCCAGGCTTCTTTCTTTGTAATCGGAATTACAACCTCTGTTGGAAATACAACTTCTACTCCATATGTTAAGCAATAAGGAGACATTCCAGTTTCCTCTCTTCTAGTTGTATTGTATGCCCAAACTGCGCTAGGTACTTGTTCGCACCACCCTTTGAGATGTCCTTCTAATTTCTTTTTTATTGTGTCTGCGATTGTTTTATTTGTTGCCTATGCATGTCCATTAACTTGTGGATATAATGGAGTTGATTTCCCACATTTTATCCTAAAAGCACTGAGTAACATCTCTATATTCTGCCCTTCAAATTGTTTCCCATTGTGAGATACTAATTGTGCTGGAACTCCATACCTACAAATGATATTCTCGAATATGAATGTAAAGACATCCTTATCACGAATATGTTGTACTTTTTACTTCTGCGATCTTCGTGAAATAATCTGTTGCAACTATTAAAAATCTTCTCAGCCCAGATCCAGGTAAGAATGGGCCAACAATGTCCAACCCCCATTTCCCAAAAGGCCAGCAGCTTGTTGAAGAGGTTAATGTTGCTCCTGGTGCGTGAGTTCTTTTCCCATGTCGTTGGCATTCTTTGCATCGTCTCACCAACAATTTTGCGTCTGTGTGCATATAAGGCCAGTAATATCCTTGTATTTTTTCTTTGTACGCCAAAGATCTTCCCCCACTATGATTTCCAGATTCTCCTCCATGTAACATCTTCAATATTTTTTCTCCTTCTTCACGAGTTAAAAATCTTAGAGGTGGTCCACTGAAAGATTTTCTGTATAAAATTCCTTCTCGTAGTTCATAGTTTGTTGCACGACTCTTTAATTTATGTGCTTCTACTCTGTTCCTGGATATTTTTCCTGTTGCGAGATATGCATGAATTTCCTTTCTCCAATCTGCGATGTTATATAGTAGTTCCCTTTCTACTTCCATCGCAATTGCTTCTTCAATTTCTTCTTCCTCTTTATTTACTGATGGATGTTGAATTGTCTGGATTTTGATATTTCTTGCATTAGGGTTTGTCATCATACTTGGAATGAATGCAAAAGCATCTGCGAGTCGATTGTATTTCCTTGTGATATGCCTCCATTTTAGCTTTGGTATCTTCGCAGATAATTCATCAACGAGTTTCTTGTATTTCTTCAAAGAAGACTCATTCGTGGTATATTCCCCTTTAATTTAACAAATTACCAACTGAGAATCACTTGTTATTCTTATACTTTCAAGCTTCTTTTCTATTGCGATATTTAATGCATGCACTACAGCTTCGTACTCTGTTTCATTGTTCGTGGATGAAATATCCAGTCTGAATGAAAATGTTGTTCTTTCTCCTTCTGGTGAAATCAACACAACTCCCACTCCATTCCCCTCACTGTTGGATGATCCATCTACTAAAATTTCCCATCTATTTGGTTCTGTTAACAAGTCTTTTGGATTCCAAAATTCTTCTTCAACATCCATCATCTCTTCTACTGCCTCATCTTCTTCCAAAGGAAATTCTGCCAAAAAATCTGCGACAACTTGTGATTTTTGCGATGATAATACTTCATACTTTATCTTGTAATGATTTATTTGCGCATTCCACCTTTCTATTCTTCCTGATCTTTTGGTGTTCTTCATGACTGACTCAATTGGGACCTTGGTTACCACTTTTATCACATGCACTTGAAAGTATATTCGCAACTTAAATGATGCATAAACCAGGGCTAAGATTAACTTCTCCATTTTAGAATAATTTCTTTCTGTTGTGTTAAAAGTTTTACTGATGTAGTAAATGGTCCTTTCTACTCCTGCGTCCTTTCGCAACAAAACTGCACTTAAGGCGTATTGAGTTGTTGCGAGGTATACCAATAATTCTTCATCTTTCTCTGGTTTCTGTAATATGGATGTATTCGTGAGATATTCCTTGATTCCTTGAAAAGCTTTTTCACATTCATCAGTCCACTTGAATTTTGCTCCCTTCTTGAGTATGTTGAAGAAATGTTTGCACTTATCTGACATTCGCGAAATAAACCTTCCAAGTGAAGCTAAGAGTCCATTCAGCTTTTGCACTTCTTTTACTGTTGCAGGTGTTGGCATGTCACGAACTGCTTTTACTTTTTCTGGATCGACTTGTATTCCCTCTTTTGATACTATGTATCCCAAGAATTTTCCTGACGCAACTCCAATTATACATTTTTCAGGATTCAATTTGATGTTGAATTTTCTCATTTGCTCAAATATTTCCTTTAAGTCCCGCACATGATATTTGGCTTCTTTACTTTTTATCAACATATCGTCTACATACACCTCTAAGGTTTTATGTATCCATTTTCCGAACACCTTTTCAACCATTCGTTGATAAGTAGCACTTGCATTTCGTAGACCAAATGGCATCTTCACATAGCAATATAAACCTCTTGGAGCAAAAAATGCAGTATGTTCTTGGTATTCTTCTGCGAGTGATATTTGATTGTACCCTTTATACCCATCAAGTGAAGTGACTCTATCATGTCCTGCAGCTGATTCCACCATTTGTGGTATATCTGGAAATGAAAAAATATCTTTTGGACATGCTTTGTTTAGATCAGTGAAATTTATACAAATCCTTATCCCTTTATTCTTCTGCGGAACAATGACCATATTCGCAATCCATTCTGGATATTTTGCTTCTCTTATGATTCCCGCATCCAACATCTTTTGCAATTCTTCTTCTATTTGTGTATGATAATTTTGCGAAATCTTTCTTATTCTTTGTTTGAATGGTCTCACACTTTTATCTATGTTCAATCTATGACACGCCACTGATGGATCAATTCCTGGTATTTCATCTACACTTCCTGCGAATATATCTTTGTATTCTCGTAAGAGATCAATAGTTCTTTTTTCTTCTTCTTCGTCCATTTTAGTTCCAATTCGCAAGATTAAAGGCTCCTCTTTACTTCCAATATTTATTTCTTTGGTTGGTTCTGCTGCGACATAACTAGGACTTTGCTCTCCCATAGGCGTTGGCTCTTTGATTACTTTCATTGGTTCTCCTTCTTTTTCTGGGATCTCATTTGGTATTCCTTTTCCTTCTTTTGCTCTTATTGTGTACACCCTGAAATCCTCTTCCTTTTTTGCTTCTTTCGTAAGTTTTCTGCGAAATTGTTTCTTTCTGGCTCTTCCTCCACACTGTTTTACTTCAGTCTGATAACAAAATTTTGCACTATCAAGATCTCCTTTTATCTCTTGTATTCCACTTGGTGTAGGAAACTTAATTGATTGATGTAATGTCGAAACAACAGCTTTAATCGCATGAATCCATGGTCTTCCTATCAGCATATTGTATGGAGATTCCATATCTATCACGCATAAAACTATGTGTGTTTCAATTTCTCCCAGCGATACTCGTAACATTATTTCTCCTTTGGATTTTGTTGTAGATTTCCCCAATCCATGGATAAGATATTCTGAATTTGTAATTTCTTCATCTTTGATCCCCATCCCCTTAAGTGCATGATAGAATATAATACCAACAGAACTCCCTGTATCAATCAAGACTCGGTTTAATTTCCATTTTTCTATAGATTTTGTAGCTTTCCTCTCTTCTCGCATGATCGGAATTGTGACTACTAATGGTGAAGTGTGGTTCAAGTCTTCATTTGGAATTTCTGCTACTGAAAACGTGATTTTCTGCTTTTCCCATTCTTCCAAAGTTGTTATTTTCTCCACCTCCATAATCTTTCTTCCTCTACAATCTCGTTTGTGTATTTTTCCCTTTATGTTGTTATGAAATTCATCAATCATTGTCTTTGTGATCATATTACATTCTTTTATTTTACAATCTTCATCTGTTGATTCCATTTGATCTTCAAATTTCCAAAATTCCTTCAAATTTCTGCTATGATGATCTTCAGGTCCCTGTTTCTAGCGCCAATTATGTAGTTAATATCCTACAACTACACCCTCAGTAGAATTTTTAAAACTTAAGAAGTTCTTGATGATGAATCACAATTTTCTTATTAATGCTCTCAATTGATTACAAAGAATTATCTAAATGGAACTAGAATAGTTACAACTTTCTCTATTCCCTTTCCTAAGATATTTCCTAACACTCACTAAAAGAACCTCTCAAATTTTACATTTGAACTACTATTTATAGAGAAATCTATACAACTGTATGTAAGTTGCGAAATATCGCAACTTATATTCTCAAATCTATTTCATATTCACAAATCCTTCACACTTCTTTCGTGTTTCTTTTATTATCGCATTATCTTGTGACACCTTCACCTTATACTTGTTACGATATTCGTGAACCAATACCTTGCGATATTTGGTACCTACAGATGAAAACTTGGAAGTTTTGGAGAATTGGACTAGAAATTGGAATATGGCTCAAATTGGGAAAGTGGTGTTCTTATGGAATGTGGATTTTTTTCCTACAAAGATATGGAGAGTATTGAAGCCTATAAATAGAGGAGTTATCTACAACTTTTACACACATCTACTTTGGAGAAGGATTTAAAGTGCACAAGGATTGGAGGACGGAGGAACCATCATCTTTTCAATAAGTTTTCTTTCTTTCTTTCTTCCTTAATTATTATTATTATTGTGTGAACTCCAAATTATGAGTAGCTAATTTTCTTATTGATTGAGGATGAATTCCTAGTTCTTAATATATGGTTTGAGTTTTGTTTCAATTCTACTTTGAAGTTTTTCATATGATTATCGATTGTTTTTACTAATATTAGTGTTTATGCTTGATTGATAGGTCGTTTGGGTGGCCAACTAAATTGATTTGTTAATTAATCTAAAGCTAGTGAAAGTTAGGGGATAAGTAATCGTTTCTTGACTATTTACATAATTAGAAAACACAAGACCTTGCAGAGGGATTCCGTGGAGCAATTGTGTGTAAAAACAACGTTAGCAAGTGGACCTTGATCTAAGAGTTTAACTACATACTAATATCAACCTAATAAATTCTTGATTCTTAATGCGTTTAACTAAATTAAATCTTGGGTGATCTACTACTAGGTGGTTTGGTGAATAAAATCCGGTAGGCGAGAACTTCCGTATCCGGTGAAATAAGGGATTTTAGGGTTAGCACTGATCTAGCTTCTATATCTACGGTTGGTGATAATCTATGACTAATAACAAGTGGAAAAGAACATAACTTTAATCATTGTTTTGCAGCGAAGAAGGATTCCTTGATCTATTCTCTCTCATTGATTTCAACTTACACTTTTAATTACTTTGTTTATTTCTTTTGCTTTATAAATTTTACAACCAATACCCCCCTTTTGTGACAATTTTACAACTAATAATCTCTTTCTCCTCGTGGGATCGATCTTGACTACCCTATATTACTTGTTAATTAGGTACATATTAATTAATTTGTTGTGGTTACGACACGCATACACCATACCTCCTTCATTCACAGGCAGACACACCTTTTCCCAAGCTACCGTAGTATGATGCCTGATATTTATGGCGCCAGACCAAACAAAGTTTCGGATCCATTTCTCCAAAGTTTTTATATACTCTCTAGGCCATTTGTAGACGTGGAAGCTGTAAAGGGATTTACTCACTATTACGTATTTTACAAGATCCACGCTTCCCATAATTGATAGCAACTTACCTTTCCAGGTATCAAATTTGAGTTTTATACTGTCTAATATTGATTGAAAGTGAATTGCTCTCGGCTTACCTCGAAAAATTGGGACTCCCAGATAACGGAACGGAAGATTACCCATGGGAATGTTGTAAGAAGCAGCAATGTCAGAGATTCTGTTCTGAGCATGTCTGCTAGAGTATATAGTGCATTTAGTTGCGCTGATTGTCTGACCCAAGTTTTGACCATATTCCTCGAAAATTTGCATTATCGCCTTTACATCTCTTTTGGTACCTATGCAGAATACCATAATGTCATCCGCATAAATCATATGAGATGGAAAAAAATTACCTCTCGGAGATGATATGTGATGAATCACCCCTTGTCTGAAAGCATTTGTAATAGCATTACTAAGAACTTCCTCAGCCAGGCAGAAGAGTATCGGAGATAGGGGATCTCCCTGGGGCACCCCTCTTTTGCATTTAAAATAGCCCATTTCATTGCCATTGATCATAACTGACAGACTAGCAGAGTTCAGAATTGACCTAATCCATCCCACCACCGTATCGCAGAATCCATACTCATGCAGACTTCGAAAAAGGAAATTCCAGTTCAGGGTGTCGAATGCTTTATGGATATCAAACTTGAGAGCAATGTTGCCACCAAACCATTTGTAATCTAGCAGGTTTATTGCCTCTGATGTCGTACCAATGCAGTCAAAAATGTCTCTTTTCTTCAGAAAAGCTCTTTGCTGAGTGGATATAATTTTCGAAGCAATAGGGCTCATATGCGTAGCTAAGATTTTACCAATAATTTTGAAGTGAAAGTTGCTGAGGGAAATAGGACAAAATTTCTCAATGACATCAGCTCCCTTTTGTTTTGGAATTATAATGACATTATTCGGTTTTGCATTCTGCATTAGCTAACCATTCTTAAAAAATAATTTCACAGATTTTGTAACATCCGTACCTACTATGTCCTAGAATGACTTGAAGAAGATACCACCTAAGCCATCCGGACCAGGAGCTCCCTAAGCATTCATATCATCCACTGCCGCTTTGATTTCCAGGTTGTCCGGCATCGCAGTGAGAGTAGCATTGTCATTTATTGAGACCTTTGTTATAACATTCCGTATAATGAAGTCAATAGAGGGGTTCACATCATCATTATCATAAAGATTCTGAAAATAAGAAAGCACATGATCTGAAATTTCCTCATGAGAGGTCAACAACTCATTATTATTCTTTAGATGAGTTATTTTATTAGTAGCAGCTTTAATCTTCACATAAGTATGAAAAAACTTTGTGCAAGCATCTCCATCTTTTACCCAGTCTAGTCTTGACTTGTCTCTCCAAAAAACTTTTTGAGTCTTAAGAGCCTCAACAAGGTTATTCGAAGCTTCCATTTCAATTAAGTGAAGCTCATCAGAGTATCCCTCCTCCATCAAACGATTTTTCACATTTTGCAGCTCCTCAGTAGCCTTATTAACATTCAGATTGATATCACCAAAAATTTCCTTATTCCAACGCTTAAGCACTGACTTCAGAAATTTAAGTTTTTGAATGAGCACATACATCGAGCAGCCGTAGAATTGTTATTTCCAAGCTTGATCAACCACTTCTCTCAACCTTGGGTGATCCAACCACGCTCCCTGGAATTTGAACGAAGAGGCGAAAGTTCTGTCACCCTTGCACGCCTCCAACAGTAGAGGGTAATGATCTGACTTTACCCTTGCCAAAGTACTGCAGACCGTTGAATTCCATGACACCAGCCAGTTTTCGTTGCACAATGCTCTATCCAGACGAAGCTCAGTGTTGTGCCTACCCCTGCGGCCATTTGTCCAAGTGAATCGTGCTCCCCTAGTATCCATATGGTGAAGGTCATTGGACTCTGATAAGGCTAAGAAATCCTCACAGGAGGTACGATTCGGAGTAGGACCACTAGACTTCTCATGAGCCCCCAGCACCGCGTTGAAATCTCCAATTATACACCAAGGTTGCATAGAATTGTTCATCAAACTTGTAAGCCTAAACCACAAATCCTTACGCGTAAGATAAGAGGTTGAAGCATAAACCCCTGTCATGAAGTACACCATGTCTCCAATAGCTGCTTTGCAAGAAATAAACTGCGCCGAGTTAGACACCACATCCACCTTCATATGATTATCACAAAGACACCATAAATTCGACCGGCGTGCCCCTCTGTCATTTAGAGCCACCAGCTTCAGGTTCAGGCTAGTCCAGTAATTCAAAGAAATGGAAGAAAAAGCGATCCAAGGTTCTGCAATAAAAACCAAATCCGGGGAAAGTTTACGACAATAATTATAAAACACTAGTTGTGTATCCGCGTTGCCAAAGCCACGCACATTCCAGTAAATTGTTTTCATAGGGAAGAATTTGTGTCGTTTCTTGGACGCATAGTCCAAGGTTTAGGAATTGTTTCTTTTGTTTCCAACTTATTCTTTTTTTTTTCTTTTTTTTCTGGGATTTAGACATGACAACTTCAAAGGTAGATTCCTTAGTGTTTTCGTCCTCATCTAAGGTTTCGACACTGACTGCATCATCCTCCGCAGACGGAACCACCTTGGTAATTTCCATTGTAACCTCTTTTCCAGGTTCTACCTCTTGAGTAGTATCTTCACTATCCTCCACAGTAACTTCTATTAAAGTCTCCTTTCGACTAGTTTCCGTCACCTCAGTTATCACCTCCTTGTTTCCAGTTTCCGAAACCGTAGTAGCTTCTGTCGCAGTATCCTTTTGACTAGTTTCAGTCACCTCTCTTAACGCCTCCTTGTTACTAGTTTCCTGATCCGTAGCCGTGCCATCAATAGACAATTTGCTCATGTTTTCATTTAACTCTTTCCCCCATTAATATCCGCAGCAGGGCCTTTGTCATTCTTTTTTTTTGTCATATTTTTTATGTGTCTGATTGTTTTTCTTATGCTTAGCAGCATCCCTATTCGTCTCTAGATCAATAATCTGATTTTGTTGTTTCTTCTTGCACAGACCTTCCTCATGACCTATGTTGTTGCAGAAAGAACAATAGGAGGGTCGTTTTTCTTAGACAACTTTAGCATTGAAAAATGACCATTTCTCTCAACTCGCACCTCTTCTATTTGTGTTTTTTCTAGATCAATTTCTATCAAAACCCTTTCATATAGCCCAAAGCTTCTAGTTATAGTTGCATTATTAACATACAATGGGTCACCTATCGCGCTGGATATTTCAAAAAGAGTTCTTGACCTCCAGTATTCGTAACTTAGATCATAAATTCTTATCCAAACCTAAGCTAGAGATTGGTGTTGGTTCCGAGGATTGAAATTGGGGATCCATTTTCTAAAGTGAACAATTCCCGGCTTAAGATTGCAAGGTCCTACAGAATGAACATAAGTAGCATCTTCTTCACACGAGAAATTAAAGCAAAAGACACCCTTACCTAGTGTAGATATCACCCAAGGTTTGATATTCCATATCTTAGACAGCTTTTCGTGTATATCTGAAAGCTTCACCTGAATTTGTCCCTTTGGCGGCACCAATCTTCCGATTAAGCAATTTTTGCATTCTTGCACCCCTTTTTGATATTTATCTTCTGATATACGGATCGATACATCAGATCCATTGAAGCATGGTTTTGCGAGTTTTTAAGAGTTAAATTCCGCCGATTTGAATGAGGAGACAATATTTGCATAAGATCTGTTGTTTTCCTTGTTGTTCTCCTTCACAACGATTATGTTTTTGTTTAACTGATGATTCTTAGACTCACCCACGCAGTCCCAAGAACAGATCGCGATATCAGATACCATTTTCTGATTTCAAAATAACCGCCGATTTATACACTAATCATTGTGATTATGCTTAATTGTAGTTGTAATCTTGAGTTAATCCAATCCGTTACCCTGATCGATAGAATTTCGAAATTATTTTGATGCCGATTCGATCGCCGAGTTGAAAATGATTCCGGCTGAAAACCATTTTTATGATTCATCGAGGAACATTGCTTCTTTTTTGAAAAGACAATACGATCTTGGATTAGATTAGATAAGATTTTCATTCGTACCCGATAAGAGTAGATTATCAATGTCTTCTCCTACTCGTGGGGCTAGTCTCCTATATTCCAATTCATAGGGTTCCTACTCATTGTTGATACGTATTTCATTTACATAATAAATGTGGTTGGGAACATATTCAGCCAACCATCTAACTTGATTATGTCAGGTTGAACAATCCTCTATGTGTTTTAAGAAATTTGGTACAAAACCAAAAATCCGGATTAATTAGTTGATGCTATCAACTTTATGGACCTCTTGAGGAGTCCTTAAAAACACAAAAATCCACGCTTTAGCAGCATAAATTCTATTTCTTTTTTTCTTTCTTAAATCTGCAGTTAGAATTATGCTAGCTTTAAACTCTTCTTTGAGATAGACCAGAGGTCTTATTTGATGCTTGTCTTCTGTGAATTTACGTCAAAAGTTGTACTCTTTTTCATTCGTTTCAGGTTTTGTCCCATGTGGTTTTCCTGACAAGGTTTTAACGAGGAAACATCTCGTTGACGTTTAATTTTCTTTCAAAAATGTTGATATGTGTGCTCTTTTTCCTTCGTCCAAAATTTTTCCCATTGGGTTTTACGGGCAAGTTTTGGTGAGGCAAATTAATTCAAAATTGTGGTCATCCAAGGGGGAGTTGTATGGATTTTGGTTATTTGGTGGATCCCCTTTGAATTTGGATATCATTCTGATCCATAATATGACTACATTTGTACACCTATGGTACTGCAACTGCATATTGGCACTCTGTTGAAAAAATTACATCAACTACTTCTCCAAATCATCTTTGAGAAGCTAGCAATCCAAGAAGCAAGTCCGCAATGAATTTAAAGAAGCGTGAAGACTCGAGAACACTATCATTAGAATACTAAAATAAAATAAGACTTCATCAACTTGCTAATTTCTCATCAACATAACCATATCCAGCATTCAAGAAATTCATTCTTCAAAATTGGAAAGTCTCGAATCAAAGATTTGCATGCCAAGATTTGACTGAAGTATTATCAGGGAGAGATCCATCATCAAATTAACGTGCATTCACTGGACTTTATCGCGTTGTACTATTTTTCCTTCGTCAAGGTTTTGTCCAACTGGGTTTTCCTTGTCAAGGTTTTAACGAGGCAACATTTGCGTATCCAATAATGTTTCGAGTCTATACATGCTAGAGAATTTCAGGTTTTTCTCTTGAGTTTTCCTAGTACGTTTGTAATTCACTTAGACACAATATCATCAGGGGGAGTGTTATAAATGTGTAATTATGTTAAGAATATCTAGGGTGAATCTCGTTTATTACTGGGATGCCCTTGTGTCTAGGTCTAGCCTATAAATAGAGGCTCTAATATTTGTATATGATACATATGAATAAGAAATCTCTCTCTTTTCTTCTCCCTATTTTCTGTCTCCTTCTCCTTTTACAAGAAATTTAAATTACTATCACGGTTTTCCATAGATCCCTATGGTTTACAGCAAATTCTAGAATCTGAAAGATCAAATGGAAATTTCTCTAGGGTTTTCAGTGTTCATCCGTCATTAACTTCTTCAAGTCGCTTGCAACACGTACCGCACAATGGTCCAACGGAAGGCTTATAGTAATATTTGGTATTTGAGTTGATCTTTTTATCCTAAATAAAACAACTGTGTAAAAGTGAAAAATGTAGGGCACTTTCATAAATTCAACAAAATTCTTAACAATGTGTGAAACAACCAATGAGAAACTTTCTCAATCCTCCATGTGATACTATAAGGTGAAGTGAGGTTGTGGCCGAGGTTAACTGCATGCCTATTGAAGAAATTAGTAAAACAATTACTTCGTTAAAACATCATGCTTGCAAAAAAAAAAAAACCAAAGAAGAAATGTATATACCTTTCATTGGAGGCAATATACTGTTGCCGGAGATGCGAGGAATAAAGATAAGTATACTGAAGTTTTTATCAATTATTAACAAGCATTAAGATAGAAGATTGAACGATTCTTGGGCATTCACAAAGTTGGAAGTTTTGTGCGCTTTCTAATTCTATTGATTAAGAAGAAATGAAGAATACACTGGAAATCAAGCATTACATTGAGCATTCGGAAAGTTAGGGGTTCTGTGCTTTTGCTGCTGTTTTTTTATCTGTAATAATAATTTAGGTTAATGTATTGGATGTGGGAGATGCAATTCTGTATACGAATATTGGAACCCAATTTCAGTTCCTCTCTCTTCTAGAAACCCGAAATTAATATTATGAGTAGTTCTTAACAGACCAAGTAAAATAAACCACGAGAAAACCGACTCTCACACAATTTTTTTTCCCTCGGTAGATATGCAGGGGGCTGTTTTGTGAGAGGCGGTTTTCTTTTAGTTTTTTTTTACTCGGTCCGTTAAGATTTTTTGTAAGATTATATATATGTATAGCCCAAAAAATAAAATCTACGGTTGGGATTGCTAGTTTTAGATTGAATCTAGATTTTTATATTTTACGTATGACTAAATTAACCTTTGTATTCAATTTTACTAAACTAATTTATTCAAAAAATACAATCCATATTTTACGGTCAAGTGGTTGATGGACAGAAATATCTCCGGATATATCTTCCCATTATCTCCGGTCAATTAATTTTAACTTATAAATGCGCTCCGGTAAACTAGTTTTAACCTATCTTCCAGTGTGTGGTACGTACTTGGCTTCCCTATCTGTTTTAAGTCTTTGAGAAAATAGCGGATCACCTTAATATTGGCTGCTTGAATTGGGTTGGGTATTATTAAAGGATTATTTGGCAGCTATTTTGTACCCATGTGAGACCATTGGTAGTAATGCGATACTTATCTTTTTCTTCCTTGGAAAGGTACGGTAGAATCCTGTTTTGTTAAGTATTGTGGCTAATAAGTACAAAATACTCAATAATAGGCCATGAAAATTTATTCATGGTATACTTAAATGCAAATATTATCTATCATCCAATATCACTTAGGTATTGCTGTTATAACTTCATGAAACATCGTGTTGTAAGAAAGTTGGATCTTTCACTATGAAATAGATGATAGATAGAATTTTTACATGAAAATGTAGTGAAAGTTGGGTCTTTCACTAGAAATAGGTGTTAATATTTGAATACTATGAAAGCTCGATCTCTCAACTTAGAAAGAGGCAAGGAAAATTATATTTTTCACTTGAGTAGTTCATAGAAAAAACTCTAGCTATCACAATTAGAGCCAGCTCGATGGAAAATTTTAGTTTTCAGAAATTAATGATAATCGACATTTCTCCTTGAAATCAACTGCGATATCTGAGAACCAAAATCATCGCCGGCTAACTTCCAAGGCAACCCCTAAAATACAAAAACGATAATAAGTTCAAAGAACCAACAACCATATAAACAAAAATTCAAAGAAAACACACATAAAATCTAATAAAGTAAAGTATTTGTGGGTGCTGTTTGCATTTTCCACCATTAATTTCACAATTTACGTATACTACCGTGCTGTATCTAATAAGATTTTTTTTTTATCAGCTTACTCAAACAACCAACCTACTGTAAAGAATATAACTTGCTAAGAAGCTTAAACTGAAAACCAAGCTTGCCAAGAATGTAACAAATTTCTTACGGTTTTAAGGCTTTAGCACCAAAACAAAAAAATGGCGGTAGGTGAAAAATCAAATCTGCTATCACCAAGTACCTAATGGAAAAATTAAATTATCACAAATACTATCAACTAAAATCTTAGGAGCCAAATGATTTACACCGCGGGGTTTTCAAAAGTCCATAGTATGTACTAAAACAAAAATTCATTGAGCTTATGTCGCACGTACATTCTAAAAAAAAACTTTGTGGAGCATGTACACAGTGCGAAAAAAACATATCAATTGGCAATTATCATTGAACCATGGGATGATAACATCAACTATCCCAACTTTAGTAAATGTAAACACCATTAAGCACATCATAATCCAATGATAAGTACGTCTATCACAAAACCATGGGATGTTAACGACAACTAGTATACAGACTAAATTATCATTAATTCATCGATCCCTATCACATAAATTTCACTATTTCTCTTTCTTTTTTCTGTTAAGATCTCTTTCATAATCTCTCTCTCTATTTATTTTTTTGATAAAATTTCATTTGCTCTTGTTAACTTGTACTCATACCACTATACATGTTAAGGTTTAATTAATAATTATTTTATTTCTTTGGAAATTGTGTTTTTTTGTCTTATTCTACTAGAAACTGGTTTTTCTTACACTAAAAACAATAAATCTTGTTCCCAATGCAAAAAATTACTATTTTCAACACAATAAAACAAGCAAATATTGTTTCCAATGCAAAATATTGTTGTTTTAGTAAACCTTAACGTGTGTACGGGTAATCCTTTGCGCGTTAAAATCATATACTATCCCAAATTCTGTATTTTCTTTGTTTTTTAAGAATAAATACTTGTACTAATCAATTTTGTGTTTGTAGGTACTAAATAAAGAATGGATGAATCGAGAGGCCAAAAGAGCAAGGAAATGGTGACAATGGAAGAGAGATAACAAAGGCTCCCGCTGGAAAGCAGTGAAGAATATCTTCTGTGAAGAATATTTTTTGCACCTTATCAGTAAGTGAAGATTATCTTTTGCACCTCATCCGCAAGTGAAGATTAGTAAGACTTAAAGACTAGGTATGGGCATGAGATATTAGCTTTGAAGAATGTTTGCGCCTAGAAGAAGATCTTTAAAGAGATAAAACCCCAAACTCGTGTCCAATCTGAGCCGTCAGATCCGAGTCAGATGATCAACATCCAAGGCATCTCCACACTACGCATCTCCACATAAAGCTAAACACCTCCTTCGTACTTTCATCTTCTCCATAACCTGCAAAACCATCAGTTCATCAATATCTCCATTCCCTCCCCGAAAAATCTCTGATCAAGAGCCATCAATCAACTTCCTAGTCTCTTTCTATCTCTATCATAGTATCTTCCCCAAACAGTAACCCTAGAAGCTATGATTGAGAGAGACAGAGCTAGGGTTATCTTCAATAGAAAAAGCAAACATCAAATCAAGAATTGAAGAGCAGAATTGCAGAGGGGGTTGTCGGAAAACACGAATTGAGTGAGTGGTTATTCTCTAAATTATCAAATTCTAGTATTTGAGAAGAAATTGATGTACAAATAGGGAAATTGTTGTGTAAGAAATTATCGGAGTTTAGTTGGATCAATTTCTAGGTTAATATAATTTGTGTTTTGATCATCATGTTCTAAGTTCACTTGCTAGGGTTTATATGAAGCCCTAGTTTGCTACTTGTTATTCATGTTAATGACAGTAACTCCGTTGTGCTTAAATGTTCATATTGAAATTCAATCTTAAGGCTCAACACTTTACTTTTACAGTGTATGTAAGGCATCCATTGTAGTTAGAATAATCCTGTGTTGTTGAACTGCAACTTACCTCGAAAGAATTTTTTGTAAGGAAAGAAATTGAAAGTAAATTTCCACTTCGGACAAATCTTCCCTCTAAACACAGGTGCAAAACCAAATTTTCACAGTAAAAAATGAGAAAATAGATTTTGTTGTAAAAGAAATTTCCATTCAAATTTCCTGACCCGCGGAGGAGAGCAAGGGGTCCCGCTTTGGGTTTGGATATGTGCTTGGCGGTTTACTCTCTCGGTTTTCACCCGTATCACAGGCGGAAAAAGAAATTTCCACTCAATTTTTTCAAACAAAGGTAACTAGTGGAAAAAGAAGTTTCCACTTAAATATTGTCTCATTAATAGATGAGTTATCTCACAACTAAAGAGGGTATTTTTAAAGTTTTAATTGATTATTGTTACTATAAGAAATATATGTTGGGAAAATTGGTACCCGAGCGCAGCGGAAATCAGGATCACAAAGGGAATTGGTGATTTGAACAAAATATGGAGAAAGAACAAGAGAGACAAAAGATAATAAAGCGCACACACAACCACAACACAAGAATACGAGATATACATGGTTCACCTCTACAGGCTACATACATCCACAGCCAAAATCACCAGAAAAATATACGTTGAATAAAAAACCATTACATGCTCTTTCCGCAACCCAAGAAACGACCAAAGAGTTAAACAAGACATATTGTTGAAACAATTGCTGAAAATATCCTGCAAAACAATCATAAAACCAAACAAACAAAAATGTTATGGCTTAGTCACGACCAAGTCGCTCTCTTTAAGA
Organism: Papaver bracteatum; assembly: GCA_023529315.1. Lineage (NCBI taxonomy): Eukaryota > Viridiplantae > Streptophyta > Magnoliopsida > Ranunculales > Papaveraceae > Papaver > Papaver bracteatum. The sequence goes on along the minus strand of JAJJWX010000572.1, from coordinate 1,747,612 downwards.
TGTTTCACGGCTCTGCCCAAGATTATGCAAGCAGTTTTTCCCTGTCGCGTCGTCCCTAGGATAAAACAACCGAGTTCAAACTCTTACACAATCACTCTTGCACGATGAGAAGATGTGAAACTTTTACACTTCATTCTTGCTCAGAAACTCTCTTAGAAAAACCAAGGATGATCGCACCCGTGTTTTTCTTTATAAAAAAATCATTTTTTGTTTTAAACTCAAAAGACATAAAAAATGAAAAACTCTCACCCTAGAGAAAAAAGTTTCAACAACTCTAAAAATTATTTTAGATGAAGGGGAAGGGGTTTTTTCTAGTACCAAAATAGATGAAGGTTTCCATAATTTTCACACTTTCTTCCTAATTTGACCCTGCATTGGAATCAACCACTAGAAACAAGGAACAAAAAACTTGGAGATTTAAATATTTTAACAATTATTATTAAGGGATATATATGGAAAAAAATTAATCTCTTTCTATTTTCTTAATCTACGTGAAAACACCTTCCCCTTCATCTAAAATAGGACGGAGTGAGTATGATTTTTCTAGTCAAGGTTTCAATAGAGTTAAATGAGAAATTATTAAAGTGAAATTAACACCATTAACAAAATTATTAAATTATAAAACGGTCAAAATCAATTATAAAAAAAATTAGTTTTCATTTAAGAAGAATTTTATTGTTAGTTTGTTACCAAAAATATTTTAATTGGGAAATAAATTTATGTTTTAATTATACATTCCCAACACATACCCGAGAGCACCATCGAAGAAACCATAAAAAAATAATAAAAAACCTCTCTAGCATATAACCGATTTTTGTTTTAGGATTCTGACGAAGTCTATATATATGTGTGTGTGGTCAGGGGTACTGGATTCTCACATTCCAAGTTTTTCAGTCTGTTTCTCTTTTCTCTTCTCGTAAAAGATTTTCTTAGCTTCTTGCAACAGTTTATTGATTTATCATGTCGACTTCAAAGATGGTAACCTTGAAGAGTTCTGATGGAGAAGACTTTGTGGTTGAAGAATCTGTTGCTCTTCATTCTCAGACCATTAAGCATATGATCGAAGATGGTTGTGCTGATAACGGAATACCTTTACCCAATGTAACAAGCAAGATTTTGGCTAATGTTATTGAATACTGCAGGATACATGACGATCATGTCGATGAAAATGAGAAAGAAGAGCTCAAGAACTGGGAGGCTAAGTTTGTTAAGGTTGATCAACCTGTATTGTTCGATCTTATTTTGGCTGCATATTTTCTGAATATTAAGAATTTGTTATATTTTACTTGCCAGACAGTTGCTGATATGTTCAAGGGAAAGACCCCAGAGGTGATACATAAGACATTCAACATCGAGAAGGACTTCACCCTTGAGGAAGAGCACGAGGTCAGGAAGGAGAACCAGTGGGCTTTCACCATTGGTAACTGTTAGTTAATGTCAAGTTTATATTTGCACTTGAACTAGTATGTTAGTTCATGTGAAGACTATATTTAGCACCTAAAGTAATGTAAGAAGTACGTGAAAAATAATGTTCTGCCTATCTCTAATACTATAGTAATATTAGTTTATCGAAATATCGCGATGTAAACTAATTTATCAGATAATCTTTAGTGGAAGCAGTTTTCATATTTAATTGTAACTGATGGTGTAACCGATTAGGGGATATCAGGTAGAAATGTTTCATAGGTTTCTCAACAGTCAACTCTAATGTCATACCGATAAAAAAAACGAAAATGCTTCCCCTCCCCCACTCGTGTCCCCGACTCATGTCCACCATCAGGTGTCATGTAAGTAGGGGTTTGATGCCACATAAAGGCCCCCTGCTAATCCCAATCCAAGGGACTAAAATTCGACACTTAATGTGGGAAATGGGTGTTACATCGTGCACAAATAATATTGTGGTTCACAAATAAAATTTCACGTGGAATATCGTGCAAATGGAAGTTTTCACTTTAAAAACCATATTAGTATTACAGTATTATTCTTTTTTTTTTCTAATACAAAATCAGGTTTTGCATCCTTTGTAAATGCAAATTAACTAAATTCTAGGGAAAATTGGTAATTTGCACGAAAATCGACTGTAATTTTAGTCTACTCGTTGTAGGTGTCCAAACGATTAGACGAGACTAGACCCCTTCCAAGCAAGACTCTATTCACTGTAGGTGTTTAAATGATTAGACAAGAAAGGAAGAGAGTCATTTGGACGGTCTGTTTAGAATCACCGTAATTACTCGTATTTTACGCGCGGGTACAAGGAGACGAGATGTGATAAGACGAGACACTTTTTAGAGATTTTATCTCTACTGAATTAAAAGGCATTAAAAGGATGAAAACTTTGGACAGAAAAGACGTCTGCTTTTTTGCTTTCGTTCCGGGTGATGATTGAATACCAAGACTTATCCCAGACCTCGTTGAAGGTTGTTGGCAACCACAACCACCAAGGTGATGGGGAATTAGTCTTTATTTGCTTTCTTTCCCGAATACCAAGACTTTATTCACTTTCTTTCCCGAATAAAGTATTACTATGTGGAAAGATGTTTACTTTTTTATACAGTAGTATTTTAGTAATTCTTTCTTTGTCCTCCCTTCCTGCCTCCCGGTTTTACATGATCAGGACAAAAACAAGGCAAAAGTTGTTTAATTCCTAAACTAACCCCTAAAAGGAAATGGGAACCATTTAGGGGAATGGTGGGTCACGGCTGAGTCATATTAGAATTATAGATTAGGGTGATATGTTTGTAATTGTATTGATTACAACTGGTTTTGTGGGTACACAATAATCAGAAAAATTGTGTTGACGGGGTGCTGCACATGCGAATTTCATTCTGAACTACAAAAAAACATATTGCATCTACACAGGCATTACAAAAAATACATTTCACCATAAAAAATCTAGTGCTAAATATAAAAATAATACGTTTCGGAGTATTTTTTCTAGAAACACTTGAACTCAAAGTCCAAAAAGGCTACCATCGAGGAAAACACCTAATCCATTTCTACTGAAGTGCTATATTTTGATCATCTTGGGAGATATGATAACATCAATGAGCTTCATCTTAGTACGGGAATCATGTAAATCTCTTGTATTAATGTTGGAAAGGTTAGTGTGATTAAAATAAGGGTTTGAGATGATTTTTTTTTTAATGGAGAAGTGGGAACTCTCTTAGGTTCTTCTCACTCTCTTTCTATTAGATATTTTGATACTAGGTTCCATTCTGTTTCCTTATCTCTTTCTTTTTATACTAAGTCCACATGTGTGACCTAATATTAGAGATATGTTACACAACTTTTTGTGCAAAACAGAAACATCACATGAACTAACGTACTAGCTCATGTGAAGAATATAAACTGCACATCACATTAACTAATAATTAATTATTATATGCATGTTGGTTTACGATATTATGCCCCAGATTCTATACAGTTTACTAATTGAGTTTCACCATCGTCATTCTTCTATTATTATTGCTGATGCATAATTGTGTTCAAAATAAAAACATTTGTGTCTCTGTCAGTCTTCGATTATCTAAAAACATCCAAAGAGGAAAACACCGAGTCCTATTCATACGTAAATGTTAAATATTGATCATCTTGGGACATATGATGAAAATATTCCGCTACAACATTTTACGATGAGAAATCTCTGAAATATTCTTATTTGAATTGCTGAATGGTTATATTAAGACCCTATTAGTGACAAATAACTAACGGGCCAAACTGAAATGAAAGAACATATTCTGAATTGTTGAATTTATTATCAAGTTCCAAAAAGAAAAGGGTAAGAAGATAAGGTTACCCTTGTAGTATCAGAATATTGTCACAATAATATTCTTGCGAAATAAATAGCAATTCTGCGATACATCAATGATATTCTGCGATACATCTCAAAGTGACGTAAGGAATGACATATCAGATGAAAACGACAGAAACATGAGAAAAGTGTGACATTTCTGCTACGAATCAATAAAATATGCGAATGATTAAGGCGGTGCTAACTGCGATTTATCGCAAGAACCCAGATCCGAAATTAAAGGGGATCTTAGCTGTAAATGAGCTGTAATCCACTATGTAAATACCTATATAAAGGAAATGAATAGTTCCAGAGAGGGGATGAATTTTTGAGTGCTAAGAAAGTTTTTAGGAGAGAGAAAATCTTATTAAGTGAATTGAATTCTTGATTACTGTAATTCTTTTAAGATCATATTAATAAAAAAGGTCCTTAATCTTCAAATTGTGTCATAAATATTGATAAATTATTGAGTAGGGTGTAGTGTGGGAATTCCTGCAACTACATTTTGGCACCCAGAAACAGGGAGAATCAATTTGAGACATTCCAAAGTGCAACTTGAAGATTTGAAGAAATTGTTAGATTTGAAGAAATTGTTAGAATTGAAGAAATGGCTAGAAGGAGAAGAAATACATCAGAACCACCAACAATAGTGAGAAGAAGTGAAAGAATTGCAGGTGAAGGAACAGGTGAATTGGAAGGATCTTTAAGGATCAGATCGAGAAGAAGTAGAATGAGAAATGGAGAAGAAAATTCAATTCAACCACCGAATCAACAGACACAAGCACAAGCACAAGATAGAAATGTGGATTATGATATAGCAAGTGTGCATACTTGGAGGTCGGATTCGATAGAAGAGGAATAAAATCAAGAAGAGGAAAGAAATCAGGAAGTGGATGGAGGAGTAATTCATGAAGGACATGAGGTAGTAGATGATTTGAGACAAAGGATACAGGAAGAAAAAAGATTAGAGGCAGAAGAACGTGCAAATCTTACAAGGCAAAATCATGAATTAAGAATGGAAAATATGAGGTTGCAAAACAGAAGATCAAGAAGCAGCATGAGATCAAGTTCAAGATCATATAGAGAAGAAACAAGACAAAATCATCCTATACAAAATATTGGCGAGAATTTGATAAATGATCGTTATATTCCATGCGATGAAACTTTGGACGTTAGACATAATCAAGATGAAGGAGAAAATCAAGAAGAGAGAAGGAGAATGTTACGTGATGAAGATATTCGAAGAAATCGCAGAATGATTGAAGATGATATTGAGAGGCATTATATTGAGCAAGTATATTTAGCGGGAGAAAGAGAGAGATTGCGAGCCGAAGTAGAAGAACAAGAAATTCAAGCAGCATTGCATCAGAATAATCATGATAATCGAGAAAGACGACGTGTACAAAATCGTAATAATGATAATCTAAATGAGGAATATGAGAGAATCCGCAGAGACATGGAAAGGCAACGAAGAGAAACGATAAGGGATGAGGAAATTCGCAGAGAAGAAAATGAAAGACAAATTAATTTGCAAATTCAAGAAGAAGAAAATCGTAGAAGAGGGCAAAATCAAGATGTTGAAGAAGAAGCACGAAATATCGCAAGACAAGAAAGGCATGAATGCAGACGAAGAGAAGCTGCGTTGCAAAATTCTGATAGGAATGAGCAAATCTTGCGAGAGTTAGCAGAAATGAGAGGAATGATAAATATATAACAGAAGAGAAGGAGGAAAAAGACAACTTGATGAGGCAATCGAAGAAGCTGCGAAAACTACATTTACTCAAGAGGTACAATTAGGAGGGATACCTCAAAAATGCAATTTTCCGGTGTTGACCAGTATTTTTGATGGGACTACATGTGCCGTCCAACATATCAAAGCCTATATTCGATGCATGCTACAATGGGAGAACCATGATGTCGTCTTATGCAAATATTTTGCGTCAAGTTTAACTGGCGAAGCACTGAAGTGGTTTGAAAGTCTCCCCAAGAATACAATAACTTCTTTCATGCACTTGCAAACTACTTTCTTAGGAGCATACATAAGCAATAACTCTACACGACCTGGAATTGAAGATGTGTTTGGATTGAAGCAGAGAGTTGGCGAGAGTTTAAATCAATTAATGTTAAGATAGAAGACAATGTGCAGTGAAATGGCAGGAAGAGTAGATGAAAGATATCTCATTTTGTCCTTAATAAATGCTATGTTTGCGACAAATCTATTATACATCCAGGTATTCAGAGTTAAAAACACAATCACTATGACAGAACTGCGAGAATTGCAAGAAAAATATATAGCTTTGGAGGAAAAACAAAATGAGATGGAGTCATATCCAATTCTCGCAGGCACAAGTTCAGCCGCAGCAAATGGAAGTTTATTACCAAAGATGATTAATACAGTGGCAATTACCTCCCAAAATCAGCGAGAGAAAATGGAGATTGATAATCAACGTAAGGTAGTAGCAATGGGGAGTAGAGATCAGGAGGAATTGGAAAATGAGAGAAATTTTTATAATCGCAATAACAATAATAAAGTCCCAAGGTTTGATCAACCGCAAGAGACTTATGGTGGACGAGAGCGAAATTATTCAAGAGAGCAAAGAGGTCAGAGGATTATATGGGAAGACATCAAATTGCCACCTCTAAATACCAGTATAGACAAGATTTGGGAAGCGATTATTTTGATGGAGAATATACCTTCACCATGGAACATGGGGAGAGAACCACATCCTAACAACCAAAATCAAGAATTCTGCCCTTATCATCATTTTCATGGCCATTCTGTGAGTAATTGTAGGAATGTAAAAAGAATTATTCTGCGAATGATTGAACAAGGGAAGTTAAATCATTTTCTAGCGAGATATCCACAATCTCAAAGAATTGCATGCCAAATCACCAGAAATTCGCAGATTCAATGTTGCAAAAGAAGCAGAAACATTTTTCATTGAAGTAGGAGCTACAAAAAAAAATCTATTTTGCAATTCAATTGTACATTCGCAAAAAACAATAGAAGATTTCCATGATAATGTGCTAAGTAGAGTATTTGCGAGGGATATAGAGGGAAGAGAGGTGATGAATATTGCGAAGATTTCTCCGTTAGAAGAATGGCAGAAACAAATTATTTATTTTACTGCATAAGAGATACCAGAGCCAGGGAAGATGCATGACAACCCGTTGGTGGTGAAGTTAGAGATAAATCCAAAGTACAGAGAAGAAGAAGAAGATGATGATGGTGACACATCAAATAATTCTTGGGCAATAGATATGGTTTTAATTGACACCGGCAGCTCGGTAGACATCTTATTTTATCATACTTATCGTACAATGGGTGGAAGAGATGATGAGTTAATCCCCTCAACTTACAAAATCTATGGTTTCAATGGCATTGCAAATAAGCCAAAAGGAGAAATTACTATGGAAATTCCATTGAACAAGATATCTTCAAAAATTAAGTTTTGTGTAGTGGATATAGAATCTCCTTATAATGCTTTAATTGGAAGACCATGGCTCCATGGGATATTGGGCATAGCATCCACATATCATCAATGCATAAAGTTTCCACATCCCCATGGTATTGGGATAATTAAAGGTGGTTGGTTTGAAGGAAAAAAGTGTTATGAAGTTTACATTAATACTTACGAATAAAGAAACGCCAGAAATCGTAATTGGCAACATAACAGGAAGCATACTCAGAGAGCAGAGAAATTGATGGTGGAAAGTATAGAGTTGCGGGGAAAGGATATATTACAAGAATAGTTTGTGCCAAAAGAATTAATGGTGATTAATCGCGTAAAGATGGGAAAAAGTAGAAATCTTCATTCTTCGCAGGAAAATAAACAAATGCAAGGTGCTGGGATAAAGTTGAAATCTTCATTTTGCGCAAGAAAATAAAAAAGCAACAAAATATTGCGAATAATCATTCGTTACAGAAGAAAAGAAGTGCAACAATATCATGTTGCGAACAATCGAAAAACAAGAACGGTAAGAAATATGCAGACAGAATATTAAAAGAAAAACTTTGTTCAAAAATAAGAATTTTTCTATTAAAAGAAAAAGATGATGATTTCAAATCATATAAGAATTTTTAATGCAAATGCATGAGACGGGCGCAAATCGCCTAAAAACATATAAGAATGGGATGAACCTTTGTGTCGTACACCCTAGTTCGTGGATTATATTCCGTAAGAGGCAATGTCCTTAAAGTACGTCATAAGGGGGGTATCTCTTTGCATGGCTATGGGAAAGGCTATACTGCTGCTGGAACCTATTCATGGAGATTTGGGATTATAGAAAATCCATCCGGGAGAGATAACTTGGATTCCCAACTATATAAGGTTATACCCTGGTTGGGCGCCCGAGATTTTCTCCTAAGGAATGCAAAGTATGATCAAGGAGCCGAGGTACACGGTTGAGCTGTGGGTGCCCGGGATGGATGAACCTACCCTGGCCATCCATGGAAAGTCTTGGCTACGATGTGTTCGGCCCGAAGAAAACCCCACTAGGGTGTAGTCTTGTAACTATAAGCCATATAGGCATAAAGGACAAGGCTTCGAAAACAACTGGTTGTTGGAAAAACCGGATGGGAAAGTTCTAGTCTTGTATGGACGATGTATAATCCTTGAAGGGGCCACCGGGGGGAGAGATAAGGGCGATACCCTCCATTAGGGAGCTGTGTATCAAAAAAGACGGCAATGTCATGGAACTTTATATTCCCAAGAGTATTTAGGCCCGTCATATTGTCGCGTGACATAGACAGCAATGTCATAGGACTTTATATTCGCAAGAATATTTAGGCCCGTCATATTGCCGCATGACTGGCCAAAAATCCTAAAGATAAATGTTAAGATGAGATCAATGGGTTTTTGCGATAAGAACAAAAAACGAGATAAATGAAATCAATGATAAAGAGGATATAAATCGCAAAAATGTCCTGCGATTTCATCGCAAAGACGCCAATGTCATAAGTCTTAAAAAGCAAAGAGAGATTAATCTCACAAGATGGCTTAGACTTATCATATTGTCGCAGAGATCAAAATAAATGATAAGGCAAGATCAATGGATTATTACATGTGAAAGTAAGAATGTCCTGCGATCTTGTCGCCTAAAAGTGGCATAATAAGACCTTTAACTAGGAAGGCGAAATAAGACCATAAGAGAGGTTATATCTGCGAAGCATATAACAGATGTTTTGCAGCATTATTTGCGATAATTCATTTATCATATTGCATATTAATAACAAGAGGCAAGTATGGGAATGATGCATAGAATGGTAAATATTGTTATTCATCATTAAATGATAAATTCATACAAATAATTGGAGATTAATGATTATATTAACCATATTTCAAAAAGAATTGTTTCTTGAAGTTTTAATGACAACCATATAGAAGCAAAAAAGAATTTATATATTGAAAGACATCAGGAGCTGCAGATAATTCGCAGAATATTACAATTTGTCGCAGATAATTATCGCAAAAAAGAAAGAGTGAAATACAGAAGAAGATCAAAAAGAAAAAACAAAACTATTGAGATTTATCTCTATCATTATCTTCATCTTCGTCTTCACCATCTTCATCATTAGTTCCTTCCTCATCTTCATCAGCCTCACTATCAGAAATAATTGGTACTTGAGAACTAGCTGGGATATTATCCATAAGACAAGGATATAGACTAAGAGGAAGATCGTTATCTTTGCAAACTTTCTCAATAGCATTATTGCGAACGGTGAGAAGATTATTACGCAAGTTTGAGTTGGATATCTTTATTTTCTCTCGCAGTCTTGAGATTTTTTCATTACGGGAAATAAGATTTTTCGCAAGACCACTTTTTTCTTCTTCAAGTTCTGTTATCCTTTTGGAATATTTTTCTTCAGATTCTGCGATGATACAACAACAAATTAGAAATTTGTTAGAAATCTACAAGAAATACAAAGATATTAGAGGAGCAATAAATAACCTTCTCTTTCATGGATCATTTCTTGTATCAAGGTTGCTTGCTCGGTATGAAGACTGACATCTATCGCTAAATTTTTCCTAGCATTATCGAGAATTGTCGCAGCCCATGCGAATTCATCATCACTTTGAATGAGAAGATGGGAACGGATTTGTTCTTCTCTTTTAAGAAGTTTAATGTTTTCATTCTTAAGTCTATCTCTCTCAAATTCAGTATCAATAAGGGTATTGCGGAATTTTGATAGAGCTTCAGCGCCTTGAAGAGTAATGCGTTCTTTATCCTTCTCAAGTTCATTTTTCTTGGCTTTTAAGGATTTGATTTTTTCTCTAAACTCATCTCTGCAAGTCTTTAAACTATTGGATGTACTCAAGACAGATCTATAATCCATTCTCATAAGGGAGATATGATATTTAAGCTCATCAATGGACAGAGTATTAATTTTTTTCATCTGAATAGTTATTTAAAGCGTCATTAAGACGCTGAAGAAGAGTGGCTTCAGCTATGGGTTCATCAAAAGAATTAAGAATGAGGGCTTCATCAGTAAGATTATAGGCATCTGCAAAATGGTTGCCCAAATAAGCTAAAATAGCGGAAAAAAAGAGGGGGGGGGGGAAGACTTATACCAATAACTTGTTTGCAGAATTTATCCCTGTCCACTAATTTATGATGAAGAACTTGAATTTCTACTTCAAGCGATTTGTTTTTATTAAGAAGCTCAGTATTCCCAGTAACTTCCAACTGTTTACATTTTTCGTGAAGAATAGAGATTTCAGTTTCATATTGCTTATTCTTCTCACAAAGTTTCGCAGATTCAGATTGTGAATCAGTAAGCCTTTTCTGTTATGATGATAATCTACTTTCTAATTCTGAAGCAACAGAAAAAGAAGCTCTAGCAGTCTGTGACAGAAAACAGAAAATGAGTAAGATAAGTAAAAGATCATTGATACTCATGACAAATGTAAAGTTTACTACAAGAAAAATGAAGAAAAGGGGCATACCAATGAAGCTAGCGCATGAAGAAAACCTGGGTTAATAAATCTTGAGACTCCTTTAAGATCTTTATTATTAGTCAAGATTGAAGAGTCGCAGATCTTTGAGAGATAGTCGCAAGTACGAGTAATATCATCCTCTCCAACACCTTGTATGGGGTTTCTAAAAATATTTGACAATTGATCCATTAGAGTCTCAGGTTGAGAAAGACCCATCGCAGACCTAATTATTGCGGAGGAAATATGTGTTGAAGTGCCCACGGAAGCATCATTATTAACTCCACCATTCTTTTCAATCTCATTATCTTTATCAGCGGTAAGAGAAGTCTTTATGAGTGGAGAATTTAAATATGGAAGTGGTTGAGTTTTTTGGATTTTATTTGGAGGACCATCAGCAGTTTGATTTTTATTACGGCGAGGAGAAGCACCAGAACCTTCATTTGGAGTTATTAATCTTTTGCCTTTATATTTGGCTACAACCGCCACGACAAATGGTATTTCCTTGAAAATAATCACACATAAAGATAAGAAACATGGGCAACAATATATTGTTAAAGGTTATAGAAGATTGTTTCTTACTTCATCTGTGAAGGTTTTCAAAATTTGTAGGAGATTGGGATTCCCAGTATTGGCATAACTAAGTTTCATTTTTTCAATCTGATAAAAGATATTTCAATAATCAGTAAGAATAATCCAAATCCGCGAATAATGATAAATTTTGCGAGATATACCTCAGAATTCCTTTCAAGCCAGTTAAAAACCCAAGGACGATACGCCGTAAGATTCGCAGGATTCGCAGGAAGATCAAGAGTGCCAGAAATATATGGACCTTCAAGGAGGAGAGGAAACCCGCACAACTTATCATCTTTTGAGAAGCGTGGACCTTGGTTTTTACTTGAATGATAGTCTATATCTTGAATAAGAAGTTTATCCTTCGCAACTTTCTTATTCTTATTCAAACGAACAGCCCAACACGAGCTCTCTTTCTTCGTGGGAATCACTTGATAATTCTCAAAGAAATTTTCCACGGTATATTTCGCTGGAATAATTGGGATATCTTTAAAATCAGGATGTTTCGCAGATTCAGGATAGCGAGATCCTTTACCAGCTCTACGAAAGGCATATTCAAGAATGAGACGAATACAATCTCCACTTAATTGGTAGATTGCTCGTGAAAATTTAGCGTGAGAAATAATTTCATAAAAAAGAGGGAGATCTGGGTTATAAAGAGGGATAAGAAGGCCAACTTCTAGTTGACCTAGCGAAATAAGTATTTTTCCATTGGAAGAAGGAAATCCTGAAACTAGATCAATTGAGAGATCAGAGTCTAAAGATTGACTAGGGATCTCATAAAGTGTGAAACCTAAAGTTTGGAGCTTTTGTTGGTGTTTTTGGAAAGTAGGTCGACCTAATTTTTTATCCTGAGCCATTTTTTAGTATGGGAATGATGATTAAGATGAAGAAGAATAAAAAAACAAAATTGAAGTAGTAATAGATCCGGAATTTGCGGAAGAAGATGAAGAACAGTAGAGTTGCAGAGAAAAAGTGAAAAGAGAAAGTAAAAAGAAGAGGAGAGATTAGCGAAGAAGATATTTATAAGAGAAGAAGATTCTTGAGAACATCAATGCATTCAATGAAGAAAAGACGTGAATAGTCAGAATTCAACGGTTGAAAAAAGATGTGTCAAGGAATAGATGAGAGAAGAAACACGCGTAGAATATCTAGCGATGGATGCAGAGACGTGTCAGAGTGAAGGAAGTGTGAAAAGACAAGGAGTTGTGGCAAATCAAGAGATTTAAATTCTCATGATCTTTATCTTCTTTGCAGCAAAGATATGAGAAGAGGCAAGATATAGGATCAGAATATTGTCACAATAATATTCCTGCGAAATAAATAGCAGTTCTGCGATACATCAATGATATTCTGCGATACATCTCTGTTTGTGGGAGAAAACTACTTCTGCCGGTTTGGGTAATTTTGGGTGTGTGTGGATGAGAAGTGAGTTTAAACCTTCAAAAAATATGCTGCATGATGAGCACTTTGATTCGAGAGATAATCTGTACAATTCTGGTCTAAACCGAAGACACGGCCGTTCCAGATTTGTTTCGGTCACAGATGAAGGATGTGAGGCTGATCTTAGGGAGGGAAGCGAAGAATGTGTTGAGAGTATGAAGGTGAAGGCTATTTGATGACTTGTTAACAAAAGGTTAAGCAGGCTAGAAAATGTTGCAGGCAGGCTCTGGGTGTTGAATACGATTAACACTTGATTTTTTTGTGTTGTTCGAACCTCTGTCTTTGAAAATAGGGAGGAGAACCTATTTATACAAGTCATTAAGCCTTCTTCACGTCTCTCGTGGGAAGTGGAGTGAGGGAAGAGTGGAGTTGTGTGTGAGTGTCACACGATCAGAACTTCCCACTTCTCTCATCTTGACATAACTGCCCATGTCTTCCTAACACGTTCTTGTGATGGCGCGTTGCACGCTGCACGCTGTAAACCGCCAGACCAATACCCCAGTTTGTATCCCCAGTTGTGACGTGATTAATGTCTCGAGTGTGTGGATCGCGGGACCCACAGAAAATAGTGCAGGGTGAACCATGAACTTGGTATAACATCGCATGCAGCCATCTTCAGGTAACCGTTTGGAGGCTGTATAAATAGGCCATGTATTGGTCGGTCACCTTGTGAAGAAGAGTGACGGATGGTGGTCATAGTGATACCTTGTTTGCTGGTTGATTCGTACCCTAAGCCATTTTTCCACTCTTGCAAAGATGAACGGACGAGATGACTTGTAGCCTTGCTTGCGACCGTTGGATGGGAGGCGCGCATGCTGCCTCTTTCGGCCCAAACGTTTGCATGCTTAGAGAGTTCCAATGGAGGAACCGATCAGCCCTGCATGGAGGTAGTACAATGGTGTTCACGCCCATGCCTGCTTGACTCACAAAGATTTAATTTAAGCCACTCGACTCAGGCGGCAAAGACTAGTGGTCGATATTAGAATTTATGGAGGGGCCGTGACATGTCACCTTTGGGCGCGCGTACCCAGGAGCTTGATCACCGCCGGTCTTGGCCGATCAGCTAGACGTGAAGCTGGTCCCACGGTGGTCATGATAGCATGCTCGGTTCCTTCTAAGTCTCCATCTTGGCCTTCCGTCCAAGCCTGCGAATATGGACGCTCGAGATGTTTCTGCGCCGCAAACCCTAATTAGGGCTTTGGACCGGCCAATTTGGGCGATCGTTTTTGGGTTGCGCGCACCTCTTTTGGGGAGACCGACCATGTATGCAACATCTTGGGTCGACGGTGAGCATGTACATGCTTGCTCTATGACACTGGGCGCAATCTAAGCCATCCAACTATGCCGGCGAAGTCGGATGGTCGTGATCGTTTTGGATCCTCTCAACCTGCATAAGGCGTTAATCTAGCCTTGTTTGGGAAATCGTTTCTTGCACCACGGCTTTCCTATGAGGGAGTCGGTCATGTAGGTCGAAAGTGGGCATGCCAATGGTGTGCCATCACTTCACTACATGTTTTAGGGTATAATCTAAGCCGTCCGACCATGCTGGAGAAGTTGGACGCTCACGATTAAAAGGAACCCTAGCCGTGCGTCATACTCGCTTTGAGCGCATGTTTTGGAAGGACCAACCGTAGTTGGTCTTGACCGTTTGGTCATGTGTGAAGGTGGGTCCGAGGTGATCATGGTAGCATGCTCAGGACCCCCTGAATCTATATCTACACCCTCCATCTATGCTTGCGAAGTTGGACGGGTGAGATATATTTTTGGGTTTGTTTTTAGCTAGTGAGACTAACATGGGTAGTCTTGCATGCGTTCAACGGGGCTAGTATAACCTACCGTCAGGTAGCCTACGGGTGTGTAGGATCAGAATATTGTCACAACAATATTCTTGAGAAATAAACGACTGTTCTGCGATACATCAATAATAAACGACTACTCTGCGATACATCAGTAATATTCTGCGACACATCCAAAGATGACTTAAACAATGACGTAATAACTGAAAATGACAGAAACACGAAGAAAGTGTGACATGTCTGCGATATATCAATAAAACCTGCGAAAGTTAAAGGCGGTGCTAACTGCGATTTATCGCAAGAACTCAGATCCGAAATTGAAGGGAATCTTAGCTGTAAATGAGCTGTAATCCACTATGTAAATACCTATATAAAGGAGATGAATAGTTCCAGAGAGGCTAATGAAGTTTTGAGTGTTAGGAAAGTTTTAGGAGAGATAAAATCTTTATCAAGTGTTCTGTGTTCTTGATTTCTGTAATTCCTTAAGATCAAATTAATAAAAAGTATCCTTAATCTTCAAATTATGTCATAGATGTTGGTAAATTCTTGAATAGGGTGTAGTGTGGGAATTCCTGCAACTACATTTTGGCGCTAGAAACAGGGACTGAAGAGTTGAAAATCAAAGTAAAAGTTAAGTAAAAGAAAGAAATTATTCAAGAATTAGAAGAGTATTAAGAAATTTGGTGAAGAAAAGATGATTGAAATCAAAGATAACAAAAGAAATTGGAGTGTGATGTAATAACAAAAATGATGATAGATAAATTCCATGAAGATATTAGAGGAAGGATACACAAGAGAGATTTTGAAGGAAAGAAAATCATGATGGTAGATGAGGCATCACCGTTAAAATATTGGGAAAAACAGAAGATCACATTTACGGCAGCAGAAATTCCAAAAGAGAATTTAAGTCATACATCTCCATTGGTGATCACAGTGTCTGTTGTATCAACAAGAAAAGAGAAATCAGTAAGATCTACAGAAGAGTGGGCTGTGAATAGGACTCTGGTGGACGCAGGAAGTTCTGTGGATATAATGTTTTACCACACATTCAAGAAAATGGGATACAAAGATGAAGAAATTCTTAGTCCAACATATCATATTCATGGATTTGGAAAATCTCTAACAAAACCTAAAGGTGAAATTGTAGTGCGAATTCCTCTGGGGAAATAGAGACGCAGGTCACTTTGAGCGTGGTGGATGTGAAATCACCTTATAACATGTTGTTGGGAAGACCTTGGATACATGCAATCAAGGCTGTATCATCAAATCTACATCAGTGTTTAAAGTTCCCTATGCCTAGTGGAATTGGCGAAATTAGAGGAGATATAGATTATGCAGCGTTATGTTTCCAAAATGAAGTAAAGAATTGTGAAAATCAAATTCAGCTGCGAAAACAGCGCAGAAAAATGAAGAGAGAAGAAAAAAAAAAGAATTCAAGATTTACATGATAAAATCAGAAGAAGGAAAAGGAATATTTGGTGATATATCGCAAGAAAATGATGAACCAGTGGAGGTGATAAAGACACCAACACCAATGGGAGAACATGAAGCTAGTTATACTGCAGCAGAACTGACAAAAGAAGTAAATGTTGGAAGTGAAGAAGATCCAAAGATACTGAAAATTGGAACTAAGATGGATGTGGAGGAAGAAGAGCAAACTGTAAAACTTCTGCTATAATACAGAGATATTTTTGCGTGGAATATGGATGAGATGCCTGGGATAGATCCATCTATTGCGTGCCATAAATTGGAGATTAACAAAAATATGAGACCAATCAAACAAAGAATAAGAAAGATTGAAACTACTTATCATGCCAAGATAGAGGAAGAATTGCAAAAGATGCTTGATGCAGGAATTATTAGGCAAGCGAAATATCCAGAATGGATCGCCAACATGGTAGTCGTTCCTAAGAAAAACAAGGGGATAAGAATTTTCATCGACTTTACTGATTTAAATAAAGCATGTCCTAAAGATAGTTTTCCCTTGCCAGATATTCCGCAGATGGTGGAATCTGCCGCGGGAAATGATCGAATATCTTCGTTATATGGATACAAGGGCTATAATCAAATCCCACTTGCGGAAGAAGATCAAGAACATACTGCATTCTTTGCTCCTAGAGGATTATATTGCTACACAAAGATGCCTTTTGGTTTACGAAATGCAGGGGCAACATACCAAAGAATGGTAGAAAAAGTGTTCGTAAAATGGATACATAAAACTTTAGAGGTATATGTGGATGATATGTTGATAAAAAGTAAAGAAGATAAAAATCATGTGCAGGATCTAAGGGAAATTTTTGATCAGATGCGGCTTTTTAATATCAAAGTAAATCCTGAGAAGTGTACATTCGGAGTATCGTTTGGGAAATTCTTGGGATATATTGTATCAAAAGAAGGAATACACGTTGATCCTGAAAAGATACAAGCAGTTCGAGATATGCCAACTCCAGCAACAGTAAAAGATGTGCAAAAATTGAATGGAATTTTAGCCTCACTAGGAAGATTTATTTCGCGGTCATCAGATAAATGCAAGCATTTCTTCAACATACTAAAGAAGGGAACAAAATTTAAATGGACAAACGAATGTGAGAAAGCTTTTCAAGGAATTAAGGAATATTTGATGAATATATCCATATTACAGAAGGCTGAACCAGGAGAAGAATTGCTGATATCTTGCGACCACTCCACATGCTTTAAGTGCAGTACTTTTGCGAAATGACGCAGGAGTTGAAAAACCTATTTACTATATCAGCAAAACATTTAATGCTGCGGAGAAAAATTATTCGAAGATTGAAAAACTAATTTTGGCATTAGTTTATGTAGCCTCTAAACTTCGCATATATTTTCAAGAGCATAAAATTAAAGTACTAACAAAAGTACCAATCGAGTCAGTAATGAAAAATTCAAAAAGATCAGGCAGAGTCGAAAGATGGAATGCACAAGTGGGGAATTTTGAGATCCAATATGCAATTTTATCTTTGCCAAAATCTCAAATTGTCGCAGATTTTCTCGCAGAATTTCCTTTGGAGGATGATGAAGCTGTAGAAGACGTGATGGATATAGAAGAAGAATATGGGGATCCTAGAGATCTTTTAACAGAACCAAATAGGTGGGAGATATTATTGGATGGATCATCTAATGGAGAAGGAAATGGAGTGGGATTCGTCTTTATTTCGCCAGAAGGTGCAAAAATGGCATTTGCATTTCGACTGGAATTCAAATCTACCAATAATGAAATGAAATATGAGGTCAGAATACATGCCCTAAGATTTGAAATAGAAATGAAGGTAGAGAATGCAAGAATTACCAGTGATTCACAGTTGATTATTCACCAAATTGAATGGGAATATGCAACTAATGATATATCTTTGAAAAAATATAAGAAACTTGTAGAAGAATTATCTGCGAAAATACCAAAACTCAAATGGAGGCATATTTCAAGAAGAGATAATAGGCTTGCAGATGCTTTTGTGTTCATATCAAGTATGATGGTAGATCCGATCATGAGAAATATAAAAATACAAACACTCATAGCACCATCAATTAATAAAGAAGAAGAAGAGGAAGCTGAGGCAATGGTAGTAGCAAATAATGGCGAAGAATCAAGCCGAATTATCGCAGATTGGCGTGCGGAAATTCACGCATATCTAGCAAGGGGGAGATACTAAGAAACAGATTGGAAGCACATAAATTAAAAAGATGGGGTATTATATCGAAAATCTTTAAATGGGCCTTCCCTCAGATGTTTGACACAAGAAGAAGGAAAGAAGATATTAAAAATGCTGCATAGTGGGGATGCTGGTAATCACAGCGATGGCATATCATTAGCATAAAGAACTAAAATGCAAGGTTATTATTGGCCATATATGCATGAAGATGCAAAGAATTTATCAAGAAGTTGCGAAGAATGTCAGCTATTTGCAAAAAGAATACATGCACCAGGTGAAACATTAACATCTTCAAAAAATGTTTGGCCATTTGGAAAGTGGGGTCTAGATATTGTGGAACCATTTGTACTAGGAACCGGGCAAAAGAGATACTTAATTGTCACAACAGATTACTTCACAAAATGGGCGGAAGTTAAAGCGGTACAACATATTCGTGATAAGGACATTTTCACATTTATATTTGAAAATATCATTTGCAGATTCGGAATTCCAGCACAATTGGTGTCAGATAATGGAAAACAATTTGAAGGGAAAAATATAGAGATGTTACTTAATGCATTCAAGATAAAATATGGAAAATCAACTCCTTTATATCCACAGTCCAATGGTCAAGCTGAAGCAACTAACAAAACAATTGCAGATATTCTCAAAAACAAGTTAGAAGGGCATCATAGAACGTGGTGTCAACAAGTCCATAATGCAGTTTGGGCTTATAATACAACACGAAGAGAAGCAACTGGAGTATCACCTTTTTGTTTAACATATAGGGTTGAGGAAGTATTACCAACAGAAGTTGTTATTCCTACAACAAAAAGAGAAGCTTGGGAAAAGAATCTTAGTGCTGGTATGATTCTAGACAAGCTTGATGAGGTAGAAGAGAAGAGAGAAAAATCACTACAACATATGGAAAACTACCATCGCAGATTAGCTCGTGAATATGACAAACGAGTAAAGAAGCGGGAATTCCAAGTTGGAGATTTAGTTCTGCGAGAAACACCAGAATATCAGCGAGAAAATGGAGGAAAATTAGCGAAAAAATGGGATGGGCCATATATAATCAAAGAAATAGTTGGAACTGGAGCATATAAATTAATGAATCCAGAAGGAAGAGACATGGGTCAAAGACTGGGAAGACCATGGAATAGACAATATTTGAGAAAATATTACCAATAAAGATTTGAAAGACTAGAATGAAGGGATTACACGCAAGAAATTTCGAGAGAATAAAAGAAATATTCTGAAAGAACAAAGTTAGCTGAATATAAAAGCTATTTTCCGCAACAATTTGCGAGATAATTAAAAAATTTAATGAAAATGCATAAGATGGGCGCAAATCTCCTAAAAATACATAAGAACGGGACGAATTTTTATGGCGTACACCTTAGTTCGCGAATTCTATTCCGTAAGAGGCAATGTCCTTAAAGTGCGTCATAAGGGGGGTATCTCTTTGCATGGCTATGGGAAAGGCTATACCGTTGCTGGAACCTAGTCATGGAGATTTGGGATTATTGAAAATCCATCCGGGAGAGATAACTTGGATTCCCAATTATATAAGGTTATACCCTGGTTGGGCGCCCGAGAGTTTCTCCTAAGGAATGCAACGTATGATCAAGGCGCCGAGGTACACGGTTGAGATGTGGGTGCCCGGGATGGATGAACCTACCCTGGACATCCATGGAAAGTCTTGGCTTACGATGTGTTCGGCCCGAAGAAAACCCTACTTAGGGTGCAGTCTTGTAACTATAAGCCATATAAGGCATAAAGGACAAGGCTGCGAAAACACAACCGGTTGTTGGCGAACCGGATGGGAAAGTGCTAGTCTTGTATGGCCGATGTATAATCCTTGAAGGGGCAACCGGGGGGGAGAGATAAGGGCGATACCCTCCATTAGGGAGCTGTGTATCAAAAAAGACTGCAATGTCATGGGACTTTATATTCGCAAGAATATTTAGGCCCGTCATATTGTCGCGTGACAGAGACAGTAATGTCATGGGACTTTATATTCGCAAGAATATTTAGGCCCGTCATATTGCCGCGTGACTAGCCAAAAAGCCTAATAAGAAATGTTAAGATGAGATCAATGGGTTTTTGCGATAAGAACAAATAATGAGATAAATGAAAATAAAAAGAAGAGGATATAAATCGCAAAGACGTCCTGCGATTTCATCGCAAAGACGGAAATATCATAAGTCTTAAAAAGCAAAGGGATATTAATCTCACAAGATGGCTTAGATTTATCATATTGTCGCATATATTAAAATTAAATGATAAGACCTTTAACTAGGATGGAGAAATAAGACCAAAAGAAAAGTTATATCTGCGAAGCATATAATAAATTCTTCGCAGAAATATTGGCGATAATATTACAGATTGATAAAAAGAGATAAGTATGGGATTTCTTACAAGGGTAACAAATAAAATACTTCACAAGGAAGATTATGAGGGGCAAATATGGGGATTATAAAACAACATTTCATTATCTTCCTTGAGAAGAATTAAAATAATAAAAAAGAAGGAAGATAATCAAGTTTATAAAGATTGGATTCCGAATTAATAAAAATATATAAATCAGAGCAGGTGATTGAGTTACAAAAAACTTCAATGTTTCGCAAAAACAGCAGGAAGAAGAGAGATTCGGAAAGTACAATCATTCGCAGAACCAGAAATATTTCGTAAGAATACATGATAATTTAAAAGAAAATTCTTCTCTAATTTCATCATTCTTGTTCACCACTATTATCTTCACCAGCATCATCTTTTTCAGTATGAGTTTCTTCATCACCAGCGGTTGTTTCATGAGGAGGATTTTGTTCTTCATGAGGAGGATTTTGTTCATCTGCTTCATTAAGAGGGTTTCCTTCGTCCTCAAGTGGATTTTGTTCATCTTCAGAAAAATATTCTTCATTACTTGAATAATTCAGATATTCATCTATGGGATGAGGAACTTCATTATCATCTATCTCCAAGGGTTTGATCTTCATAGGAGGTAAAGAATGAGAGAGTAGAACATTATTTATGAAAACTTCAGCACCTAAATGAGCTTTGCGGAGGCAATTCTTTTCCCGGTTTCTGATCTCTATATCTTTGAAATATTCAAGATAGTCAAATCTTCTCAATGCCTTATTATGAGAGTTGGAAAGCGCGGTATTCTTTTTGCGAAGTTTGGCTAACCTCATAGATAAATCAAAAATTGAAGCTTGAAGATGCTTCTCAGATTCTCATGAGAGAAAAATTTAATATTACAGGGAATTTTCGCGAAAAATAAGATGAGAAAATACAATGAAGTAATTAACAGATGAGGCAGTCAAAATGACTACCTTCCTTTTGTGAAGATAAAGTGTTAATTATATTAAAGAAGCAACTCTTCCATCGGTTCATGGCATCATCAAAATTATCCCCAAATTTACATTTTAAACGAGATTTTATATTTTTTTCACAATTGCGAAGATAAACATTTTCTTCCTTTAGTAGAGTACAATCATCTTTGAGATTGTTGACTTTTACACTTAGAGCTAATCTGCCCTTCATAAGCTTCTCTTGTTCAGCAGCAGATGATTCAATTTTCTTTTTAAGTTCATCTTTCGATCAAAGTGCGAAGGGATTGCTCTTGGTCCTTACACAACTTTTGAAGATTGTCTAATTGCTGAGAATAAGTCTTTGTTGTATCCAAAAAACTACGTTTTTCTTGGGATAAAACTCTGTTTTCTTCTGATAAAGATTCCACCCTCAAGTTAATCTGGTTTAGAGAATACAAAAGTTGGGTGGCTTCATTACTTAGACGATCTCGTTCGTGAATTAGTTGATCTCGTTCATGAATTAGTTGGTTGTTCTCATTCTTAAGATTATTTATCTCGTCGATTGAATATGCATGAAGAACATTCAAATTATCAAATTGATTCTTCCAAGATTCTTTCCCAATGCGGGCCTCATCAGCGATTGTTTCCCACTCAAGTATCTTCATTAATTGGTTATGTTTTGAAGCTAAATATGCATCAACAAATAAATAAAGGAAAATTGAGTATATAAAAAGAAAAGATTTACAGAGGCAAAAGCAAAGGCAAGAAAGTTATACCTTTTAGATCATCATATCTGCTGCGAAGAATTTCACAGTCTAATTCAGAGTTATGAAGCTTATGACCGAGAAGTTCACACTCCAAAGTTTTTTCTTGAAGATTCTTCTTCAAAGTTTCAACCTCATTTTCTAAGGCAGTTAATGAAGATGAAGAACCACAAGACCCAAGATGCTTGCTTAGAATCATATAAACATCCTGTCTCCCAGGATCTGAAGAAGATTTCATAGCATCATCCAAAACTTCAGATAATATTTGAAAAGCATCTTCAACCCCTATTGCTATTTCTTGGGAATAAGGAAGAGAAGTATAGGAAGAAGTTTTGGCGATAGTAAGAGTGAAAGAAGGAATTTTAGTGGTCGCAGTAACAGATTCATTCACCGCGTCATCATCCATCGCAGTTTCCTTAATTACAGCTTTGTTTACCACAGTTTCCTTATCTACGACTTCATTTACTGCAGCCTCGTTGACTGTCGTTTCATTTACTATAGTTTCATTTACCGCAGTTTCATTTGTCACAGATTTATTTCCAACTATCGTAGATTCATCTATCGCAGTTTTCAAAATGTTGGGATTATCAGAGATGGGAATATTATCATCAATAACTTTAGTAGGGGTCGATGGAGAAGTAAAATGAGTATTGAAATTTACGCAAGGAGAAGGAGAAGGTTTATCTTGCGACGAAACAAGTTTTGCAGGTAAAAATTCAAGAATATCCACTTCATCTGAAAGAACTTTAACTTGACGCGAACGCTTAAGAGGCATAGGAACATTCTCTTCATTCTGCAATAATAATGTAGGTAAGAAACAGAGGCAATAATATTGTTATTTCAAAGGAATAGGTGTTTCTTACTACCTTATCATCCTCAGATCTTTTCGTCTTCCCAACGCGCTTTTCTGAGAACCCTTAGGGTGAGGATTTTTGATAGTAATTTTAGTTTGAGAAGTGGTGTTACTGAAAAAGATGATAAAATATGGGGATTATGAAGAAAAGTGGGCGATAAAGATAACATAACGTGAACAAAATAAGATGGAAGATAAGAACATACCTTTGAGTCTCCATTAGAGCAGCAGCAGAAAGAATAACAAGAAAGAAAAAGTTGCAGACAAAAAAGATTTTGAAGAAGAAAGAGAAGGTGAGAAGAAGGAAATAGTCTCGAGTGGAACATCTATTTATAGATGAAGGATGGGTAACCTGGTTAATCGGTAAAGATTGACGTGTGTCGTGATAAGAGCGTAAAGTAGGTAACTTTGTCGGGTAAAATATAAGGAGTTGCGGCAAATCAAGAAGTTTAAATTCTCATGATCTTTATCTTCTTCGCAGAAAAGATATGAGAAGAGGCAAGATGTAGGATCATAATATTGTCACAACAATATTCTTGAGAAATAAACGACTGTTCTGCGATACATCGATAATAAACGACTGTTCTGCGATACATCGATAATAAACGACTACTCTGCGATACATCAGTAATATTCTGCGACACATCCACAGATGACTTAAACAATGACGTAATAACTGAAAACGACAGAAACACGAAGAAAGTGTGACATGTCTGCGATATATCAATAAAACCTACAAAAGGTAAAGGCGGTGCTAACTGCGATTTATCGCAAGAACTCAGATCCGAAATTGAATGGAATCTTAGCTGTAAATGAGCTGTCATGAGCTGTAATCCACTATGTAAATACCTATATAAATGAGATGAATAGTTCCAGAGAGGCTAATGAATTTTTGAGTGTTAGGAAAGTTTTAGGAGAGAGAAAATCTTTATCAAGTGTTCTGTGTTCTTGATTTCTGTAATTCCTTAAGATCAAATTAATAAAAAGTGTCCTTAATCTTCAAATTATGTCATAGATGTTGGTAAATTCTTGAATAGGGTGTAGTGTGGGAATTCCTGCAACTACAGGGTGTTTGCACGTCGAACACAAGGCTTTAATTAAAGCATTAATAGTAATGATGTATACCTACAGAAAATCGGGATGGTTGCCACATGCTCCGTCGGGATGGTTGCCACATGCTCCGTTCTGGGTAGGTATGTTTAATTCTCAGGGATGGTTGCACATGCTCCAATGAATTAATATGGCAAGAAGTATTCATCGCCTGAAGGCTTTATCCTTTGCAGGACGTCAGCTTACAAAAATTGGCTTTTTACAATTTTAGCCTTTAAATAGAAATCCACCATCAACATTAAGTCCCCTGCCTAGCATGCAATGGTTATACTATTGTAGGGTAGGCATGAGATGGTTACAAATATACGTAAAATAAATAAAGGTAACTAACCTTGGAAGGCAGCCGCTAGTGATTGTCCATGTAGATGTACCGTCGCAATCATGAAATCTTGGGTGGGCCGGTTTCCCTTCTTGGTTTTTTTGGAAGCAGAAAGGAATCCTTTTCTAATCAGGATTCTTCAAATTTTGCCTATAAAAGGGAGAACCATTTTTCCTTTTTTTCTTCACAATTTTTTTTTTCTTCTCGAGTGGACGTCCAGCTCTCTCTCATGTCCGTCACTCCCACCGCCGGAGTTCACCGTCACCGTTTCTTTGGTTTTTGTCGCGCTTGCGACGCCGTTTGTCAGGTAGGTGCGATTTTTTTTTTTGCAAACCCCAATTATTTAGTTAGAGTTTCTTTTGAATTTTGAGAGGATTGTAGGTGCAGCAAAACATACCATGATTAATTCCTTTACTGCCTGTTAGGGTTGCATAGTAAAAGAAATCATAAACATGTCGTTTGTTCCCTTTATCCTTGCATGTCAAAACCCAGGTTGTAGCTTGGTAGAACCGCTGTCTTGAACTTGTAGACATGATAGCCAACTGTAGAAAAATATGTTGACATGTTGGCTTAGCTTTAGGGATACGCATGCAAACCTTAGTGCCCGCCTGCGTGATTTTGAGGTACTCTTGCGCTTGCGTTTACCGAAATTGCTGTAGAATCTTCATACAAACTCGGACTTCGACGTTCCGCATATGTAACTTCAAGCCCAGAAAACTTCCAAGCTTTATCAAAGAAGCTTTTTGTATTTTGAGCGTGTTTAGGGGATAAAAACCGCGAAATAGTAAACTTCCAAGAGGTTTTCAGAATTTTTTCAGGTTGCGTGTCTTCTGATATTTTGGCCACCCATTCTTGCCCTTTCATCCGATTGTCGTGAAATTTTGATATGTTGTAGGTAACTTCCATATGAAGAGAATGGAACATAACATAACACTAGATTCCATACCCATTGCTCCCAGATCATAATCGAACACAGGTTAGTGTAAATTTCCCTCAACTGAGTTTGTTTGGAGGACGCTTGAACCATCCCAATCCCATGTAATCTCCGTATTAGGTGCCTAACAACGAAGTTGGGAATCATGAGAATCTTTTATTGCTGTATGACCCCTTGGAAACATGCTAAAACTTCCAATCTTATTGCAGTACATCATGAAAGGAGTTGGTGATGATAACTCTACAGCTTCTTCAGAAAAAAGTTTTGAAGTTGATAAACCAGAAGCTAACACACATGAAGAAGTGATGGATAAAATTGATTTGCCACTTCGTGAAGTCGGCCATGCCATACAAGGAATGTCTGTCTTGCATTTAACCATTGTCAGGGGGCGGCTCCGTGCTCTTTCAGCTGCAATTGATATGGAGGAGAAACAAAGACATGAAGAAGCGTTGCGAGCGAAGTGGAAACGCGAGGTGTCACAAGCACCAGCAGGATCGAGAACTGAAAGGTTTGCGGCTCGGTTGAAGAGACGGAGGGTTGAACACGAATGTCATGTAGGTGATGGGAAGTGTGATTACCCAATACGTGGTGGTGTAATAATCCTCGACCCTGATACTGATGATACTGAACGCCCGAAAGTGATTGGCATGATTTCCAAGGTTGCAATGGATTCTGTAGAAGGTACAAAAGATACGCATGCTGAAGATGTTAAGGCGGCAACTGCTGTGTCCGAAGAAGAAGTCGAGGCATCTCTGGAGAAAACGGCACAAGATGTGGATCCCAACAGTGATGAAGACGCAACCGGCAATTGAGTTTCCCTGTTATTCTTTTTCGTAGTGTTTTTCTTTTATATACTCAGTGGCGGCCGAGTTTGAAGTTTTCTTCTTTGCTTGCTTTCCTTGAACAAATTTTTATTCAATGTTGCTTTTCGAAACATGCATTTTTTTTTTCTGCTTGTGCCCCCTGACGTGAGTCTGGATCTGTTGAAGTAGATCATGTAGGATACCTTCCTCCTCCCTTTTTGCATGTTTTATTCCTCCCATATTACCAGGCCGGTATGAAGATTTGGTATGAGGATTTAGGGTTTTCTTTCTGGGTAATGGTGGTTTGAAGGTGACTTATAACTTTGTGTGATTTTATGTAAAAGGAATGAAATCTTGATTACTTGAAGAAATATCGAGACCCTAATAAGTATGAAGGCAAGCAGTGCCATCATTTTGAAGGAATTACAAATATTGTGAAAAGGAAAATTGTTGGAGGAATCCCCCGGGGGGATTAGAGACGTGGTGTCGTGTCTTCAAGTAAGGTAGGGCTTGAGCCACCGTGAGTGAACAACCACACCTTCGAGTTTGTCTGCATTGATGATCTTGAAGTAACCTCCCAAGATAACATCTTCCACTAAGAATATTTCCTCTTCCTTTGCAGGCATATCAGACTGGGCAGTTATCTTTACTGCCATGTTTCCAACTTGTAACGTGGTTACCTTTGCTACCATATCTCCGATTTGAAACGGATTTGGACTTGGAAAAACAAATTTCTTATGACACGTATCGTTCTTGACCTCTTCCAAATTTTTGGTGAAGCGCTTAAAGGGGCCAGTAATCCATTCACATCTCTTGGTAGTGGCCCGCCTGTCAGGTGAAACAGTCCCCGGTGGTCTAACAGGACAATCATCCACTACTTGCAAAGAGGGTCGTTCAATGAGACTTACTTGGGCTCGGAATCTCTTGACACATGATGAAGGGCTTTCACCAGGGAGTTGCGTTATTCCTGTGAGTTGTTGGTATGGGGGAAACAGGCAGTCTTCGATTCTCCAAGGTTTGTTGGAAATCATCGGAGATGGCTTGTTGGAGATTCTTTCAAGTACTGAGATTGGTAAAGAATGCGCCTTGTGTACCCACGGGCGCCCCAGAATCATGTCGTAATCCGGATGTTCTTTAATTATATAGAATCTAGCTTGTGTTGGAGTGTTACCAATCTTGACATCAAGGTCAATGTATCCGTAGACATCCACAAATTCTCATGCTGGGCTCTTGATCACAGTCGGACCACGGGTATCCTCCTGCTTTGAGATTTTCGCAGCTTTCAGGGTCTTGATAGTAACGATGTTGAATTCAAAAGCTGCATCGATTAATGTGCTATCAAACTTGACATCTTTCATATGGGCGACGGTAAAAAGTCCCCAGTTTCCTTTGTTGGTGCTATTTTCCAAGGAGGCTTGAAACGCTGGAATGACTTCCTTTTCTGGATACAATCGCCTGCCTGTTACAATACGGTTGAGGGCCATGAATATATCTTGACGTTGTATCTTGGAAAGGTACAAGATTTCACACAGGTGTTCCATCATGGATTGTACAGTTGTAGTTGCAGAATAACCTACAACTACACCCTCAATAGAATTAGTAAAAACTCAAGAAGTTCTTGATGATGAATAACAATTTTCTTATTAATGTTCTCAATTGATTACAAAGAAGTATCTAAATGGAATTAGAATAGTTACAACTTTCTCTATTCTCTTTCCTAAGATATTTTCTAACACTCACTAAAAGAACCTCTCAAATTTTACATTTGAACTCCTATTTATAGTAAAACTTATACAGCTGTATATGAGTTTCGAAGTATCGCAACTCATACTCGCAAAATTACTTCATCCTCGCAAAAACTTCATATTTCTCCGCGCTACTTCTATCATCGTATCATTTTATATCTCTTTTCTCCTTTATTTATTACGATACTCGTGAATTATTATCTTGCGATATTCAGTAATTACATCTTGCCTCTTCTCATGTCAATTCTACGAAGAAGAAATGTCATGAGAATCCCTATTCTTGTAAATTTAGTGTAGTTATTACCACCCATCAAGTTCGCAACACGTCTTTTTACTTTTCCCTTATCTTTCTGACACGTTTCTTCGTAACCGTTCTTTTCAACCGTTCACGCTTACTCGTATTAATGAGTTTTTATTTTCATCAAACTCTCTTATAAATATTATCCTTTGTTTTTGCTTTTTATTCTCTTCATCTTCTTCATCACTTCTGCCTCTGCAATCTCTTCTATCTTTTTTCCTTTCTATTTTCCCTCTTATATTCAATGGAACCAAAGAAGAAAACTATTGAACAAATTAATGCGGAACTTGCTGATAGAGATCTTATTCTCTCTGAGATTGAAGGTTATGATAATAAATCTTCTCTCTGTGTGAAGCTCTTTACCAACTATGTTTGGGATGATCAGAGAATTTTAATCTCACGAGGTCAAATCCTCGCAGGTCTTCCTCTTCCTCTTTATGATGTTAACTTTCCTTTATTCTACGAAATTATTTCCCACCCCAATTTTTCTTATGCCATTTACTAATTGACTGGTGATTGTATTCGCCTCTTAGTTGAATTCGCAAATTGTGCCGCTTTTGGGAAATCTTTGTATTCAGTTGATCTTAGAAAACCTGGATTTGAAAATATAGAGATTGTTGCTGCGAATTATACAGTTGAGGGTTTCTTCAAAAATTACACATTAATTCATGCGAGGAAAGAAGATAATCGTTGGGGTGTTCGTCTTCATCGTAAAGCTAATATCGCAGCAGATGATCTTCTCATGCACGATATTGATTATGCTTCAGGAAATAATAAGACACCTCGTCGTTCTAATGATGAATATTGGTATAAGTACCCTTTAATATTATCAGGTTCTTATATTATTGGGATAGTAGAACTTCCTGCGAACCTTCGTAACCGCTATTATCAACCTTGGGTTTTTAGAAATGTATGTACTTCCATCTCCTTATCTTTTTGTTACCCTTTAATTTCAAATGAGGTAAGAAACATTCTTGTATTTTTCTAAACAATATATTGTTGCCTCTGTTTCTTATCCTTATTTGAATTTACAGGTTCCACTTCTTCCTGAGATTGCTGCGAGTGAAAATAAGAGTTCTACTTCTTCTAAAAGGCTTACTGCAAGACAACAAACTCTTCGTTCTGCGAAGGTTACCCAAGCTTCTGGTAGTCAAGATGATGCTCTTCGCAAAGGAAAAAGAAAACTTCAAGATGTTGTTTACGAGAGGAGGAAAAAGAAGATACTCTCAACCAAATCTCATTCCAATGTAATTTCTTCTAATGAGAACATTGAGGAAGATCTTGGTGATGAAGATGATAAATTTCCTGAGAAGGACTTTAGTTCTAATTCCGATACCCTTTCTGACAAAGGAGATGATGATAATGATGTTGATGAAGGTGGAAATGAAGATTATAGTATCCCAGAAACTTTTGCCTCAACAATGGTTAGCATCTCTGAGGCTTTCCTTCATTCTTCTCGTGGATTAGGAAATTCTCCTACAGCGAATGCTCGCAAACTTATTGCGAAGGCTTGTAAAGTTCCTACTGTAATTGATAATAACTCCCTCAAAGGAATTTCAAGATTCGTCTCTCCTGCTTCATTATATGCTTTAGGTAGCATGGTAAGTTTCTTCTCTATTCCTTGTTTATTTCCCTTATTTTATTGATTTCTAACCCCCTTTTTTCTTGTTTAGGTTGGAAGAGTTAGTTGTGCAGCTGCTTCTGATTGGGAAAGACGCCATTCTATTGCTGAGAAGAAAACTTTGAATCGTTGTAGGAAGTTAGAGGTTGAAAATTCAAATCTCCGTCAGAGAGTAGAAGATTTAAATATTGATAACGCAGAATTAATATCCCGTCACGAAGATAATTCACAATCTGCGAGCATCGCAATTGATAATTCTTCTCTTCTTGAGGAGAATAATCAATTAAAGCTTGAAAATTCTTCTCTTCGTAATGATATGAAGCAACTAGAAGGTAAATTCTTTGCGATGGTAATTACTTTGGTTACTTTTCCTTCGTAATTTGCTAACCAATTCCTTAATTTCTCTTCTTGCTGCATAAAATTATGCGAAGATGAATAATGATCTGGAAACTATGCTTGCTAATCGTAATAAGAAAATTTCTGATTTGAGATCTCAGCTTCTAATTTCCCAGCATAACCATAGTTTATATGTTAAGCATTTCCGATCTAAGATGACTCGCAAGATTTGCGAGGATAATGAAATTCCTCTCAAGAAGTACCATACGCTCCTTTCTGAAGAAATTCCTGAAGATACTCCATATCTGGAAATCTCTGAAAGTGAAGTTGAAAATGATAGTGAAGTTGAAGAAGAAGATCATTTTGATGGGAATAGATCGCCTTGAAAAATAACTTCACTCTTTTTGTATATCTGTTCTGTAACTTCACTCTTTTTGTATGTCTGTTCTGTTTCTTTGCAATACAACACTTTCTTCTTGATTGCACTTTGAATCAATCCAACAATTTCTTTTTCAAAGCTTAATTTGAATTAATCTTTATTTAATGTTTGTTTCCCTTATTCGCATAACTTGATCATGTGGAGAGAAATAATATATCTTAAAGACTTAGCTTAGTATTCCTTTTCCCCTTATTATTGCTCTTCAGATGATCAACTCTTGCTGGAAGTATTAAAATATCCTTCTCAATTTATCTTATGAAGTTTTGTCTGATTGTGATTATGAATAAAAAGTCCTCCCTTTGAAGTATAAGAAATATGAGCCTTTTGCCTTTTTCGGAATGTTGCGAGGTAAATAATAAATCTCCCCTTGAAGTATAAGAAGTATGAAGTATACGAAATATGAAATATCCTTAAGAAGTATAAGAAGTATAAAATATCTTTGAAGAAGTATTATCAGCATCCAATTCATGAAGAATTGCCCAATATATGAAGAAGTATAAGAATTGTATGAAGAAGTATAATAAGTACTTAACCTTCGCAAAATTAAATATCCATTGAAGAAGTATAATAAATATGATATATTCTTGAAGAAGTATAAATAATATTGAATTTGTAGAAAAATATTCAATATATGGAGAAGTATAAGAAGTATTTAACTCTCGTAACATTTTACGAGTATGAACTTATCTGTATTTGATTACTATCAAAATCGCATCTTTTGTTAAGTCTTCGTGAGAATTCTTCAATGATGTTATCTTCTTTGATAGGACTTTTTGTAAAATTCTTCAATGGTATTGACGAAGCTGTCTTCTCTTCAAATCTTTATAATGTATATTCTTGTATAATTTCTTCAACGGTATTGACGAAGCCGTCTTCTCTTCAAATATTCATAATGTATATTCTTGTATAATTTCTTCAATGATATTGATGCAATGAATTTCATTAATTTCTTTGGTCTTATCATGCCTTCCTAAGTAATGGTCTTATTTTGCCACCTCTTTTGTAGTAAATTTTTGTATTTGCGATAATATGACAAGTCTGAACATTCTTGCGAATATACAACCTCGTGACATTATCGTCTTGCGATGAAATCGCAGGACGTTCTTACACTTTCATGCAAAAACCCATTGATCTCATCTTAACTTCTTTGTATAGTATTTTAGCCTCTTCAGGAATTGTTGCGACAATATGACAGGCCTAAATATTCTTGCGAACATAAAGCCCCATGAAATTTCCGTCTTGCGATGAAATCGCAGGACGTCTCTACACTTTCATGTAGTGACCCATTGATCTCATCTTAACTTCTTTATTATGTTCTGCGAGTTCTTTATTCTTTTCTTTCTTTCTTTCTTTCTTTTTTTTTTTTTTTTTTTTTTTAGAAGGCTCGCAGAACTTCATTTGTTGCACAAATATGATAAGCCTTTATGTTTTCGCAAACAAGAAGCCTCGTGACATTTGCGTCTTATAGCACGTATCAGCTCCCTAATGGAGGGTGCTGCCCTTTATCTTCCCCCTGATTGCCCCTTCAAGGAAGCGTACATAGACCATACAAGGTTAGCTCTTCCCATCCGGTTCTGCCAACAACCAGATTTTGATCGCAACCTCTTATCCTTTTTGCCTATAGGGCTTATAGTTATGAGGTTGCACCCTATGGGGTATCTTTGGGCCAAGTGCATCATTTGCCAAGACTTGTCAAAAATGGCAGATGTGGTTCAACCTCACCCGGCACTCTTGACTCAACCGTGTACCTCGGCGCCTTGATCGTTTTCTGCACTTCTTGGGAAAGACAGTATGCCTTAGTCGCCCAACCTAAATCCTCTTACACCGCATTTTATATTGCGTAATGTCGCTAGATTAGGTGAGAATCCAAGGTGTCTAACCCGGATAGGTACCCCATTATTGGGTTGTACCCCAAATTTTTACCATGTACTAAGGGCCCTTGGTGGTGTTCCGGTTACCCTTAGCCACGTTATAGGTACCCCCTTAAATGACGTACTTTAGGACTTTGCCTCTTACGAAATATAGCTTCGCGAACTAGGGTGTACGCCACAAAGGTTTGCCTGTATAAAATTTTCTGCGGCTCTCTTTCTTTTTTGGAGGCTGATCACAGATTGCGGTCTTTTATTCGCAAATTAATGAAATTTTAATCGGAATATAAATTCTGAAAATTCGTAACTTTTCCCAATTTCCTGCGAGCAAACAATATTCGTAAAATTTATCACGAAATAAAATTTTTGTTTTGCCACATACCTCATTTCCACGAGCAAACATACTGATTACCTTCTTGTTTTATTATTTTCCTTCTTCTTTCTTCGCAAATCACAATTCCTTATTATCATCGTAAATTTCTTGTATGATTATCATCGTAACTTTATTCTCTTTTTCCTTAATCCTCTGCCATTAAATTTTCACTTCTTTTCACAGCCTTTGCTCTTTTTCTCCAATTTTCCTTCTCAGCAATTTTTCCTTCGCAAACTTCTACTTCTGTATCGTAACATTTCTTTCCCTCAGCCCAATCACCCTTGATAACTCCAATACCCTTCATATGAGGAAACTTTATGCACTGATGTAGAGTGGAAGCTACACCTAGAATTCCATGAAGCCATGGTCTTCCTATCAAAGCATTATATGGCGATTCGACATCAACAACGCAGAACATAATTTCAGTTCGCATTCCACTTAATGGAATTCGCATGCTCACTTCTCCTTTGGGCTTGTTGGCAGTTCCATTAAAACCATAAATTCTGTAAGTAGAAGGTATTAAATCTGCATCTTTTCCCCCCATAGTTTTGTAAGCAGAATAGAAGAGGATATTGACAGAACTTCCCGTATCAATCAAAATCCTATTAAGACCAATTGATTCTTCCTCCATATCATCTTCGTTTTCCTCCATATTCATGTAGATTGCTAATCTTACTACCAATGGATTATCATGTGCTTCACAACCTTCTGGAATTTCAGTGGCTTCAAAAGAAATTTCACGTTTCTGCCAATCTTCAAGTCGTTAAATTTTTGCGATGTTCATTACTTCATTTCCTTCACCATCCCTCGCATATACCCTGCTTAACACATTATCATGAAAATCTTCTATGGTTTTATATGAATGAACAATGGAATTACAGAAAACATTCCTTGCTTTTGATCCCACTTCTATATGTAGAATTTCTTCTCCTTTTTCTTTTGTTGTGTTCTCCTCTATGAGTTATGACTGGAGCTTGTGGTAATTGTTGCGACTGTGTCTGCGCTTAAGTAAAAATTGATTTAGTTTTCCTTGATCAATCATTCGGAAGATTATCCTCTTGATATTATGGCAATTATTTGTAGAATGTCCATGAAAATGATGATATGAACAAAATTCATGACTTCTTGGACCCATTGGTGGTTCCTTTCCCATGTTCCATGGAGTTGGTATATTCTCTACCAGGATAATTGCTTGCCATATCTTTTCTACACTTGTATTCAAAGGTGGCAACTTTATCTCTTCCCTTACCATTCTTTGACCTCTTTGACCGTTGTTATAATTTTGTCTCTGGTTCCCTTGTCCAAAATAATTTTGCCTTTGTCCCCCATAATTTTCTTGTTGTTGATCTAGTCTTGGAATTTGGTTATTTCCTATTCGATTATAAAAATTCTTCTCTCTATCATACTCTTCTTGATCTCTACTGCCCATTGCTACCATCTTTGGCTGGCTATCATTGATTTTATTCTCTTCTGAAATTGGCGAAGAAGTTTGTGAGGATGTTTGCGAAGTACCTGCTACTACATTGATTATTTTGGGAAGTAAATTTGCTCCTCCCTCTTGATTGCTAGTGTTTGTTACTGGATATGACTCCATATTGTTTTACTTTTCTTATAATGTAATGTATTCTTCCTGCAATTCTCGTAACTCTGTCCTCATTATGGAATTCTTTCTTCTGAAGATTTGAACATATAATTGTTCAGTTGCGAACATCGCATTTATGAAGGACAGAATCAAGTATCTCTCATCCACGCGCCCTGCCATATCACTGCACATAGTCTTCCATCGTCTTACCAAATGCTTCAAACTTTCACCCACTCTTTGTTTTAAACCAAATACATCTTCAATACCAAGCCGTGAAGAATGATTTGTGATATATGCTCCAAGGAAAGTTGCTTGCAAATGACTGAATGACGTAATAGTGTTTTTAGGGAGTCCTTCGAACCACTTTAAAGCTTCCCCTGTTAAACTTGATGCGAAATACTTGCATAACACAGCATCATGATTCTCCCATTGTAACATGCATCTTATGTATGCTTTAATGTGCTGAATAGCACATGACGTCCCATCAAAGATACTGGTAAGTGTGGGAAAATTGCATTTTGGTGGAATTCCTCCCAATTGTACTTCTCTAGCAAATGGAGTCCTCGCAGCTTCTTCTATTGCTTCATCTAATTTCCTTCTATCTCCTACTCTTCTATTGTTTATCATCCCTCTCATTTCTGCTAATTCTCGAAAGATTCGTGCATTTGCCTCAGAATTCTCATCCATTGGTCTTTTTAATGCAACTTCTCTTCTTCTACGTTCTTGCGCTTCCTCCCTTGCGATTCTTCGCATTCTATCATATTCTTCATTAATGTTTTCATTTGCATAATTTTGCAAATATATTCTTTCTAAATTATCATAATTGTTCAGTTGCATAGCATCTTGGAATTCTTGTTCTTCCCTTTCTATTCTTCTCATGCGAATATCAGGAATTTCTTCTTCTTCATTTCTCCTTCTTCTGTGATTTATTTCTTCTTGATTTGCTTGTATTCTGATTCGAGAATTTGGTTCATTCCTCTCCACTTCCATTTGTTGGTTTACAATTCTTCTCTTAATTCTTTCATACTCAACATTTTGTTTGTTACGAGCCTCTTCATGTCATCTTACTCCATTCTCGTGATTGTTTTGATATATTGCTTGTTGTCTCTCAGTTTCTTTCATAAATTGCTGTTCTTCCTCTCGATTCTGATTGTTTTCTCTAGGATTTGGTCTTGTTCGCAAATTTCCCATGCTTTTTTCGTGGTTTGGTATTAAAATGAAACGATTTTCTTGATTTCTTTCACCTTGATTCTGCGTTTGTTCTTGCATATTATTTTCATTATTGATTATCGGTGAATTTTGTCCATCTCTTTCTGTTCTAATATTTGATCTTGCAATACTTTGAGATTTCCTTCTTTGTAGTATCTCATTTTCCATCCTCAATTCTTGATTTTGTCTTGTTAAATTGGCACGTTCTTCAGCTTCGATCATTCGTTCTTTTTGGATTCCTTGTCTTAATGTTTCTAACATCTCCCTTTCTCTTTCAAGAATTGTTCCTCCCATCAACCTCCCATTTTCTCTGATTTGTGGTTCTCTATCTCCTTCTTCTGGTGTATTAGTTCTCCAAGTGTGTATACTCACTTGATCATGATCTATTATTTGTTGAGCTTGATTTCTTCGATTACTTCTTCTTCTACTAGGTTCTCCTGTTATATTTTCTTCTCCTCCTGCAAGTCTTACACTTCTTCTTACTTTAGTTAATGGTTCTGATGTGTTTCTTCTTCTTGTCATTTTTCTGGTACAAGAATTCTTTCTCTCCCTGTTTCTAGCGCCAATTATGTAGTTGCAGAATAACCTACAACTACACCCTCAATAGAATTAGTAAAAACTCAAGAAGTTCTTGATGATGAATAACAATTTTCTTATTAATGTTCTCAATTGATTACAAAGAAGTATCTAAATGGAATTAGAATAGTTACAACTTTCTCTATTCTCTTTCCTAAGATATTTTCTAACACTCACTAAAAGAACCTCTCAAATTTTACATTTGAACTCCTATTTATAGTAAAACTTATACAGCTGTATATGAGTTGCGAAGTATCGCAACTCATACTCGCAAAATTACTTCATCCTCGCAAAAACTTCATATTTCTCCGCGCTACTTCTATCATCGTATCATTTTATATCTCTTTTCTCCTTTATTTATTACGATACTCGTGAACATCTTGCGATATTCAGTACTTACAACAGTCTTGCGCACAGATCTTCCAGAGATCATGCAACTTCGGATGGAAAGGGGGTCTATATGAACTCCTTCATTTCCCAATTGGAGCTCTCCTGCTGCTATCTTTTCCCTGAAGATTTATTTCAGCTTGTTGAAATCCTTAGTTGGGTAGTGGACAAACCTATGATAACGGCAGTACTTAGGGTCTGCCATGTCTTTCTCAGTTGGTGGACGTTTGATAGGAGGTAGTCTGATAGCATCATCCTGAATCCATGCCTCCAAGAGTTCTATTACTTCATTTATCGGAAACGGGAAGCTTGTGTCTTCGGTGCTCTGCGCAGGATCTTTGCATGTTCCCTTTTGAGGAGAAGCTTTATGCGTTTGAGTCGCACGCTTGGGTAGTTGTTCTGCCGCCGCTGGATCTTTTCCCTTTCCGCCTTCGCTTACTATACTGACAGAAGGGCCAGTATTATATTTCTTGTTGATGAGGCGACTGTTTCCCCGATTATCTCGTGAATCGTCACTCCGAACAATCCTGGTTCTTTCCAATAATGCTGGGGCGGTAGTGTCCGAACGTTTGGCTGCTTCATGGAGCTTTGAGAACGTCTGGAATCCCAAGTTTTCCAGCAGGGCGCGATATATGGGTATCATTCCGTTGATGCATAATTCCACCAGCTGTCGTTCTGTGACATTTGGTTTATGGCAGTCCAACGCTTGTGTTCTGAACCTTTTGACAAAATCATTTGGATGTTCATTGTTCCATTGGGAGATTCTCCCCAGGTCTGAGAAAGTAACTTGCTCAGATATAAATAAGTACTTCTTGTAAAACGCGCTGACCATCTCACTCCAATTGGATATGCTGTCGGGTGCGATATTGTTGTACCACGTATAGGCTCTCCCCATAAGTGATTTGGAGAATTCCTTCAAGCGGAGAACGTGATTGTATTCGTGTTCTCCTAAGGATTCTAAAAATCGAGAGACGTGTTCACGAGCATTACCGGTACCATCGTAAAGGATGAATTGAGGGGAGGTGTATCCCCTGGGAAGAGGAATCCGCTGCACGTCTTGTGGATATGGAGGTTGGTGTCGATGCGCGTCCATCGGATTTTCTTTGCCATGATTTTGGAGGAGTCTCTCCAGATCTTCACGTGTAATAAAGTTGGATGATCAGCTCCTTTCCCTGAGATGCTCCTGGTCCCTTTCTCTTGCGTGGTCAGCAGCATAAGACTCTTCGTTCAGGTAGGCTTGCGTAACTGAGGCATCTGCTCCAGGTATACTGAACGTATCTCTTGTTGGCCCTTGAGGCTGTCTCGAATCTTGTGGTAATCGATCGGTTAATGTTTTAAGGAATGTGAGTACCTCCTTCTGAGTGGTTGCCATGTCTTCCTGAGCTTTAGCGAGGTTTTCTTGTCTCTCCATCAAGTCCACCATGGTGATAGGAGGTTTTCCTCCTCTGGGTCCTCCAGATCCTCATCCTGAAGGGGAAGTAACAGTTGTTCTGGTGACGGACGGAAGTGTCATGCTTGAAGAAATTCCTGGATTTGCGGCCGCTCTGGCTCTTGTAATGGGAGGTGTCACGCCTGTTGGAATGTCTGCCCCTGCTCCACTGGTACTGATGATAGAAGACGCGATTCCACGAGACACATTGGTTGCACTAGCGGGTTCCACTGTAACACCAGTAATTGGGATATCAGCGCCACCAGAAGCGTTGTCGGTGCTAACTCCATCGTTGGTTGCTGCTCCAGACCTAAGATCCACCATTCTTGAAATCAGAGAAATTGAATTGGTATTGAAGAAATCGACTTCACAACCGAGAGATTAACCTCCCACTGTGGTCGCCAATTTTTTGTGGGAGAAAACTACTTCTGCCGGTTTGGGTAGTTTTGGGTGTGTGTGGATGAGAAGTGAGTTTAAACCTTCAACAAATGTGCTGCATGATGAGCACTTTGATTCGAGAGATAATCTGTACAATTCTGGCCTAAACTGAAGACACGGCCGTTCCAGATTTGTTTCGGTCACAGATGAAGGATGTGAGGCTGATCTTAGGGAGGGAAGCGAAGAAGGTGTTGAGAGTATGAAGGTGAAGGCTATTTGATGACTTGTTAACAGAAGGTTGAGTAGGCTAGCAAATGTTGCAGGCAGGCTCTGGGTGTTGAATACGATTAACACTTGATTTTTTTGGGTTGTTCGAACCTCTGTCTTTGGAAATATGGAGGAGAACCTATTTATACAAGTCATTAAGCCTTCTTCACGTCTCTTGTGGGAAGTGGAGGAAGTGGAGTGAGGGAAGAGTGGAGGTGTGTGTGAGTGTCACACGATCAGAACTGCCCACTTCTCTCATCTTGACTTAACCGCCCATGTCTTACTAACACGTTCTTGTGATGGCGCGTTGCACGCTGCACGTTGTAAACCGCCAGACTAATACCCCAGTTTGTATCCCCCAGTTGTGACGTGATTAATGTCTCGAGTGTGTGGATCGCGGGACCCACTGAAAATAGTGCAGGGTGAACCATGAACTTGGTATAACATCGCATGCAGCCATCTTCAGGTAACCTTTTGGAGGCTGTATAAACAGGCCATGTCTTGGTCGGTTATCTTGTGAAGAAGAGTGACGGATGGTGGTCATAGTGATACCTTTTTTGCTGGTTGATTCGCACCCTAAGCCATTCGTCCAAGCTTGCAAAGCTGGACGGACGAGATGACTCATAGCTTTGCTTGCGACCGTTGGATGGGAGGCGCGCATGCTGCCTCTTTCGGCCCAAACGTTTGCATGCTTAGAGAGTTCCAATGGAGGAACCGATCATCCCTGCATGGAGGTAGTACAATGGTGTTCACGCCCATGCCTACTTGACTCACAAATATTTAATTTAAGCCACTCGACTCAGGCGGCAAAGACGAGTGGTCGAGATTAGAATTTATGGAGGGGCCGTGACATGTCACCTTTGGGCGCGCGTACCGAGGAGCTTGATCACCGCCGG
The DNA here is from genome assembly GCA_023529315.1 of Papaver bracteatum. Lineage (NCBI taxonomy): Eukaryota > Viridiplantae > Streptophyta > Magnoliopsida > Ranunculales > Papaveraceae > Papaver > Papaver bracteatum. Next base: position 1,707,924 of record JAJJWX010000572.1, on the reverse strand, counting down.
TCTTGGCCGATCATCTAGACGTGAAGCCGGGCCCACGGTGGTCATGCTAGCATGCTTGGTTCCTTCTAAGTCTCCATCTTGGCCTTCCGTCCAAGCCTGCGAATATGGACGCTCGAGATGTTTCTGCGCCGCAAACCCTAATTAGGGCTTTGGACCGGCCACTTTGGGCGAACGTTTTTGGGTTGCGCGCGCCTCTTTTGGGGAGACCGACCATGTATGAAATGTCTTGGATCGACGGTGAGCATGTACATGCTTGCTCTATGACTCTGGGCGCAATCTAAGCCATCCAACTATGCCGGCGAAGTCGGATGGTCGTGATCGTTTTGGATCCTCTCAACCTGCATAAGGCGTTAATCTTGCCTTTTTTGGGCAATCGTTTCTTGCACCACGGCTTGCCTATGAGGGAGTCGGTCATGTAGGTAGAAATTGGGCCCGCCAATGGTGTGCTATCACTTCACTACTTGTTTTAGGGTATAATCTAAGCCGTCCGACCATGCTGGCGAAGTTGGACGCTCACGATTAAAAGGAACCCTAGCCGTGCGTCATGCTCGCTTTGAGCGCACGTTTTGGAAGTACCAACCGTAGTTGGTCTTTACTGTTCGGTCATGTGTGAAGGTGGGTCCGAGGTGATCATGGTAGCATGCTCAGGACCCCCTGAATCTATATCTACACCCTCTATCTATGCTTGCGAAGTTGGACGGGTGAGATATATTTTTGGGTTTGTTTTCACCAAGTGAGACTAACATGGGTAATCTTGCCTGCGTTCAACGGGGCTAGTATAACCTACCGTCAGGTAGCCTACGGGTGTTTGCACGTCGAACACAAGGCTTTAATTAAAGCATTAATAGTAATGTTGTATACCTACAGAAAACCGGGATGGTTTCCACATGCTCCGTCGGGATGGTTGCCACATGCTCCGCTATGGGTAGGTACGTTTAATTCTCAGGGATGGTTGCACATGCTCCAATGAATTAATATAGCGAGAAGTATTCATCGCCTGAAGGATTTATCCTTTGCAGGACGTCAGCTTACAAAAATTGGCTTTTTACAATTTTAGCCTTTAAATAGAAATCCACCATCAACAATCTCAAAGTGACGTAAGGAATGACATATCAAATGAAAATGACAGAAACATGAGAAAAGTGTGACATTTCTGCGACGAATCAATAAAATCTGCGAATGATTAAGGCGGTGCTAACTGCAATTTATCGCAAGAACCCAGATCCGAAATTAAAGGGGATCTTAGCTGTAAATGAGCTGTAATCCACTATGTAAATACCTATATAAAGGAAATGAATAGTTCCAGAGAGGGGATGAATTTTTGAGTGCTAAGAAAGTCTTTAGGAGAGAGAAAATCTTATTAAGTGAATTGAATTCTTGATTACTGTAATTCTTTTAAGATCATATTAATAAAAAAGGTCCTTAATCTTTAAATTGTGTCATAAATATTGATAAATTCTTGAGTAGGGTGTAGTGTGGGAATTCCTGCAACTAAAACCCTCATCTCAGGAAACATAGGTTGTAGCGACTACCGAGAGAATGCATGTGGTGTTTGTTGTGTGAGTAGCATTTAGTAAATTTATTTCAAAAGATGACAGAAATGAACTTTCGTATGTAATTGTTTTTCTTAGGATAACCTCAACATTTAAACCTATGTATATACATACATTTTGAGAGTAAAATAGGAAGAAAATGTCAAGTTTCTTCTGCGTGGTCATTGAATATATTAAGAACGGATATATAAAAACAATTACAATGGATGCAAACTTGATTTTGTATGGTCAAAAAGGACTAAATAATAGTATAAGTTGTGAAGTGAAAACTGTCGTGTGCACTGTATTTCACGTGATCAATTTATTCGTTTACCAAACTACACACTGTGTAAAAGTCATAATTATGGTGCGACACTAGAAGGACGTTAGCGCGATTTAGGTGTGATGTACGTTTTTGTTATGACATTATATTTGAGAAACCTCTAAAACATATCGACCTTCTGGCGGGTTTTTTCTTTGTCTGTTAAGACTTTTTGTAAAAATAAATACGACGTATTTTTTATTTATAGTCAACAAGTTATTAGGTTTAGATATAATTATTCTATATGTTCATGAGTACAAATATCTATAAATATTTAGATTTTATGTATAAATTTATAAATATATAGATTTTGTATAAAAAATAAATGTTATATTATAGGAAGTATCCCAGAGTATCCCCTACCCTTTCTGTAATTAGAAAAAGGTGACACTTTAAATGGAGTATCTGATATGTATCCCCAGGTATCCGATACGGATACGGCGCCAATACGGATATGTCACCAATATTGAAGTATCGGTGCTTCATAGGTGGCTAGCCTTTGAGTTTTTTTGTAATTGAATGGTTCTACAAATACCGTGGAACCAGACAATTTTAAAAAAAACTCCTCGCACAACCCTTGGGGTGATTAGCAGGGTCCACTTTTGGGCCATGTAGGACCAGAATATCGCTACAACGTTATTCCTGCGATATTAACAACATTTCTGCCAGCGGCACTGCCAATTATTTAACAATGTTTCACGAGCGTCACAGAATATCCAAAAGAAACTGACGATGGAAGAAATAAAAGAAGAATATGTTGATCCTGCGATGATCATCATTCTTGCGATAGAGAATATTATAGTGATCGCGATGAGATTGCAGAATAGATCCGAAATAGGAGGAAAACTTAGCTGTCATCCATTATGTAAATCCCTATATAAAGGGCTCGATAGATCCAGAAAAGGATGATGTATGTTTGAGAGTTGAAAGAGTCTTGAGGAGAGAGAAACTTCAAGAGAATATTTGTAATCTTGATTTCTTCCAATTCTATAAACATTTTCTGAAATTTGAATAGTAAAGTGTCGTTTAAATCTTTGAAGCTTAATTGATTTCCAATAGATTTCTTTAGAATCTCTTAACAAGGGTGTAGTGTGGGAATTCCTGCAACTACATTTTGGCGCCCAGAAATAGGGAGAATCAAGCTTAGAAATCTCTTATTACAACTTGAAAATTTGAAGAAATTGTTAGGGTTAAAGAAATGGCTAGAAGAAGAAGAAATACATCGAGACCACTGAAAACTGTGAGGAGAAGTAAAAGACTTGCAGGTGAGGGAACATGTGAATTGGAAGAATCTTTAAGGATAAGATCAGGGAGAAATATAATAAGAAATGAAGCAGAAAGTTCAATTCAACAGCCGAATCAACAAACACAAACACTAGATATGAATGTGGATTATGATAGAGTGAGTGTGCATACTTGGAGGTCGGATTCGATGGAAGAATCATAAAATCGACAATTAATAAATGAAGAAGAAGGAGAAAGAAATCAAGAAATGGCTGGAGGATTAATTCATGAAGGACGTGAAAATTAAATAGTAGATGATTTGAGACAAAGAATACAGGAAGAAAGGAGATTAGAGGCAGAAGAGCGTGCGAATTTAACAAGACAAAATCATGAGCTAAGAATGGAGAATTTGAGGTTACAAAGAAGGAGGTCAAGAAATACTGTTAGATCAAATTCAAAATCATTCAGAGAAGAACCAAGGCAAAATTCCCCAATGATAAATGTTAGAGAAGAAGTGCAAAATTTAAATGGAGAACAACGTCATAGAGAAGAAGAGATAATTGGTGATCTCTATAATCCGCGTGACAATAGAAATCTAGAGGGAAGAAATAACCAAATTGAAGAAGAAAATTCAGAAGAAGGTAGGAGGATATTACATGGGCGAGAGAATCAAAGAAATCAAAGAATGAATGAAGAAGAAATTGAGAGACATTACGCTGAACAAGCACGTCTAGCCCGCGAGAGGGAAAGATTAAGGGCAGAAGTATAAGAACATGAATTTCGAGAAGCAGTGCGACAAAATAATCATGAAAATCGAGAAAGGAGACGTACGCAAAATCGCTACAATGGTAATATTCAGGAGGAGTATGATAGTATACAGATGAGAATAGAGAGACAGCGAAGAGAAATGAGGAGAAATGAAGAAATTCGCAGAGAAGAAGATAGGAAGTTACGATATCAAGAGGAAGATGAAAGAGGAAATCGCAGAGAAAGACGAGATGATGATGAAGAAGAAGATACACAAAATCTCACAAGACAAGAAAGGAAAGAACGCAGAAGAAGGGAAACAGCATTAAAGAGGCCAATGGAACAAAACTCAGCTGAGAATGAGCAAATATTGAGAGAATTAGCAAAAATGCGAGGAATGATAAACAATAGAAGAGAAGGAGGTAGAATGCAACTTGATGAAGCTATTGAAGAAGCTGCGAGAACTCTATTTACTCAAGAAGTACAGTTAAGAGGGATACCTCCAAAATGCAATTTACCAGCATTAACCAGCATTTTTGATGGAACTACCTGTGATGTTCAACACATCAAAGCTTATGTTAGATGTATACTACAGTGGGAAAATCACGATGCTGTGCTATGCAAATATTTTGCATCCAGCTTAACTGGCGAGGCGTTGAAATGGTTCGAGGGATTACCAAAAAATACCATAACTTCTTTTGATCATTTAAAAGCTACATTTTTAGGAGCGTATATTAGCAACAATTCATCGCGGCCGGGTATTGAAGATGTGTTTGGGTTAAAACAGAGAATTGGAGAGAGTCTGAAACATTTAACCATAAGATGAAAGACAATATGCAGTGAGATGGAAGGAAGAGTTAACGAGAGATATCTAATCTTGTCTTTTATCAATGCAATGTTCGCGACCAATCTACTGTACATACAAATTTTCAGAGTCAAGAATACAATCACTATGACTGAACTGCGAGAATTACAGGAAGAATACATTGTTTTGGAGGAGAAACAAAATGAGATGGAATCATATCCCATCGCGAACACCAATTCCGGAGCAGCAAATGGGAGTTTACTTCCTAAAATGATAAACAATATAGCGAGCAGCTCGCAAGCACAACAAGAAAAAGTAGAGACTGATAACCAGCAGAAGTTGGTAGCTATGGGTAGTAGAGATCAAGAAATGTATGAAAGGGAGAAGAATTACTACAATCGCGGTGGAAATAATAAGATTCAAAGGCTTGATCAGCCGCAAGAAAATTATGGTGGATAGAGGCAAAACAATTTCAGAAGTCAATGGAATCAGAAGATCATATGGGAAGAAATTAAGATGCCTCCTCTCAATGCTAGTATAGAAAAAATTTAGGAAGCTATCATTTTAATGGAAATTATACCATCTCCATGGAACATGGGAAAAGAACCACATCCTAACAATCGCAGTCAAGAATTTTGTCCTTACCATCATTTTCATGGCCACACATTAAATGACTGCAGGAATGTAAAGAGAATAATTTTAAGGATGATTGAACAAGGAAATCTAAATCACTTTTTAGTAGGACATCCACAATATCAGCGATTGCCTCCAGCACCAGAAATTCACAGGGTAAATACTGTAAAAGGAGCCGAATCATTCGTAATAGAAGTTGGAGCCAAAGCAAAAAATCTGTTTTGTAATTCCATTGTACATTCACATAGAACAATAAAGGATTTCCATGATAATGTTCTAAGCAGAGTCTTCGCGAGAGACATAGATGGAAAAGATATAATGAATATCGCGAGAGTCTCTCCATTAGAAGAATGTCAGAAACAAACTATATCTTATAGTATACAAGAGGTACCAGAACCATGCGAGCAGCATGATAACCCATTGGTGGTAAGACTAGAGATAAACCCAAAGCAAATAGAGGAAGAAGATGAAGAAAATGGTGATAAAAATGAAGATTCTTGGGCTATCAATAGAGTTCTAATAGACACAGGCGGCTCTATTGACATACTATTTTATCATACCTATAAAACAATGGGTGGAAGAGACTAAGATCTAATTCCCTCAACATATAAAATCTATGGTTTTAATGGTACAGCCAATAAACCAAAAGGGGAAATTGAGATGGGAATTCCCTTAAAAGGGATAACTTCCAATATCTTGTTCTGTGTTGTTGACATTGAGTCACCTTACAATGCTCTGATTGGTCGACCTTGGATACACATAATATTAGGAGTAGCATCTACTTTCCACCAGTGTGTTAAATTTCCTCATCCTAATGGTGTTGGAGTAATTAAAGGAGATTGGGGAGAAAGCAAGAAGTGTTATGAAATTGATACGAAGTCTTGCGAGGAAAGATCTGAAAAGAATAGCAATTGGAAGAACAAAATCAAACAACAACAGAGATGTGAAAGGTTAATGATTGATACAATAGAGCGAAAAGAGGATGTGAAAGTTGATGGCGAGCGTCTCGCAGAAAAAGGAACAAAAGTAAAACTTAGCAGAAAAGCAGAATCAGAAAATAGTAAGCAGAGAGGTAAAATGATGAACTTAAGAGAACTCTATGAATGATTTGTTTGAAGAATATGTAATTGAACAGAATATTCTGCTTGAAAGAATCGCAAGACTTTACAAAAAGAAAGAAGATCAAAGTTGTGAAATTCTATCAGAGTTACAATACTCGCGAGAAGCGCGAATAAAATTTCGCAGAGATTAAAGAATGGGATGAACCTTTATGGCGTGCACCCTAGTTCGCGAATAAAATTTCGCAAGAGGCAAATGTAAGACCTAATAGCACGTCATAGGAGGGGGTATCTCTTGACATGATTTAGGGGTAAGGTTATACCGCTGCTGGATCCTGAGTCATGCAGATGTTGGGGTTAAATAAAACCTATCCGGGAGAGAGATCTTGGATTTCCAACTATATATGGTTATACCCTGGTTGGACGACCGAGAATCTCTTCCAAGAAGTGCAAAGTATGACCAAGGCGCCGAGGTACACAATTGAGCCAAGGTTTCCAAGGGCGTACGAAACTCCCTTGCCATTCTTGGTAAGTCTTGGCTATGATGCACTTGGCCTGAAGAAAACCCCACTTAGGGTGCAGTCTTGTAACTATAAGCCATATAGGCATAAAGGATAAGAGCCTGCGAAAACAACTAGTTGTTGGTAAATTTGAATGGGAGGAGCTAGTCTTGTATGGCCGATGTGCCCTCCTTGAAGGGGCAACTAGGGGGAAGATAAGGGCGGCACCCTCCATTAGGGAGATGATAAGTGTCTTAAGACGGAAATGTCATGGGGCTTTATGATCGCAAGAACATTTAGGCCTGTCATATTGTCGCGTGACGTAAATTATACAGAGGCAACAAGCCAAAAGACAAAAGTTAAGATGAGATCAATGGGTTTTTACATGAAAGTGTAAAGACGTCCTGCGATTTCATCGCAAGACGGCAATCTCATGAGGCTTTGATCCCGCAAGGGAGCTTAGACTTGTCATATTGTCACAATACAATCAAAATAATATAGATAAGGCAAAATCAATGGGTCAATACATGCAAATGTAAAGACGTCCTGCGATTTTGTCGCAGAAAGAAAGGGCGTGGAAAAATAAGACCTTTAATTAGGGAGGCATAATAAGACCACAAGATTACCGCGATAATACTCGCAGATGTTATGAGAATTGTGATTTCACGCAGTTATTTCTGGCGATAAGATCGCCAATATTAAGGAAAATTTTATTTACTATTAATGTCTAATCTTTAATCAATTTTTCATATTGCAGATGAATAATAGAGGCAAGTATGGGAATGCATGAGAACGATGAAATTATTATTCATCTATCATATAAAAAATTGCATAGATAAGTGCACACAGATAATTAAAGGATAATAATTATATTGATTGATTGACTTGCAGAAAAAGAACTGTTTTCTAATTCGTACAGGTAGAAGCAAAAGAAATTCACAAAATTGGAGAAACTCATAGCAATGTTACAGAAATAAGAAAATAAATATACAAAGAAGATAGAAGGAAAAAGAGGAACTAGCTGGATCCATCGCCATCCTCTTTATCAGACTTCTCTTCATCACCAAATTTCTCCCTTTCATCATTATTATCACTATCTTCATTCTTATCAGATTCTTCTCCTCCACCAGATTTTTCTCCTTCGTCATTATCATTTTCATCCTCGTCAGAATCCTCAGCTTCGCTATCAAAAATGTTAAGATTTGGGATTATTGCGGGGATTTCCTTTGTAAGATCAGGATATATAGAAGGAGAAATTCCATGATCATTGCAGACCAACTTAACGGAATCATTACGAACAACAATGAGAGATCTATTGAAATTCGCGGTGGTAATGTCAAACTGCTCTTTCAATCGTGAATATTTATTATTGTGAGCAACAAGAGTATTCGCGAGAAGATTCTACTCATTTTCAAGTTCCCCAATTCTTTCAAGATATCTTTTTTCAGCTCCTACGAGAATATATAACAACAAGTTAGAAATTTTGTAAAAAAAAATAATAAAAACAGGAAACTAGCGAGAAGAAGAACATCAAAGAACCTTCTCTTTAAGAAATCATATCCCTAATTAAAGCCGCTTGTCCAACTTGAAGGCTAAAATTTACACCTAAGTCATTCCTGGCATTATCAAGAACCTTCGCAGCCCAAGCAAACTCATCATCACTATTTATAAGGAGACGAGATCGAACTTGAGTCTCCCTCGCAAGAAGATCTTCATTCTCGCGGATAAGTTTATCTCTATCCATTTGAACATCAAGGAGAGTTTTATGAAAGTCTTCTAGGGTATTGGATCCCTTTTTGATGGCAAGATCTTTCTCGTCAATAAGATCGCTATTCTTCTGTCTTAATCTATCTATTTCTTTCTTTGAATCAAGATAAAAGCGCTTATATTTATCAGTCAAACCTAAATTGAATTTGGGTTCAATTTTTAAGAGATTAAGCTTGGATCTAATTTCATCTATGGAGAAGGATCTAATCTTATCATCTGAGAAATTACTTAATGAATTATTAAGATATGCAAGAAGAGTATTATCATCTACAGGTTCAGGGAAAGATATAAAGAGTATAGCCTCGTCAGTAAGACCATAAATATATGCAAGTTAAAAGTGGTTGCTTGAATAAGCCGCGATAGAGTAAAAAGAATTAAGAGAGAAGGGGAATCAGTCATACCATAGAGTTGTTGGTTAGCTCTATCAAGATCAGAGATCTTTTGCTTATCAACTGAAGCTTCAGTCTCCAGCTGTTTATTCTTCTTACGAAGCTCAATGACTTCAGATTCTAATTTTTCTTTATCCTGGCGAAGCTTGGCAGCCTTCTCTTCAGAGTTGTCACGTCTTTTATCTAAATCAGAAACAACAGCAAAAGAAGCTCTTCCAACCTGTAAAGGAAAAATATAAATTAAGATCTAGCGATGGAGAAGATATATAAACAAAATTGAAGAAATGAAAACATACCAAGGTACCAAGAGAATTTAAGATACTAGGAGTCAGTGATTGTGAGACTCCTTGGAGAGAATCATTGTCCACCAATATGGGAGCATCGCAGACACTGGCAAGAGCTTGAGATGTCTTGTTAATAACTTCATCCTCGTCATTACAAGTTATGATGTGGGAAATATCGCTAAAAATTCTGGATAAATGGGCCATTGATGAATCAGAGGAAGAAGAGTTCTTTATATAAGGGAATCTGTTATTATTATTATTAAAATCTTCATCATATTTATCCTTATCATATTCAACATTTGGGGTTTCTGGAATAGGTTGAGAAGTTGAAGAAGAAGAGGGTCGGGTTTTCCTTTTCTTCAAAGGAGGATCGCCAGAATCTTCACCACAAGGGGCAGAAGGTTTCCCTTTGGAAGGAACAATATTTTTATCCTGATCGCTAGATTCTCCACCACGAGGGGCATAAGGTTTTCCTTTAGGAGGAACAACAGATTTTTCTTTTGAAGGCTTCTCCTTAGTTCTCACGAGTTTTATTGGCGGTATTTCTTCAATTTCCTGCGAGCACAGATGAAGATAAGAAATAGGGGCAACAATATATTGTTAAAATTTATAAGGAGATATTTCTTACTTCATCCGTGAAATATTTAAGAGCTAAAAAAGTGTTGGGTTTCCTAAGAGTTTGATAGCTGAGTTTCATTCTATCAATCTGAGAAAGATCAAAATAGTTAGCGAGAATATAAAGAAATAGTAAATGATAATAATATAAAAAGTTGAGAGAATATACTTCTTTAGATCTTTCAGGCCAGTTGAAGACCCATGGCTCATACTCTGAGAGATTCGCAGGTAATGGGAGAGAACCAGATATATAAGGACCTTCAAGACATAATGGAAAGATGAACCACTTGTCATCGCTAGAATGGCGAGGACCTTGGTTAGTAGATGTATGAAAATCAATATCCATCATAAGAGCTTTGTCACCAGCGACCTTCTCTTTTTTCAAACGAACACCCAGCAGGTGTTATCCCTCTTCATAGGGATTATACTATAATTTACAAAGAAGTTGTCCACAGTATAATCCGCAGAAACAATGGGGACATCTTTAAATGGAGGATTCTTTGGAGCTTCAGGGTAGCGAGTTCCTTTATTAGCACCGCGAGAAGCATATTCAAGCAGCAATCTGATGAAATCTCCACCTAGTTGATATATCGCTCGCGAGAACTTTTCGTCAGAAATCATTTGATAAAATAATAGAAGTTCTGGGTCATAGAGAGGAATGGAAAGACCAGCTTCAAGTTGTCCTAGCGATACTATGATTTTTTCGCGAGAACATTGATCATCAGTAAATAACTTAAGAGAAAGTTCAGATCTAGAATCCTGATCTGGAATTAAAGACAAATTAAAACCTTTAATTTTGAGTTTCTCGCGCATCTCATTAAAGGCCTTCAAGTTTTTAGTACCAGCAGCAACCATTTTTGAGTATGGGAATGAAAGAAAAGGTTGAAAATAAGAAAGAAATCACAGTAGTAACAGAAGCGCAATTCACGGAAGAACAGTAAAATTTGCAGAGAGGGTATGGAGAGAAAGAAGAAGAACGTAAAAGAGAAAAAGGAAAGGAATGAGAAGAGTATTTATAGAAGAAGAAATTTCTCGAAGAAGATGAAGGCAATTAATACAAAGAAAAGACGTGGGTGGTCAGATCGCAGCGGTTAGAGGAGACGTGTCAAAAAATTATTGGAAGAAAGAATTCGTGAAAACAGCTGGCGAAGGACGTAGAAACGTGTCAGAATGGAGAAGTCTGAAAAGATAAACAGTTATGGCATTTTAAAAAGTTCTCATGATCTTCTCTTCTTCGCAGAAAAGACATGAGAAGAGGCAAGATGTAGGACCAGAATATCGCTACAACGTTATTCCTGCGATATTAACAACATTTCTGTGAGCGTCACTGCCAATTCTTTAACAACGTTTCACGAGCGTCACAGAATATCCAAAAGAAACTGACGATGGAAGAAATAAAAGAAGAATATGTTGATCATGCGATGATCATCATTCTTGCGATAGAGAATATTATAGTGATCGCGATGAGATCGCAGAATAGATCCGAAATAGGAGGAAAACTTAGCTGTCATCCATTATGTAAATCCCTATATAAAGGGCTCGATAGATCCAGAAAAGGATGATGTATTTTTGAGAGTTGAAAGAGTCTTGAGGAGAGAGAAACTTCAAGATAATATTTGTAATCTTGATTTCTTCCAATTCTGTAAACATTTTCTGAAATTTGAATAGTAAAGTGTCGTTTAAATCTTTGAAGCTTAATTGATTTCCAATAAATTTCTATAGAATCTTAACAAGGGTGTAGTGTGGGAATTCCTGCAACTACATGCCCCACCAGTAAGAAAATTTTGAGGGGTTGTTTTAAGGTCGTCCGTAAAGGCGGTATGTAAAGAGTTTTCGTTTTTAATTAGCCTCTTTTTCTCTAATATATTTTCAGATTAGACACAAACTAAAGATAGGTGGAGAGGCGATTTTGCCATTGTTTCCTTCCCTCGGTTCGTTTAGAACCACTATCATGATTATTGGAAGTCTAGGGACTGAAACGTCATTCTTCTAATCACGACGATGACGATTCATTAATTCCCAACAATGATAACCCACCGAACCATTGTACCGCAATTTGTACTTCGGGGGATCCAATGGTCATGGGAGTGACTCTAAACATTGGGATATGGAGTGGGGCGTAAGTAGGCCCCACCCCTCTCTCTACACTTTCTTCCATGGTGCACCTTGCGATGCAAATTCACGGTGTGTTAAACATTATTGATTCGTTAAAGAGTGTGTTATCAGGCTTCTGAACTAATTAAATCTTAAACTAAACCCATTTCTTAATTTCATTAACCCTAAAATTAAAAAACTAAACAACTCTTAATCTTCTCTTCTTCTTCTTCATCTTCATATTCCATCAACCAAAGCCATATAAAAATCTTGAACTTTGATTTTCCAAAAAAATTGTTGACTCTACCAGGGAAAAGAAGACTATAAATGATGTTTAAACACAAACCTATCATTGTGTTCTATGATTTGATTATTATATCAGGTTAGAAATCGAAAATTATGATTTCTGTGTTTTTAGTCGGCAAGGTCGGAACATGCATATCTTGCCGACTTTTCATAACAGCCATGGTGGCGACTATAAAAATTTTCAACAGCCGGCAGGGTATTTTTTGAAGACTTTGCCGGCCAAATATAGCCGGCAGGGTATTTTCAACAAATAGCGTGGTATTTTTCAATAGCCATCTCCTGTGTGTATTTTTTCAACAGCCGGCAGGGTATTTTTTGAAGACCTTGCCGGCCAAATATAGTCGGCATGGTATTTTCAACAGCCGGCGTGGTATCTTTTAATAGCCATCTCCTGTATAAATTTTTTCAACAGCCCGCAGGGTATTTTCAACAGCCGGCGTGGTATTTTTCAACAGCCGGCGGGTTTTTTTTTTTGTAGACTTTGCCGACTAATATTTTTCAATAGCCATCTCCTGTGTGTAAAAAAAAAAGTCGGCATGTTCTTCATTTAAATACCTTGTCGGCCAAATACAGTCGTCATGTTCTTCATTCGTCGACCTTGACGACTTTTCATACTTTCATAACTGAAAGTGTTGCTTTCTTCTTTGATTTTAAGTATGATTTCATACAACAGATTTGCAATCCCCTTTTTAGAAGTGTTTTGGTTGTGTGCTTCATTTTCGTTGCATGAGATATCCTCAAAAAAAAAAAATCATCAAAAATCACCCCACAAAAGTTCAATCAAAAACAAAATTTCATAACTTAAATTCATAGTTTTAATTTATTCAATCAATTTGAACTTAATTAATTAATCTAATTAAAATTTTAATGTTAATTAAATAAGGGAAATTTTGCCATTTTGAAAATATTTGGTTAAGGGGTGACTCTTTTTACTTCAAAATGACCTTATTTTGTCTCATTTGGTATACCCTAATGAATCTAGGTATACCCCAATCAAGCCAGGATTTTTATGGTGGATATAGTTGACAGTTGACACATAGGGGTGTAAAAGTGTCGGGGGGAAACCCGGTAGATGGGTAGCATGTTCGCTCATCGAAAATGCCATCTGTGCAAACATTTCATGATGTCAGATGGGTTCATTGTTCTTATCCATTTCGGATAGACCACCCTTCACAACTGTAGAAATTAGAATAGACCTCTAGGGACAAGGCTCTTCTTTTGGTATGCACAGAGTGTGGAGAGAGAGACTGAAAGGTCTTATCAGTCTATTTTCGTTATTAACAAATCCTTCTATACGGCCCCAGAAAACCAAAACCAGGTAAAAACTGCCTCTCACAGATTTTTTTTTTTAAATTTGGGGGTCGCAGTGGGCCCAGCCCCTCGGTCTGTATAGAAAGAATGTAATCATGGATACTAACAATTGACAAGTATGACCTAGGAAAGTCACCCATATATCAATGACCCAAAATGAGTGAACTAGGAAACCGCTGACAAGGCCGAGTGACCAAGTCCAACAAAATAGAAAAATACAAGATGTAGTGGCGAACGAGCATCTGCAACAACTTTCCCGGATTATCTCGGGTAAAAAAACAATATATCGGAAGACAATCGGGTCACGAAGTTAATAGCAGTACTTTTCCATTATACTCCTAATTGTCTATTATAATCTGAAGTTGCTATGGCTTGTCGTGTCATTGTATTGTTTTGTTTTGGGGTATAAAACCGGTAGATGGAAAGCATTTTCGATTATAATCACGGCTGACACGACAACTACTAATAGATACTCTAGAGTTTTCCGTAATAGAGAGTCGGAAGATAAAGATCCTGACGCTATGGCTTGTCGTGTCTTGTCATTGTGTTTCTATCAGACAATTAAATACAATATTATATTAACATTAATTTGTAAGTATTCTTTTTGTATATACCGGTTCCATACACCTATCAAAATACACCCCTATGTGTCGTGGATCGAAGCCGTAGATGGGAAATGGCGGGTCTGGGGGAGCTATCGAGGGACCAATAGGGGGTGGGCACATAAGTATTGTTTTAGGGTATAAAACCCGACCTTCCTAGGCGCGGACCAACAGAGGTAGACCAATTTGGTCTACCTCTCCTCCACCACAGGATTTGATAAGGGTGGGGTTTTAAGATGTTAATGGGGCCTACAAAATGTTGTTGGATGGTTGGATGTTGTTGGTCCACAATTGGACTATGAAATTTGGTCTACCATTAGCTTTTTCCGTATAAAACCAATAGATGGGAAGCATGATGTGTATTATCCTACTCGTGGGTCTAGTCTCTTGTATTCCCGAAAATGTTGATACGTGATGTCCACTCATTAATTAATGGAAAATCCATCAGAAGTGGGAAGCATGATGTGTATTCTCCTACTCGTGGGTCTAGTCTCTTGTATTCCCGAAAATGTTGTCATGTCCAATCATTAATTAATGAAAAATCCATCAGAAACGTACCCTATTGATAGTGATGTCCACTCATTAATTAATGGAAAATCCATCATTAGGCCTATCAATGGAAGAATATCCGTCGGATATTTAGAAATCCGATATCCGATAGGTTAAGCACTACCGGATATCTGATATTCGATAATATCCTATAGGCTAAGATGTCGGATATCCGATAAATATCCGATAATATCCGGTTATACCAAAAAAACTTAAAAACCCTTGTAAAACATTTTCATAATTGACACTTATTGGATATTTATCCGACAATATTCAACAATATCCGATACTATACTCGAAATTAGGATAAATTACAAATAAGTTCCTATACTATCGGATATCAGATATTAACATTTCGGATGGGGTCTAATCCGTTTCCGATATGTTAAGGAAAAAATATCCGATCCGATATCCGATAAAATGGATAAAATCCTATAGGATCTCGAATATTCGGAAATGGATTCCGGATATCGGACAAATATTGACAGGCCTATCCATCTGAAACATACACCTTAACGTTATACGTTCGAAAATGCTAAACGCATGCTTCAAAAAGTTTCCCCGCTCCCTTACCCCACTGCTTTCCCCTGCCGATATGTCAAGCATCTGTTGGTTAAATCCAATAATAATGGGACCTCTGCTAATCCTAATCCAGGGATCAAGGGTTAAGAACGATGATACGTAACCGGGGAAAGGACGTTCCTCTCTCTTTAGTCTCCATCAGTAACTTAGCTATAATATGTATCCCTTCTTCTATTTCCAGGGCTTAAGAAACATTTACTTAAAAAACATTTATTAAAAATATTTACTAAAAAAACATCCAGCGATCAAGGGTTCAGCAAAAAAAAAAGTGATTTTTGATATTTGTTGCGCTGAACCATTCAGCACCACTATCTCGCTGCTAGTTCACTTGCGAACAAATGCTAGGTGAAAAAAATAGTGTCTGACAGCTGAATCTATCCCATAGGACTTACCATCAATCGGTTCGACTTAGGATCGTTTTAGGGTTCATGACTCTCCGATTGCCGACACCATTTTGTGGAAAAACGACCTATCGACGTTCAATTTTTGCGATGAAAAAAAAAAAGCGTCGCATGCAATTCAATTTGAATCCCCCATAGTTAACACATAGAAGGCCTACGGAACCAAAAATATGTCTATTACTACCTATCCTATAATCAAGGTACTAAATTACCAATATTCCACATTAAGTTGATCTTGATACTCGATAGAGAAGAAAATCAGCAATAACAATTAAAATTAACTAGATAATTAACAGCATAAGAAAGAAGGATAATATATTATTTATAATACACAGTAGCTCGGTACCTCAACATACACCCAGAAACTATAAGAAAACCACATTTATATATACAAATATAGAACACAATCACTGCAAGTTTTTGGTCGGAAAAACCAGTAAACACATGGCGGCCTTCATCAATTATCATCACTCTGAAGATTTCGTAGAGTACCATGATGAACAAGAATCATCAGTAACATCTTCTGAACTGTCCCTCAAGAGATTTAAAATCTCATCCGGTTCAGGATCACGATCAACATGATCCGCTGCTATTTCCTTCATCTCTTCACGTTTGTAGTAACGGTAGATCAATCATTTGTTTTTGTCCTTCAACCGCTTCCTCTCTCCTGGGTCTTCTAATTTTTTTGTTATTGAATGTAGTTGCAGGATTTGCCACACTACACCCTTGTTAAGATCTTGCTATAATCAACTCACAATTGAAGATTAAAAATGACACTTTATTAGTTTGTTCTCAGAAATGTTTACAGAAATGGAAGAATTCAAGATTAAAACTATTCTCTTGAAGTTTCTCTCTCCTCAAGACTTTCTTAACTCTCAAAAATACATCATCCTCTTCTGGACATATTGGGTCTATATTTATAGGGTAGTTACATAGTGGATGACAGCTAAGTTTTCCTCTTATTTCGGATTGGTTCTGCGATTGTACCACGATAGCTACGATGTTCATTCTCGCAATCTTTATAACCATCACGGGACAAACATGCTCTTCTCATGTTTTCTTCAATCATCAGTTATTACTTCACTCTTTTGAAGGCTTTTGTGACACTCGTGAAGTGTAGTTGAAGATATTGCAGTGATGCTCGCTGGGAAGTGTTGTTAATCTCGCAGAAAATAGATGTAGTGATATTCTGGTCCTACTACATCTTGCGTCTTCTCATGTCTTTTCTGAGAAAAACAGAAGATCATGAGAACTTTTAAAATCCCGTAACTACTTATCTCTTCATTAATCTCTGTTCTGACACGTTTCTGTATCCTTCTCCAACTGTTTTCATGCATTCTCTCTTCTAATGAATTTGCGACACATCTTCTCTAACCGCTGCGATATGACCGTTCATTATTTTCTTAGCATTTATTACATTCATCTTCTTCGAGAAATTTCTTCTTCTATAAATACTCCTTTCATTCTTTTCTCTTCCTCTTTTACTTTCTTCTTCTTTCTCTCTGTAACTTCTCTGCAAGTTTACTGTTCTTCCGTAAATTGTGTGTCTGTTATCGCTGTGATTCCTTTCTTATTTTTCAACCTTTTTCTTTATTACCATACTTGAAAAATGGTTGCTGTTGGTGCTAAAAATTTGGCTGCTTTTGGTGAGATGCAAGAAAAACTCCAAAGCAAAGGTTTTACTTTGTCTACAATCCTAAATCAAAGCCCTAAATCCGAACTTTCTCTCAGATTATTCACTGATTATCAATGCTCTCGCAAGAAAATTATAGTATCGCTAGGTCAACTTGAAGTTGGTCTTCCCATTCCTCTCTATGATCCAGAACTTCCACTATTCTATGAAATAATTTCTGACGAGAGATTCTCGCGAGCGATATATCAATTGGGTGGAGATTGTATTCGATTGCTGCTTGAATATACTTCTCTCGGTGCTAACAAAGGATCTCGCTACCATGAAGCTGCGAAGAATCCTCAATTTAAAGATGTTCCCATTGTCTCTGCAGATTATATTGTGGACAACTTCTTTGAAAATTATAAAATAGTCCCTATGAAGAGGGATAGCACTTGCTGGGGTATTCGCTTGAAGAAAGAAAAGATCGCTGAATATAAACCTCTTATGCTAGATATTTATTGGCATACATCTACTAATCAAGGCCATTTCCATTCCAGCGATGACAAGTGGTTCATTTTTCCATTATGTCTTGAGGATCCTTATATTTCTGGTGTAGGGGCAGAATATTGTCACAACAATATTCCTGCGAAATAAAAAACTATTCTGCGATGCATCGATAATAAACGAATTACTCTGCGAAACATCAGTGATATTCTGAGACACATCCAAAGATGACTTAAACAATGACGTAATGACTGAAAACGACAGAAACACGAAGAATGTGTGACATGTTTGCGGTATATCAATAAAACCTGCGAAAGATAAAGGTGGTGCCAGCTGCGATTTATCGCAAGACCTCAGATCCGAAATTGAAGGGAATCTTAGCTGTAAATGAGCTGTCATGAGCTGTAATCCACTATGTAAATACCTATATAAAGGAGGTGAATAGTTCTAGAGAAGGGATGAATTTTTGAGTGTTAGGAAAGTTTTTAGGAGAGAGAAAAATCTTTGTTAAGTGTTATGTGTTCTTGATTTCTGTAATTCCTTAAGGTCATATGATAGGTGTAGAATACACCCTATTTATTATCTAATATTTATGCTTTCTTTGCTATTTTTCGTGTGAATTATGTATCTTATGTGTGAGTTTGAGTGTATTAGGTGCTTTGGAGTTGTATGGAGCAAAAGAAGGAGAAATTAGCCATTTGGAGCAAAAAGGGTAGAAAGGTCATTTCACTGCGAACAATATCGGAGAGTCGAGCCATGGTTGAGGGTCGACCAGTCTTACAGGAGCACTAAAGACAGAGAGCTGGTGTTAAGGGGTGGCACTTTGTTATGGGGTATCTATTGGGTTATCCCCAAGCCTATGTATTGGGGTGTCAATAACCACCCCAATCATTCTAACCTAAATTTGAGAGATACTTTCTCTCATTCATTGCTTCTTCCATCACTAAAATTGAGAAAGAAGAAAGAGTAGTGTTGCCTTGGATTAAATGAGTTGTGAATCTGTGAATGGTGGTATGAGCTGCAGTTCAAGCTGTGGAGGAATTTAAGCTGGATTTGCAAGAGAAATTATGTGTTGCTGCTGTGTTGAATTGCAACTGCAGTTCTGGAGGTTAAATGGGAGATGTGAACTGGGCAGTGGTGGTTGGAAGCATTGCAGGCAAATGGTTAACAAGTGTGCATGAAGTGCAGAAAGGCCAAGTTGGTTGGTGATTGCAGGGCAAGGCTAAATATGGCTCTGATGGACCTAGTGATGCAAGTGATGCCACTATGGAGATGGTGGTTAAAGCAAGAGAGGGATATAGCGCAGCTGGGAAGAGTATTGTGAGCAGGCAATGCAGCAGTGATATGGATGTGCAAGGCACTGATGCTGTAATGGTGATATGGGTTGAAATTGAATTGGTAAAGCTACAGGTGGAGTTATAGATGGTGATGAAGCTACAAAGGACTGGTGTGATGCAGTGGACTCAAGAACTGGAGGAAATTGCAGCTGCTGCTTTTATGGCCCGTGATGGTGCAATGAGCTGGACTGAGTTGGTTTGATGGCAGGAATTAGTACAGGGCATGTTAGGAGTTGGTACCGGTGCTTGTGATTATTGCAGGGTCTGGATTGTGGAGCTGTGGAAGGTGGATGAAATGGTGGACTGTAAAATAGCAGGAAGATGCAGTGCAGAAATAGTGCGAAAACGGGGTGAAAATGGCACGCCGGTGAGCATAGTTCCGGTAGTCGGATTTCATAGGTTAAAGTGTCAATCGCAATATTTCAGTGAATCGCGAGGGGGGTATGAGTTAGATGCAAGAATTGATGGATGGAAGTATGAGCTACGCGTCGCGCTTTTGGGTGCGTTTTCGCAAGAGATAAGGAATTGGTTTGGATGATTTTTATGAAAATGTTTGAAATACAGGAAAGCAAAGTTGAGCTACTGGAAGTGCAGAATTACTTAGTGATAGTTTCAGATGGCAAAAGTGATCGGAGAAAGTTTTACGGCCACCGGATTCCGGCGCCGGCGACCGGATTCCGGTGATGATGTCAGCACTCCGGCGACCAGTTTTGGACCCAAAATTTCCATAGACATATTTCTCACACCTGGGCTTGGTGGACTAGTAGATGGACGTGGACTTGAAGATTTTGACCTATTTTTGGAAAGAAAAGGGCTATAAAAAGAGAGTTTCTACAACAAAGAAAAAACGTTTTTCTATTCTTGGAGCTTTTGCAGAGAACTACTTCTAGGGTTTGCTTTCTTTTATGTTTCATAGTCTTCCTTTGAATATTATGATGATGAACTCCATGAATATGAGTAGCTAAATACAATAATTGGTTATGGGATAAAAGTTGATTTCTTCAAGCATGTTATTTGATTCTATGAATTAGTTTTGTCTCAATTTTATCGTTTATGATTCATCGGTTATATTATCATATGATTTGAATGCTAGTTTGGTTGAGTCCGGAATCAATTGGATTTGTTTTCATCTCTATAGCTATATTAGGGTTTTCAATACATAAAAGTTGTTATCTATGATTTTTAGTAGCATCTTGTGGTTAATACTTGTAGTGATACATCTTTTTAATCGCATATGAATCATAAACTTTGTTAAAACGAATTAGTGCTTTTACACGTTTGTTTGCATCGATTAGTCTTATTTCATAGAAATTATTGCTCTTAGGGAGTTAAATCTAATTGTGCTTTTACACTTTAGGTTGCTTTTTAAAAAGATTTCACGATATCATCTTTTAATGTTGTTTGTGATAAAATCAGGAAATAAACGGGATACTCTTGCGATCAAGATATCCTAGGACTTTTGATAATTGAGAGATTAAATACCAATTCTAATCATAGATGAAAAATACATGTTTGTGAATGATACTATCCCATAACCAATATCTTCTCCTTATTGATTATTCCAACTATTTACTTTGCTTTATTTAGTATTATTACTTTGATAAAAACAAAAACACACTTTGGGTTAATTGGTTACTTAAGAATCTGAAAATTGCATAACAACAATCGCCTCTCTGTGGATACGAACTCTTTCTTATCGAATACTATATTCATAATTAGTAAAGTGAGGAAGTGAATTATTTTTGACGCATACGACACGCATCATCATATTAATGAAAAAGTGTTCTTAATCTTCAAATTATGTCAAAAATATTGATAGATTCTTGAATAGGGTGTAGTGTGGGAATTCCTGCAACTACATTTTGGCGCCCAGAAACAGGGATTGAAGAGTTGAAAATCATAGTAAAAGCTAGGTAAAAGAAAGAAATCATTCAAGAATTGGAAGAATACTTTTGGTGGAAGAGAAGATGATTGAAATAAAAGATAATCAAAAGAAATTGGAGTGTGATGTAATAACAAAGATGATGATAGACAAATTCCATGAAGATATTAAAGGAAGGATACACAAACGAGATTTTGAAGGAAAGAAGATCATGACGGTAGATGAAGCATCACCGCTAAAAGATTGGGAAAAACAGAAGATTACATTTACAGCAGCAGAAATTCCGAAGAGAATTTAAGTCATACATCTCCATTGGTGATCACAATTATGCATTGCACCAACAAAAAAGAGAAATCAAGAAGATCTACTGAAAGAATGGGCTGTGAATAGGACTCTGGTGGACACAGGAAGTTATGTGGATATAATGTTTTACCACACATTCAAGAAAATGGGATACAAAGATGAAGAAATGTTTAGTCCAACATATCATATTCCCGGATTTGGAAAATCTTTAACAAAACCTAAAGGTGAAATTGTAGTACGAATTCCACTGGGGGAAATAGAAACGCAGGTCACCTTGAGTGTGATAGATATGAAATCTCCTTATAACATGATGTTGGGGAGACCATGGATACATGCAATCAAGGCTGTATCATCAACTCTACATCAATGTTTAAAATTCCCTATGCCTAGTAGAATTGGAGAAATTAAAGGAGATGCAGATTATGCGGCGTTATGTTTCCAAAATGAAGTAAGGAATTGTGAAAATCAAATTCAGTTGCGAAAACAGTGTAGAAAAATGAGGAGAGAAGAAAAGAAAGAAGAAGAATTTAAGATTTACATGATAAAATCAAAAGAAGGAAAAGGAATATTCAGCGATGTATCGCAAGAATATGATGAACCAGTGGAGATAATAAAGACACCAACACCAATGGGAGAGAATGAAGCTAGTTATACCGCAGCAGAACCAACAAAATAAGTTAATGTTGGAAGTGAAGAAGACCCACAAATGCTAAAAATTGGAACTAAGATGGATGTAGAGGAAGAAGAGCAAACTGTAAATCTTCTGCGAGAATACAAAGATATTTTTTCGTGGAATATGGATGAGATGCCTGGAATAGATCCATCTGTTGCGTACCATAGATTGGAGATTAACAAAAATATGAGACCAATCAAACAAAGAATAAGAAAGATTGCAACTACTTATCATGATAAGATAGAGGAAGAGTTACAAAAGATGCTTGATGCAGGAATTATAAGGCAAGTGAAGTATCCAGAATGGATAGCCAATATGGTAGTAGTTCCCAATAAAAACAAAGGGATAAGAATTTGCATCGATTTTAATGATTTAAATAAAGCTTGTCCTAAAGATAGTTTTCCCTTACCAGATATCCCGCAGATGGTGGAATCTGCCGCAGGAAATGATCGAATATCTTCGTTGGATGGATACAAGGGTTATAATCAAATTCCGCTGACAGAAGAAGATCAAGAACATACTGCATTCTTTGCTCCCAGAGGATTATATTGCTACACAAAGATGCCTTTTGGGTTACGAAATGCAGGGGCAACATA
The DNA here is from genome assembly GCA_023529315.1 of Papaver bracteatum. Taxonomy (NCBI): domain Eukaryota; kingdom Viridiplantae; phylum Streptophyta; class Magnoliopsida; order Ranunculales; family Papaveraceae; genus Papaver; species Papaver bracteatum. The sequence goes on along the minus strand of JAJJWX010000572.1, from coordinate 1,685,296 downwards.
CCAAAGAATGGTGGAAAAAGTATTCGCAAAATGGATACATAGAACTTTAGAGGTATATGTGGATGATATGTTGGTAAAAAGTAAAGAAGCTAAAAATCATGTGCAAGATTTGAGGGAAATTTTTGACCAGATGCGGCTTTTTAATATTAAAGTAAATCCTGAGAAATGTACTTTCGGAGTATCATCTGGGAAACTCTTGGGATATATCGTATCAAAATAAGGAATACAAGTTGACCCTGAAAAGGTGCAAGCAGTTCGGGATATGCTAACTCCAGCAACAGTAAAAGATGTGCAAAAATTGAATGGACTTTTAGCCTCACTAGGAAGATTCATTTCATGGTCATCGATAAGTGCAAGCATTTCTTCAACATATTAAAAGGGAACAAAATTTAAATGGACAGATGAATGTGAAAGATTTTCAAGAGTTAAGGAATATTTGATGAATATATCCATATTACGAAGGTGAACCAGGAGAAGAATTGCTGATATATCTTGCGACAACTCCACATGCTTTAAGTGCAGTACTTTTGCGAAATGACGCAGGAGTTGAAAAACCTATTTACTACATCAACAAAACGTTTAATGCTGCGGAGAAAAATTATTCGAAGATTGAAAAATTAATTTTGGCATTAGTTTATGCAACTTCTAAACTTCGCATATATTTCCAAGCTCATAAAATCAAAGTACTAACAAAAGTACCAATCGAGTCAGTAATGAAAAATTCAAAAAGATCAGGCAGAGTTGAAAGATGGAATGCACAAGTGGGGCACTTTGAGATCCAATATGCAATTTTATCTTCGCCAAAATCTCAAATTGTCGCAGAGTTTCTCGCGGAGTTTCCTTTGGAGGATGATGAAGCTGTAGAAGACATGATGGATATAGAAGAAGAATATGGGGATCCTAGAGATCTTTTAACGGAACCAAATAGATGGGAGATATTAGTGGATGGATCATCTAATGGATAAGGAAATGGAGTTGGAGTCGTTTTTATTTCACCAGAAGGTGCAAAAATGGCATTCGCATTTCGATTGGAATTCGAATCTACCAATAATGAGACAGAATATGAGGCTGTAGTACATGCCTTAAGATTTGCGATAGATATGAAGGTAGAGAATGCAAGAATTACCAGTGATTCACAGTTGTTTATTCTCCAAATTGAAGGGGAGTATGCAACTAATGATTTATCTTTGAGAAAATATAAGAAACTTGTAGAAGAATTATCTGCGAAAATACCAAGACTCAAATGGAGGCATATTTCAAGAAGAGATAATAGACTTGCAGATGCTTTTGCGTTCATATCAAGTATGATGGTAGATCCGATCATGAAAATATAAAAATACAAACATTAATAGCACCATCAATTGTTAAAGAAAAAAAAGAGGAAGCTGAGGCAATGGTAGTAGAAAATAATGGCGAAGAATCAAGTCGAATTAACGCAGATTGGAGTGCGGAAATTCACGCATATCTAGCAAGGGGGGAGTTACCAAGGAACAGATTGGAGGTACATAAATTAAAAAGTAGAGCAACAAATTATGAGTTAAGAGATGGGGTATTGTATCTAAAATCTTTAAATGGGCCTTCCCTCAGATGTTTGACACTAGAAAAAGGAAAACAAATATTAAAAATGCTACATAGTGGGGATGCTGGTAATCACAGCGGCGGTAGATCTTTAGCATACATAACGAAAATGGAAGGTTATTATTGGCCATATATGCATGAAGATGCAAATAATTTATCAAGAAGTTGCGAGGAATGTCAGCGATTTGCAAAAAGAATATATGCACCAGGTGAAACGTTAACATCTTCAAAAAATGTTTGGCCATTTGGAAAGTGGGGTTTAGATATTGTGGGACCATTTGTGCCAGGAACAGGGAAAAAGAGATACTTAATTGTCGCAACAGATTACTTCACAAAATGGGCGGAAGTTAAGGCAGTACAACATATTCGTGATAAGGACATTTTCACATTTATATTTTAGAATATCATCTGCAGATTTGGAATTCCAGCGCAATTAGTGTCAGATAATGGAAAGCAATTTGAAGGACAAAATATAGAGATGTTACTTAATGCATTCAAGATAAAGTGTGGAAAATCAACTCCTCTATATCCGCAAACAAATGGTCAAGCTGAAGCAACTAACAAAACAATTGCAGATATTCTCAAAAAGAAATTAGAAGGGCATCATAGAACGTGGTGTCAACAAGTCCATAATGCAGTTTGGGCTTATAATACAACACGAAGAGAAGCAACTGGGGTATCACCTTTTTGTTTAACATATGGGGTTGAGGCAGTATTACCAACAGAAGTCGCTATTCCTACAACCAAAAGAGAATCTTGGGAAAAACAATCTTAGTGAAGGTATGATTCTAGACAAACTTGATGAGGTAGAAGAGAAGAAAGAAAAGGCATTACAACATATGGAGAACTACCATCGCAGATTAGCTCGTGAATATAATAAACGAGTAAAGAAGCATGAATTCCAAGTTGGAGATCTAGTTCTGCGAGAAACACCAGAATATCAGCGAGAGAATGGAGGAAAATTAGCGAAAAAATGGGATGGGCCATATATAATCAAAGAAATAATTGGAACTGGAGCATATAAACTAATGGATCCCGAAGGAAGAGACATGGGTCAAAGACTTGGCAGACCATGGAATAGAGAATATCTAAGAAAATATTATCAGTAAAGATTTGAAAGACTATAATGAATTGATCATACGCAAGAAGTTGCGAGAGAATAAAAGAGATATTCTACAAGAACAAAGCTGGCTGAATATAAAAATTATTTTCCGCAATAATTTGCGAGATAATTACAAAATTAAATGCAAATAAGACGGGCACTAATTGCCTAAAAACATATAAAGAATGGGACGAACTTTTATGGCGTACACCCTAGTTCGTGGATTCTATTCCGTAAGAGGCAATGTCCTTAAAGTGCGTCATAAGGGGGGTATCTCTTTACTTTCAATTATCATAAGAACGGGACAAACTTTTATGGCGTACACCTTAGTTCGCGGATTCTATTCCGTAAGAGGCAATGTCCTTAAAGTGCGTTATAAAAGGGGTATCTCTTTGCATGGCTATGGAAAAGGCTATACCGCTACTGGAACCTAGTCATGGAGATTGGGATTATAGAAAATCCATCCAGGAGAGATAACTTGGATTCCCAACTATATAAGGTTATACCCTGGTTGGGCGCCCGAGAGTTTCTCCTAAGGAATGCAACGTATGATCAAGGCGCCGAGGTACACGGTTGAGCTGTGGGTGCCCGTGATGGATGAACCTACCATGGCCATCCATGGAAAGTCTTGGCTTACGATGTGTTCGGCCCGAAGAAAACCCCACTTAGGGTGCAGTCTTGTAACTATAAGCCATATAAGGCATAAAGGACAAGGCTGCACCAAACAACCTTGTTGTTGGCGTAACCGGGATGGGAAAGTGCTAGTCTTGTATGGCCGATGTATAATCCTTGAAGGGGCAACCGGGGGAGAGATAAGGGCGATACCCTCCATTAGGGAGCTTTGTATCAAAAAAGACGGCAATGTCATGGGGCTTTATATTCGCAAGAATGTTTAGGCCCGTCATATTGTCGCGTGACAGAGACAGCAATGTCATGGGACTTTATATTCGCAAGAATATTTAGGCCCGTCATATTGCCGCATGACTGGCCAAAAAGCCTAAAGAGAAATGTTAAGATGAGGTCAATGGGTTTTTGAGATAAGATCAAAAGATGAGATAAATGAAATCAATAATAAGAGGATATAAATCGCAAAGACGTCCTGCGATTTCATCGCAAAGACGGCAATATCATAAGTCTTAAGAAGAAAAGGGAGATTAATCTCACAAGATGGCTTAGATTTATCATATTGTCGCAGATTAAAATTAAATGATAAGGCAAGATCAACGGATTATTACGTATAAAGGTAAGAATGTCCTGCGATCTTGTCGCATAAAAGTGGCATAATAAGACCTTTAACTAGGAAGGCGAAATAAGACCACAAGAAAAGTTATCTGCGAAGCATATAACAAATTCTTCGCAGAAATATTTGCGATAATACTACAAATTGGTAACAAAAGGCAAGCATGGGATTTCTTACAAGGGTAACAAATAAAATACTTCACAAGGAAGATTATGAGGGGCAAATATGGGGATTATAAAACAACATTTCATTATCTCCCTTGAGAAGAATCAAAATAATAAAAAAGAAGGAAGATAATCAAGTTTATGAAGATTGGATTCAGAATTAATAAAAATATATAAATTAGAGCAGGTGATTGAGTTACAAAGAACTTCAATGTTTCGCAAAAAGTGCAGGAAGAATAAAAATTCGAAATTACAATGATTCGCGAGAATCGAAATATCTCGCAGAATACATGATAATTTAAAGAATATTCTTCTCTAATTTCATCATTCTTGTTCACCACTATTATCTTCACCAAGATCATCTTTTTCAAGATGAGTTTCTCCATCACCAGTGATTGTTTCATGAGGAGGATTTTGTTCTTCATGAGGAGGATCTTGTTCTTCTGTTTCATTAAGAGGGTTTCCTTTGTCCTCAGGTGGATTTTGTTCGTCTTCAGAAAAATCTTCTTCATTACTTGAATAATTCAGATCTTCATCTATAGGATGGGGAACTTCATTATCATCTATCTCTAAAGGTTTGATCTTTATAGGAGGTAGATAATGAGAGAGTAGAACATTATTTATGAAAACCTCAGTGCCTAAATGAGCTTTGCGGAGGCAATTCTTTTCCCGATTTCTGATCTCTATATCTTTAAAATATTCAAGATAGTCAAATCTTCTCAATTCCCTGTTATGAGAGTTGGAAAGCGCGGTGTTATTTTTGCGAAGTTTGGCTAATCTCATAGATAGATCCGAAATTGAAGCTTGAAGATTCTTCTCAGATTCTGCGAAAGAAAAATTGCATGTTAGAGAGAATTTTTGCGAAAAATAAGATGAGAAAATACAATGAAGTAATTAATAGATGAGGCAGTCAAAATGACTACCTTCCTTTTGAGAAGATAAAGTGTGAATTATAGTAAAGAAGCAACTCTTCCATTGGTCCATGGCATCATCAAAATTATCCCCAACCTTACCTTTTAAACGTGATTTTATACTTTTTTCATAATTGTGAAGATAAACATTTTCTTCCTTCAGTCGAGAATAATCATCTTTGAGATTGTTGACTTTTACACTTAGAGCTAATCTACCTTTAATAAGCTTCTCTTGTTCAATGCAGATGATTCATTTTCTTTTTAAGTTCATCTTTCAAGTATGCGAAGGGACTGCTCTTGGTCCTTACACAATTTTTGAAGATTGTCTAGTTGTTGCGAATAAGCCTTTGTTGTATCTACAAAACTACGTTTCTCTTGAGATAAAAGTCTGTTTTCATCTGATAAAGATTCCACCCTCAAATTAATTTGATTCAGCGAATATAAAAGTTGGGAGGCTTCGTTATTTAGACGATCCCGTTCATGAATTAGTTGATCGCGTTCATGAGTTAGTTGGTTGTTCTCATTCTTAAGGTTATTTATCTCATCAAGTGAATATGTATGAAGAATATTCAAATTATCAAATTAATTCTTCCAAGATTCTTTCCCAGTGCGGGCTTCCTCAGCGATTGTTTCCCACTCAAATATCTTCATTAATTGGTTATGTTTTGAAGCTAAATATACATCAACAAATAAATAAGGGAAAATTGAGTACATAAAAAGCAAGGATTTACAGAGGCACAAGTAAAGACAAGAAAGTTATACCTTTTAGATCATCATTTCTGCTGCAAAGAATTTCACAGTCTAATTCAGAATTATGAAGCTTATGATCGAGAAATTCACACTCCAAAGTTTTGGCTTGAAGATTCTTCTTCAAAATTTCAACCTCATCTTCTAAAGCAGTTAACGAAGATGAAGAACCGCAAGACCCAAGATGCTTTCTTAGAATCATATAAATATCCTGTCTCGCAGGATCTGAAGAAGATTTCATAGCATCGTTCAAAATTTCAGATAATACTTGAAAAGCAGCTTCAACCCCTGTTGCTATTTCTTGGGAAGAAGGAAGAGAAGTTGAAGAAGAGGTTTTGGCAATAGTAAGAGTGGAAGAAGGAATTTGATTGGTCGCAGTTATAGTTTCATTCACCGCATCATCATCCACCGCAACCTCCTTTATTGCAGCTTTGTTTACCACAGTTTCATTATCTACGACTTCATTTGCCGCAGCCTCGTTAACTATTGTTTCATTTACATTAGTTACATTCACCGCAGCTTCATTTGTCGCAGATTTATTTCCAATTATCATAGATTCATCTATCGCAGTTTCCAAAATGTTGGGATTATCAGATATAGGAATGTTAGTATTGATAACTTCATTGGAGGTTGATGAAGAAATAATATGGGTATTGAGATTCACGCAAGGAGAAGAAGAAGATTTATCTTGCGATGGAACAGGTTTTGCAGGTAAAAATTCGAGAATATCCACTTCATCTGAAAGAGCTTTAACTTGACGCGAACGCTTAAGAGGTTTAGGAACATTCTCTTCGTTATGAAAATAATAATGTAGGTAAGAAACAGAGGAAACAATATTGTTACTTCAAAAGAATAGGTGTTTCTTACTACCTTATCATTCTCAGATCTCTTCGTCTTCCCAACACGCCTTTTCTGAGAACCCTTAGGGTTATGGTTCTTGATAGTAATTTTGGTTTGAGAAGTGGTGTTACTGAAAAAGATGATAGAATATGGGGATTATGAAGAAAAGAGGGCAATAAAGAAAACATAACAAAAAAGATGGAAAATAAGAGCATACCTTTGAGTCTCCATTAAAGCAGCAGCAGGAAGAATACCAGGAAAGAAAAAGTTGCAGACAAAAAAGATTTTAAAGAAAAAAGAGAAGGTGAAAGAAGAAAGAAATACACTTGAGTGGAATGGTATTTATAGATGAAAGATGGGTAACCGGGTAAAACGGTAAAGATCGACGTGTGTCAATAGTAAAAGCGTAAAGTAAGGAACTTTGTCGGGTAAAAGATAAGGAGTTGCGGCAAATTAAGAAGCTTAAATTCTCATGATCTTTATCTTCTTCGCAGAAAAGATATGAGAAGAGGCAAGATGTAGAGGGCGAGAATATTGTCACAACAATATTCTGCGAAATAAACAACGTTCTGCGATGCATCGATAATAAACGAATTACTCTGTGACACATCAGTGATATTCTGCGACACATCCAAAGATGACTTAAACAATGACGTAATGACTGAAAACGACAGAAACACGAAGAAAGTGTGACATGTTTGCGGTATATCAATAAAACATGCGAAAGATAAAGGCGGTGCCAGCTGCGATTTATTGCAAGAACTCAGATCCGAAATTGAAGGGAATCTTAGCTGTAAATGAGCTGTCATGAGCTGTAATCCACTATGTAAATACCTATATAAAGGAGGTGAATAGTTCCAGAGAAGGGATGGATTTTTGAGTGTTAGGAAAGTTTTTAGGAGAGAGAAAAATCTTTGCTAAGTGTTCTGTGTTCTTGATTTCTGTAATTCCTTAAGGTCATATTAATGAAAAAGTGTTCTTAATCTTCAAATTATGTCATAAATATTGATAGATTCTTGAATAGGGTGTAGTGTGGGAATTCCTGCAACTACATCTGGTTCTTGCGCATTACCCGTGAATCTTTCAGAATATCAACCTTGGGTTTTCCTCTGGCCTCAAAGAACTAAAGAGGTATGTTCTCTCCGATCTTTGGTATAATCATTATTCACTATCTTCCCCACATTTTTATATTTTCGCTAATTACTTCAATCTTTTCCAGATTGACAGAATGAAACTCAGCTATCAGGCTTTGAGGAAACCCAGCACTGTCTTAGCTCTTAAATCCTTCACAGATGAAGTAAGAAATATTGTTTTATTAGCTTTAACAATATATTGTAGCCCCTATCTCTTATCTTTATATGTGTTCACATGAGATTGAAGAACTAGAACCAATAAAACCCGCGAGAACTAAGGAGAAATATTTAAAGGATAAATCTATTGTTCCTCCCAAAGGGAAGTCTTCTGCCCCTCACGGTGAAGAATCTGGCGATCCTCCCTTGAAGAAAAGGAAAACCCGACCTTATTCTTCTTTAACTCCTCAACCCATTCCAGAAAATCCAAGTGTTGATTTTGACAAGGACAATAATGATGAGGATTTTAATAATGATAGCTACTTCCCTTCTATTAAGGATTCTTCTTCTTCTGATTCTTCAATGGCTCATTTATCAAAAAAAATTGGCAAGAATATATTTGGTATCCCAAATGAGTATGGAAATGAAGCTATTAATGAAATATCCCGGTCCCTCGCCAAAGTATGCGATGCTCCCATATTAGCTGACAGTGATTCCTTTCGCGGGGTTTCAAGATCGCTGACTCCAAGTCTCTTAAATTCACTTGGCAGCCTGGTATGTTTCTACTTGTTCATCCTTTTTATGTATCTATTGATATTTTTGTTAGATATTGACTTATATAGTTCTATCGCAGGTTGGAAGAGCCTCTTTTTCTGTTGCTTCTGATTTAGACAATAGGCGTATCATTTATGAAAAGAAAACTGCTAATCTTCGCCAAGATAAAGAAAAACTAGAAGTTGAAGTTATTGAGCTTCGCAGGAAAAATAAGCAGCTGGAGACTGAAGCTTCAGTTGACAATCAAAAAATCTCTGATCTTGATAAAGTTAATCAACAACTCTATGGTATGATTTATTTCTTTTCTCTTTTAATTCTTCTCACTCTATCGCAGCTTATTCAAGCAACCATTTTTGCAGATATTTATGGTCTTACTGACGAGGCTACATTCCTCCAATTTTTTCCCGAATATGTAGATGAGAGTACCCTTCTTGCTCGCCTTAATAATTCTTTAAGTAGTTTCTCAGATGATCAAATTAGGTCCCTCTCTGTAGATGAACTTAAATCCAAACTTAATCTTTTAAAGATTGAGCACAGATTCAATTTAAGTTTAACTAATAAGTTTAAACGCCTTTACCTTGATTCAAAAGAATAAATCAATAGATTAAGAAGTAAGATAAGTGATCTTATTGACAAGAAAGATTGTGCAATTAAAAATGACACTAAGGCCCTAGCATATTTCCATGAAACCCTTCTTAGCATTCAAATGGAAAGAGATAGACTTATCCGCGAGAGTAAAGATTTTCTTGTGAGGGAAACTCAGGTTCGCTCTCATCTTCTTATTAATAGCGATGATGAATTTTCTTGGGCTATGATGGTTCTTGATAATTCCAGAAATAATTTAGGTGTAGATGTTAGTCTTCATGCTGAACGAGCGGCTTTAATTAAAGACATGATCTCTGAAAGAGAAGGTTATCACTCTTATGATTTCATTAAATTATTTCAAAATTGAATCATCCTTATATGTATTAATTTTGTTATCATTTTCTCGCAGTATCCGAAGAGAACTATCGTAAAAGATTTGATGAGTTAGAAGAAGAGAAAATCCAACTCGCTGGAAATCTATCTTCTCGTAATGAAAAATATTCTAGATTGAAGGAAAAATTGAAAGTCTCTTCTTCAAATTTTAGTAATGCCCTTATCCGTGTTCGTAATAACTCTGTTAAACTAGTCTATGATGATCATGGTATTCCTCATTCTACATATCCCGATCTCGCAAAGTAAATTCCAGCTGATACCCCAAATCTAGTTATCTCTGATAGCGAAGCTGAGGAATCTATCGAAGATGAAGACGACAATAATAATGGTAAAGAAGAAAAGTCTGGCGATGAAAAGCAATCTGATGAAGATGAAGTTAATAATGATAACGATGAAGAAGAGGAATCTGGCAATGACATGTAATTTGATGAAGAAAGCGAAGGATCCAAATAATTCTTTTTCTTCCTTTTATTTTCCTTGTAAATTTTGTACATTTATTTTCTGCTTCTCGTAACAATGCTGCGAGCTTCTCCAACTTAATGTGTAAACTTATTTTGCTCTTATCTGTATGAATTAGAAAATAATTATTTTTCTGCAACATAATCAATCAATCAATCATAATTATTATCCTTTAATTATTTGTATAAATGTATCATCTATGCAATTTTATCATATGATGGATGAATAATAATTTCATCATTCTATGCATTCCCATACTTGCCTCTATTATTTATCTGCAATATGAAAAAATTGAGTAGAGATTAGATATTAGTTATGAATCAAATTAAATTTGCCTCAATATCGACGATGTTATCGCTAGAAATAATTGCATAACTTTATGATTTATGCGTAGAATCTCAAATCTCATAAATTCTGCAAGCATTATCGCAATAATCTTATGGTATTATTATTCCTTCCTAATTAAAGGTCTTATTTTGCCACAATTTTTCTTTCTGCGACAAAATCGCAGGACGTCTTTACATTTGCATGTATTGACCCATTGATCTTGTCTTATCAATATTTTTTCAACATCTCTGCGACAATATGATAAGTATAAACTCTCTTGCAAGAATTAAACCTTATGACATTGCCGTCTTGCGATGAAATTGCAGGACGTCTTTACACTTTCATGTAAAAACCCATTGATCTCATCTTAACTTTTCTCTTTTGGCTTGTTTCCTTTGTATAACTTTCGTCATGCGACAATATGACAGGCCTAAATGTTCTTGCGATCATAAAGCCCCATGACATTGCCGTCTTTAGACACTTATCAGCTCCCTAATGGAGGGTGTCGCCCTTATCTTCCCCCTTCAAGGAGAGCACATCGGCCATACAAGACTAGCTCCTCCCATCCAGATTTGCCAACAACCAGTTGTTTTCGCAACCTCTTGTCCTTTATGCCTATATGGATTATAGTTACAAGACTGCACCCTAAGTGGGGTTTTCTTCAGGCCAAGTACATCATAGCCAAGACTTACCAAGAATTGCCAGGGTAGTTTCGTACGCCCCGGGAACCCTTGGCTCAACCGTGTACCTCGACGCCTTGGTCATACTTAGCACTTCTTAGAAGAGATTCTCAGTCGTCCAACCAGGGTATAACCTTATATAGATGGAAATCCAAGATCTCTCTCCTGGATAGGTTTTCTTTAACCCCAACATCTGCATGACTCAGGTTCCAGCAGCGTTATAACCTTATCCCTGAGTCATGTAAATAGATACCCCCTTATATGACGCACTATTAGGTATTACATTTGCCTCTTTCGAAATTGTATCCGAGAACTAAGGTGCACGCCATAAAGGTTCGTCTCATTCTATTAATCTCTGCGAAATTTTATTCGCGCTTCTCGCGAGTATTGTAACTCTGATAAAATTTCATTTCTTTGATCTTCTTGTAAAATTTTGCAATTCTTTCAAACATAGTACTCTTTTCAATTGCATTTTCTTCAAACAAATTCTGCGTAAGCTTCTTTAAATTTCATCATTTTACTTTTCTACTTACTATTTTCTGGTTCTGTTTTTCTGTTACGTTTTGATGTTTTCTCCTTATCTGCGAGCCACTTGTCATCATCTTCCTCTCGCTGCTCTATTGAATCAATCATCAATCTTTCACATCTCTGTTGTTGCTTGATGTTGTACTTCCAATTTCTCTTCTTCTCAGCTCTTTCCTCGCAAGATTTTATATCAATCTCATAACATTTCTTTCTTTCTCCCCAATCTCCCTTAATAACTCCAACACCATTAGGATGAGAAAATTTAACACACTAGTGGAAAGTAGATGCTACACCTAATATCCCATGTAGCCAAGGTCGACCAATCAGGGAATTGTAAGGTGATTCAATGTAAACAACATAGAACAAGATCTTGGAAATTATCCCTTTTAATGGAATCCGCATTTCAATTTCCCCTTTGGGTTTATTGGAAGTACCATTAAAACCATAGATTTTATATGTTGATGATATTAGATCTTCGTCTTTTCCACCCATGGTCTTGTAGGTATGATAAAATAATATGTCAACTGAACTGCCTGTGTCTATTAGAACTCTATTGATAGCCCAGGAATCTTCACTTTCATTATCATTTTCTTCATCTTCTTCTTCTACTTGCTTTTGATTTATCTCCAATCTCACCACCAATGGGTTATCATGTTGCTCGTCAGGCTCTGGTACTTCTTGTGCAGTGAAAGATATAGTTTTCTTTTGCTATTCTTATAACGGAGAGGCTCTCGCGATATTCATTATCTCTCTTCCATTTGTGTCTCTCGCGAAGACTCTGCTTAGAACCTTATCATGGAAATCCTCGATATTTCTGTGTGAATGTACAATGGAATTACAAAACAATTTTTTTCTTTAGCCCCAACTTCTATTACGAATGATTCTGCTCCTTTTACAGTATTTACCCTGCGAATTTATGGTGCCGGAGGCAATCACTGAGATTGTGGATGTCCTACTAAAAAGTGGTTTAGCTTTCCTTGGTCAATCAACCTTAAAATTATTCTCTTTACATTCCTGCAATCATTTACTGTGTGACCATGAAAGTGATGGTAAGGACAAAATTCTTGACTACGATTATTAGGATGCAGTTCTTTTCCCATATTCCATGGTGATGGTATACTTTCCATCAAAATGATAGCTTCCCATATTTTTTATATACTAGCATTTAGAGGTGGCATCATAATTTCTTCCCATATTATCTTCTGGTTACCTTGGCTTCTGAAATTGTTTTGCCTCTGTCCACCATAAGTTTCTTGCGGCTGATCAAGCCTTTGAATCTTATTATTCCCACTGTGATTGTAATAATTCTTCCCCCTTTCATATTCTTCTTGATCTCGACTGCCCATAGCTACCAACTTCAGCTGGTTATCAACTTCCACTTTCTCTTGTTGTGCTTGCGAGCTTCTCGCTACATTGTTAATCATTTTAGGAAGTAAACTCCCATTTGCTACTACTGAATTTGTATTCGCGATTGGATATGATTCCATCTCATTTTGTTTCTTCTCCAAAGCAATATATTCTTCTTGTAGTTCTCGTAGTTCAGTCATAGTGATTGTATTCTTGACTCTGAAAATTTGTATGTACAGCAAATTGGTCGCGAACATTGCATTGATAAAATACAAGATAAGATATATCTCGTCTACTCTTCCTGCCATCTCACTGAACATTGTCTTCCATCTTATGGTTAAATGTTTCAGGCTCTCGCCAACCCTCTGTTTTAACCCAAACACATCTTCGATACCTGGACGCGATGAATTGTTGCTTATATATGCTCCCAGAAATGTATCTTGTAAATGATCAAAAGAAGTTATAGTATTTTTTGGCAATCCCTCAAACCATTTTAGCGCCTCGCCAGTTAATCTAGATGCAAAATACTTGCACAATACAACATCATGATTCTCCCATTGCAGTATACACCTAACATAAGCCTTAACATGTTGTACGGCACAGGTAGTTCCATCAAAAATGCTGGTTAATGCTGGTAAATTGCACTTTGGAGGTATTCCTCTTAACAGTACTTCTTGAGTGAATGGAGTTCTCGCAGCTTCTTCAATAGCTTCATCAAGTTGCCTTCTACCTCCTTCTCTTCTGTTATTTATTATTCCCCTCATCTCTGCTAATTCTCTTAAAATTTGCTCATTCGCCATCGAATTTGGTTCCATCGGTCTTTTTAATGCAGCTTCCCTTCTCCTGCGTTCATGTACCTCTTGTCTTGCAAGATTTTGTGTGTCTTCATCTACACCCACATTCCTTCTTCTGCGATCTTCTACTTCACCTTCTTCTTGAAATTGTAGATGTACTTCTCTGCGAATTTCTTCATTTCTCATCATTTCTCTTCGCTGTCTTTCTATTCTCCTTTGTATTATATCATACTCTTCCTAAATATTATTATTATAGCGATTTTGTGTACGTCTCCTTTCTCGATTTTCATGGTTATTCTGTCGTATTACCTCTTGGAATTCTTGTTCTTCTACTTCTTCCCTTAATATTTCTTTCTCGCAAGCTAGTCGTGCTTGTTCAGCATAATTTCTCTCGATTTCTTCCTCAATTATTCTTCGATTTCTCTGAATCTCTCGCCCATGTAATATCCTCATACCTTCTTCTGGATTATCTTCACCATTTTGGTTATTTTCATCCACTTGATTTCTATTAATGCGCCTATTTTCTATAGTTTCACCTCGCGTATCTTGGCGATCTTCAATTACCTCTTCTTCTCTATGACATTGCTCTTCATTTGGATTTTGTCTTTCTTCTCGAGTATTTTCTCTATCATTTCTTATTGGGAATTTCGCCTTAATTATTCTCTTAATGATCTTGAATTTGATATAACAGTACTTCTTGATCTTCTATTTTGTAACCTCAAATTCTCCATTCTCAACTCGTGATTTTGTCTTGTTAAATTTGCACGCTCTTCCACCTCTAATCTTCTTTCCACTTGTATTCTTTGTCTTGGATCACCTGCTGTTTCATTTTTGCCTTCTCCATAAATTAATCCTTCAACCACTCCTTGATTTCTTTCTTCTCTTCTTCCGTCTCTTAATTGTTGATCTTCTACATCTTCCATCGAATCCGATCTCCAAGTATGCACACTCACTCTATCATAATCCACATTTCTATTTTGTATCGGTGTTTGTTGATTAGGTTGTGGAATTTGATCTTCTCCTTCAATCCTTGTTCTATTTCTTCTTGTTCTTATCCTTGAAGATTCTCCTAATTCATTTGTTTCTTCTCCTGCAAGTCTTTTACTCCTCCTTACAGTTGTTGGTGGTTCTGATGTATTTCTTCTTCGAGCCATTTCTTCAACTCTAACAATTTCTTCAAATCTTCAAATTGTAATTAGAGATTTTTTAGCTTGATTCTCCCTGTTTCGGGCGCCAAAATGTAGTTGCAGGATTTCCCACACTATACCCTTGTTAAGATCTTGCTATAATCAACTCACAATTGAAGATTAAAAACGACAGTTTATTATTTTATTCTCAGAAATGTTTACAGAAATGGAAGAATTCAAGATTACAACTATTCTCTTGAAGTTTCTCTCTCCTCAAGACATCCTTAACTCTCAAAAATACATCATCCTCTTCTGTACATATTGGGTATATATTTATAGGGTAGTTACATAGTGGATGACATCTAAGTTTTCCTCTTATTTCGGATTGGTTCTTCGATTGTCCGCAATAGCTACGATGTTCATTCTAACAAGCTTTATAACCATCGCGGGAAAAATATGCTCTTCTCATGTTTTCTTCAATCATCAGTTATTACGTCACTCTTTTGAAGGCTTTTGTGACACTCGTGAAGTGTAGTTGAAGATCTTGTGGTGATGCTCGCTGGGAAGTGTTGTTAATCTCGCAGAAAATAGATGTAGCGATATTCTGGTCCTACATCGAACATCTTTTCATAATCATCATCGTCATTAGAATAATCATCATGACCATCTCTAGTTACAAGTTTCCGCAAAGCTCTTTGACGTTCATGTTGTTGGTCTTCTTCGATTTTATGAATAGCAACTTATTTCTTCAACTTTGTTGTTGCTTTCTTTATCTTCTTGGAGGGTATGTTAGTGATCTGCTTAACTGGTTTATTCTTCTGTTTTCGACAAGTACTCGTGCCTTTTCCTTTAGCCATTTCTTTATCTATCTTCTCTGATGATATTATATAATTTGTGATGATTTATGACTTTTCTTTCAAGACCCCCAGATTTATTATACAGCTACATGTATTTAAAAATATTGAATCGAGCTCATACAATTCATACCAAACTAACCCCCTATCTGAATCCATGTGCTTCGAATTCAAATCGAAGTTAAATGCGTAGTATATAGTAGGGATATTTAGAGTTTGGGTCTCAAGTCTCAACTTTGTGACCTACTTTGAGTTTGGGTCCTAGGAAAATTTTAATTAGAGTTTGGGTCTCAGGACCATAATTGACCGTCTTGACTGTTATATATAGTGATAAACTCCACATTTTAATATTAATATTATATATAATAGACTTTTCTAGTCCCACTCCAACCATAAGGAATTTATAGCAATTCGTTGTACGGGGAAAGTTCGGAACGTCATACGTACGTGTATTATTCGTTTTTACGGATTGTAAATTTGGTACACTATTCGGTCAACAGTTCATGATTCGGGGATAGTTCAGAATGTCATATGTACGTGTATAAATAGTTTTAGGGATATGAATTCGTCGCACAAAATTCAGCGTACATTAATAAGTATGGGAATACCTTTTATCGCATCTTAGCTGTCAATGTACTATATTCATAATATGTGCAAGGTTAACAAAATCCAAGTCGTGGCTTAGTGGTTAGCCAAGCAGATTAGGGAGTGACAGGTCACATGTTCGAAACTCTCCTCATTCATTTTCATTTTTTCCCTAAAATTTGTGGGAATTGTTGAAAATCGGTCAAACTGCTAGTAAACTCAGCCCAGTTAACGGGAAAGCTGACCGAACGAATAAGACGTATTATTTGCGTATCCGAAAAGCCACGTAAGAAGGTCGGGGTTGCAGTCATACGCGAATAAAACGTGGCTCGGTTCGTTCGCGAATTATTCACCGAATTTCTAACTAGGCCTCCATATGTTAATACAAAAATTCTTTTTGGACAACCAAAAAAACAACTCTAAAACAATCACTCACAAGTTTTCTTATTTGTTGGGTACCATGGCATTCATCAAGGGACCCACTGCTCCTAATGGGTTCATCATCACCCTCCATTGGGGTATATTGTTTTAGGGTTGTTTTTTGTGTTGTATGTATAGAACCATTAATCCCCAACAATAAATAAGCACCTTCAGATCGATCAAAACAGGAGTTGTTCGTCAATTATTTTAACCTAAAACCCTTGAAAAAACAGTGGCCGAATCTAATTTTCCATTGTTCGTTAACTGGAGTCTCATATCTCTCAACTCCCTGGTTAGATTTCTTGTTTTGATCGATCTGAATGTGCTTATTGATTGTTGGCGATTATAACTATTCAGTTATCAACTCAATTCCGGAAGAACAAAAAAAGCAATAGAATCAATCAAAATTAATTAAATAAATAAAAAGAGTAAGGGAATTGGATTCCTAGGAATTAAAATTCCCAATTACATAAAATTCATTTTCCCTGTTCGGTTCAAGGAATTGGGCGCATTCTGGAAAGTCAAAACTCACCAGCTGATAGTTCGTACTGTATTCAAAACGCATTCTGGGCGAACAGGCTGTTAATTCGTATTGTAGTCAAAAAATTCAAAACTCATCTGAAATCTACTCCTGAAGCAGAAACTGTGGGTTAAGAGACTCGTAGACGGAGAAAATTTTCCTAGAGAAAACATGATCTAGTAGCATTTGGCTTCGGACAAATCACAGGTGAGAAAACGAAACTTTAAAAACAAAAAATGTGGAATAAGAAATTTTTGATAGGAAAAAAAGGTGAAACCAAATTTCCGCTTCGGACAAATCTTCCCTCTTAACATAGGTGCAAAAAAAAAATTGCACAGTAAAACATGTGAAAAAAGAAATTGATATAAAAATTATGAAATACCCTGTTCCAATACAAACTTGATATCTCATGTGAAAATCCATATTATCACCTAGTCCCATGTGAAAATTCAGATTATCACTTGTTTACAAGGTGAAAGATTAATTTTTCACCTTTTTTGTCTCGCGCTAAAACTGAAATAAAATTTTAAATAGTGATTCAGTTAAAAAAAGGACTTCGTTATGGTTTATACAAATTTTCTTCTGGCAGCTTAAAAACTCCCTTTATATTCTCAATATCAAGGTCTAATACCATCCTCGGACAATCTGTATTTAAAATTATTAAGAACCTGTAGTATCACCGCTAATTCATCTTGTTCCATTATTGGAAATTTCACAGTTTTATCAGGATGCCACTCGGCCGATATTTTTCTCACTAGGTGTTCAACTGCATGTCAAAATATATCATTAGAAAAAAAAAACAATGCACCAACGTTATCTCTTATGGTAAATATTTTGGAAGCGACTTACTTGTTTTATATTGAGCCCTGGTGGTACACTCGCCCCCAATCACCGAAGTATAGTGGTTAAACTTTTACATGTAGCCAGGCGTTTCGAGGTTATACCGCCCCCAATCTATTATGGTAAAGATTCGGCCAGTGTTTTTCAAGGTTTTTAGGTTAAAATAATTAACGAACAACTCTTGTTTTGATCGATCTGATGGTGCTTAAGTTTTGATGGGGATTATAACTATTGGTAGGCTAGTAAAAATACCTACGACTATGTCTAACTACAAGTGCACAGCGTCTATTGGAGACAGAGCAAATACAGGTCGATCCCACAGAGACAAGGAGGGTATATAATTATTTTGGGTGTCGAAACGACAAAGATATTTGATAGTAATAGAAACAGTAGAGCAAGATGAAAAGCAAGTAAATAGAACAAATGATGAGAATAGTACTAGGGCCTTTGAGTCCACCACTAACTTACACTAGTTATTTTGTTCATAACACTAACCTTGTACTTACAACTGATAACAAAAGGGATGTCAATCCTATGTATATCTAAGGTCACTTTGATATGAATGATTCAATCACAACTAAGTTATTTATCCTAAGCATTAACTATCATTTCAGGGCACAACTAATCAAAAGATCAATATATAGGATTAAGCATGAGTTGTATTTCTTTAACACAGTATTATTCTAACTACAATGGATCTGAGTTGCACCGACGCGGACGCGTAGATGCATACATGACACGACGCGGACGTGGATACTACAAAACTCTCAAAAAATTAGGATGCGGACACATATATACATATTTTATTTCCGTCCCACTATTAGATGACCTACTTAGTTTAAAATTTTGTCACACTATTAGATGACCTATTTCATTAAACAAGGGGATATTTTTAAAATTACCCTTTTGATTGATTATCGGTAGTATAAGAAATACGTATAATTTGATATGCATGTTTATATTCGTTACGTAGGTGTTTTAAAATACTTTTCAATGATACAAAGTTTACGAAAATCCTTGGTATAGTTTGAGAGATAAACCAATTCTAAATTTTACAAATTACTAACATATGGGTATAATTGTAAAAAATATTCACTCTTTCCTTACCTTAAGAATTGTGCAAATTTGAACTAGGTCATCTAATAGTGGGACGGAGGGAGTATTATTTTATATATACAATCATGTATTTACACAGCAAAGTTAAATGTTTCGATCCTAAAAATTAGAAAATGATGCTACATGTGTATGAATTTCAAAAGAAAAAAAGAGATCGTTTGTTTATACACACCGAAGGTCAAGCAATCAATCACTCTTAGACACATGTCACAATCAAAATGCATACTTAAAATAACACATGCCCAACAAACAGTATACATGATGTCATTTCCAATTACAAAATATTAATAAAGACATAAATGATTGATTTAAATGTTCGTCTTTCTTCATTTA
Source organism: Papaver bracteatum (assembly GCA_023529315.1). NCBI lineage: Eukaryota > Viridiplantae > Streptophyta > Magnoliopsida > Ranunculales > Papaveraceae > Papaver > Papaver bracteatum. Next base: position 1,665,965 of record JAJJWX010000572.1, on the reverse strand, counting down.
GTTAATAATAGTAAAAATAATGGAAGAAGTTTAAATGAAAATGGAAAAAAAGGCATCAAATATGAGTCATCAGTGCGTCCAAACAAGACACGCGCATGACGCGTAAATTGGTGAGTCGAACACGCGTCGGACGCAGACATGGCATAAAAAATGGAGCGTACGTGCCACCCAACAATGGATTTAGAAAGATTGAATTTTATTCTAAGATAATTAAGCACAACAAGGTTACCGACATTAACATAAATAACAAGTAGCAAACTAGGGCTTCATCTAAACCCTAGCAGGTGAATTTAGAACTAAACTCAGATCATTTTTTACACAACAACAGCCCTATTTATACAACAATTTCCTCTCAAAATACTAAAATTTGATAATTAGAAAGCAACCACTCACTCTAAACTCCTTTTCCCGACAAACTCCTTCTGCAATTTAACTTTCCAGCTCTTTGATTTGATGTTTGCTTTTGAAGATAACTCTAGCCTTATCTCTCTCTATCTCTCTCTCAATTATAGCTTCCAGGTTTACTATTTTGTCGAGAAGAAGCTATGATGGAGATCGATAGAAGCTATAAAGTTGATTGATGGCATAGGGTGGCTGAAAGGTTGGATGTTCTCTAGAGTTGGTCGAAAATGGACGTGATGGAGGGAGGAGGTGAACTGATGTTTTGCAGAGAAAGGAAACGATGAGTACGATAAGAGAGGAGTGTTTAGTTCTGCTTGTTTAGGGAAGGAGATAGGTGGCTACGGTGTTAGGCGGGTGTATCAATTGTTGACGTTGGATGTTCAACAGCTGGATTGAATCTAACGACTCACATTAGAAACATTTTTGGGTTTTATCTCTTCCGGGATCATATCTTCTTCAAAGCTAATATCTCAAGCCCACTTCTAGTTTTGAGTCATCAAATTAGCATTCTTCACTTGCGGATGAGGTGCAAACAATATTCTGCTCTCACTGATGAGGTGCAAAAGACATTCTTCACTTGCCTTCTAGCGGGAGCCTTTGTTGACTCTCCTTCATTGTTACCAATTCTCGACTCTTTTGGCTTCTCCATTCATCCAAGCTTTATTTAGTACCTAAAAACACAAAATTAATTGTTACAAGTATTTATTCTTGAAAACAAAGAAAATACGGAAGCTGGGATAATATATGATTTTAAAGCGCAAAAGATGAGTTAATTGCCAATAAAAAGGTGTAGAAATATGCAATATTTGGCACTTATCAACTCAATTCTGGGAAAAAAAACAATCGAAACAATCAAAAAATAAATAACTAAAAAGTGATGCACCCAATTAGATTTTTAGCCCCCATTGTTATGATCGTCACATAGGAGGACACCCATTTGGTTTTCCAATAATACATTTTAAAAGTTCCCCTTAAGCATTGACAAGTCCAAAATAATAATTCATTCTCAACATATTATTTAATTTTTAAGTTTCTCTAAATCCACCTAGTAAAAGTGGCCTTGTTCCCAAGCGATGATACACACACCGTGTTTTGAGTACTGTGTGTGCACTGAGAGGGATCCAATGGCCGAAATGTCACCCTCTTTGCATTGGGATAGGGAGTGGGGAAGAGTGGGACCCACCCCATCACTCACGCTACTTCACGGTGCATCTCGTGGTGTAAAGTTTCGGCGGGTTAAACATTTTTTTATTAGTTATCGCCAAATACCATTTCTCTATCATATTTTGGAATAATAAAAAGCACAACTATAGATAAATTTTCCAATCTTTTTAGGGTTTTGAATAATCTCTATTACACCAAAGGCACGAGTATAAAAAACACGTAAAATTATTCTGGATCAGAGATATACGGATATCAGGAATATAGTTTTAGGGATTCCAAATAGACTTTTGAACTTGAACGACTCCAGGTCGATGTTTATTTTCATTCGGCAGAGAGGGAACCGATGGGGGAGGATTGTTTGGCGACACCTTCTGGATGATATCGTCAAATGCCTTGACATAAATTTTATTCATAGCGTAGGAGATTCGTCTCAGTGTGCTAGACCTGTTTTTGTATAGAGATGTGTAGTTGATATCGTTCGGAGACATCAGACTTTTGGTTAATGGAATCTGAATGATATTTCCTGTTAGAGAAAATAATAGAGGTATTGGAGATTCGATGCAGTTGAGGCAGCTAACAACTTCTTGAAATATTAGTGATAGTGCAACAACGTCTTTATCAAGCAGACCCGAAACAACGTTGGGGAATCCGACCTCTTCTAACCATATCCAGAAAGCACTAGCTTTCATGCTGAGCAGTATGTCACGACGTAAGTCGACGACTAGTCGTTCGTATAAACAACAGAGTGAAGATTGTACTGGGATCAAATTCATGGTTTTAATTGTATAATATAAGTCTAGACAAACCAATTTTTTTTCTGATGCCTTGAAACTTGAAAGTGAAACCTAACAAGGTATTTATAATGCGTGCTACACACTTTGCAATTTTACATATACCAATCTTAGCCCTACACCACAATCCATGTTATTATACTCCCTCCGTCCTAGTTTACTTGTCAAAATTAGGGATTTTTTTTTGTCCTAAATTACTTGCCAAGTTTCATATTTTTTCACTTTTTATCCTAATTTACCCCTCCGTTGGAATCAGGTCATATTATTGAGAAATGTGTAACTCCATTTCCTATACACAATTTTAAATTCTCCTCTCTCTATATATCCTTTATCTATTTTTGTTTTGAATTCTTCAAGTAAAGACCAGAAAACTAGATATGTAAAAACTATGTATCATAAATACTATCTTGGGGTAATTTTGGAAAAAAATATACTCTCTCTACATTTCTTAATCTGTGTGCAAAAACCAATTTTGGAAAGTAAAATAGGGAGGAGGGAGTATTGTATTTATTATTATCATATGTATAGTTCGTTCGTTTGATTCAATAATATATCGAAAAGTATTAACAGACCGAGAAAAAAACTAAGGGAAAAAACCGCCACACACAGTCGACCCCCCTGCACGTCTCCCGAGGGGTGGGTACCACAAATATATAAAAAAATTGTGACAAAAAGAGGATTCGGTTTTCATGTGTTTCCAATTCTCGGTCTGCTAAGAATTACTCAAAATATATATAAAATCGGCGGTGCTATTTGGCTCCCTAATCTCCACCTCCCTATTCTGCTCCCTACAATCTAAACCCCATATTAGGCGAATGGTGAACCCCACCTGAACCTTAATGCGGATCTCGATATGGATGTGAGGCTTAGATTATAGGGAGTTGAATAGGTAGGTGGAGAATAGAACTTTGCTACATCCACTCCCTTGTCCAAATCTGGGACATGAGGTGGCATAATCTTAATGGTTGAGAGGGGAATGATTCTGGCATCGAGATTAGTAATGGGGTAAAGATGGAAATGATTAAAGGTCCAGAATTATTGTCCCATATCTGGACAATAACAGTTGTCCCGTGTTTAGGGTTTTCCCATCAACTTCTACCCATCTACTGCTTCTATACATACACCACCTTCTTACACCCCTATGTTCCATCTCCATCTACCAAATATTTTTTCCTCACCCAACTCCACTTGGGAAAATCATGGGGTCCGCTTTAAAGTGAGCCAATAAAACACTGACACATAGGGGTGTAAAAACGAAAAAGCTACAACAATGATACACGTACAAAGATTTTGTACCGTGATCTGCACAACGAAATGATCCAACGGCTTAGGGAAGCCTTTGGGTGATTAGAAGGGGGGGTGAGGTGTTTGGTGGAGCCCATCAGTGCTTTTTCCTCTCACACCAAAATCACGGTACTGCACCATGCGGTACACCAAACATTTTTGAAAAAGCTAAGGGTGGACAAAAATTGGTGTACTAATGGTGGACCATCGAAATCTAGAGTAATGATACAAATATCGTGATTTAAGCACCGTGTGTTCACCGAGAGGAAATGAACGATATAGATGCAAGCGTTCTAAGCATCGAGATGGTGAATGGACATAATTTTAAAAAGTGGATCCCACCCTCTAGGAACACGGTGTAGACTGCGGTTCTTCCGCACGGTGTGTTTATCATTTTCGCGAAATCTAACCATAGATTTTCGTAAACTTTTTATCATTGAAAATCATTTTAAAACACCTACGAAACGAATATCGCAAGAAACAAACCTATTTTTTAAAAACGTAGGGAGTAGTATAAAAAGGAAGCCATAACCACAGGTCCACAACAGCATGAGTGGCGGAGCCAGCGATTAAAATTGTGGTGGGCTAAAAAAGATTTTACAGTAATATATGGACTATAATGGACTAAGTACAAAGTATTAGGTGGTCTAAATTGAAAATATAGGATAAATATTAGGGTATTTTAACGATTTTGCTGACTTTAGGGGGGGCTATAGCCAGGGTTTGTCAACCCTTGCCTCCGCCCGCATCCCAACCCAATTGTCTCAACTTCGTCGTAAAGTAATTTCGTAAAGCCATAACCACGACAACATCTAATTATCTAGCCATGCGGTTGCGTCACGGTTACATTCTAGTATCCAACATAAGTTCCAAAACCGAATTGTAGGTTTCTAGTATCCAACATAAGATCCTAAAAATAAACAAAAATTATTAACGTACCGAGCCAAAAATAATCCCCCAAAACTGGGGTGAAACAAAAATATGGTTTTCACCCACACACCTTTAAAGGGACTCCCTGCAAGTTCCCAGCGGGCGGGGCCCACACGCCCCACTCACATGACGGTTTTGGGGGGTTTTTTGGCTCGATACGTGTAGAATCTTGTAGACTCATCTCTTCTACACGTACCGTTCAAAAAACCACACGGAAACCGTGGTTTTCCCAAACTAACCCCCAAAGTACACATGTTGAACCCTTATAGGGTAATGGTAGGTCCCGGCTGAATACTATGGGACCCATTAAAAAAATCATGTGAGAATGCGGTTTATACATTGTTTTTTATGCGGTACATCAAGAATTTTTGGGGTTAGAAATCCATCATCACACGTCAAGGATTTGGCCCCACTAGGGTCTCTTGTCTATTCTGTATTCTCTACTTAGATGACAAGGCAAGATCCTAGTTAGCAATTCGGGGTACGGGTAGTAGTTCGGGACGGCATACGTATGGGAATCATACGAATTTGGATAGATCGAATTAGATCAAAAATCCGGTCAACGGTTCGTTGTTCGGACAGTAGTTCGGAACGACATACATACGTACATATTCGTTTTATAAATGTGAGTTCGGCACTTAAAATTCGGCTAACAAAAATGATAAATTGATAAGTATTATGACCTTATTACGAGACTAATTTGATTTGTATATGATTTATAAGATGGAAGAAAACATTTTAGCGTGATTATTTAACAAGAATTAAACAATTTAATCACGTAAATGTATTATAAAACTTATAGACTTTTAAACATAAATCAACACATAAAACATTGGTTAAACAACTACCAATAAAAAATTTAATTGAATAATTGTATTTAAATATAAAGTATATACAAAATCAAACAAAAACCAATCAACAGAACTCTGGTGAGAGAGTTACCTATGGGAGTTCTAGTTCAGAAATATCATTCGGATATGGTCAGTTTGGATACGTTCGTGAATCATTCGTGAGGTCCATATAATCCGGGAACTAGGTTCGGAGTCCAAATAGTTCGGAAGTATCATTCGGATTCGGTCAGTTCGGATACGTTCGCGAATCATTCGGGAATGATTCGGAGAATTACTAACTAGGGGAAAGACCCTTCCTTCCAAAACTTGTTAGATTTCGTGGACGTAGTCTCCCCCCTGTAATCATCAGAAAAGACGTTTGGTTTTCCCCATCTTTTTTTCGAGTTTTGTTAGTACCCTATGAATGTGCTCTACTTCCTAGAAACAACTTCTGGTTTTTTAATTGTTAAACTAAACGAAATCGCTAAACGTAGACTGGTAGTACTTTCTTATGGATTGATGCGATTGCGAGTGTTTTTCACCTCTATTTCGAGTTGGGTGAAGAGTTCGACTATAAAATAGAACTTCTCTATCTCGCAAGTGAGTGAAACATTTTATTGTAACCTTGGCTTCTCAAATCTAATCCGGAAGACTTCTATTAGTCCATTACTATTAAGGGCAATGATATACACAGCGAAGACCGAGTGGGGATCGGATGGCCCCAATGTCACCCTCTCTGCATTGGGATAGGGGTAAGGCATGAGTGGCCCCCACAACCACTAACAGTGTCGAAGTTGCTACACTTCCCCCACCCCCTTTCCCCTCTATCTTCCTCCATTAGGTGGCAACATCCGGACCTTAGTATTCATCAACTTTGATCTATATGGAGGAGCAGGGGGGGTCCCATTATAATTGGCTTTGGCCAAATAGGTGCATAACACGTAGGTCGAGACTCGAGATTAGAGAGTAGAAAATAGGGGAAAGAAAACATATTTTCACATTTTCGAGTAGGCCTGGGGTTTTGGGGCAGAGAGAGACCGGGCCGAAAATGCGAAGCTGCTTCCCATCTACCGAAATTGCGAAATTGCTTAGAAAAGCAGACTGGATGGAAAAGAAGATGTCTCATCTTGTCCCGTTTTCGCCTTGTCTAGTCCTATAATGAGTAGAGTAAATGAGTTGTAACCACTAAACTCTGATCTCTAGTACCTAAACGGGAAGAATCACTAGACTGGAGTAGTAATTTTCAGTGTACCGTGAGGGACACCGCAGCTCTCACCACGTGAGAGAAGGAAAAAAAGGTGGCCCCCACCTATACCCCACCCCCTGCATATCTTCCCCAGGGGCTCCCATCTGACCGTCCATTTTTTCTCACGGGATTGGTGGAATCCTAGCATCACTCGGACTGGAGTCCGCCATTAGATTTTTCCCCAATTCACTACTCCATATTCGAATTTATCAGAACAAAAAGTCTCGGCAGACCGAGATCAAAATGGGTTTTCATTTTCCCTTATAGACAATTGGCAGAGAGAGTCAAATGGGCACCCCTAGTGTTGGGTGCAATAATCAAAAACAAGGAAAAATTAAATAAGCAAAAGTTATTGATACTTTGCTCCTTTATAATGAAGTGATAGATTTGACGAATCGGACGAGCTCCCCAGATCTCCGTAACAACAACAAGGCAAAACATTGAAAACAGAGTGAGTCACGTGTTCAACACGTTGCCCTTAAGACATTAGCGCCTGGGTACACTCAAGAGTGATGCTACAGCCCTCACAGTACGGATATCTCCAGGATAAAACACCCTAATACACCTACTACTAGCATATGTAGTAGATGCTCAACTTGAGCTTGGCAACTCCAAAAGAACCCTCAAGGAAAATCGCGAACGCATAAGAAAACATATAAAATATCTTCCCTTGGGTATCCCTCTAAAATATAGAGCAACTCCTTTCCCATTTATTTTAGAAAAGTAGTGAATTTTTTTATATAATAAAACAAAACAACTTAAGAAGAGGAACTCCCCGATATGGGACTAAAAAGCTTATATAGTCTCTTAAAATAACTAAAAAGTGGAAACTCCACAATGTGGGACTAATAAGTTTTTCAGCAATGATACACGTACAACGATTTTGTACCTTGATCTGCACAATGAAATGATCCAACGGATTAGGGAATCCTTGGGGTGATTAGCATGGGGGGTGGGGTGTTTGGTGGAGCCCATCAGTGCTTTTTCCTCTCACACCAAAATCACGGTACTGCACCGTGCGGTACACCAAACATTTTTGTAAGTTTTTTCATTCACAAAAGAAAACAATAAATTATAATTTTATTAAAACCTTAAAAATCATTTTTTAGTAATTGTTATCCAACAATCCCACACATGAATGAAAACTCAATAAAACACGAAAACACAGATAGATCTTGGTAAATCAACAACCCAATCTCACGACCCGAACTGACTGAACAGACAGACAAATCCTGCATGTTGAAGTCATACTAGCCATTATAATGTCATCTCCCTCACACAACAGACTGACAACTATGTAATCTCATATAGTATAGAGAGCTTTCATCTTTAGTTCCTCACAAGTGAGACTAAAGGTTCCTTTCACCAAAGTGAATAAGCATGAACTAGTGAACCCTTAGTGACCCTTAGTTCCAAAGTTCAAGTAATACCAAAACCATCAAAACGAAAATAACATATAAAGCGCAGGAAATACCATTTTAGGCAGAGGTGTCCATGAGGTCTTGAACCTTTCCTTAGTGAGATATTACCAGAATTACTTGCTAGAGATAGTGAACTATGTCTTGAACTGTTAGCGTTTGATGTAATTCACGATAACCACCACGGATGATATCCCCAAGGTTGCTACCAAGCTCGTGCCGTTTTGTCCAATTTGGCCCTTGACATATCATGTTTCTCATAATGCTCTAGAGAATCAAAGCTCATATTCTCATAGGAAGCGGCTCCACTTCCTCAATCAGATAGGTGAGTTTCCATAAAGCATGTTACTGATTCACCCCACTTCAATCTTAAATTGAAACTATATAACTCATTAAGACTCTTTTAAAGTCATCATTCACATGCAGTCACACTATCACGTCTACACCATAGGGAAGGGACAGAGAATGAAATTCTCTGATAGTGTTTACCTTTACCCACCACAAATTAGTTGTCTCATTCGAAACCTTGATCTTGGAATCTCCAGTCATCAAGGTTGAGTATCCTTCATGGCAAGTTTAATTTATGAGCTTAAGCCCAATCCCCCTCGATGCATTTTTAACTATCTCTTTGTACACACCTTTCGTCAAAGGTTATGCGATATTCTCCTTGGACTTTATCCAATCAATGGAAATAACGTCGATTGAGATTAGTTATTTTTAGCTTTAGCTATTATAGCTTGGCTAACACAATGTATATATATATCTCACACATGCCTATGCCAGAGAGGAATGTCTTCTAAAAAAGCATCTTAGGAAGTCGGCCCCCTCTCGTGCTTTATCTAACGCAATACTCTCATATTCCATAATGAATTGAGCAGTATCTATTTGGAAATCTTCCAAAAACAAACCCTCATGATAGAGTGAAACCATATCCACTCGTAGACTTAGACTCCTCTGAGTCAACTATCCAGTTTGCATCATAAAGTCCCTCAAGGACAGCAAGATACCTTTCATAAATCAAATAAAAGGTAATAGAGTATTTTAGGTACCATAATACTCTACTCTGTGCATATGAATGCTCTTTCTCTGGACTACAATTATATCTACTTAACTTACTCACAATATAGGCAATTTCTAGACTCTTACAATTCGTAAGATTTGTAGTTGCGGATTATCTCACAACTACACCCTCATAAGAATCTATTAAAATGATTCCTAAATCTAATTAATTTGATATGAAACTAAGAATTAAAGTACTAAAATTATAAAAGTGACACAAAGATTTTTACGTGGTTCGATCAATGTGATCTACATCCACGGTTCTTCACTAGTGATTGTATGTAATTACATGATTGTACAATTAAAACTCCATTAAAGAATATTTGGAGCTCTAGAATTTTTTGGGGAAGAAGATGATAAAAAAAAAAAAATCTCTCCTAACCTTTTCTCTCTCCTCCTAAAATTATATCTCTCTCTCAAAAAGACCTCTCCCTTCCTCTCATGCCTAAATGGCTATTTATATGATTTTACAAAAGATGACAGTTGTGTTGTCCCGCCATTTCGGATTTGAGAATTATCTTGCGAACCTTCGTAACTTCACTTCGCAAATGTCTTGAACCCTCGCAAATATTATTGTTGCGTCATTAAATATTCGCAAGTGAAGGTTACTGCGATATTCTGCTCCTAGAAGAGCAGCGAGAGGAAGAAAATGGCGAGCCGATCGCAGATAAAGAAGAAAGAGCAAATATATTGTTGCGAATATATTGTTTCAAATAGTGCTGTGAATAGTGTTGTGAATATACACTGTTGCGAATTATGAATAGTCTTGCGAATTATGAATGTTTCTGCGAAGTTTTGCGGTATTATCCTGTAAAATTTTATAAAATACTTGTGCGAATATAATATTTATGTAATGATTATGTTATGAAATGTGTATGCAATGCTTATGCCATGAAATGTTTATGCAATGCTTTTATGATGCATGTATGATGAGAATGCTTATCTATTATGATGCATAGCTAATGTTTGTGTTACTTAGCTCATTTTGCTGCGGTAAAATAGATATATCTTTGAGTTTCCTCCATTCATATAATCATCTTCGCAAGTTTATTTGTGTATTTTCTTACATGTATCCGTCTTTGATCGCGAATGAAATCGCCTCTTCTGGTATGACTTCGTGATATATATTCTTGTAAAGATTCTTCAATGATATTGATGGAATTGTCTTCTTTGTTAGGACTTCATGATATATTCTTGTAAAAATTCTTCAATAATATTGATGGAATTAATTTCATTAATTGATGTGGTCTTATCATGCCTTCCTAAGTAAAGGTCTTATTTTTCCACCTCTTTTGTAGCGACAAAATCGCAGGACGTTCTTACACTTTCATGCAAAAACCCATTGATCTTGCCTTATCTTTTTTGTATAGTATTTTAGCCTCTTCAGGAATTGTTGCGACAATATGATAGGCCTAAATATTCTTGCGAACGTAAATCCCCATGACATTGCCGTCTTGCGATGAAATCGCAGGACGTCTCTACACTTTCATGTAGTGACCCATTGAACTCATCTTAACTTCTTTATTATGTTCTGTGAGTTCTTTTTTCTTTTCTTTTCTTTCTTCTTCTTTTTTTTTTTTTTTTAGAAGGATCGCAGAAGTTCAGTTGTTGCACAAATATGACAAGCCTTTATGTTCTTGCGAACAAAAAGCCTCGTGAAATTTGCGTCTTATAGCACGTATCAGCTCCCTAATGGAGGGTGCTGCCCTTTATCTTCCCCTTGGTTTCCCCTTCAAGGAAGCGTACATCGACCATACAAGGTTAGCTCTTCCCATCCGGTTCTGCAAACAACCAGTTTTTGATCGCAACCTCTTATCCTTTTTGCCTATAGGGCTTATAGTTACGAGGTTTCACCCTATGGGGTATCTTTGGGCCAAGTGCATAATTTGCCAAGACTTGTCAAAAATGGAAGATGTGCTTCAAGCCCACCCGGCACTCTTGACTCAACTATGTACCTCGGCGCCTTGATCGTTTTCTGCACTTCTTGGGAAAGACAGTATGCCTTAGTCGCCCAACCTAAACCATGTTACACCGCATAATATTGCGTAATGTCTCAAGATTAGGTGATAATCCAAGGTGTCTAACCCGGATAGGTACCCCGTTATTGGGTTGTACCCCGTAAAGTCTTCCATGTACTAAGGGCCCTTGGTGGTGTTCCGGTTACCCTTAGCCATGGTTATAGGTACCCCCTTAAATGACGCACTTTAGGACTTTGCCTCTTACGAAATGTTTCTTCGCGAACTAGGTTGTACGCCATAAAGGTTTTCCTGTGTAAAATTTTCTGTGTCTCTCTTTCTTTTTTGAAGGCTGATCACAGATTGCGGTCTTTTGTTCGCAAATAAATTTTTGCGTCTTTCTTTAATGAAAGCTAATCGCAATTGATTTTTGGCGGTATTTTTTCACCTTTTATAAATCGAATCATAATTCTCTTTATTCGTAAAAACTGATCATAAATTTTTCATGTATATAAGATGTTGAATGTTTTCATAAAATCTTTAGAATAAGAAGTATGAGAAGTATTCATATCACGTCCTTAAATCAAAATTATTCTATAGAAATATATAAATTTAATTTTCTCTATTTTTTGTAACTTTGAAGTCTTTGTTAATTTTTGAGATTTTTTAATTTTTGCGATGAACTTATTTTTGAATCTTGCGATTGTATCGCTTTCCACCAATCTAAAAAAATATTTGAAATATTTTGAAATCTTAGAAATTGTAGAAATCTTGCGAGCATATTGCTTTTGGTAAATAAAATCAAAAATCTTTTGTCTTCTGTAAATAAAATATTCAAGGAAATGGTACTTACCTTTTACAGCTTGTTGTTATCTCTTGATCTGCCTCTTGTATAATGTTGTGTTATACCAACTGTTCTAGCCATTTTTTGCGAAATATGTCTATTTAATAATCTCCCATTTTCTTCTTGTGAAATATCCAAAAATCTTGTGAAGTAATAATTTGCACGAAGTAAACGAACATCTGCGAAGTAATGATTTACACGAAGTAGACGAACATTTGCGTCCATCATCTTATCAGCTCCTCTTGCGACCATCTGTCCAAGCTCCTATTTTTGTAAATGCAGTGAAATTCACAGAACTTATTCTGATGTTATTGTCCTTTGTATACTTTTTCCCTTCATCCTTTCTTCTTATTCTCCTGAGTTGCTATCTTCGCAAGTTATATTCATTTTCTTATGAAACTGACGTGAACTGGATTGAGTTGATATGAATTGAGTTGATTGCTTGGGACTTAGTTGTTCGCATAGCTTCCTAATTTTTGTGTCTCTTTCATATTAAGTTCAGTTTTGGGACTTAGTTGCTTGAACTGGATTGACGTGAACTTCACGATGGTTGCTTTACTTCTTTGGCTTTTGCTCCGACTTCGTGAAGACGATGCCTCTTTACTCATTTCTTTGGAATTGTACTCATTCATTTCCTTGATTTTTTGTTACTTATCCATAAATAGAACAGTTTGATGGGCCCTTAATACTTCTTTTGAATCTTCTTTGGCTGTAAGCCTTCGTATAAGTATTTGTTTGCGCTGCGAATGTTCGCAAAATATACATCTGAAGATGCGTCTTCTTCTTCGCAAATTACCGATTTCCCTTCGTAAATTACTGATTTTGCTGGAGCATGAGCAAATATACACAGCTATAACCAACTCACCACAGCATGTCATCGACCCTGGTTCTGCTCGCAACTTCCGTTAACAGCCAACCCCTCAATTGTTACTATCCAATAATAGAAACACCTTTCTTGTCTACTCCATCTCTATCTCGTAACTACCAATGGTAGGCGCCATCGACCACGTTCCTTACCATTTAACGACACAAACAACCGGACCATCTTTATCACCAGGAAGACAATCATCGAGAATTATCGGAAACAGGCAACATTCTCTGTTTAAGCTTGAGTTCTAACTTCTCTGTTTTATCTTCAGCATTTCGAACTCCACCTAATCATCATGGTCACTATCGTAATAGTAGCAGTAATCTTCTCCCTCATTATCCTCCATAACCCACAGTCGTTAATAACAAAGCATCATCACCACTGGCCTTAACGGCAGCAACAACACTCTTTGATTCGGTTTTTCCATTTTTCTTCACTGTCCGTAGTTGCCTTTCTTCTTCTCATTCCTTTTCTCTTGGTTTTGTTGCTTGTATTTGGATGCTCTCTGCGAAATATATTCTTACTGTTCTATGTCCGTAGTCTGTTGATCCGTCATCTTTTTTTATGTGCTAGAAGGATATTGCTGGTAAACTTCTTAGCTGAGATGGTATATCTCGCTGTTGATATCATTGTTGAAGGCAGGGACATCTTGCTGTCAATATGATTGATATCATTGAGTCGAGCTTATGAATTTCATTAGATTCTTCTGATATCATTGAGTCGAGCTTATGAGTCGAGCTTTTATATCCTTTATCTTCGCACGTAGCAAGTTTAAAGTAAACCATGAGATATGTTGCTAGATTTATCTTAATGTTGACATCTCGTGCTTGCATTTTTTATCACACTTTGTTATATTTCTTCGCAGGTTAGCTTAACTTTACAGAAACCACTCACTTCGCATGAATTGTTATCTACGCAGGTATTGATTGATGTGAAATGATCTATTGTTGCAACGTACGTTAATCGATGATCTTCTTTGCAAAACTGGTGTGGTTCCCTCTCATCATTTGTTTTCATTGGAGTTGGTGTCTTTGTTCGCAGAACTTCTTCTTCCCTATTTATCTGATGACATAAAGTCATCTTCGTAGAATCTTTACCACTGTGTACCATTCCTTCTTCTTTCACAATTGAAGTCGTTTTCTCCCTTTGCATATTTTTCGTAAGCTGTATTCTTCTTCGTGTGTTAATAATTTATGATACGAAGATCTCCAATTACGTATTACTGTGAACAACAAAACAATTCAGTGAAAAATCTAGAGGAATCTGTGCTAAGCCTTATCTTGTCTAAAATGAAATTATCATCTAAAAATCGTCCAGTTTTGTTCATGGAAAAGTTCTCCAACTTTGCTGAAATTTTTGATACCCAATATTTCTGAAATTCATTTAAATGTCTTTGTAAATCAAGTTTTGTAAGTTGTAAATATGTAAACAGAAATCACTTTGAATCAGGCTTTTTACTCAAGATTTTAGTTTAAATCAATATATTTTATAATATAAAGACTAAAATCATAAAATTGGAATAAAATTCTTCCCTTTTAAATTTAGTTGTTGTTGTAGCTTTGTTCTAATTTCATCCTTTTCAACTCTGTCATTCCTCTTCGAATTATTGTCCTGGGATTTTGATGATGTTTGCTGCCTGAAGCCTAGACTCTTTCATAGGAATTCCCATGTTCGTTCTTAACCTTGAAAGTTCAATGAGATATGGTTTTGTACAATTTTGCAAATATCTTCTTTCCAGATTATCACAATTGTTTTGTTGCAGAGCATCTTGAAATTGTTGTTCTTCCTTTTCTGTTCACAATCTTTCTCGTTCTCGCTCTCCCCCTCCTTCTAGCATCCTCCATTAGGGAGCTGATACGTGCTATAAGACGCAAATGTCATGAGGCTTTTTGTTCGCAAGAACATAAAGGCTTGTCATATTTGTGCAACAACTGAACTTCTGCGAGCCTTCTAAAAAAAAAAAAAAAAAAAAAGAAGAAAGAAAGAAAGAAAAGAAAAAAGAACTCGCAGAACATAATAAAGAAGTTAAGATGAGATCAATGGGTCACTACATGAAAGTGTAGAGACGTCCTGCGATTTCATCGCAAGACGGCAATGTCATGGGGCTTTACGTTCGCAAGAATATTTAGGCCTATCATATTGTCGCAACACTTCCTGAAGAGGCTAAAATACTATACAAAAAAGATAAGGCAAGATCAATGGGTTTTTGCATGAAAGTGTAAGAACGTCCTGCGATTTTGTCCCTACAAAAGAGGTGGCAAAATAAGACCTTTACTTAGGAAGGCATGATAAGACCACAACAATTAATGAAATTAATTCCATCAATATTATTGAAGAATTTTTACAAGAATATATCATGAAGTCCTAACAAAGAAGACAATTCCATCAATATCATTGAAGAATTTTGAAGAGAATATATATCATGAAGTCCTAACAAAGAAGACAATTCCATCAATATCATTGAAGAATCTTTACAAGAATATATATCACGAAGTTATACCAGAAGAGGCGATTTCATTCGCGATCAAAGACGGATACATGTAAGAAAATACACAAATAAACTTGCGAAGATGATTATATGAATGGAGGAAACTCAAAGATATATCTATTTTACCGCAGCAAAATGAGCTAAGTAACACAAACATTAGCTATGCATCATAATAGATAAGCATTCTCATCATACATGCATCATACTTGCATCATAAAAGCATTGCATAAACATTTCATGGCATAAGCATTGCATACACATTTCATAACATAATCATTACATAAATATTATATTCACACAAGTATTTTACAAAATTTTATAGGATAATACCGCGAAACTTCGCAGAAACATTCATAATTCGCAGGACTATTCATAATTCGCAACAGTATATTCGCAACACTATTCACAGCACTATTTGAAACAGTATATTTGCTCTTTCTTCTTTATCTGCGATCGGCTCGCCATTTTCTTCCTCTCGCTGCTCTTGTAGGAGCAGAATATCGCAGTAACCTTCACTTGTGAATATTTAATGACGCAACAATAATATTTGCGAAGGTTCAAGACATTTGCGAAGTGAAGTTACGAAGGTTCGCAAGATAATTCTCAAATCCGAAATGGCGGGACAACACAACTGTCATCTTTTGTAAAATCATATAAATAGCCATTTAGGCATGAGAGGAAGGGAGAGGTCTTTTTGAGAGAGAGAGATAATTTTAGGAGGAGAGAGAAAAGGTTAGGAGAGATTTTATTTTCTTTATCATCTTATTCCCCAAAAAATTCTAGAGCTCCAAATATTCTTTAATGGAGTTTTAATTTTACAATCATGTAATTACATACAATCACTAGTGAAGAACCGTGGATGTAGATCACATTGATCGAACCACGTAAAAATCTTTGTGTCACTTTTATAATTTTAGTACTTTAATTCTTAGTTTCATATCAAATTAATTAGATTTAGGAATCATTTTAATGGATTCTTATGAGGGTGTAGTTGTGAGATAATCCGCAACTACAAGATTCATCAGACATCCTATAACTCTTGAGTATTCAAGTTAAGATACTCCACTACCCTTATTTTTCTTGAGTCTACAAGAATAATCGTACGGAGTACAAGCATGCTTACAATCAGACTGATTGTATCTCTTAAGAAAAATTCAACATAATGAGAATGACTAAGACACTAAATGTTGGATTATCTTCTAATCCTCATCCCTAAGATTACATCAAAAGGGCCTAAGTCTTTTAAGTCAACGTTCTCATTCAGGGCATGTTTTAGTGGAATTAATCACATCTATGTTTGTATCAAGTATAACCATATCATCAACATACAAGCATACAATCACACAGGAATCCTTAACAAAGTTACTTGTAAATATACTTGTCAGATTCATTAACTTAAATCCACTACACATTATTACATGATCAAATTTTCCATGTCACCATTTACGTGCTTATTTGGAACCATACAAATATGAACCCGATGGCCAATATATCTAGCCCATCCTCTTTCCTATGTTTTCCATCATTCTTTTCCTCTTTTCTTCGTGGGGTGAAAATCCTAGCAGGCAGTGTCAAGTTTGTAGACCGCATAATTATTTCTTATTAACTAGATATCCATTGTAACTTCCGTGGAAACTAATTTTCTTTACCGATCAAAAAAAAAAAAACTTCCGTGGAAACTCTGTGTTACGGCGAAACGTAAAATATAAATCTTTGGATTTCTTTACTCTTTCAATATATTCTCCTTTTCGATCAAAAAATCAATAAATAGAAACCTTTGGATTTCTTCGAGGATTGCTCTTGTTTTTTCACACTATAACCGCTCCGTATAGTCTAAACGGTCGTACAAATATATAGTGCTTGAAATAAGGCACACACATATGGCATCATTATTTTATTGGCATCCTTCTTAGTGTAGAGCTTGTTCAGGTGAAGAAATATGCTGAAAGTAAAGAGATGGGTGAGATAGTCATTCTATTAAGAGAAACCTTTTATTTCGTGCACACCATCAATGGTCAAAAAGATAAGAAGCAAATAGGAGTAAGTGTGTACATTGGTAAATGACTTTTCTGGATAAAAAATTTCCGATGCCGGGATCCAGTCAACATCTTATGTATATGTACCCCTTTTTTTTGCTTCTTATCCCTTTCTACTTGAAAATTATCTCATAGTGGTCTTAGTATGACTGTATATTTTATTTTATTTTGACTAAAAATGGAAAATATTACTTTCAACAAATTTCTTCATCTGAACAAGATTATTCACAATAACAATAAAGACCGAGGAGAAAACTATCCTTCTCAACATCACTCTAGGAATTGCGTACCGAACCCCATTTGAATATGAGCCTCTTAACTTCATTTATGATTTCATCTTTGTCTTTATTTCTTTTCTTGTTCATAACTCTACCTTTTCTTTCCATACAAATTGCCACAGAATAGCAGCCGGGATAAGAGGCCATATTTTCCTTCCTCTGTGCTTCCCTTTGACGTCTAGGCACTCTTACAAATGTTCTCCCACGGTAAGTTTGTAGATTCTTATGATCACCTATTGTGCCAAGAAATAATGGTCTACATTGATTGGTGTGACTTCACGTGAAAGCAATTAAAGGACATCACACAATTCTGATTTTGCTGCCCCGGTTACATCTCATTACTCTACTCACTCTAGATGTCCAAACGATTAGATAAATGATACATGACTAATGTCCTGCCTTAGTCTAGTCTACTCGCTGTAGGTGTCCAAACGATTAGACGAGATAGGACTAGACCCTTCAAAGCAAGGTTTTGAAAGCATGAAGTATTTGGACAGTGGTTATAAGAGCATCTCCAATGCTAAGGGTGGAAGTCATCCTATATAGGGGTCTTATTAATATTTTTTTATTAGGGGTGATTCCTATGTGGCTAAAACAAATGAAAATTTTACATTTTACCTCAAGTTTCATCTCCAATGCTAAAGTCTTCCTACCCTAAAATAAATTTTGGAAATTGGTCATAATTATGGGGAAAAAAAATCTTTGAAATTATCACCCAGTAACAATATTTTCTTATTAAAATAAATCATTTTGGAATAAAATATTGGTGATGTGTCAATAGACCCAGGGTCATGAAGAAGGTGAAGATATGACCTTCTCCTTTACCCCTTCTCATGAGTTAGCATCCTTGTCATGATTTTCATTAACCTTGACCTTAGCATTGGAGATTAATTTTTGGTTTAAAAAGTATTAAATCCTAGGTGTCATGTCTTTTTAAGACCTTCACCCCTTGCATTGGAGATGCTCTAAACGAACCGAGGGGGGAAAACTAAAACAAAACCGCCTCTCACAGATTCGTTTTTTTGTGTGTGGGTCCCAGTGGGTCCCGCCCAATTGAAAGACGTGCAGGGGGTGAGTATGTGAGAGGCGGTTTTTTGTGTGGTTTAATTCTCGGTTTGTTGAGAATTTTTGTTTTCATTTTTAGGAAGCGATGCGTATGTCGAAGCGTCGCTTCCTGGTTGATGTTTGAAGCGGATGTTTTCTTATGAAAAAATAAGTCGTAACTAATAGTATAAATTTATTAGGAAGATAATATATGTCTATTTTTTATCAAAAGCAAAGCGCGACTACAAGAAACTTAATATATTGCAGCACCCAATGGTTATGGCATAAACCCCTACTAGTGTCGCGATAAACTATGTAGCAATAAGTCTATTGCTGCACCCAATTTGTATTACTGCAGCAAGAAGTGTCTTTTTCAGGGCAGTCAGATGTCGCTTGACAAAAGTCTAAGGAGCTACAGAATGATGATGATGTGTTCCCTAACCCGATTATTGTGTGATACTTGAGAGAATGGTGTGCGGTCACTGTGAAACCAATAAATTATTTCACTATAAAAAAATAAACCCACAAAGTATGAGGTTTAATGGTTTATGATTACATAATTGATATGATAAAGATTATATCCACTGCCAACGAAGAGTATTATTATTTTTCTTTTGAAATATCCATTCACATAAGTGGTTTACGTCACTCTAAAATGCATGTACCAATCAAGATATATCCCCACAAAGTATGAGGTTGATGATAATGTCATCGCGCTCTCTTCCTAGTATATGAATCAGGTATATCTATGTTAATTTAAGTTACTATACGTCTATACCTAATAATATATAAGGTGAAATTGTATTTTGCACCGCATTTCACGTGATCAGTTGTTTGTGCACCATATTTTAAAGTACAAAAAGTCTTGATGTACCGCATAAAAAACAATGTATAAACCGCACTCTCACATGATTTTTTTAATGGGTCCCGTAGTATTCAGCCGGGACCCACCATTACCCTATAAGGGTTCAACATGTGTACTTTGGGGGTTAGTTTGGGAAAACCACGGCTTCTGTGTGGTTTTTTGAACGGTACGTGTAGAAGAGATGTTTAAAGTATAAAAGATGTAACACAAGTGCGACAAAGGATACAAAATGATGACGTTATCATGAAGACAAAATGATGACGTTATCATTGATAGTGATACCTTTGGGGTTATAACTCTCGGATGGTAAATTATTTTGTGTAACAAGACTATCATAATTAGGGGCATAACTGGAAAGAGTGATCTAAGAACTTGAACCATGCATATATAACCTGGACGGAAAACAAGAAACTGATTCTTGACCTATATAACCTGGACGGAGGAATTATCTTTCAGTTTATTAGTGGTGTCTGCTGTAGAGGAAAGAAATGGCGTTTTGAGGTTAACTTAATTTTTATCCTAGAATTTTAATTGATGAATATCTAGTTATTTTTTTATCATGTTTCTTTAATCAAGCATATTCTTCTTTTCTTTTCTTTTCATACTACTGTGTGTCTTTATTTTTACAAAAATGCTTGGTGAGCCGAGCAAAAAAACTACATAAAAACAACACTCTCACAACCAAACCTTTTGACTGGGTCCCATGGCATTCAGCCGGGACCCACTACTCCCCAATGGGTTCATCGCAGCCCTTCATAGGGTATATTGTTTTTGTGGATTTCAAAATCTCGGTTCGCTAAGAACTACTGTTATTTTTATTCATTCTTGCAAATATATTTTGTATTCCAGGAAATATTAGTCGATCAAAGTTGAGGTGAGACAATTTTTTTCTGAATGTTCTCTTGATTGAAGTTAAAATACACTTATCCTTATGAAACAAAACTAATACTTGAATCAAAACTCGTGCGTTCTTGAGACTCTTCTGAAAGCCTAGACCCTAGAAAACTCTTTGTGTAGCACCTACTCCGACATACAACAAATGGCATCGTTTGACTCCGAGGAAGATTTAGCAATCACCCAAGCATGGTACGCCACAACTCGTCCGTCAACTATAGATAACAGTTCGGGGGATTCCATGTGGTTGAATATTTTTAATAAATTTACTCACGATTATGGGAACCCGAAAGGAAGAACTGCTCAACAAATCGAGCAACGACACGACATCATCCTAGATGCGGTGGTTGAGTTTTTAAAAATTAGACACCAGATTGCGCATGCTACCCACAGTAGATTGTCCCCTCAACAACTCGTAAGTATCTTTATGATTGATTCGACACAATCAACTCTTTTCAATTTTTATGTACAAAAAGTCTTGATGTACCGCATAAAAAACAATGTAAAAGTGTTATTAATGCAACATACGCTTATGACAATTATAATTGTTACAAACTGTTTTGTGAGAACTATAGGTATTAGATAAGTACTCCCTCCGTCTCAAATTAACAGTCCTAATTGATTTTGTCAAAATATTAAGGAAATACTATAAAATATCGTGACTAACCCTTGACTAGCCCTATTTATTGTTATGTTGTTACCAAAACTAAAATTAATGGCATTAAAAACAAACTTATACTGCTTTTATTATGGAGTCCATAATTAGAACGGGATGTAAGAATAAGTAGAAGTTTTATTAAATTTTTTATAACTATCCATAAATGTTTTTATTGATAAAAGGAATAACAATTAACACTGTAGATTTATTCCTTATATATGATGATAATATTTAAGATTTTAATTAAGTTTATATATATATATATATATTTAAATATTATTATAATATTAAATATTATTACATAAGACTAGTTGGAAGCCTAACAAGCTAAGCTCCAACGACATACTACTACATTAATTGAACAGGTTGCTGTGTTAACCTACCAGCGAGCCTCATGGGTAACCTAGCCAAGGGAGACGAAACAGGGGTGTGTGTGTCTGTGTGTGAGGGAGGGGGGGGCTGAGATTGTGTCACAAGGGAGGGAAAACTGACACTACCTTCCATGTTAATTCCTTCAATATTACGCCATTGGGGACTCGAACCTAAGACCTCCTGGAGCGCATTAAACTTTGGAGAACGGAGATGACCAGCTGAGCTATGGGCCCGTTCTAAAAATAAATGGTATATTAAAAATGATTTTATGATTATAAAAAATAAAGGGTATATTTGATATTTTAAGGGAAATGTATATCTATAAACCGAAAGTGCTACAATTCCACCAGTCGTTTCCACCATTATTTTCCCCCGCTAGGTGGCTTCATCCACACCCTAGATTCTACCCATTTTGGTCCCCATTATTATTGAAATCCACCAACGTCTGCACGACACATAAGCGGTGGACAAGAGTTTTCACAGTTGTCCGGATATGGGACAAGAGGTGGCATCTCCTGGGATCATAGATTAGCAGGGGTGTGCAACCACGGATGGGCACCAAGTCGCTTACCCTCTCCTTTTCTTCTTGTCCCATATCTGGACTATCTTTTTACCTTTAGTTTTGTCCCATGTCTAGCATTTTCGGAAAAAAAACAGCGGGGACAGATAAAAAAATACCGAAGCTGCTAGATATACCCCAACATCATACCCCAACATTTTACACCCCTATGTGTATCAACCGTAGATTTCATCTCCACCTTACCCCACCAGAGAAAATAGGGGGTCCGCTTTAAAAAAGAGCTAATAGAAACTTGACACATAGTGGGGTAAAATTTTGGTGTACACTTTTTGGTGTATATCTAGCATTTTCAAAAAAAGACATACCAAAATAAAAACTAGGACAGAGAAGAAAAAAAAGAGACATTGTGAGTATCTATAAGATGTGGATGTTTTAACAGCCATGATACACCTACCGAAGACTTTGTACCGCAAAGTGTACTTTGGGGCATCCAACCGTCTGTGAATGACTCTAAACATGGGGATAGGAAGTGGTCCCCACCCCACCCCTCACATAATGGTTCACGGTGCTGGCTGCGGTGTAAATTCTCGGTAGATATATCATTTTTGATGTTTTAATATTAATGCCAAGTTAAAATTTTACAACGGGAGCATCTACAGCTGGACAATATGCATAGTCCAAATCTTGGACATGATGTGGCACAATCTTAATGGTTGGGAGGGAAATGATTCTAACATCGGGATTAGTAGTGGGGTGAAGAGGGGAATGATGAAAGGTCCAAATTTCTTGTCCCATATCTGGACAAGTTTTGGGCTATGCCTATTTTCCCAGCTGTAGTCGCTCCCATAACAACCGAGAATCTAACCTAAAAAGATGGATAAAAAGTCCTAAAAAGTTTTTCTTGATAAGAAAAGAAGACAAGATGGAGATAGATAGAGATTAGGAGTTTGATTGATGGCCAGTTGAAGGTGGATGTGATAAGAGATGGTCGGGGATGTATTTTATGGAAGGATGTGAAATGAAGGTTTTGCATAGGTTCGTCCGTTGGAGAGAAACTGATATGAAGGTGGCAAGGGTATTGGACGGATGCTTCAGATGTTGATGTGACGTATGGAGATCTCGTTGGATGTTGAGGAGCTTTTCTGGGTGTTGATTGTTGAACGGTTGTAGATGTTGGGTCCTTTAGGAAAGTCTTCTTCTAGGCCCATATATTCTTCAAGCCCACTTCTAGTTTTAGGTCGTGCCAGCGACACTCTTCACTTGTGGATGACAGGATGAGTTCCAATTGCATAGCAATTTCCCTAACACATGAGGTACAGTTACACATTTTTCATGCTTGTTAAGTCGAAACTGGGAGGGGAAAAAATTGTTCATTCCATATGAATCGAATTGCGCTTACACGGGCGGTACAGTTACACAGGTGATAATACCCCAAAATATAGTCGACATTGAGACTTTTGTACGCATATTTAATTTGTGGCGGTACGTGCAAGCGCTGGACAAACTGAATAAGAATATATTGATGGTAATACTCTTGTCATTAACTTATATTAGAAAATCTAAACATAACCTTATTACTAACTAATAAAGACAAATTGACAGTAGTAATTCTATAAATCAGTTACTATGTTAGATCAATATTGTCACTACACGTCTCCGATATTCATCCGAAATCTTCTAAGGAGACGCTGATCTTCATGTGCGGGACTATGTTAATACATGTTA
The DNA here is from genome assembly GCA_023529315.1 of Papaver bracteatum. Lineage (NCBI taxonomy): Eukaryota > Viridiplantae > Streptophyta > Magnoliopsida > Ranunculales > Papaveraceae > Papaver > Papaver bracteatum. Next base: position 1,642,294 of record JAJJWX010000572.1, on the reverse strand, counting down.
CAAATGGTATCGTTCTCCATATTTCCCTCAATGTTCCTGTAGATTTATCATAACACGATATGCATCGATTTTCCCACAACAGGATGCCGTTGTTATTACCCAGAGAAATCGGGTTATAAGTTGGCCAATAATTCTTTTGCTTTGGTAAGTTAATGCTAAACCGGCGTCTCCAAAGCAAATGTCCGGGTTCATCGGCAGGTGAGGCGAAATCATTGTTATTCTCGTCTAGCGTCCAGAAATCTATACGGTTCTCTTGCTGACAATGCATGTTGTATACGCACAGAGTAACCCCAAACAATATCATCCCAACGGATGGGAATTGATCCACAGGGAAATTACCCCCAGGTATATGATTGGGCGGTAATGAATGTGTGATGAACATCTCACTCCTCAAATTGAAAGACAATAATGTCTTAATTGCGTCCTTGTAGTCCAATAAAAAAATGCACCCATTCGCATATTCACCTGATCCACCTCCACAAAAACATACATAAATATGTTCAACATTTCTCCATCCCATCTTATCGCCAAGGGTTTTGACTTCCAATTTACCGTCCGAGTCAATTCGAACAACCTTGTATTCATCAGAACTTTGACAGTAGCCGAAACCTCCTAACATGTTTCTGCATCCAACGAATTCCACCGGAAGCATATATTTTTGTGGGAGATGAATGTACTGACCTTTTTCTGGATTTATAATATAAATAGGATCTTAGATGTTGTCGTGGTAAACATAAAAACACACAAGACCGTTGCAAGACCCGATAACTGGGTGTGATAATCTTTTAAGTGGTCCATCATCCTGGTGGCTGTTAGTTACGATAGTGTCGTAAAGTTCCGTGTTCATATGCTCGCTGTAAATGAGTTGAGATCCAAAGTCATTTCCCGAGCGTGATGTGATACAGAACAGGTGACCAAATTTGGTGTTATCAAGGATGGCCCTCCAGTTGTCGCATACAGATTTTATGTGAAGAACACAATCTGTTGTAGGGAGTCGACCTAATATCTGGGTAGCGATTTCTAAAGGAAACTTTTCCATCTGTTTTAGTATTATTCTGATCTGCAGAAGGGATATGGTGGATTATGATTATGAAGAGCAGAAGAGGGGACCAGTGTAACTATAAATAGACAACCACAGGGACGGAGCCAGAATTTTTTTCCAAGGGGAGCTAATTTACAAAACATATATTTTAGGTGGGGGGCTCATTAGGAATTATTCGTCCAAATTACAAAATAGGGTGGGCGGGGGCCACCCCTAAGTTGCACTTAGCTCCGTCTCTGGAAAACCATTCAATGGTTTGTAACGTTTAGTGTAAGTTTGTGTCCATTTGAACCCCAGGCAGTGGTTATATAGGGCAGGCATGGGTCCCTTGCAAGATCTCTTTGTTTGTATGGAGGATGAGAAGTTACTGCTTGATATGAGTAATAAACAGCGGGATCTTCTAGCAACAACCCTTTTTTGAGATAAGACGAAACGTCCGCTTTTCGCCCCGGTCTCACTGTATCCGATGCTTACTAGTAACAAAAATGTTTGGTGTATCGCACGGTGCAGTACCGTGATTTTGGTGTGAGAGGAAAAAGCACTGATGGGCTCCACCAAACACCCCACCCCACCTGCTAATCACCCCAGGGCTTCCCTAAGCCGTTGGATCATTTCGTTGTGCAGATCACGGTACAAAATCATTGTACGTGTATCATTGCTGTACTAGTAATCCATCAGAAAAGACGTTTTCTGTAAAAAAATAATAATTAACTATCGAGTCTGCCGCCTAGTTAGTAAGTTCGCGAATAATACTCGTACAATTCCCGAATCCGTCCGTATTGACTGTATCTCTAATTTCCAGCTTACAACGAATTATACACGTATTTACGAATTACCGAATCATACGCCCCGTATAATCCTTTGCCACATCATCACTAAATAATCATTATTTATTATATTTTTGACTTTTAAAAATTTACATACACTAATCTGATTCCAATACCATCAGCGTTCATGTTATATGCTGATTGGGATGCACAAATTATATATAGTTGATGTCAAGAATTAAACTATAGTATTTTAGTAGAAATTATATTTAAAATGATTTTTTAACAGGTTAATTTATTTCGAATTTCGTACGCTGAATGCATATCTCTAAAACGAATTATACACGTAGTATGCCGTTCCGTACACGAATCGTTGACCGAATTTAAATTTTACGAATCCGTATAATACTCTTACGTATCCCATACCAAGAATTTCTACGTCTACGAGTCTCTCTGAAAATGCTTTACGTACCGTGTAAATGAACGATGCAAAAACCGCCCCCTCACATGGGGGCGGGTCCCGCATGGCAGGGAATTAGCAGGGGGTGGGGTCATTGGAAAGTTTGTGAGAAGCCTGGGTTTTGGCATAGTTTTTGGTGCGGTTCATTAGGAATTTTTGAAAATTTTATAAGCTAATGTACACTTAAATAGATGTTAACAAAAAGTTTCACTCCACAATTCAGAATAAATCAACTTTTTCTATTAAAAAAAGGTCATATGTAATCCTAAGTTTATTAAGGTGAAAATAAAATATTTCACCGAAAAAAAGGTGAAAGAATATGCTTCCACACAGAAACTTTGTAAAAAAAGTTTCGCCCCAGAGTCCATATTCAGAAAACTCAACTTTTCACTTAAACAACTCACGGTTTGTAAAGGCTATGATTCCGGTAAAAAAAGTGGGAAAAGCAGTCGTGTTTTCCATATGTCATTCTCAGTTACAAAATAGATAGGATTGTGTAAAGCATAACCTATGAAACTGAAGACATATATCATAATAAATTGGATACCTCCGTCCAAACTTAGATGACCTAGTTGCAGTTTGCACAATTCTTAAGGAAATGAGGAAATGGGAATATGTTTAAGTATTTTATACCCTTATGGATAATAACAAATAAAATTTAGAAATTATTTAACTTTTAAAACACTATTTTTTTTGTAAACTTTATACCATTGAAGAACGTAAGATTAAGGAACTATAGAAATACAGATGTTAAGAGTTATAAGATTAATTAGATGCTATTAGCGATCTCGCAAACACATTAAAATTAGTTTTTTACATGTTAAATCCGATCTCACAAACACATAAAAATTAGTTCTTCACAGTATACTATAAAACTAAAAAAAAATAAAATAGAACAGCTGACCATTTTCAGTACGCATTAATTCAATATCACTAAGTGCTGGTTCATTGAAAGGAAAGAACTCATGGTTCTCTTTGTTCGGCAAGTAATTAAAAACGGATGTGCTAAACTATCCCATCTTACTTACCGTTCTCACTGTCATCGTCTCCACCATCACCATCCTCACTATCCTCATCCTTATCCTCAATATCCTGACCTTCTTCTTCATACAACCAAGGTCCATAACCTCTCTCACTCTCATCCTCCTCTAAAGTTTTAGCATCAACAGAAACCCTTGAGGGCACTTCTCCTACATACACAACACTGTTAGCAATATAATTCACAATACACTTCTCACCAATGGGTACTTCAAGTAACTCACTATTAGAACAACAATCCTTATCATGACCTAGAATACCACATCTGTAATATAGCTTTTTAGGTAAATTATCATACTTTAGAGACACCCAATACACTTCATTAAGTTTCCTTGAAATACACAACCAAAAACCAGTAGCCAGTCTCTTAGTAACATCCACAACAAGTCTAATTCTCAGGAAATTATTTCTCTTCTTTTTTTTCTCACAAAGTTCGACTTTTAAGACTTGATAATCAATAACTTCGCCAATTTTAAAACCCAAGTTTTCTGTAATCGTGATCCTTGGTATGTTATGCACTTGGATCCAGAACGGACAAGTAGTGAACTCAATCTTAGGAGGAGGTACATTAGTGTTTGTACCATACCCAAATGGCGTGTGTATGGGTTACACGTGCTTATAATAGAAGCGGTATTCCGATTCATCGTGGGAATTGTTCGGTTTATCAAGGAAACCGAACGGGTTATTTGGAAACCCGAATGACTTATCGTAGGAGCCTGGACTTGGTTTATTATAGAAACCAGAGTGTTATTGTGGAACCCGCATGGCTCATTATGGGAGTCTGGACTTGGTTTATTGTGGAAACCAGAGTGTTATTGTGAATATACATAGGGCTTATTATGGAAGCCCGAATCGGTTTATAAAGGAAACACTTGGATTATTGGTGAAGCCCAAAGATCCATGGGTAAATAGATTTCATGGAATAATGGTTAAATATTATTTAAGATAAATCCTGATAGGAAAAGGGATAATTATCTTAAGTAGTAATGGTTATTCATGATAATAGTTATCCAAGAAAATAGGATTATGATAAACATTAGGGTTTATCATGAATCTAGTCGGTATTTGGGGTTTATACAGATGAGGGTAGTTATTAGGATAACTGATGAAACCCTAAAGCTACATCTGTTTTTGCCTATAAATAGAGGCAAAATCCCAACACAAAAGGTACGCCATACTATTTTCTTCACAATAACTACTTGCATAGAACATCCGCTGATTTTAGCATCGGAGTGTTTTTGCAGGTACCCCCCTCTTTTGATCAACCTTTGGAGAAACCATACCTACGGCTGAGGATCGATCGACTTTCCCGCATCTCGAAGATCGTTGGAGCGTTCGATTTTTGCACCAACATCTTTTGGCGCCGACTAAGGGGAACACGAGAAAGGGATTGTGTTCTCTGAATATTTTTGAAACTAGGGTTTCAAACCATTGTTCATCGAAACTTACTGTTCACGGAGCAATTACTGTTTAGCGAGATTACCGTCAACGGAACAGTTACTGGTATCCGAAAAGGCACTGTTCACCGAATAACTACTGTTCACCGAAAAGTAGACGGAAAGGTTACTGTTCGGGGAGTTATAATCACATGTACGCAACTTTTAAAGAAGTTGCAGTAAAGATTTATTAACGCACATAAGGTTACAGAAGCTTCAGAACTCCTTGTGGAAGCTGTTGAAACCTCTAGAACGCGTAGAAAAGGTTGTTGAAAATAACTTTTACAGAAAGTTGCGGGAAGTAGAGAGAGTCATAAGAGGTGCTACCAAAGTGTGAAGAGAACGTCTAAAGAAAACTAATGGAGGCGATAGCTGCAAATCATCCAGGGATGAATGAAGATGTACCAAATCAGGGTCAACCAAATCAGCAGGTCAATACTCGAGCCATAAGGAGTGCTATTGTCCAAGGTGACAATGAAAGGGATGGTGCATCAGCGTCGCATCTACATGCCAATGATCCACCTGAACAGTGTGGTCAAACCAACCTTCATTCGAGTGCACGAGTTAACAACCCTCAAGTCGAACGTGAGAGCCTTCCACAGCAGACGCCGGTTGATTTGACGGTTCGTGAACGATTGCAGCAGCTGGAAAGGGAGAACAAACGACTCAAGGTCGCATTGGAGAAGAGAAGGGAGTTGGAAGCACCAGCTATCTCACGCTCGGGAAGCGGAAGAACAAATCACCTGGAGTTTGATAATTCACGAAGATTGAACGGAGTTATTGATGATCGTTGGCAGGATGACGGGAGAAGAACGATATCTGCTACAGAATAAACCTTTAGGCTAAGCGGTTTATTGCCAATGCTGTAGTATTTCCTGGAACTACCTTTGTGTTATCGAAAAGTAATCATCTAACACGATACCGCACTCTCAGAAAATGTTCAAGACAAACAGTATCCTCAAAAAGGTGTCTCTTACTCTTTTCAACATCAGTTCGACTGATTCCAACTTACATAAGGGGATACTCGGTACCCCATCAATCCAGATTCCGTATTGTAGAAGCTGCTGGTGCTGACGTAATTGTAGAGGAGCCAGCTCCTATCGTTGAAGGAGGTGAGGCTGGAACTTCAGAAGTTCCACCAACTACTGGAGAAGATGGTGAAACGCCCCCAGCTGCAGATCCCGTTGTTACCCCTACGTCTCAATCTAAACGTCCAAGACCTGCGCGGAAAAGTGACATGCCACCATTAACGAATGAGGAACTGGTTCCTGGCGCGACTTTTACTGAGATGTTGGCAGTGTTGTCTCTATTGGGCAAGAGGTTAAGGTTAAGTTACTTGAAGCAAATACTTCAAATGGACATATTTCTCTCAATATGGAGTGCATTGAGAATGTGGGACGTTTGTTATCGCAAAGGCTAAGAGGACAACTGATAGAAGCCTCGAGAAGATTAGCACGAGCGGGGAGATCGCCATTGGACATTCCGGTGGCATTCGAAAGGGTGTTTGGAAAGTCCCTTGCTGCTGCACGACGACTGAGAGTGTAAGGAACACATCTACCCCCACGAATCATGGTTGTGTGACGTACATGACCAATGTTCTATGAATTATTCTTGGAATCGTTGATTTCTTTTGGTGAAGCATTCTGTGCATCAAAAGAAGAGAACAAGAACGTGAATAAAGATCCATTCCAATTTTCAGTCGAAATAGTTGTGGTTTAACACACCACTCGTTCATGGGACAAGGCCCAACAACGCCTGATCTGTATAATCACTGTATATACATTTGTATATTTTACTAGACACAGTTCAAAATGCTCCTCATTCCACATTAGCTCAAGCTTTGCTGTTAAGGAATGCATATGGCAGAGCAAGGTGCTCGATTTTCGCAGCCAGAGCTTAGTTCGGCAGGCGGCGGTTACAATCTTATAGGAGCAACCACTTATTTTTCTTACGAAAAGATACGAAGGAGTGTTGTAGACTTAACGTGAAGAATTCGTCAACAAGTTAGTGAAGTTGGAAAGGTTGATGCCAGTTTTGTAATACATGGATGCTTTGCTTTACAACAAGTTTGGGGTATGCACTTCCCTGACGATTCAATCGGTTGGGACCTCAAAGATATGTATGTCAGGGCCAATAGGTATTGGAGAGCTGAGAAATATAAATAAAGAAAAGTTGTAACATGAAATGAAAGGGTCTTCAAATTTACCTGAAAGAAGATGGATGCTCAAGGTCCTAAAGATATCCTACAGAATGGCGGATGGCAGATAAAACCTTTAAAGCGCCAACAACTATTCTTTGTGGTCGTTGCGGTCATCCTATGATTCATAGGGTTCCTCCTCACTAGGGTCATACGGTTCTTCATGTATGTAATGATTGATAGCACATTCTTCGGACTCGTTAGCTTGGGAGCGTTTAAGAGTGAAGGCATGGATTCTCTCCCGATTAGCTAAAGCCTCTGAATGAAGTTTCCCAGTACTCCGGAGGAGTGAAAGACCCTGCATGAGCACTTATTTAAGCATCGATAGGAATATAGAAGTTGCAAAAAGAAAAACATGTAGATGAAAGAAAATACACATACCGCAAACTGAAGTTGCATGGCTCGGTCGATAACTTAGGGAATGCCGGTCATAAAGTCATAGAAGTGGATATCCCCAGGCAGCATACCAGTTCGAGCTATACCACAAGCGACGGCATGATCTCTTATGGCGGAATCACTGGTAGTTATGACCAAACCTACAGGCTACAAGATAGGCAGGAAGGGATCACCGGATACTGGCAAGCGTTGCCGAGGTGTCAACATAGGAGGTGGTGTGGCTGGAGAATAGTGAGGTGATGAAGGAGTGCTATTAGCATGGTTGTCACCATCAGCATCGTCGTCACTTTTGATTATTATGGGAGGTACGACTTATGTCTCCATGGTTACAGCACGGTTGGAGGGCTCAGCATTGAACGAGGCGGTAGCATCTGAAAAGGAATTGGAAAAAATCTCTTATTGTTGTAGGACGACTGATGGTATAAGGCCGTCCACCCACGCGTTTCCTGGAAGTATGGTGTAAAGGTCCAATGTTCTTTGAGTCACTGTTGTGATTATCGTGTCCCTTTGGTGAAGTCATACTGTGCATTCAAGAGCTGAAAGAGAAACGTATAAGAAATTTATAAACATCTAATATAAAGAGATGTTTATGTATTAAAGCTGGGGAAGTTATGAGAGAAAGAGTAATATTCCGTACCTGATCACTGCAAGTTCTTGAGGAAGTTATGGTAATGTATAAACGCAAAATCAAAAGATTTCCAGTGGACTTGTCTTGTTAGGAAGGAAGTATGTCCAGGGAATAAAAAAGGAGCACTTACCCAAACAAGCTAGCATGGAAGGAGATATAGCTGCAGATGTGATTTTACGGAGATATTTCATCCATATTTATACAGAGAAAGAGCGGTGACGAATAAATAGAACGGACTAAGAATTCGAGAAGGAACAAATTTTCTTGGAGTTCTAAGGATGGCCGGATTCTTGAGTCTATTAAGAATTAAATTTTTCCCGGCGACGGTGATGACTAATTTCTATAGGAATCTATATCGATGAAGTTAAGTCTGAGGTATACGCGGAAAAATGATTGTGCTGCATCATCTCAAACTATTCTGGAGGGGACGTGATCTTTTTGAATAATAAACACGTGGGCTCACATTAAAGATGGTGTCTTTTGAAAGGTGCACCATTTTTACGCGGGGTTCACATTCACAACTTTATGCGGGACCAAATACTCATTCGCCAACGAGTTTGGCATTGGGAAGACAAGTACGAAACATACTACAATTGGGATGTTGGAAAATGCCCTTGGTGATTAAGGAATCGTGGTTTATGAGATAGAAAAAGTGCATCTTAGGCACTACGACTATGAAGCCATGGTTGGGGCACATCTATGCAACAAGCTGGCTAGGGCCACGGAAGGTTTCTCGATCAACGGTATAACACGAAATAGAATGAGCCAAGGAAACTAATTCTTTCTTTTATTTTCCCGCGGGCGAATCCAAAAAGAAAAATTACAATGGAACCAGAAATAAGATGGCAACGGAAAGGATACCTGATTATAAGCCCAAAGCTATCTGGCAAGTGAGGAACGGATATAATAGATCTAGTTCCTGCTTCACGTGGGGGCGTCTTTTTTACTTGACAATATCTCTATAGATATTGGGGGCGGCTAAGTGTCGCCAAGCATGCAATCAAAGGCAACTTGTTTTGAGAAGTCGAAAAATAGAAGACATCTTTTTCAGTATCGATTCAAGCAATGGGGGCGGCTAGGTTTGGACGAACGAACGCCTTGGGAGGTAAATTCTCAATAGTTTGTCACATTATAAATTGAATTTATAATCACAGATGAGAACACATTTTGTATGTATTTATTAAAGAAATACATGCAACATTTTTCTATAAAAGAGAAAGACAAAGGCGAAGTATTTTGGTTATTAAGGAAGTTGTTGCGATGTCTTTCTAATAAAGAGAAAGGCAAGAACAAGATGTTTCAACATAATTAAGCTGAAGCTAAAATGGAGCGAAAGGAGCGAAGAAAAATTATTAAAGAAACTCATATGGATTATTGAGGAAGCCTAACCGGACTTATTAAGGAAGCCTGGTGGTTTATTAAAGAAACCAAGTCTGGCTTATTGAGGAAGCCTAACCAGAATTATTGAGGAAGCCCGGTGGTATATTAAAGAAACCAATTCTGGATTATTGAGGAAGCCTAACCGGACTTATTGAGGAAGCCCGGTGGTTTATTAAAGAAACCAAGTCTGGGTTATTGAGGAAGCCCGGTGGTTTATTAAAGAAACCAAGTCTGGTTATTGAGGAAGCTTAACCAAGACTTATTAAGGAATCCCGGTGGTTTATTAAAGAAACCAAGTATGGATTATTGAGGAAGCCTAACCAGACTTATTGAGGAAGCCCGGTGGTTTATTAAAGAAACCAAGTCTGGCTTATTAAAGAAGCCTAACCATACTTTTTGAGGAAGCCCGGTGATTTATTAAAGAAACCAAGTCTTGCTTATTGAGAAAACCCAACCGGCCTTACTAAGGAAGACCGATTGTTTATTAAAGAAACCAATACATGACTTATTATGGAAGCCCAATTTGGTTAATTGTAGAAACCCATATGGCTGATTATAGAAGCCTAGTTCGGTTTATTGAAGAAACCAATGGCTTATTATGAAAGAAAATGTATGAATGTCTTGTACACCAGAGGTTTTCGAATGTTCATTATTCACAGGCACAAGAGCGCTGAGTCAGAAAATTCTAGGCCAGTACGGGGACAAATAGGCAATCAATGTGCCAAGAAAGTTATGGGAGAAACCTACATTCGAAGTGAGGTATGTTCTCAAAGTCGACGCTGAGTTATTAATTTAATCCTGATAATTTTTCTATTAAAGAGATAAATTGGAGTGTTGTTCTATCAAAGAGAAAAACCAAGAAAACGCTGCAAAGATAAGGCTATGTTTTTATCTAGAAAGTTGACACTTATTAGAGAAGTGTCGAGTTCAAACAAGATAAGAAGGAGAAAGACTTGCAGAAGAAGTATTCCTTTTGGAATGAAAACAGGTGGGCTGGGACGTGAGTACGATGGATTTAAAGATTCCATAAGACGATAAAGGCCCACAAACATATTGGGTTTGGGTTTAATCTGAGGAGCTTTAAGTTTTGCACGCGGCTTCAATTGTTCTTAACCATTCGAACAAGTCGATGGCTAAGAAGGGGGCGATTTTTGTACCATACCCAAATGGTGTGTGTATGGGTTACACGTGCTTATAATAGAAGCGGTATTACGATTCATCGTGGGAATTGTTCGGTTTATCAAGGAAACCGAACGGGTTATTTGGAAACCCGAATGGCTTATAGTAGGAGCCTGGACTTGGTTTATTATAGAAACCAGAGTGTTATTGTGGAACCCGCATGGCTCATTATGGGAGTCTAGACTTGGTTTATTGTGGAAACCAGAGTGTTATTGTGAATATCCATAGGGCTTATTATGGAAGCCCGGATTAGTTTATAAAGGAAACACTTGGCTTATTGGTGAAGCCCAAAGATCCATGGGTAAATAGATTTCATGGAATAATGGTTAAATATTATTTAAGATAAATCCTGATAGGAAAATGGATAATTATCTTAAGTAGTAATGGTTATTCATGATAATAGTTATCCAAGAAAATAGGATTATGATAAACATTAGGGTTTATCATGAATCTAGTCGGTATTTGGGGTTTATACAGATGAGGGTAGTTATTAGGATAACTGATGAAACCCTAAAGCTACATCTGTTTTTGCCTATAAATAGAGGAAAAATCCCAACACAAAAGGTACGCCATACTATTCTCTTCACAATAACTACTTGCATAGAACATCCGCTGATTTTAGCATCGGAGTGTTTTTGCAGGTACCCCCCCTCTTTTGATCAACCTTTGGAGAAACCATACCTACGGCTGAGGATCGATCGACTTTCCCGCATCTCGAAGATCGTTGGAGCGCTCGATTTTTTCACCAACAATTAGGACTACACCACTCTTTTAAAAGAAGTACATATTGATTTTGAAAGACCAACCATGGTGCAGAATCCATAACCATCATTTTATCCTTTTCATTCTCGAACTTGATACTTAGACAATCATTATGAATCACTTGGATGGAGTATGGTGAGGTGAGATTAACCCATGCCCTATCGATCTGTTTGATTACTTCATCTGGGGTAAAAGAAATATTTTTATCAGTTATCAGAGTTGCACTAAGAATTGTGTTCTTTTCAGCTGCTGAATCCATTAAGAAAGGCTCTTCAATTGTGACAATGAATATCTAATTTTGTGTACTTGTTTTCATTTCTGTTTACCTCTTGAATATTACTCTACTTGATTAACGGGGTCTCTTCAATTGTGAGACATATTTATTTGTAGGGTGGAAAAGGAACGTTTGGGATTCGGGTAGGATCCAACTGTGTGGTGCCTTTGATATCGGGTTTACACGTAGTGATGTCCTTGGTGTAAGTTGTAACAGTCTGGTGCAATGTTTGGGATTACGGAAGTAACTTTAGTTAGTCTCCTACATATTCATATGAGACTTGATACATACACAACGGTTATACACCGTGAAATGCACAACGAGGGCATGTAGACTTTTCGTATTCATATTCATTGCATTTAACTCGATTGAATTCAAAAAATATTTAGAGACTGCAACACGTTTGTTATATCTTCTCTTTCTCAATATAGTCAACACGTTTGTTATATCTTCTCTTTCTCAATATAGTCAACACGTTTATCATTTACTCTCTTGGGTCCCACGCCATCACCATTTTAAATGCAGAGTAAAATTCTTAGGCCCTATAGATAGGTATCAAACCATTTCCAATGTGGTTTCTTCCATAACCTTGCTAAGGAATAGTTAAACACTTTGGTAGTGGTAGTTCCCAAGACCAATTACTCCTTTTCATACCTTTTCTTAAGCTAATAGGGGTCCTAATTTTGGGTATTCATGTGTCTACACGGTTTATAGGGAGTCCATTTGGACGGTTTGTAAAGAATTTTTCTTATTTTACCATTTGTCCTATTCCTACTACAATTTTCCATACACAATAAATGAGGGTATTTAAGAGAAAATTTATCTTAGAAATAGGAGTCGGCCTATGTAGTGGGACAAATAAATAAAAATCAAGATTTCGCCTGGTTTCAATACTTTAGTGGGATGGAAACTCTAGTATATACTGTAGTACAGTAGAAACTCCTTTAATTAATACTCGATTATTTAATAAACTCCCTTAAATAATAGTTTTAGCCAGTCCCGAGTCGGAGACAACGTGCCAAATTAATACTAATTCGCTAAAATTATAAGATAATACATTTTTTATTACCTATGTAGATGTGAAATGAAATATAAATTAATAATGGATTATATATATTCGATACATTAATGATCTACGAAGATATTTTGAAAAATGATTCAATTCTCTTCTGTTTTTTGCTAAAATCAATATCACATTGAATCTCATCTCTAAATTTTCTTATCATCGTAAGAATTTGTGGTGTTGTTTTCTCATAGCTCAACAAGAAATTATTCAGTGGTTTTGTGTTTATAAAAATATAATTTGATATTTATATTGTGTTTATATAGGAAATAAAAAATATGATTTGATATTGTGTTTATAAGAATATAATTTGATATTGATATTGTGATTATATATGAGATAAAAAAAGATATGGTGTGGTATTGTGTTTATATAAAATCTAATTATTTGATAATAAACTTATCCATAAGTTAATAAGATATTAATTAACTGATAAATTAATACGTATTAATTTATCGGTTAATTAATATCTCGCTTAATTAATAATTTTTGGTAGTCCCGACAGTATTAATTTATAGAGTTTCTACTGTATATTGATTATTGAGGAAGATAAGTTATGGTAAACGTGTTGCTATGTTGAAACATTTTTGAATCAAGTGATTGAGGCTAGATGCGTTAATTTGGTACTAACATGCGCACAAGAAAATTTTCGAAATTTCATTCAAGTCGCATCGTTCCATTTAATTCAAAAAATTTGTCTTTAGATTACCATTAAATTTTGTTAAGTTAAACAAATGAAAACAGAAAATTTCACTAAAATAGACTTCCCCAAAACAAACTGAACCCAACTTTTCGTCTTTTCTCTAAAATAATTTACTTGTTTTTCCTTTGTCAAAAAATAAAATAATATTTACTTGTTTTTCCTAAATCGTGATTATAGTAATATCGATTGATTACATTAAATTGATTATTCTAAAATCATCGATATAACTAACCTTATTTTATTTTTATGATTTAGGTATTTGAGAATTTATTTTGGAGAAGTGAGAGCGTCCACAATCATAGACCAAACCAAAGACTAAAACTAAACTAAAAACTAAAAAAAAATAGGTTTGGTCCGTGGTTGCACGCTACCATGATAGAGCAAAAATTTGGTCAAGCGTACTTTTAATATGCGCTTGACATTGAGCGGACATACAATGAGCGCCTCAATGGGGTGGAAGATTTAGTGTTCGCCCGGTTTGATATCAGGCGAAGATTTAAAGTTCACCCCATCACCAGGCGAAGATTTAAAGTTCGCCCCAATGGGGTGGTAGATTTAATGTTCGCCCCATTCCTTGGGTGGAAGATTTAATGTTCGCCCCACACAGGCGTACTTTGAAATTCTGCACCACTATATTTAGTTATACTCCAGCTTCTCGACCAAATTTACTCGTATTTACGCTATCTCTCTAACTAAAACCAAATAATATGGTTATACTCCTGCCCACTGCGATTGATTTTCAACTAAATATGGGGTTTACTCCATTTTTTACTCGTCCATTTTGGACGCACTGAGAACTCCCTTAGTTTCTTATCATTCTCTTTCTATTAGATATTTTGATAGGTTCCATTCTCTTTCCTTATCTCTTTATTTTTACAAAAATTCCTACTGAAACACACGAAAAACAAAGCCAAAACCGGTCTTCTCACAAACTTTCCAATGACCCCACCCCCCCTGCTAATTCCCTGCCACGCGGGACCCCTTCACCAATGTGAGGGGGCGGTTTTTGCTCATTTACACGGTATGTGTAGAACGACTGTTCTTTTTAGGGTGTTTTTCAGAATGGTCACTGTCCCCTAATTGGTTTCACAAAATCACCACACCTTTAATTAGTGTTGACAAAAGAGTCTTATCCCATCCGAGTTAACTGTTTGGAGAAAAACAGTCATGTTTTGGTCCTAAATACCCCTCCTCCATTGTTGTTGGTGACGAAATGTGGACGGCGACAGTGACTATACCCAAGAGAGGAAGCGGTGAACCCTTCTAGGGAATGTTCCGTAACGATCCTGAATGTGGGATGAAGGTCTGGTGCCATGTAACGATCTTGAACGCTTTCAATTTCAACAGTAGCAAAAATAGCAACAGCAGCAGCAAAAACGGCACCAATAGTAGCAACAAAATCAGCAACAACGGCACCAGCAACAGCACCACCAGTAGCAGACTAGTAGCAGAAACATCACCAGCATCACCACCCTTTATCCCAATTTGTTGAGGGACAAGTAGGTAATTTCCATGTCTGACTTAACTCTTACACGTGACATAATGCTCTCGTTAGCTGTCTAGTGACTGCTTTGCAAAAACTTTGTAACAGTGTGACTTATATGTAAACCAGGATTAAGAAGTGTGACTGTTTTTATAAATACTCTTCTTTTTATACTAACTACTAAGTCCTCATGTGTGACCTAATATTAAAGATAGGTTACACAACTTTTGGTGCAAAACATAAACATCACATGAACTAACGTACTAGTTCATGTGAAGAATATAAACTGCACATCGCATTAACTAACAATTAACTATTATATGCATGTTGGTTTACGTTATTATGCCCCAGATTCTATACAGTTTACTAATTGAGTTTCACCATCGTCATTCTTCTATTATTACAGCTGCTGCATAATTCCGCTATAAAATTTTAAGCTGAGAATTTCTGAAACATTTTGATTTGAATTGCTGAATGGTTATATTAACGGAAAATTGGTCATTTGTCCAAATATTTTTAAAACAAGTAAAAATTAGTATTGGTGAAAAAGATGTTTGCTTTTTTATATTTTACTCCGTAATTATTTATTTGGCCTCCCTCCCTGCCTTCCGGTTTTACATGATCTGAACAAAAGAGAAGGAAAAAGCCGTTTAATTCCTAAAATAACCCCTCAAAGGAAATGGGAACCATTTAGGGGAATTTTGGGTCACGGCTGAGTCAGATTGGTATTGAATGGATTCAAAAATTCTGTGTGGACTGAGAAAAAAACCACATAAGAAAACCGTCAGACACAGAGCCTCCCCCTGCACAACTTCCGAGGGGCGGGCCCCACAAATTATTATTATTTTTATTTTGTGAGAGGAGGTTTATTTTGGTAATTTTTTGCTTGGTTCGTTAAGAACCATTCGGATGGATTAGGATTCACAGCTTGTTTTTTCCGTACACAATAATATAATAGCCATGCCCATGCCTATTATAATTTCAAATATTATACTAACGGGGTGTTGCATATGCAAATTTCACTATGTACTGCAAAAAACATACTGCATCTACACAGGCAGTGCAAAAAGACAAATGCTATCCCACACGACCTTGCGGGATGGCTTCCCGCAAAGGCGGCTTCTTTACCGTTGGATGATCAAATCAACAGTTAGATTCACATTCAGGAAAGGACTGATAAGTGTAGAATACACCGTATTTACTATCTTTAGAGTTTATGCTTTCTTTGTTATTTATCTTGAAAATTATGTATTTTACGTGTGTTTTTGAGTTATTAGGTACTTGGAGTCGCACGGAGGAAAAGAAGAATAAATGAACCAAATTGAGCAAAAAGGACAAGATTGTCATTTCACAGGAAAACACTACCGGGATACGAGCCACGGTTAAAGGGAAACTCTCTCATAGGAATATTAAAAACAGGCCAGCTGATGTTAAGGGGCAACTTTATTTGGAGGTGTATTAAACAAAGCCCAGCAGTGCTTAAGGGGATGGCAACTGGATAGCCCTTATCAAGGTGATCGAACACTGGGTATAACCTGACTCCCATAACCCTAAAGTCGAAAGATTTCATCCTCTCAATCATTGTTTCCTCTCAACATACAGATAAATCGAGAGATGAAATTATTAACTGCTACTGATGAAATTGAAACATACAATTACACTTGATTCGACAAATTGTGGTATTGATTGACTCACAGAGATGATAAAGTTAGGGATCGAGAATAGACAAAGGGGATCTGTGATGTTTGGAAGATGGGTTTTGTTGAAGATCTATAGTTCTTGTTCGAGAATAAAGAATGGTGTTATTGTTAAGCCACAGATGGAGGAGAGAATCGAGATTGATTGGAAGGAGAAACTGAAGCTGCTGAATTCTATAGTTGAATTGAGAAATCAGAGTCAAGAAAAGGAGATCTGATATGGGAATTGAATCTGAGATCGAGATGGGATTCTGGTGATAAAATTGATATGGATTGAATTTACATCCATGGGAGTTGTGGTCGAGATTCAGTGATGCTGCTGCTTAAAGGGAATGGAGATAGAAGATAGGTTTCATGCTATTGCAATTAGATGCAAAAAATGGTGTTGTGAAAGTGGGTTGAACTGTAAGCATGTGGAAGCCAGAGAAGGTTCAGATTGAGATGCAAGGATGGAGGAATATTTAGGCTTGCAGTAAATGGATGGGTATGGTTCATATTCAGGGTTGAGTGAGGAAAGAAAAGACAGTGGTGGTGATATTCATGGTTCTATGTTGGTGGTACAGAATCAAAGCTGCAATTGTTGGTGATGTTGTTGTGAAGAAGATGCAGTTCAGCTAAAGTGGGTGTGATGGAGTAAATGGTGGTATGAGAAATCCAGGGAGATGGGTTTGCAGTTTATTGAAGGTACTGGTGATTATGAAGTGCAGTTAGAAGTTATGGCCTAAGCTGTGGTGGTCATGGAGGGTTCATGAGCTATAGAGAAGTTATGCTGTGTAAGCTGCAGAGACTGACGATGCTGCAGTTCAACTCAAGAGTGAAATAGCAGCATTTGTACATGGAGATGCTGCCACTGAATGCTTGAAATTGTGAATGCTTCAATTAGATGTATGTTAGGAATTGAAGAAAAGAGCAGCCTGAAATCGGCCTGGGAGATGCCCTGAATATAAACGAAACTCTGCCGGATTTTATTCCCAGCGAGTTAACTCAGTGAGCCCGTTAACTGATCCAGCCGTGCAACTCAGTTGAGTAAGCCCAGTTAGCCGAGTAAGATGCTGACTCGGCGGCTAACTCACTCTCTCCCCTTGACCCGCTGACTAACAGTTTGACTGACGGTTGACTCGTTTGACCGTTAGTCATAACGGTTGACGGACGGAATATACTTTGACCAGAGGAGAATTTTCAGGTTGCCGACGGCGACGAATTCCGGCCTATTTCCGGCCAAAAATCCAGTTTTCCGGCAAGCCAAAAATACAGAATGTTTTGTGGATTTCTCTCATGGGATGTGAATACTTGGACTTGGAATTGGATGAAGAATTGGGCTTGGATTTGGAAAGAGGAGATGGAAGATTTGAGAAAGGCTTGGATTTGGAAATTGAGCTACAAAAGGAAAGGGATTCTATTCCTTGGAAGATATGGAGAACATTGAAGCCTATAAATAGAGAAGTTATCTACTTTTCTATATACACTTCTTTACACCTAGATACACTTTAGTGCACATCTTTGCACACTTCTACACACATAACACTTTTCTTTTCTTTATTCTTTGTGTGAACTCTTTAAGTATGAGTAACTAATTTGATTGAGGATGAATTCCTAGTTCTTAACATGTTTTGAGTTTTGTTTTAAATCTACTTTGAATTTTCACATGATTATCGTTTGTTTTTACTAATATGAGTGTTTATGATTGATTGATAGGTTATTTAGGATGCATACTAAATTGATTTGTTAATTTGATCTAAAGCTAGTGAAAGTTAGGGAATACGTAATAGTTTCTTGACTCTTTACACAAGTAGAAAACACGAGACCTTGCGGAGGGATTCCGTGGAGAAATTGTGTGTGAAAACAACGCTAGAAAGTGGACCAAGCGAACCGAGTCTAACTACTAGTACTTAACCTAAGTTCATAAATATTAATGCGTTCGGGGAATTACATATTGTAAGCGAACCTCAAGGTGGTTCTTTTGAATAGAATCTGATAACTAAGCGGACCTGTTATTCGGTGAAATAAGGAATTTTGGGTTTAGCTAAGCTAACATGCTATCCTACGGTTGGTGATAATCTCTGAATAATAAGAAGTGGAAAATAACATAACTTGAATCATTGTTTTGCAGCGAAGAAGGATTCCTTGATCTAATCTCTCTTATTGATTTCTCTTATCTTTTTAATTGTTTTGTTTATTTATTTTCTTTTACTTATCTAAAACATACCCCCCCTTTGTGACATTATAAGACAACTAGAATCTCGTGCTCCTCGTGGGATCGACTTGACTACCCTATATTACTTGTTAATTAGGTAGTAAAATATTAATTAATTTGTTGTGGTTACGACACGCATCAAATTTTGGCGCCGCTGCCGGGGAGCATCGGATGATTTTAGTTATTTTGTTTTTACTTTTTGCTTTATTCTGCTTTGTTGGATTCTTTATCGTATCTAATTTAGTTTTTGAGAATTGTTTTTCAGGTACCGGTTTTCCATGTATGGTGGACAAGAGCAAGCATATTACAACAATCAATACGGTTTTCAACCTCAACATCACGGCAACTTCCAACCATCCTTAGGATACAATCAAAACCAATCTTTTGGCTATGATCAATATCCTTCGGAGCCTTATGGATATTCTCATACATATCAACAACCTTATGACGGGTATGTAAGTAGACAATCACAAGGATGGACGGATAATTATGCTTCTAATACATTGTTTTCTAGTAATGTGCAGACAGAGAATTGGGAATATACTCCTCTTCATCGTGTTTTTCCTTCACTTTTTAAGGATATACAATCTAGAAACTCTATACACGGTGGTAAGCATGTTAATGTCCGTAAACTTTCACAAAAGTTATACAAATTGGAAGATGATGGAGATTCGGAAGAGCTTGTCGCAGAAATTAGTAGGACCATTCATATGGAACTTAAACGACGTCGGGATAAAGGTTATGAAACCGATGAAGATTCTTATTATGGTGATTCCGATAATGAAGATGATTGTGTTGAAAAGGACCAACCTTTGGAAACTTTTGATGACGCTAGTGTAGATTACTTGAGCCTTGATCTTAATAATGATCAATCACCTATTCAAAAGGTAGAGCTTGAGGAAGATGCATTTAGTGCTTGGAAAAAATTCCTTAGGGAAAGATATGAGTCCGCGGAGGTGTATGAGCGCTTCAACAATGATAAAGTTATTCCAACTCCGGATCATAATAACGATCATTCACCTATTCAAAAAGGGGAGATTGGGTGTGACTTGCCTATTGTTGTAAATGGTATAACACCCTCACAAGAGGATCTTACAATTTATACCGAAGAAGATTTTATGAGAGAGGAATGGCCCGATTCCGATGATGAAGATGTTGAAGAGGTGATGCTCGATAATGAAACCGAATTGATTGACTTCGTGGAAGACCCAATTGAACTTGCCAATGATTATGATGATGCCAAGACTTTAGTTAAGGTAGAAAATGATGAAGAATGGTTGCAAGGTTTGATAGAGGACCATGATATGCAAGAGGTAAGTAATTCACTCTAATTTTTTATGAATGAAGAAGATACCGTAATACAAGAAATTGTTCAAGGTTTGTCTAACCCTTTGCATATTAATTCTTCTCCTTTACCTCTTATTGGATTGAATGTATGTGCTTCGAAAGTACTTTTGAATGACTTTGTTTCTCGATATCCACCATTGGAAACACTTGATTATAACACTATGCAGGTTTTCCAAGAGGAATACATAGAAGTTCCCAAATTCTATGTTCTTTATACACTTCCGGGTGTGGACAAGAATAAGTGTGGGGGAAATTTCTATCGAGCGATAACTTTACTATTCTTTTATTGTGCTAACATTTGTATGAAGTTATTGTATGCAAAACAGGTACCATGGGAGGATCCCCAAATTTTCCGATTGTTAGTATATGGGGAATGAATCTTACAAGAAGCCAAGTCGGGCCGTCGACTTTAAAACAAGCGCTAAGTGGGAGGCAACCCACCGGTTTTGTATTTCTTAACCTTTTGCTTTTGCTTTTTATTTTTGTTATTTATTTTTCTTGTTCCATATCATGTTAGGATTTCCCACCTTGACTTTACTAGGAGGATTCAATTACATTGAGGAAAATGTAAGGTTTAAGTGTGGGGGAGTGGCTAAGCATTTATGCATATAAAAAAAAAAAAATTGCATAAAAACTTCAACTTTTAGAGATTTTAGAGTCACTAGCAAACTTCTAGGTATGTTTACATAGAGAATTCTGACCGACATAATTGAACTTGGAAATGTTAGGGAACTACGTTCGATTTCTTGCTTGTTAGAGTGTTAAATAATGGATTTAATCATGCCGGTGATGCAAATTAGGTGCAGGGAGAAGTGCGTTATTAGAGTTGCTGATCAATCATTAGTGGAGACTACCCATTTTTATATCATGTGAGGCACCGACCAGAAATTCTTCCATTACTAAAGAGCTTCTTTTGAGTGTGTGTCACCGTACGTTAATTCCGGGTAGAATGGTGAGCTACCCAATTTCACACCAATTTCAGCACTATTTTGATCTCTTGAGTGCTAATTTTTGTCAATCATGAGGGTGACGTCTATGGATGAAAGCCTCCTTCTTGTAGTTCGATTTGCAGTTAGCACCATTCTCTCACTCGATAACAACGGGTCCATAGAAACACCACAATCAACAACAAGGGAGCAACATCAAAATCTACAAGGGAAGTTAAAAAGGTTCAAGGTTTGCAAGCAACAATGGAACAAGAAAAGAGCTAAATTTCAAATCCAAGTAAAGCAACATACAATGAGCAGATTTTTGTATACATGTTGAAGACTTACAATGCAATGAGGTAATTCTATATTCAAGTATGAAGACTTATTTACAAGAGCGAAGAAAAGTAAAAGGTGAGAATTATTGAAGTTTATGGTTTCGAGACGATACAAGTTGTGAAGAATCAAGCGGTAAAGTACTTTTCCACGGCCATGGTTTGTTTTATTTTTCACTTTGTTTTGTATTTTGTTTCTCTTGTCTAAAAAATAAAATAAATAAATAAATATAAAAAATGAAAAATGAAAAAATGAAAAAATGAAAGAAAATTGAAAAAGAAAAGAAAAAAGAAAAAAGAAATTGAAAAATATGAGACAAGAGAAATATCTATTATTGTTTTGTTTTGAATAAGCCGTGGGGAAGGAAAATCTATAAGGAAGTTTCAAGCGACATGGATTTTAAGGAAAAAGGTTACAAATTGTCAAGGATCTATGAAGTTCAAGATTTTTTCATCAATAGTTGAAACCGAAGACTAATAAGATGAAGACAAGGAGCGGAAAACGTTTCTATTGGATGCTGTGAGAGTGGTGTTATCATAATTGGCAATCGGATGTGAAGGTAAGTAAGTAATCTCATCCTCGATATAAGTGGTTGATTTCCTTTCCTAGAGATCGTCAGAAATATGTTTTTTTCAAAATGTTAAAAGATGTGGGTTTTTCAAAATTTCGGAAGTTATCCTTCCCACCATTCAACATTTTGCAGGAATTCTCTCTTCATTCCTACCTGCGCACATGTGAGACCCATAAAAAAGCCATCTTTTTGAGTGCAATTATCATAAAATCCTATTTGGTGAGGTAGAAGTCGAGGCGAAATGCTTATTGATCGTTTCTCAAACACGTTTTCTCTCATTATGGTGTGGTTATTTCTCACTCAACATTTAAGAATGAGAATATGTTCTTTAGTATTTCTAACTTCTTATTACTAGCATGCAGAAACTCTATGTCTTCATAGCTCTTTGGATGCTTGGGATGCTAGAAATCTTTGAAATTGTAAGTTTTAGTTTGATTTGCTCGAGGACTAGCAAAGTATAAGTGTGGGGGAATTTGATAGGTGTAGAATACACCGTATTTACTATCTTTAGAGTTTATGCTTTCTTTGTTATTTCTCTTGAAAATTATGTATTTTACATGTGTTTTTGAGTTATTAGGTACTTGGAGTCGCACGGAGGAAAAGAAGAATAAATGATCCAAATTGAGCAAAAAGGGCAAGATTGTCATTTCATAGGAAAACACTACCGGGAGACGAGCCATGGTTAAAGGGCAACTCTATCAGAGGAATATTAAAAACAGGCCAGCTGATGTTAAGGGGCAACTTTATTTGGAGGAGTATTAAACAAAGCCCAGCAGTGCTTAAGGGGATGGCAACTGGATAGCCCTTATCAAGGTGATCGGACACTGGGTATAACCTGACTCCCATAACCCTAAAGTCGAAAGATTTCTTCCTCTCAATCATTGTTTCCTCTCAACATACAGAGAAATCGAGAGCTGAAATTATTAACTGCTACTGATGAAATTGAAACATACAAGTACACTTGATTCGACAAATTGTGGTATTGATTGACACACAGAGATGATAAAGTTAGGGATCGAGAAGAGACAAAGGGGATCTGTGATGTTTGGAAGATGGGTTTTGTTGACGATTTATAGTTCTTGTTCGAGAATAAAGAATGGTGTTATTGTTAAGCCACGGATGGAGGAGAGAATCGAGATTGATTGGAAGGAGAAACTGAAGCTGCTGAATTCTGTAGTTCAATTGAGTAATCAGAGTCAAGAAAAGGAGATCTGATATGGGAATTGAATCTGAGATCGAGATGGGATTCTGGTGATAAAATTGATATGGATTGAATTTACAGCCATGGGAGTTGTGGTCGAGATTCAGTGATGCTGCTGCTTAAAGGGAATGGAGATAGAAGATAGGTTTGATGTTGTTGCAATTATATGCAAAAGATGGTGTTGTGAATGTGGGTTGAACTGTAAGCATGTGGAAGCCAGAGAAGGTTCAGATTGAGATGCAAGGATGGAGGAATGTTTAGGCTTGCAGTAAATGGATGGGTATAATTCAGATTCAGGGTTGAGTGAGGCAAGAAAAGACAGTGGTGGTGATATTCATGGTTCTGTGTTGGTGGGGCAGAATCAAATCTGCAATTGTTGGTGCTGTTATTGTGAAGAAGATGTAGTTCAGCTAAAGTGGGTGTGATGGAGTAAATGGTGGTATGAGCAATCTAGGGAGATGGGTTTGCAGTTTATTGAAGGTACTGGTGATTATGAAGTGCAGTTAGAAGTTATGGCCTAAACTGTGGTGGTCATGGAGGGTTCATGAGCTATAGAGAAGTTATGTTGTGTAAGCTGCAGAGACTGACGATGCTACAGTTCAACTCAAGAGTGAAATAACAGCATTTGTACATGGAGATGCTGCCACTGAATGCTTGAAACTGTGAATGCTTCAATTAGATGTATGTTAGGAATTGAAGAAAAGAGCGGCCTGAAATCGGCCTGGGAGATGCCATGAATATAAACGAAACTCTGCCAGATTTTATTCCCAGCGAGTTAACTCAGTGAGCCCGTTAACTGATCCAGCCGTGCAACTCAGTTGAGTAAGCCCAGTTTGCCGAGTAAGATGATGACTCGGCGGCTAACTCACTCTCTCCCTTGACCCGCTGACTAACAGTTTGACTGACGGTTGACTCATTTGACCGTTAGTCATAACGGTTGACGGACAGAATATACTTTGACCGGAGGAGAATTTTCAGGTTGCCGGCGGCGACGGATTCCGGCCTATTTTCGTCCAAAAACCCAGTTTTCCGGTGAGCCAAAATACAGAATTTTGTGTGGATTTCTCTCATGGGATGTGAATACTTGGACTTGGAATTGGATGAAGAATTGGGCTTGCATTTGGAAAGAGGAGATGGAAGATTTGAGAAAGGCTTGGATTTGGAAATTGAGCTACAAAAGGAAAGGGATTCTATTCCTTGGAAGATATGGAGAACATTGAAGCCTATAAATAGAGAAGTTCTCTACTTTTCTATATACACTTCCATACACTTCTTTACACCTAGATACACTTTAGTGCACATCTTTGCACACTTCTACACACACAACACTTTTCTTTTCTTTTCTTTATTCTTTGTGTGAACTCTTTAAGTATGAGTAACTAATTTGATTGAGGATTAATTCCTAGTTCTTAACATGTTTTGAGTTTTGTTTTAAATCTACTTTGAATTTTCACATGATTATCGTTTTTTTTACTAATATGAGTGTTTATGATTGATTGATAGGTTATTTAGGATGCATACTAAATTGATTTGTTAATTTGATCTAAAGCTAGTGAAAGTTAGGGAATACGTAATAGTTTCTTGACTCTTTACACAAGTAGAAAACACGAGACCTTGCAGAGGGATTCCGTGGAGAAATTTTGTGTGAAAACAACGCTAGAAAGTGGACCAAGCGAACCGAGTCTAACTACTAGTACTTAACCTAAGTTCATAAATCTTAATGCGTTCGGGGAATTACATCTTGTAAGCGAACCTCAAGGTGGTTCTTTTGAATAGAATCTGATAACTAAGCGGCCCTGTTATTCGGTGAAATAATGAATTTTGGGGTTAGCTAAGCGAACCTGCTATCCTATGGTAGGTGATAATCTGTGACTAATAAGAAGTGGAAAATAACATAACTTGAATCATTGTTTTGCAGCGAAGAAGGATTCCTTGATCTAATCTCTCTTATTGATTTCTCTTATCTTTTTAATTGTTTTGTTTATTTATTTTCTTTTACTTATCTAAAACATACCCCCCTTTGTGACATTATAAGACAACTAGAATCTCGTGCTCCTCGTGGGATCGATCTTGACTACCCTATATTACTTGTTAATTAGGTAGTAAAATATTAATTAATTTGTTGTGGTTACGACACGCATCAAGGACCCATCACTTTCAGGAAAGCAAGGCTGTTTGATCTGGGTTTTAGCCAAAAAGAAGACATTTCCTCATAAAAAATCTTGCACTAAATATACAAAATCTTTGAGTAATAAGAATCTTCGTTGGAACTTGGAATGGTCTCGTGACTCTCGTCTTGTATTGTCTAATCGTTTTGAAAGTGTAGACTAGCTAAACTCTGTAGTTCTATAGTGTGAAAAGGAAAACACTCTTGTAGTATTTTCTACCGACCCCTTCCCCCACTCATTTCCACCGCTATATGTCTATTTTTCCATATGTTTAAGATAACCCTAGTCTTATCTCTCTCAATCCTAGCTTCAAGAGTTTCTGTTCTTGATAAGAAAAGAAGACAAGATGGAGAGACATAGAGATTTGGAGTTTGATTGTTGGCCAGTTGAGAGGGTGGCTGTGATCAGAGATGGTCGGGGATGGATTTGATGGAAGGATATGAAATGATGGATTTAAATCAACCAATGGTATTGTCTTGTTACGTGCACACCCTTTAAAGGAGTGTGCATAATATTGGACTCAAACCATGTTCTGTTCATTCTCTTTTTAAAGTTTTTTCCATAATAAAATCCTAATATCACAGCTTATTTAACGAGTCTCAATTCCATTTTGGAGAATAGAATCATAATTTGCCGCATCGATGAATGATGTTAACTTAGAATAGAACGATAATTTGATTTTTCATACAAGAACTAGTTGTAGTTCTAGTTTTTACGTGAGACAAAAAAAGGTGAAAAATTGGTCATTCACCTTGTCAACAGGTGATAATATAAATTTTCACATGGAACTAGCTGATAATATGGATTTTTACATGAGATATCAAGTTTGTATTGTATCACAATTAGGTATCCATAAACTATAATAAATACATGTATCCTAAACCCTAAAAATATACAAAAAGTCTATTTGAACCGCCCTTTTAAACAAGGGAAAAACCGCTCACTCACATAAACCAAAACATGGGACCCTTAGTTTGCTACTGGGGTGGTGGGGCCCACAAATCTTGTGTGTGAGCTGTTTTGCCCTTGTTTAAAAGGGCGGTCTGTAGAGAATCGTTGAAAAATATACGGAATTCTAGGTTATCTAACCATTGAAGGTGCCTAAATGTAACACAAAATTGGTTAAAAATACCAAAATCAACAATTCCTGGATGAAAAAGACTTGTAAAATTTGATACTATTCAAATGGATTTAGAATGTAAAAATAGCCAGGATGTAAACAATTTCATCCTACCCATTTTCAAATATTTTTTCTTATTTTTAACTTACACCAGGATGCATCCAGTTTCAACCTCATTTTTTTTAAGTTTAAGACAGGATGAATCCAGTTTCATTCTTGTTATTTTTTTGGTGTCCATTTCACCCATACTAATTTTTACTCGTCCATTAGAACCATGTTTTAAAAATATTGGGACAAATGACACACTTTCCGTAAATGTAAGCATTGAGGACTTCAGCACAAAAGATTTCAACTCATGTTATGTCGGAATACGGTCAAATGGGATGATATAGTGTGAACAACCCACAATCGCACTTTGGTATCCCCTTCGTCGCACTGATATTACGCCTTTTACACTTTATTTGTACAGTAAAACCTCTCCAGAAGAATACTCCATATAAGAATAGAAATTTCCAGTTCCGATTTGGGCCAGTTATATTTAAGAATAAACTATATATTGGAATAACTCATAATTCTTTCTGGTCCCGTCTTAAGGAACCTACCTCCATATAAGAATAATTGACAGTGTAATATAAATATTATAGGCCTTGTGATATTTCAAAGTTTAAGATGAAGAGATTCTTACAACCATTTTACATGATCATTTTTCTTCAAAGTGAATTCTTTTCTTTTTGTGCACTATTTAATACAAATAGCTGTCACGCATATGATTTCATTTGTTAATTTACGACGTCAAAGTTAAGTTTTAATGTGGATTGATTTCATATATAAATTATATAAACTAAAATTCTTATTAAGTAGTATCTATATTTACATAGCAGAAATGCTTGGTGAACCGAGCAAAAAAACTACATAAAAACAACACTCTCACAACCAAACCTTTTGAATGGGTCCCATGGCATTCAGCCGGGACCCACTACTCCCCAATGGGTTCATTGCAGCCCTTCATAGGGTATATTGTTTTGGTGGAGTTCAAAATCTCGGTTCGCTAAGAATTACTATTTACATAGATACATTTTTGTGTTTCCTATGCATATGTATGTATTTTCGGAAATACATGTATGAATTTTTTTGTTTCGGTCTATCCAAGGTAGACCTCCATATAAGAATAACCCCCCATATTAGAATATTTTTTTGTGGTCCCCAAAATATTCTTATATAGAGGTTTTACTGTATTTGGGTTTTAGGTTTCTTGTATTTTAATGTTCTTTTTCTTGTAAACAATCGTGTAATCACCTTTTTGGATTGAATAAAATCGAAAATGCTAGATCCACCGACACAAAGAAAAAAAAATAGGGCCCGCAGAAAATAAAAAACTAAAAACCAACCCATTTTTCTTCAGTGGGTCCCAGGGTTTGTCCCTGTCGGTGATATCACCGAATGTTTTTGACGGTGTGTCTAGCACAGCCGGAATAAAATAGGGTATGATTGTTGATAAAAAAAATGGTATAGTTTATTTTGACGGTTTATAATGAATTTTTGTTTTTTTATTTTACATTCTTTTCTATGTCCTTTGGAACTTTTTTGTTTTCCATTGAATATAAATTAGGTGAAGATTTTGTTTTCCACCCCTTTTTATGTGAAAATTTCATATTTCTCCTAATTATTTTAAATTAAAATTAAAACTTTAACTTGAATTTTGAGTGAAAATTTTGCTTTCACCATTATGTTTTTGGAAAATTCTGATATTTTCAACATAACTTGAGTTTTGAACAAAATCCAAAAGAATGATGTAATCAATTTAAAGATTAATTAATTTAATTTTAGCATATAATTATTAGGCCTTGTTTGGTAAAATTTATAATTATCTATTTATGATTATAAATTGATAAATGATTTTAATATAATCATTTTTAAAATAAATTTTTCCAAACGTTTTTTTTTTTCAAATAATTGATTATCATAGAATGATGATCTCGAAAAGGAAAAGAAAGAACAATGATCTACAATATTTTTTTAGTCCTATGTTGTTTTGATGTCTCTCTCTTGATAGTTTAGAGAAAATAAAATAAAAAATTCAATTTTAGTTTTTTTAGAAAAAATAATTGATTATAATAAATTTTCAAAACAACTTTTTTCTGTTTATGGAAATAATGGATTTTTTCAATTATGATTGAAATAAACAATTATTATAATGGTTACCAAACGCATATGGAATCCATTGTAATCTGTATAATGGATTATGGGCTGATAATCCATTAAAATAATGGTTACCAAACAGCCCCTTAGAAAGTAACGAATTGTAATTTTTTTTTTTGGTTCCCACTAATTCAGTAAATAATTAATTATGTAAGATTAAGTGATTAATTACATTCAACATTCAGATTTTTCCGACGAAATTTTCAAAGTAAAAAATGTGAAAAAAGGAATTTTTGTAACAAAAAAAGGTGAAAGCAAATTTCCACTTCGGAGGAATTTTCCCTCAAAACACAGGTGCAAAACAAAATTTTCGCATTAGAATTTTTAAAAACAAAATTGTTGTAAAAAACTGGTTAAAAAGCAAAGTTCCACTATATTCGGATACAACTCTTCTACACGTACCGTTCAAAAAACCATACAGAAACTGTGGTTTTCCCAAACTAACCCCCACAGTACACATGTTGAACCCTTATAGGGTAATGGTAGGTCCCGGCTGAATACTATGGGACCCATTAAAAAATCATGTGAGAGTGCGGTTTATACATTGTTTTTTATGCGGTATATCAAGACTTTTTTATTCTGATAAATCCTACTAATGTTAAAAATATTTTGCTGAGTGTAGTGGATTGATGGAAAGAGGTAACGAAAGCAATATAAAGCAGTGTCTAAAGCATCTGAAAGCGAAATATATATATATATTAAATTAATTAGTCTAACAAGACTATCCTAAATAGGGGTATTACTGGAAAGAGTCATCTAGGAACTTGAACTATGGCTATATAGATGGACAACTAAAAATTGATTCTCCGCCTTGGACGGAGCAAGTAGCTTTGAGTTGATAAGTGGTGTTTATCGTAGAGGAAAGAAATGGCATTTTGGGGTTAGCTTAATTTTTTATCCTAGAATTTTGATTTCCGAATATCTAGTTGTTTTTTTTTATCTTGAATTCTCCATTTCTTAAAATAGATCTTATAAACATTTTATTTTCATTTGTGTATTTGAAATTTCTAAGGTGTGGAACTAGAACCGGGAAATCCATACATACACAAGTACAATAGCTCTCTGGGAAGGCTCCGCATTTCTCAGGTAAGCTTCTCACCAAGTTAATAGCTCTCTGGGAAGGCTCCGTATTTTTTAATGGATCTTCAATCAAGCATATTCTTCTTTTCCTTTCCGAATGCTGCGTGTCTTAATTTATTAGTATTCACTCTAGCAAATATATAAATATACCAGGTAACATTAGCTGATCAAAGTAGAGGTGAGTTTGCTACGGTTCTGTGTAAAGTAGGAAACAAAATCCCGTTATATTTATGTTCAATCATTGAAGGATCGCATAATTTGAACATTGAGTTGGAGGGAAAGGAAGATGACGTTGTCTTGGAGGTTGTCGGCGGGAGAAAAGTACATCAGACTGGTTTCTATTTTGGGCTTAATGGTCGATGTGGAAATGTTGATTACTTTCTTTCTTAATTTATGCCTCTGTATTTGTTTGTAATGTGTTTCTTAAACTCTTTTATTTTAATTATATGGGGTTTGGAATTCATCAGAAATGTCCCTCTCACGGTTCTCTAATTACTTAAGTGTCATGGTTTCAAACAGAATTAGAAATATATTCTTTGCAACGGGTTTTCGTCCAAAACGTGTTAACTTGCTGGTAACTTAACACGGTCGCACCATATATCATTTTATATGTACCTTGGACTGTATTACTCCTTGATGTTTTCGTCTCCCTTAATTAACTGGTCACCAGAAAAGATCGAAACCCTAAAATTTTCGGTATTGTTATAGAAAAGGCCTTTTTTTACTCTCATTTTTACAGTCGAAATTCGATTTTTCGGTACTTTTCGGTATTCATGTCCAAATTGAAATTTTGGGCACTTAATCTCTTATTTTTACTCGTTGTACTAAAAAGCCTTTTTTTTATATAGACTTGATGGAAACAGACACAGGACTTCCAAAAGAGATTCTACAGATTCGGGGAGAGGTGTGTCAGAGGCTGTACCAAAGGACAAGAGATTGTACACTCTCGTAGATATACTCTATCGGCTTGGATTTTGGGTACCAGACGACCTGAAAAGCAAAGAAGAGGTCTGCCAAAATATTATTTATGTTGTTTAAAATGACTCAGATCTGATATGAAGTCCCGTGCTTGATAGTATAATTCAATGTTCTCTATGTTGTTTTTACTGTAATGGCATTTAATAAGTTTTGCATGCAGCTACAATTGATTACCATGAGGGCATTATATATGTTTCCATTATCAATTGATTACAATTGATAGAGCCATCAACCACACACTACTTGAACAAGTTGAAGCTTACGAGAAAATGGTACTTATTAGTATGTGGAGGAATTCCGAGCATGGTACAGGAGAACGCAATGAATCGAAGATGACTCCACGGCTCCCCCATTACTAGGAGGTAGAGTGCATAAAAAAAAAGGAATTTCCTTCTTGATTGATAATCATGTCGGCTTAACCATTGAGGACGATGATGAGTTTCCTCGATTGTTTATGTTGTTCTCTATTCATTCTCCATCCGTCTATGAACTCTTCTTAGTATGCATGTTCCTTGTTCTTTTTTAGTATGCATGTTCCTTGTTCTCCTGTGGTTGTTCTTATCTTAGAATATGAAGTCTTTAGTTAAACTCTTGTTCTATTGCTTTTTCCTGGAGCTTTATGCTCTTGTTTAGTTGTAATCCATGTGCCTTTAATTAATCTAACAAAAATTCTTGATGAACCGAGAAAAAAACAAGGGATAAAAAACCGCCTCTCACATACCCTCTCCATGCACGTCTCCCGAGGGGCGGGCCCCACTGGGACCTGCCCCAAAGGAAGAAAAAAAATCTGTGAGAGGCGGTTTTGCCATTATTTTCTTCCCTTGGTTCGTTTAGAACCACATACAGACAGGGAAAAAAAACTCTGACTGGGCCTTTAGCCACGTGAGTACACCACAAGTATGATCCATAGAACTGTACTCTGCTTCAGCAGAAGAACGGGATACTGTGTGTTGCTTCTTTGTCTTCCAAGATATAGGTGAGCCTCCCAAAAAAATAAAATAACCAGTAAGAGAACGACGAGTAGGCCCAGTCAGAGTCACAATAAGCAGTAAGTTGAAGAGCACTATCCTTGCATAAAACAATCCCTTGACCCGGATGGCCCTTTAGATAACGAAGAACTCGAAGAGAAGCTTCCCAATGATATACCCGAGGAGACTTCATAAATTGAGCCAACACATGTACCGAGTAACACAATTAAGGATGTGTAATGGTCAAATAAATCAAACGTCCAATAAGGCGACAATACTGAGATGAATCAGAATAGAGGTCCATCATCCAGAGCTAGACAGTGAGGTTGATTAATGGGTGAAGAAGCTGGTTTGGCTCCATGAAGTATCCAAGGTGTAGTTTCGTTGAGATAAAAACAAACCTTCAGATCCTCGAGACATTTCAATACCAAGAAAATACTTGAGATTGCCCAAATCTTTCATATGAAAACAATGGCTTAAATATGCTTTAAAAGCAGTAATAACATTTTGATGTAGCTTGTTTTAGCTTTGATTTTGTTGTTTAGGGAGGCTTTTTGCCTTGGGGTTTGTTGTTTTGGCTAGCTTTTGCTTAAGCCTTGCGCATCTAGTGTGCTTCTCCTTATGTAACTTCTTTTTTTTCTTTTTAATAAAATTTTAACCTTTTCCTTCAAAAAAAAAAAGTAGTAATAACAGCGGAATTTTTCCAAGCAATAATTGAATCATCCACGTAGACAGGGACGGAGGCATGCGAGCGCAAATGGGTGCGGTTGCACCCACTGAAATTTCAAATTTAGTAAGAATAGGGTTGGTTTTTCTTTAACAATAGTCTTGTGGGTGCAAATATATATAATACTCCCTCCGTTCTTAAATAGTAGGTTGGTTTCATGTGTAATTTGTACATTAAACCAGCCTATTATTTAAGAACGGAGGGAGTATATGTTGGGTGCAATAATCAAAAAATAAGGAAAAATCAAATAAGCAAAAGTTATTGATATTTAGATCCCTTATAATGAAGTGATATATTTGACGAAACAGACGAGCTCCCCAGATCTCTGCAACAACAACAAGGAAAAACTTTGAAAACAGAGTGAGTCACGTGTTCAACACGTTTCCCTTAAGACATTAGCGCCCGGCTACACTCAAGAGTGATGATATAGCCCTCACAGGACGGATATCTCCAGGATAAAACACCCTAATACACCTACTACTAGCATATGTAGTAGATGCTCAAACTTGAGCTTGGCAACTCCGAAAAAACCCTTAAGGAAAATTGTGAACGCATAAGAAAACATATAAAATATCTTCCCTTGGGGGTCCCTCTAAAATATAGAGCAACCCCTTTCGCATTGATTTTACAAAAGTAGTGAATTTGTTTATATAATGAAACAAAACAACTTAAGAAGAAGAACTCCCCGATGTGGGACTAAAAAACTTATATAGTCTCTTAAAACAACTAAAAAGTGGAAACTCCACAATGTGGGACTAATAAGTTTTTTTCATTCACAAAAGAAAAAAATAAATTATAATTTTATTAAAACCTTAAAAATCAATTTTTAGTAATTGTTTTCCAACAATCTCCCACATAAATGAAAACTCTATAAAACACGAAAACACAAATAGATCTTGGTAAATCAACAACCCAATCTCACGACCCGAACTGGATGAACAGATAGAAAAATCGTGCATGTTGAAGTCATACTAGCCATTCCAACATCATCTCCCTTACACAACAGTGTGTTGACCCCAGGGTCATACTATGGATTACAAAAATCATATAGTATAGAGAGCTTTCATCTTTAGTTTCTCACAAGTGAGCCTAAAGGTTTCTTTCACCAAAGTTAAAAAGCATGAACTAGTGAACCCTTAGTGACCCTTAGGTCCTAAGTTCCAGTAATACCAAAACCATCAAAATGAAAATCACATAAAAAGCGCAGGAAATACCATTTTAGGCAGAGGTGTCCATGAGGTCTTGAACCTTTGCTTAGTGAGATATTACCGGAATTACTTGCTGGAGACAGTGAACTATGTCTTTAACTGCTAGCGTTTGATGTAATTCACGATAAAAACCACAGATGATATCTCCCAGGGTGCTGCCAAGCTCGTGCCGTTTTTTCCAATTTGTCCATGGACATATCATGTTTCTCAGAATGCTCTAGAGAATCAAAGCTCATATTCTCATAAGAAGCAGCCCCACTTCCTCATTCAGATAGGTGAGTTTCCATAAAGAGTGTTACTGCTACACTCCACTTCAATCTTAAATTAAAACTATAAAACTCATTAAGACTTCTTAAAAAACATCCTTCACATGCATTCACACTATCACGTCTACACCATAGAGAAGGGACAGAGAATGAAATTCTCTGATAGTGTTTACCTTTACCCACCATAAATTAGTTGTCTCATTCGAAACCTTGATCTTGGGATCTCCAGTCAGCAAGGTTGAGTATCCTTCATGGAAAGTTTAATTTATGAGCTTAAGCCCCATCCCTCTCGATGCATTTCTAAATATCTCTTTGGATAAACCTTTCGTCAAAGGTTGCGCGATATTCTCCTTGGATTTTATCCAACCAATGGAAATAACGCCGATTGAGATTAGTTATTTTTATCTTTAGCTATTATAGCTTGGCTAACACAATGTATAGATATAGCTGGCACGGGCCTATGCCAGAGAGGAATGTCTTCTAAAATAAATCTTAGGCACTCGGCCCCCTCTCGTGCTTTATCTAACGCAATACTCTCAGATTCCATAATGAATTGAGCAATATATGTCTGTTTGGAAATCTTCCAAAAACAAACCCTCATGCTAGAGTGAAACCATATCCACTCGTAGACTTACACTCTTATGAGTCAACTATCCAGTTTGCATCATAAAGTCCCACAAGGACAGCAAGATACCTTTCATAAATCAAATATAAGGTAATAGAGTATTTTAGGTACCATAATACTCTACTCAGTGCATCTAAATTCTCTTGCTCTGGACTACAATTATATCTACTTAACTTACTCACAATATAGGAAATGTCTGGACTCTTATAGTTTATTAAATTCTTCAGACATCCTA
Source organism: Papaver bracteatum (assembly GCA_023529315.1). NCBI lineage: Eukaryota > Viridiplantae > Streptophyta > Magnoliopsida > Ranunculales > Papaveraceae > Papaver > Papaver bracteatum. The sequence continues at coordinate 1,607,640 of JAJJWX010000572.1, read as the reverse complement.
TAACTCTTGAGTATTCAAGTTAAGATACTCCACTACCCTTATTTTTCTTGAGTCTACAAGAATAATCGTATGAAGTACAAGCAGGCTTACAATCGGACTGATTGTATCTCTTAAGCACAATTCAACATAATGAGAATGACTAAACCTATAAATGTTTGATTATCTTCTAATCCTCATCCCTAATATTACATCAAAATGGCCTAAGTCTTTCAAGTCAACGTTCTCATTTAGTGCATGTTTTAGTGGAATTAATCACATCTATGTTTGTATCAAGTATAAGCATATCATCAACATACAAGCATACAATCATATAGGCATCCTTAACAAGTTACTTGCAAATATACTTGTCAGATTCTATAGCTTTGATAGTATTACAAACTTAATCCTTGAACTTTGTATTAGGAACCCGTCTCCGTACACTTCTTCGAACTGCCTTATCCGAACTGTCACTAATAACATCTGACAACACATTTTCAGGTTAACCAATATCATTCCATCTGTGCTAGACACACCGTGAAAAACAGTCGGTGATATCACCGACAGGGAGAAACCCTAGGACGGCATCCAACTCAAAACCAATTGTAAATGAGTGGAGAGGCCCTAAGGGATTATAAATTGCAGGATCTTAGATGCACAGACAATGTGGGACTAATAATCTCAACATTGTGGTCCCCTTTTTTTTTCTTTTTTTTCTTTGTGTCTTGCGGTGATTCCACCTTGAAAAAATCACGGTGGATCTAACATTTTTGATATCATTATCTGATGAAGGAAGTGAAGTGAGTCCCTGACGCTTTCAGTGGCAGTACTTCATTAAATGACACAAATAACTCATCTGATCCATGATGTAAAGAATCAGCAGATGAGAAAAAAATTTCCCTTACACCTGATGGTACGTGAACTATCACTAATTAAATCATGGTACGTGAACTATCACTATTTATGAGGAACTAAATATGAAAGCTCTCTATACTATATGATTTTTAGAATCCACAGTATGACCCTGGGGTCAACACACTTTTTGTGTGTGTGAGAGGACGTTGAAAATGACTAGTATGATTTCAACACTTGCACGATCTGTCTGTCTATTCAGTCTGTTCGGTTCGTGAGATTGGGATGCTGATTTACCAAGATCTAGTTTTGTTTTTATGTTTTATTAATTATCGTTTTAAGGTTTTTAACTAAATAAAATTAATTTATTGTTTTCTTTGTGAATGAAACTTATTAGTCACACATTGTGGAGTTTCCATTTTTTAGTAGTTTTAAGAGACTATATAAACCTTTTAGTCCCACGGGGAGTTCCTATTCTTAAGTTTTATTTGTCAATTATATAAAAAAATTCACTACTTTTGTAAAATCTATTGGAAAGGGATTCTCTATTTTTTAGAGAGACCCCCAAGGGAAAATATTTTATAGTGATTTCTTTAACGTTCGCGATTTTCCTTAATGGTTTTTTCGGAGTTACCAAGATCAAGTTGAGCAGCTACTACATATGCTTCTCAAGTTGAGCATCTACTACATATGCTGCTCAAGTTGAGCATCTACTACATATGCTAGTAGTAGGTGTAATAAGGTGTTTTATCCTGGAGATATCTGTCCTGTGAGGGATATAGCATCACTCTTTGAGTGTATCCGGGCGCTAATGTCTTTAGGGAAACATGACTCACTCTGTTTTTCCAAAGTTGATCTGGGGAGCTCGTCCGTTTCGTCAAATCGATCACTTCCATTATGAAGCAGCTAAGTATCAATAATTTTATTTATTTGATTTTTCCTTGTTTTTGATTATTGCACCCAACAAGTTTTACTTAGGCCAGTTTGCTATTTGTCACCAATGGTGTCTGAATATAACCATTCAGCAATACAGATCAAAATGTTTCAAAGATTTCTTCGTGTAAATATTGTAGCGAATAATGTCATCATATATCCCAAGATGATCAATATTCATCATTTCAGTATAAATGGGACTTCGGAGTTTTCCTCTTTGGATGCTTTGGATGTTTTTAGTAAATCGAAGCCTAGGATACAATTGTTTTTCTTTTGAATACAATTATGCAGCAGCTGTAATAATGGACGAATGACGATGGTGAAACTAATTTAGTAAACTGTATAGAATTTGCATCATAACGTAAACCGACATGTATAATAATTAAAAAAAGAGAATTACATGATTCCCATACTAAGCTCGTTGATGTTATTAGTGTCCCAAGATGATCAATATATAGCACTTCAATAGAAATGGATTAGGAATTTTCCCCGATGATGGTAGTCTTTTTATTGGAATAATAATGACGGTGAAACAAATATCAACGTAAACCAACATGCATAATAACTAATAACACTATGTAAAAAAAAAATTCACCCGATGAACTTACACAGATGTAAACAGAAAGTTTCACTTTGGAGTCCAGAATAACTCAAATTTTCACTTCTACAATACAAAACATTCCTTTAAAGAAGGGTTTCTTTCTATTTGAAGATTGCACTAACGAATTTTACTTTTCTTTGTTTTTTTCTGCTCCTTTTTTTCTCATCTGGGTATGCTTTAAAGTAGAAATCATTTAACATTTCTTCAACCTCATAATGCACAGTTTTCCCATTCAGCTTATGATTTTCCTTTGCATCCCACCTTCTCTTAACTGACATTCTCAGATCATCATACTTATTTTGCTATATGAGCAGCTGTTCTTGATCAACATTTCCAACACCTTTATCTCCTTGCACCGTTGATCGTACCTCCTCCTGCATTATAATTTCATTTTCTTGAGGATGACCTTCTCCTGCTTTACAAAAAAGTAGTTGATCTTTTTGATGTATCCGCATTCTCAAGCTATTCAATGTTTGTTTTTCTACTTATGTGTATGCTTCAATGAAACCCTCAGATATCTGCACATGTAGGCATAATATGTTACCTACAATAATATAGTGCACTTTAGATAAAATTTAGTTATAACCCAAAAAGGCATTAACTTAGTTGTTGTTATTCTTACCTCAAGACTCTTGAAATATGTTAGTATAGAACTGCAAATATTATGGAGGTTCCACCTAGCAAACCTAGGAATTCCTTCGGCAATCTGGGTTTCTTTAACTCCGCTTTTTATATGCTCGGCGAACCAGATCTGAAAACACTAAATAATGTGGTCAATTTTTATGATACTTTCACAAAACTGTGTATTCTATGTTTTTATCAAATTAAATAACAAAAAAATACCAATTGTAAGCTCACCAACAGATACACTACACATCCAGTTACCACCATAGTATCTTTATGGTTGTTTAGGCTTTCCATTAAGTGATCGTGAACCAAATCAGGCCATGATAAGCTGTTTGTTTTCCAAGGGCTATCAAAAAGTTTAAGATATTTTTTATTCAACTGGCTCCCTGAATGAGCTATGAAGAAAAATGTTTCACACATGAATAACCCAATCAGCTTTACCAGATCTTCATTTTTCTCACCTGATTTCACTAGCCCAACAATGCTGTTTTCTAACATACATTTTGTGATGATTGTTGAAGAACCAAAGTAAGTAAGGTAAAACTCACTTTGTGAGTAAGATTTATCCCATTTTGTAAGGTTTCTCTCCTTTCCTCTTCCTTCCATTTGTGGCATTCTAAATATCACAGCGAGTTGTTCTGATGTTGACCTCAACTTATATTCGTTCCCCATGTGTGTGAACACAAAATAATGCTCTTTTTTTCTGGGTCCTCTCACGTACCACTTCAACACTTTGTTGCAAGCTTCTGGCATCTTGGTCCAATGATTTTTAGAATGCGTTTTTCAAGGATGTTCTTTAGTATTTCTAGTTTCATGGAACTCCATAAAAATATACCCAAACGGAGAATTATGTATCATTCCCAACTGTTCTTCATTGAAACTCAGCTTTTCCTTTTTATAGATTCTATTTATCAGGGACCATATGGGAGTGAAACGTGCTCTAAATTTTCTTCCTTTTGTTGATTGAGATATAACCTCCCCTGACCCAAATCAAAATGTAAAAGAGTAGTTACATTGAAAGTTAATTCGCATAATCATACATTTGGTTTTGTACTCTAGCATATACAAACAAGTTGCAATCATTTCAAACACAAAAAAAAAGTGATTTCTGGTGATCCAAGCATAACTGATCGACCTAGTCTACAAATACGATTCAACCATTACTCACTCAAACATAAGACAATCTCTTTCGATCTGGTGCACTCAAACATAAATATTAGAGAACACATACAATCGGACCAAATACTCAATAAAATATTTCACAAATAAAATAAGAGCGTACTCGGGCAGAAACACCATAAAATTCATTGAAAGACCAAATTATCTTCTAACATGCAGGTATGTAACTATGTGAAATAAATGAATCGAAAGTGGTGATTCTTCATAACCAGAAAAAAAGAAATGCACCTTCATTTGCTTTAGAATCTTTTTTCTTTAGAGGTATTTTTGCTTTTTTTGCAGGTCGTTTCTCGGAATAAATATCTTTTGATGATGTACCCTCTTCAATGATCCTATTATTCTCCTTACCAATTTCTGCAACTTCTTTTCCATCTAAGATTTCACCACCACCTAAGGATTTCTCTCCTTCCACCGCAATCCTTTTCCTTCCACTAAACGTTTTGGCTACTCCTCCGACTTTTTTGATAAAATACTACATGGTCGTTGCGATGCTCAATAGATGCAGGATTTCATTTATTACTATTCGTTCTTTGGAATCAATCAAAATAAGATTAACATGGTGTATTAGTGGAAGGCAGTGATATGGAACTCTACCTTTGAACAGCAGAATGACAGGGACATATCATCTCACGAGCTTCCTATTGCAAGATGAAAGTTAGACCAGGAGAAAGAATAGACAATAAGTTGAATTGCATTGCACAAAATGAAAAGAATTGGCGCACTAATCAACAAAAAGTAATGTATCATCAATAATGCACCATTTAACCCATTAGCTACTAACCTCGATAGATTCTGGTTTTGAAAACGAACATAATTCTACTTCAATAATGAAAGCATCATCAACCATATTCCCATTGCTAGGATCGATAAGTTCGTCGAATAATATAAAGTCATCAAAACCCTAATCGTCTTCCTCATCCGTGAAATGAAACCGTTGGTCTTCCATATCTATATATAAAAATGCAGACAGACAAAAACTTAACCAACACATAGATGTCATCCATTTAATATATACATATGTGTATCATACTACATATATTTGTTGGATAGTTTGTTGGTTTGACCGATAATGGAAATACTGAATTTTGCATATCGGGAGTTCGTACACTCTACGACAACCACATAGATCAACAAGTAATCATCCCCATTGATATCCCTACAAAAAACTGCTAATCGCCTATAACACAATATAGATTAGTACATATTCATCAAAGCAGGGACTGTGTCACTGTAACAAAGAAATGGTAATACTTTAGAAAAGGGTTTAGTCACAACGTTAATTGATATACCATTTAAAAGAACCTATACTGAAGATAGGAGAGAAATAAGTTTGCTCATTCAATTCAGGAATCTTTTCAATCCTCCATTTGAACTTGGAAGATACAGGGATGTCGTCTTCAACTGTATTCGGATTTTCCACTGCAGAGAAACAAAATTACTAACAAATCAAATCAAATCAAACCCGCATATTTGCAAAAGAAAGAAAAAAAATTAAAGAAAAAAGAGAACAAACAAAAGTAATACTCCATTGGGAGTCGAAGTACTATACTTCTATTGCTTGCTTCCAGAGAGAAGCAAACGAAAATAAATTTCAAGGAGTACAAATTAATCCATACATGAAAGCAAAATGATTCATGAATCATGGACCAAAGAAAAAAAAACCGAAGAGTGTACCGTGTGAGAGGGATGGTGGGCCACTCCTACCCTTCCCTATCCAAATCCTTGGAACGCAATGTTGCTCCGGTCAAAAATCCGGTCAACGATTCGTGATTCGGTAGTAATACGGAACGGTGTACATACGTGTATAATTCGTTTTAGAGATATGCATTCGGCGTACGAAATTCGGCATATAGTATTAACTTGTTAAAAAATCATTTTTAATATAATTTCTCGTAAAATACTAGGATTTTGCACAAAGATTAAGAAACACAAAGAGAATAGGATTTCTCGTAAATCATTTTTAGTATTTAATGTTCCCAGGTTTTAGATGTCTAGGTTTTTGTTGTTTAGTTGGAAAAAATTCTAATTAGAGGAAATATATAGAGAAAAGTATTTAAGAGTGTGTCATGAAAATTGAAATACACAATTCTCCATGTTATGGCATGGTTCCAAGTTAGAGGCAAATCAGGACAAAAGGTGGAAAAATATGAAGTATAACAAGTATTCTAGGACAAAAAAAATCATCAATTTTGGCATCTAAGAACAAAGGGAGTATGATATGTGCATCACAATCAGCAAATAACATGAACATTTAATGGTATTGGAGTAATATATAATGATTATTTAGTGATGATGTGGCAAAGTATTATACGGGGCGTATGATTCGGTAATTCGTAAATATGCGTATAATTCGTTTTAAGCTGGAAATTCACGAATCTAAGTCGGAGTTCCAGTTATACGGTCGATACGTACGGATTCACGAATTATACGAGTATTATTCGCGAACCTACTAACTAGGGTCTCTACTCTAAATATAAAAAATCAAAATTTCTTACACGGGAAATAAGAAAATAAAAATACAAAAAGAATAAAATAAAAATGTAACTGATTATGCAAACGTCTTTTCACATTGATTACTGGTAAGCATGGGTGAGAGAGATTAGTTAGGTCTTGGTAAGCATGGGTCATGGGTGAGAGAGAGAGAGTATGCGAAAGCAAACGTCTCGGCTGGTCTCCCAAAATAAAGACAAGCAAAACTCTGAGTCTGGAGCCCTCGAGGGACCCACTAAAGGGCCCTAAAGGGTTTAAATTTTAAACTTTCAATTCTCGGGTTTAGATGCGGTGCATATCTTGAGGGAAAGATGGGGGAAATGGTTGTATCACACAGTAAAATGCAAACACCCCCATATTGGGGCATTTCAGCTCTTGGTTCAAAAAAATTGTATCCTAAAAGAGATAGAACTTCGAGAAGAGGATGAAAATAATTAAACTCAACACGCGGGTGCAAAACAAAATTTTCATAGTAATAAGTGTGTAAAAAGAAATTTTATAAGAAAAAAATGGTGATATCAAATTTCCAGTTCGTACAAATCTTCCCTCAAAACATAGGTGCAATTATTTAAGACTAATTTATTGTCATCTTATCTTTGCTAATTACCTTCTCTCTCATTTTCATCAATTTCAATGGTCCAACCATAGTAAGTTCGTATTTATTTAACGAATTAAATAAATATCTTCATTCGTGTGTAAGTAATATATTAAATGTTGCTGACAAGACCTTTCCGTCTCTCTCTCCGTATGCTGAACGTACCAAAGAAGGGTCTTGTCCCTAGGCATAGATTAGAGAAAAGCATCTGTGAGAAGCAACGTCATGTGAGAAGACTCTTAAAGCGAAGTTAGAAACTCGGAATTATGCATAGAATATATACTTCCACACCCTTAGACTTTTCGCTTAACGACCGTAGACCGAAAAATAATCTCAAAGTGAGTTTAAAAAGAACATACCCAACAAACCAAAATTTTCAAAGCAAGGAAGTTTTGGGATTTTATTTTGGTTGTAATTTTGGGTTTTTTCCTTTGTTGTTTTCCCTTTTTTTTCCCTGCTTGGTGGCTAGCCTTTGAGATGTTTTGTAATTCTTCCTTCTTTCTTAATATATCATCTATTTACCGAGCAAAAAACAAAAAAATTTTTTTTACAAGAACTGGAATTAGTATTAACTAGATTATCACATCAAAACATGAAAACCGAAAATGATTTCTCTCTTGCATATATCTTCAAACATCGAAAGTGCTACACTTCCTCCACGCATTTCCCTCATTACGTGTCATCGTTCTTAGCCCTTGATCCCTGGATTGAGATTAGCAGGGGTCCCATTATGTTATATTTATCCAACAGTCGAAAGTGTTGTCACTCTGACTTCTAAAATCTACTTTTATAATTACCAAGGGTAACAATAACAGAAGTCCAGTCACATGAACCAGTAAGAAACTATGCATGGGGTAGAGAGAGACTGGATTTCCGTGAAAAAGAAGACGTCTTGTGACTCTCATCCGGTCACATCCCATCTAGTCTTGTTCTCGTCCTATCTAAGAGTCCTAGAATGAGTAGAGTAATGACTATCAACTCTACAGTCCTACAATGAGTAGGTTCGTACTCCGGAGTAGAGTAATGACTAATGAGATGTAACCAGGGAAGCAGATATAAGATATGAGTTGTCACCAAATACACTAGCTATCCCCCATTCATGTCCACTAAAAATTTCCACCACGGGACCTTCCTTGAAACCATTGAACATTGTTTGGATTTTTCATGGTAAAGAACAATTTGGAAGCCACTAGACTTGATATTCCCCAATTTTTCCCACTTGGAATAGAATGGATTCCATCATAACAAAAGGGCCCCCCTTCTAATATACTAAACAAGATTGTTCCGCACGTGCATATGCACGTTCAAATTACTACTATGTCCTGAATTTTATGTGTAAGACATTACTCATTTGCTCATGACATAAGGGTAATTTTGGAAGATGAAATTTTTGGAAGCTTCTCTATGCACATGCCATTCCCTTTGTCCTTGTGTCTAACTGTTTATTTTACCTGTTTATGGACCCCAAATTTGATCAACCATTTCTTAAGACTTTATTTGGTATGGTTTTTGTTTTGTACTTTTACCATTTTATCCTTGTTTAATTTAAAAGATATTTTTGAAAGAGGTATAAAAGTAAGGGAAAAATAGGATTTATAAAAATTACAGGTTAATTTACTGTTTATAAACAGTGACTAAGGGGGGTTCTATTTATATATACTAATAGATAATGAGGAGGGATCCCCTCAAACTTTTATTATTACACTATCTCACACGTTGGACGTCATTTTTGCGAATTAAAACAAAAACGTAACGGATTTGAAGCTAATATTTTGAGGATATGTTCCTCTTATCAAGATCTACATGCCTACCAAAAATGAGCGTATTCCGAGACGTATCCTCAAAATAATAAAAGTGTGAAGGGATCCTTCCTCATAGATAACACTTATAATTTCACATTATCTGGCACTTTTGCTGATACTTTTCATAATAAAACTTATACGATAGCGTATTTAATGCTAATATTATGGGATATTCTCGTCTTACAAAGATCTAGACTCTAGTACCCACAAAAAATGGAAAATATCTGAAATAACAAACATCACCCTCAGCTGTTAGTTCGTATTGTAGTCAAAACACATTCTGGGCGAACAGGCTGTTAGTTCGTACTGTAGTCAAAAAAGTCAAAACTCCTCTGAAATCTACTCCTAAAGCAGAAAATGTGGGTTGAGAGATTCGCAGACGGAGACAATTTTTCTCGATGGGTTAGGGTGGTGTAGGGGGGTTCTTCCTTTCTTTTTGTTTTTTTTTTCGTTGGGGTTTCTACGCTGATTTCCCTTCGTCTGAAATCAGTGTTCTTCCTCTATCTTTTTTTTACATTAAATTTCTAGTTGTATAGTTGTCTGCTAGATTTTCCGTGTTTGATCAAGACTTGGGAATTGTCTGCTTTTCAGGATTGAGGTTCTTCTATGTCTGCGCTATAACTGTTTGATTTATTTCCTGAATGATGCCTATGCTTTTACCCTTCAGGGATTTCCATGGATGCCCATATGGGGGAATTGGGAGTAAGGGATTTGCATGTTTAATCCCTCATATAAAAAGACTACACTTCTGCAACATGGAGAGGAAGAATGCAATACATGAGGCCATCAGGTGTGACTTGTATATGTTCATGGGTTTCGAGAATACGCTGAGGAAATTGAATCAATGGTTTTTCTTTGATTGCATGAGCATACAAGCCTGGAGTAGGGTGTGCAAACACAGGGACATGGATGTTAGGCCTACAATGGTTGATGGTGAGGTAGTCGAGACAATTTTAGGGGTTCCACGTCCAAGCTCAGTTCCACTTCAACTAGACAGTGACATTTATCATAATGATGACGTGTTAGACGTAGTCTTTCGAGATCATATTTGCATTGTTAAAAGTATTCCAAGAGGGTGTAGGTTGCCCTTTTCTCACGCTTTCAAGGCTGCATTTCTGAAAGTTGCATCAGAACCTAACCTGACCAGAAATTGGGTTCATTTGCTGCTACTTCCTCGATGTACGCTGCGTGTTTATAGACCACAGGGTAGAGCAGAGTGCAGGTCAGGGAATCGCAAAGCTAGGCAACAGACACAAATACTTCGGGCACTGGCAATTTGGGGCGAGAGTGGTGGAGAAAAACAGCTTGTTAAGGAAGTCCTACAGATACCACGGCATGGAGTTTTTAAGGGCTTTGATGCTGATGATAAAGAGACAGACAACAGGGTAACTAATGTTTCAACTTGTTTACGAAAAGTGGCAGATGGACACTTCACAGCTGTATTTAAGGCCATCAGTTCATCGGGGGTGTCGCCAAATAATGCGGAGACACGGAAAGCTCTTGAAGATAAACATCCGACCATGCCTCCTCCGTGTATGCCAATTATCCCGCTACATGAGACACCCTTACTATCTGAAGAAGGGACTGTTTTAAGTTGTATTAAGTCGTTTCCCAAAGGAAATTCATGTGGGAAGGATGGCCTCAGGGCCCAAAATTTGCTGGATGCGTTTTATGGAGAAGGTTCCACTATTACTATTGACTTAGTCACGACAATAACAAGGGTGGTCAATTTGTGGTTGAGCGGAAGATGTCCACTTAGCCTTGCGGAGTTCATTGCATCAGCACCCTTAACACCACTTCTTAAACCAGATAAAATCTTTCGGCCTATTGCTTTTGGGACGATTTGGCGTCGTCTTGTATCTAAGGTAGCAATAAAGGGGGTTGGAAAAGAAATGACAGCTTACTTACAGGATTTTCATTTCGGTGTAGTTGTCTCAGGAGGGGCTGAGGCAATTCTACACGCTGTGAATAGGTATGTCAGTAAACATTATGCAGATGCTAGCCTTACCATGTTAACTGTAGACTTTACAAATGCTTTTAATTTATTCGACCGAACAGCCATGCTTCTTGAGGTTCGTAAGTTATGTCCATCTATTTCTCCTTGGGTTGAATACTTGTATGGAAAACCTGCAAGATTGTATGTGGGAGACTATTATATCTATTTGTCTATAGGAGTGCAACAAGGAGACCCTTTGGGGCCACTATTGTTTGCTTTGGTTCTTCATCATCTTATAGAAAAGATAAATAGACAGTGCACATTACCTCTACAGGCTTGGTACCTTGATGATGGCACTATTATTGGTGATACTGTAGAAGTGGCCAAGGCACTCACGATTGTCCAGACGGAAGGGCCTGGCCTGGGGCTTATATTGAATATTAAGAAAACAAAAAAAATTTGGCCTTCCTGTGATGGACGAAAGGGTATAGATGGGATGTTTCCTTCTGGAATATCAATGCCGGGTGATGGGGTCAAATTATTGGGTGGTGCGGTTAGCCTTGATGATAGGTTTGTGAAGGGACTTTCCATTAAGAGAGCTGAGAAGGCAGTAGATTTAATGCAAGTTTTATCCAAGCTCCGAGATCCTCAAAGTGAATTGATACTCCTTCGTGCATGTATGGGCATCTCCAAGTTGCTCTTTGGGATTCTTATTGGTTGTCTAGAATACACCACATAGGCAGTGGATATATTTGATAAAGGTTTGAGGGAGGTGGTGGAGGGTATCGTGGTTTGTGGAGGTCCTTTTTTTGGGATCTCAGTGGATGTTATCCACCCTAACTATTAGATATGGAGGCCTTGGATTATACACTGCTAAAGAGACGTCGTATTATGCATTTCTTGCCTCGCGTGTGCAATCATGGGGTTTACAAGATCACATATTAAGGGATGTTGGAGTGAAAGGCATGGATGACAATTTTCAGAAGGCTTTGGAGGCATTACGGGAAACTCTTCCTGATTATGACTTTAACAGCTTCACTAGTAAGGACACCGCCCCCCTTAAAGCACAAAGTAACCTGGCGAGTGCCCTTTTTGGTAAAGTGGTTAAAGACATCGATCGAGATTACGAGTTATCAGACAGAAAAAAAGATGTCTTTGGTTTCCTACGAGCAACGCATGCCCAAGACTTCCTTCTAGCTATTCCAATTGAGGGCCTTGGACAGAAGATGTCACCCGTGGAGTACCAATCCATCCTTAAATACAGGTTAATGATCCCTTTATACCATTCTGATTCACGCTGCCCTGTTTGTTTCACAGGATGCTTAGACACATATGGGGAACATGTTGTCCATTGTAAGGTAGATCCTGGTTTTAAGTTTAGACATAATCATGTGAGAGATATCTTATATGATGTGTTCTGGCGAGCCGGTATTTCGGCAAAGAAGGAAGCAGATGTCAACTTTTTGACAAACCCACTGGAGGGGAGATCCACACTCAGACCAACAGACGTACTTATATTTGGATGGGATAATGGAAAACATGCATGTGTTGACCTCACGGGGGTTTCTCCGTTAGTATGCATTGGACATGGTACCTTTATTGTCGTCCAAGCAGCGCTGAGAGCTGCCTCAGGTAAGATAGTGAAGCATGAGAAAGCATGTATTGATAATGGACACACTTTTATTCCCTTTTCTTTTGATACTTTTGGTTTCTTGGCTCCTGAAGCGGTTGAACTCCTCAAAAGAGTTCAGAAAGTCATGCACAGTAATGTCATGACCCCTGGTTCAAGAGAGTTTATTTTCAAAAGAATAGGATTTGAAATTCAAAAAGGGCTTGCGGCGCAGCTTGTTGCTCGCTTGCCTGCTATGTAAGAATATTAAAACTATTTTGAATGACGGAAAATAACATTAAAACAAAAAATGTGGAACAAGAAATCTTCGCAAGAATTTTGCTAGTGCAAATTTCCGCTTCAGACAAATCTTCCCTCTAAACATAGGTGCAAAAAGAATTTTGCACAGTAAAACATTTGAAAAAATAAATTGATATAAAATTTACGAATATACCCTGCTCTAATACAAACTTGATATCTCATGTGAAAATCCATATTATCACCTAGTTCCATGTGAAAATTCAGATTATCACTTGTTTACAATGTAAAAGATTAAATTTTCACCTTTTTTTGTCTCGCGCTAAAACTGAAATAAATTTTCAAATTTTAAATAGTGATTCAGTTAAAAAAAAGGACTTCATTATGGTTTATACAGATTTTCTTCTGGCAGCTTAAAAGCTCTCTCTATATTCTCAGTATCAAGGTCTAATACCACCCTCGGACAATCTGTATTTCAAACTATTAAGAACCTTTGGTTTCACTTCTAATTCATCTTGTTCCATTACTGGCAATTACACAGTTTTGTCAGGATGCCACTCATTTGATATTTTTCTCACTAGGCATTTAACCTGCATGTCAAAATATATCATTAGAAGAAAAAAACAATGTACCAACGTTATCTCTTATGGTAAATATTTTGGAAGCGACTTACTTGTGTTATATTGAGCCATGGTGGTACACTCGCCCCCAATCGACGAAGTATAGTGGTGAAACTTTTACATGTAGACAGCTTTTTGAGGTTATACCGCCTCCAAACCTGTTGACGATACGCTTCACGTTCTTCTTTTTCCCTTTGTTGTATTTCCAGAGAACGTTGTTTTTCTTCCTCTTCTTCTCTTTTTTGTTGCTCCAGTAATTCACGGTTTTTTCGTGCCTCTTCTTCCTTTCTTTGTTTTTCCAGCATTTCGCGCATTTTTTGTTCCTCTTCTTCCTTCTCCTTTTCTTTAGCCAATTCTTCCATCTTTTATTTATTCTCCTCTTCCTATGTTTGTTTTTTCTCCAGCAACATCTGTGTTTCTTTATTTTGTTGGGTCGGTTGGCTTAAGTTAGAATCTTGTTCGCTGTGTGGACCAAATTCATTGTTTTGTATATCTTTAAGGTTATTCGCTTGTTTATGGATATAATGATCATGTTCTGTGTGTGGATCACTATCTTCATTTTCCTGTTCTCTACGTGTCTGCCCTTTGTCTTGTTCGAAAATTTCTTCTATAATCTTTCGCACAATTTCAAACTCTTTCGGATCCTCGCTTAAGCACTTCTGGATTTCACGAAGCTTTACATTTACTACACTTGTTTTTTGTTTCTAATCATCTACTTCAGCTTGAAGTTGTCTGATCCCCTCATTCAGCTTTTCCACTTGGGATATCACGTGAAGTGGAGTTATTAGGTTATTCTCCAAACAATTCACAACTTGACAACCAAAATTTGTCCACAGTAAATATAAAAATCAGAAAACATTTTTTGTGAAAATGTGTTTCTGCACCTTTTTGTTATTTCATACCAATTCTCAAATATTGTTTTTGCACCCTATGCAAAAGAATTTTTGGTTGCTGTAAAATAAGTTTTGGTTGTTATATTCTCAAATATTTCATACCAATCACATGAGTTTGTAAAATAAGTTTTGGTTGCTGTAAATCTATGTATAAAACTTTTTTTGATTCACGGTAGTAAAAGAAAATAAATTTTTATGAAAAACAATTTTTTAATGCATATGGAATTTTTTTAAAAAACTTTTCTTAAAACACTTTAAGATCTGAATGGTTGAACATAAGATTAAATTGATTAAAGAAGAGATTTGTCCTTTTCGGAAGCGATTGTTGATGCAGCCTGTGTAAATTTCACTTTGCTCGACGATTTTCCCTTATCCACATATCTCTTCCTGGACTACTAAGATGCGTTTGTTGTTTGAAGATGAAAAAATTCCTGGAACTACCATTTCTTCCTTCAAAGCTCATAGATCTGGTAGAATTCATCACCAACAGTAACCAATTTTTCTAAATTTTCTTAAACCAACAGGATTTGTCCCTGTTTCTAGCGCCAAAATGTAGTTGCAGGTTTTCCCACAACACACCCCTTATCATATCTTGATATTAATTTCTAGATCTACATATAAAATTGGTGGTAAAATTGCTAAAATTATAAAAGGACACCAAGATTTTTACATGGTTCGATCAATTTGATCTACATCCATGATTCTTCACTATAATTGTTTAAGTTTACATTTGATTTACATTGATAATCTCCATTAATGGAGTTCTAAATTTAGTTTTGGGGAAGAAGATGATAAAGAAAAATACATTTTCTCTCTCTAAAAATCTCTCTGCAAAATATCTCTATCTCTCCTAAAATTGTGTTCCCCTCAAGACTCTCTCAACTCTAAAAAATACATCATCCTTTCCTGAATCTATTGGATATCTATTTATAGGAAATTACATAATGGGTGATAGCTAAGTTGTCCTCTAATTTCGGATATCACTTGCGATATTATCGTAGTAGCTATAATATTCCTTCTCGCAAGCATTGTAACCATCGCCAGTCAATCATGTTCTTTTCGTGTTTCTTCAATCGCCAACTGTTACGTCATTATTTTGTGACACTCGCAAAGTGTTGTTGGAGAATTCGCTGTGACGCTCACAGAAATGTTGTTAATCTCGCAAGAATATTGTTGTGGCAATATTCGGGTCCTACATCTTGCCTCTTTCTCCTTGAATATTGCTTGAAGAGCGATTTTTAAGGAAAAATCATTTGTTGTAGTAGTCTTTGATCTTTGTTAATGAAGTAACGAGCGAAAGAATACTAGACTTGAAAAGTACGTACTTGCCTCTATTCTTTTGTGAAGTTTCGTATCTTTGCGAAGTAAATAAGAAGTATCAACTCTTGAGGTATGTGAAGTATGAATTATCCTTGAAGAAATATAAGAAGTACTCAATCCTCAAAATATAAGAAGTATCCGTCCTTGAATGAAAGTTATAAGTATTGCCTATGTTCATGCGAAATTATAAATAGTGCCGTGAATAGTTCTGCGATGAATAGTGCTGCGAGATTGTAGACAACCCTCTTGAGAGACTCTGAATAATATTTCTGAGAAATTTTGAACAATACTTCTGAGTGATTCTGAATAGTATTTCTGAGAGATTCAAAATAGTACTTGCTATCTCTCTTGCGATGAACAAATCTTTCCTGCATTCTTAAAAGAAAATAGTTAAGTTTGAGATTATTCTATTGGTCTTATTTTTCCTTCCTAATTAAAGGTCTTATTTTGCCAATTTTTTGTGTCTGCGATAAAATCGCAGGACGTCTTTACATTTGCATGTATTGACCCATTGATCTTTCCTTATCTGTATTCCTTGATTGTATTGCGACAATATGACAAGTCTAAGTTCCCTCGCGAGATCAAAGCCTCATGACATTGTCGTCTTGCGATGAAATCGGAGGACGTCTTTACACTTTCATGTAAAAACCCATTGATCTCATCTTAACATTTCTCTCGTGGCTTGTTGCCTTTACATTATTTACGTCATGCGACAATATGACAGGCCTAAATGTTCTTGCGATCATAGAGCCCCATGACATTGCCGTCTTAAGACACTTATCAGCTCCCTAATGGAGGGTGCCGCCCTTATATCCCCCATGGTTGCCCCTTCAAGGAGGGCACATCGGCCATACAAGACTAGCTCCTCCTATCCGGATTTACCAACAACCAGTTGTTTTCGCAACCTCTTGTCCTTTATGTCTATATGGCTTATAGTTACAAGAATGCACCCTAAGTGGGGTTTTCTTCAGGCTAAGTGCATCATAGCCAAGACTTACCAAGGATGGCCAGGGTAGGTTCGTCCGTCCCGGGCACCCTTGGCTCAACCGTGTACCTCGGCGCCTTAGTCATACTCTGCACTTCTTGGAAGAGATCCTCAGTCGTCCAACCAGGGTATAACCTTATAAAGCTGGAAATCCAAGGTCTCTTTCCCGGATAGGTTTTCTTTAACCCCCAACGTCTCCATGATTCAGGATCCAGCAGCGGTATAACCTTACCCCTGAATCATGTTAGCAGATACCCACTTATATGATGTACTTTAGGTCTTACATTTGGCTCTTGCGAGATTGTACCCACGAACTAAGGTGTACGCCATAAAGGTTCGTCCCATTCTGTTAATCTCTGCGAAGTTTTATTCGCGTTTCTCGCGATATTTTCGCGTTTCTTTATTCTTGCATTTCTGTCAATTCTTTCATTTCTGTCATTTCTTCTTTTATTTCTGATAACATCATATTTGAAGTAAATATTCTTTAAAATATTTTGAAATCTTAGAAATATTCTTTGAAATCTTGCGATTGTATCGCATTTGTTAAATCAAAAATCTCTTTCTGTAAAAGAAATATTCTAGAGAAATATATAAATTGAATGTTCTCGGTTATTTGTAATTTTGAAGTCTTTGTAATCTTGCGAGGGTATCGCTTTTTTGGAAATTAAATCAATTTTTTTTGAAATCTTTGCGATAGTTTTCATTTTCTGTAATCTTTGAAATCTTTGAAAAATTTTGCGATTTTTAAATTTTTGCGATGATTTAATTTTTTATAATCTTTTGAAATCTTGCTAATGTATCGCTTTTGGAAAATTAAATCAATTTTTTTTTTTTGAAATCTTTGAAATTTTAGAAATCTTGCGATTGTGTCATTTTTTGTAAATTAAATCAAAAATATTTTATTTTCTGTAAGTAAAATATTCAAGAAAAATGGTACTTAGCTTTCTTGCGATTTTCTGTTGCTTCTGTCTCTCGCGAAGTATTTGATTTGCTCGTGAAATGAGAAGAAATGAAAAATGAATTCTTGACCTGCCTCTTGCATATTCACGCAACATACCAATTGTGCTAACCCTCTCTTGCGAAATTTGTCTGCGAAATAATCACCAACTTTCTTCTTTGCGAGAAGACCTTGCGAAATAATAAAATAGCAAATTCATTCCTCTGACCAACTGGGCTTGTCAAAAATTTTCTTTTCTTGTCCATGCAGGAATTTGGGAAGAAGTAAACATATCTGCGAAGTAGGCAAACGTCTTGGTGTATATCTGCGAAGTGTTCTACGAGGTAAACGTCTGTATTATAAATATTTTCAAATCAAAATTTTTGTTGCGGTAAGAATCGATCTTGCGATATCAAGCTTATTCATCTCACACCAGTGACCAATTGGGCTTATATGCTTGTTTTTGTTAATTAATTGTTCTCTTTAGTGATGTCTTGACTTTGGTGATTTCCTTGTTCTATTGATCTCCATGTGAGTATTTGATATACTGGCTAATATCTTTTTTTTTTCTCGCAAGCTCTGCGAGACTCTCCACTTTATGCCTTGAATTCGTTCTTTTCGACTGATAGTAGATTGATAGTTGTAAACCGGAAGAAGAGGCATATCACATAGTGTATTACTGATTTCAACTGATAAGCAACATTGGAATAACCGTAAGTCTTTTTCACAAAATTAATTTCTCTTCATTCATCGTCAGCTTTCCATGAATGATCGACAATGTAAAATGTGACGCAACAATTTGATCAAAACTTTGCCATAGTTAACTGGTTCTTGTCTTTATAGATCATCGATTCTATTTATTTCTTAGCATTCTTCTCGCAATCTCACTTTGCTGCTTCCATGTTAAAAATTCCCAAGTCTCTAAAAATGAGCACATCACACAAGCCTTCCTTAGGTCATTTGCATAGCTTTGACCCATTGTTCTGAGACTCCAAGATAAAATTATTGCTGCTATAAAGCGTGATAGATACAAATCCGCACAATGGAGAGAAACTTGCGTCTCTTTCCATTCCCATCCCTTTGATTGCATCCTATGAGAACATTATCACATTTTTCTTACCGCAGACATCTTACTATGTGCTTACATACGAAAGACCATTTTCTAAAACACGAACTAGGTTTGCAAAATAATTCCGTGTGGTACCAGTCAGGTTAAGTTGCTTTGCTTGGATACTGATCATGTTAACTACTGTGTCATCAATGAAATATTTGTGTAACTCCTGCTCTGCACATTGATGAAGCCTTTCTAACCCAGATTCAGCTGCACCTTGCAAATAGTCGAACAATTTTTTCTTTGAAAGCTCACTTGCAGATAAGTAATATCCGTAGACAGAAATACATTTTATAACATGCCTGCAATCGATGATTTGTATCAAAACATTTGTAATATATCCAATTTGTGTCTCAGGCAAGCCATATTTCTCTTTAAGTTTCGCCAAACCCTCAGATTATATTTTCTCTAAGTTGTGACGTGAATCCCTTGAGCTGCTCTCCAAATCCAAGTCTGCTGCTACAACCCTTTACTAGATGTTCTAGTTTTGCCTCTATTAATTTAATAAGATAAGAGAATTCATTAGAACTTGTCCTGTTTAATAAGAAAATTAATTTAACTATATATTATTAAAAGTTCAATAAGAATACTTCCCTTTTAGTTTTGTTGCTCGTAGTTGGATGCATCTTGCGAGTGTCGCAAATACCTCTTATCTGTCGAGTTTGAGTTTGATCATTTTCTAAATCTCAACTTACTGCATCATGTATTCATCTCTACCAGTATTGTAACTAGGAGTATCCTGACAATTGCATTTTATTTTTCGCTCAAGCTGCTATCTCGTCATTGCTAACGCTGGATGAAAACTTCGTTGGTTGCTATCTCGTCATTGCATTTTCATCATTACCTCCCTTTGTTGGATGTTACTACCCCGCGTTAAGCTGGAAGAATAGCTTATCTCATGGAAATTTACTATTGGTTGATCTTCATTGGAACCTAAGTTGTTGTTCTTCACTTAGCGTGCGAAGTGTGAACTCTTTGAATAGAATAGGTTTAGTTGTTGTATCCTATTCATCTTCCTTCTTGCGTTTGGGTTTAATGATCACTCTTTGAAATTATAGTGGATCCTTAGTAGTTTAAGGAAGCTCCTAGCCTGAAATTTGTCTTTGCTTACTAGGTACGTCCCATCCGCACCTGCCTATGTCTTTCATCACTTTCTTCTTACTGGACCTGTTTTTAAAGACGAACTTCTTTGCGATGTTGAGTTGTTGATACTTTCCTTATTGTTGTTGAGTTGAGTCCACTTTGGGCTGTAATGATATTTATTTCATTTGCATCCGTAGAATTTTCTTACTTGTTTTTTTTCTCTTCGCGGGAACTAATAACTTCACATAAACTAGTCCCGTGACAGTGCGTCATAACTAATCGTTTTGTTCTCGCTGGAACTATCGTATACGTAGATACTGATTGAACTATCTCTGTTGGCTGTTTTGTGTTGGTGCGGTAAACTTCGCAAAAAAAATTCTCATATTTTCTTCTCAGATGTGGACTTTTCTGCGAAAAACATCGCAAGATTCTTATTTAATTTTCACGTTGTAGTCTTGACTCTACTTTTCGTCCTATTATTACTTCTTTTCTTCCTTCTTAGTCATACGGAATTATCTTGCTTTGCGAGTGTAGTTGGAATTATTTTTATTTTTGTTGTTGATCTTTGCCTAAAGCTGCTGACGAAATTAGTTGTTGAGAAGTTGAGTCTCCAATGAAGCAGTAATGAAGATATTTTTGTTGTTTACTGCGAGAATGTAGATTGAGCAAATTGACCCGCTGCTAACACAACTTTTATCATTCGTCATCAACTATCATTTATGATGACTCTTTCCCAGCTAGCTTCCTCTCTGGTCTCCTTTTGATCCATTCCTTTGCTCATCATAGGTTGATTTGCTACATATTCTTTTGTTGGTCTCCCAGCGATCACCTCCATTCCCTCGATATTCGTTGTTAGTCAAATTTCTTCCTCATCTGCAAAGATTTCTTTATGAGACTTTCTAATATCTTTCTCTGCTGCAAGCAATCATGCTAACTCGTTTAACTATACATGACATAAGAACTAATGTATCTCTGTAATTCATACCACCTCCCTCACGGGAAAATTCACAAATCAGCTGAAATTTCTTTGTATACAATGTTTTTGGAGTCAATCACATGAGTTTGTAAAATAAGTTTTGGTTGTTGTAAATCTATGTATAAAACTTTTTTTGATTCACGGTAGTAAAAGAAAATAAATTTTTATGAAAAACAATTTTTTAATGCATATGGAATTTTTTTTTTTTTTTTTTAAAAAAAACTTTGCTTAAAACACTTTAAGATCTGAATGGTTGAACATAAGATTAAATTGATTAAAGAAGAGATTTGTCCTTTTCGGAAGCGATTGTTGATGCAGCCTGTGTAAATTTCACTTTGCTCGACGATTTTCCCATATCCACATCTCTCTTCCTGAACTACTAAGATGCGTTTGTTGTTTGAAGATGCAAAAACTCCTGGAACTACCATTTCTGCCTTCAAAGCTCATAGATCTGGTAGAATTCATCACCAACAGTAACCAATTTTTCTAAATTTTCTTAAACCAACAGGATTTATCCCTGTTTCTAGCGCCAAAATGTAGTTGCAGGTTTTCCCACAACACACCCCTTATCATATCTTGATATTAATTTCTAGATCTACATATAAAATTGGTGGTAAAATTGCTAAAATTATAAAAGGACACCAAGATTTTTACATGGTTCTATCAATTTGATCTACATCCATGATTCTTCACTATAATTGTTTAAGTTTACATTTGATTTACATTGATAATCTCCATTAATGGAGTTCTAAATTTAGTTTTGGGGAAGAAGATGATAAAGAAAAATACATTTTCTCTCTCTAAAAATCTCTCTGCAAAATATCTCTATCTCTCCTAAAATTGTGTTCCCCTCAAGACTCTCTCAACTCTAAAAAATACATCATCCTTTCCTGAATCTATTAGATCTCTATTTATAGGAAATTACATAATGGGTGACAGCTAAGCTGTCCTCTAATTTCCGATATCACTTGCGATATTATCGCAGTAGTTATAATATTCCTTCTCGCAAGCATTGTAACCATCGCCAGTCAATCATGTTCTTTTCGTTTTTCTTCAATAGTCAACTGTTACGTCATTATTTTGTGACACTCGCAAAGTGTTTTTGGATAATTCGCTGTGACGCTCGCAGAAATGTTGTTAATCTCGCAAGAATATTGTTGTGGCGATATTCGGGTCCTACAGAAACTTTGTATTACCTTTATATCTATAAATTTTGAACTGTGAAGAGTGTCGATAGTTTTTGATATCGTCTTTGTACTCCACATCGTGAATCTTGGGAACATTTCGGTGCACCCATCTCTTGTATTGATTTTCTAATTACTTCTCTCCGCATACCAATACTGAGAAATAAATACACAAATGTTAATAATCAGTAACAATTGAATTTTAATGAATCGAGAATTTTCAACTTACCAAGAGATAAAATGCGCAATCATTGATCTTTCTATAATCTCCATTCGATTTCTTAATACCATGCATCATTTGTTTATAAAATCTATGCTTTCTACCAGGGCTAGGTAGCGGCAAGACATCCTCGACCCTCCAGTTTTGGTAAAGAAAACTGTAAAACACAAATAAAGCACCAATAGCCTAACCAGTTCTTCATTTTCGTTCGCCTTTGCACTTTTTAGAATTGCTTCTTTCACTTGAACATTAGATATTTGACTGGCTTTAGCTCCACCAAAATACTTCTTGCACAAGTCATTATCGCCTGGACACACTGTTCGTGTCTCTAGTATGTCTTATTTACCATTCTGCAATATTTGCATTCCGAAACTCAAAGCCATTTCTTGAGGAGTTGATTCATATCCTTCTTCTTTCCTTACTAGGAATTCTCCTTTCCCGTCTTCTGACTTTATATACGAGTCGGTCAATTTATTTAGCCCAGCTTGTGGTATTTTCAACTCATCTTTAGTTAATTGGTTGTTGGTAAACACTTGTAGTAAATTCCAAAAAGTATTTGTAGCTAACAGATCCCATTGTATATCATCCAGCAATAATATCTCCTTCTCCTTGCCAACGCAAAGATCGTGCAAGTGACCCAAGACTGCTCTAAATGCCCACTGTCTGCTACTTTTTATTATATCATCTTTCTCGGCTACTGATGTGATGTGTTATCAGAGATCATACATTAACAACAGTCAGAAAATATACTTATCAGAGAAGCATCAAATAAACCCAGAATCTATACAATAAAGAGACGCGTCAAACAAACCCAGAAGCCATACAATAAAGAAACGGCCACTTTCAGGCTTTCGGCGCCAATGTGGATGAAAAATGGTTTTCCACCACAAATCTTCTTAATAAAAATATTTAGTGAAAAATATAGTTAGCATGGTTTTTGAATTACAACCAGTCAAAAAAAAAATGCAGTTGGCTGTGAATAAGTTTTTTCACAGCGACTCGTAGGATGAAAGAAGTTTTTGTACCATCAGAAGATGAAAGAAGGTTTTTGCACCATCAAAATGAAGTTTTTCTAGCGCAAAAATTCATTGATATATAATTCTTTCTGATCAACCATTTACAACCTGTTCGTTTCAAGGAATTGTATTCCCTGGAATCCGATTCCTAGGGAATGCGTCCAATTCCTTGAACCGAATGGTGCAAATGAATTCTATGTAATTGGGAATTTTAATTCCTAGGAATCCAATTCCCTCCAAAATGATAGATTTCCATTGCATTGGTCCAATGATGCAATGGAATTGGATTCCGGGGTAAAAACAAAGGTAATTGAATTACCTCAACCGAACATAAATTTTTCGGATTGGAATCAAATTCCTAGGAATCTAATTCTCCCAACCGAACATGCTTAGTCTTTGTACAATACCACGAATTATTTTATTGCTAATTTTGTGATCAATAAATTCAATTCAGTGGAATAACATCTCTTCACTTACATCTTATGTGAAAAATAAAATATTACTTACCTATTTCTGGTCCTTTGCTTGGAGTTTTTCCCTGTGATTTTCCTTTTTTCCTTTGCTTGACAACTTTCGCCTTTTTTATTTTCTTCTTTCGATGACTTTCTGGTATTGTTTCATCATCACCTAGTCCTATGTCTCTTTTTGTCCAACTCCCCATTAACTAAATAAAAATCAAACCTAGAATTAGAGTTAGAGTATGAAAACCTTAATAAAAATCAAACCTATAATTAGGGTTACAAACAAAGACAAGAAGGAAATTAGAACAACGACCCTCAAGAAAGAAAAAAAATCTGAAACTGAAAATAAATAAAAAAGAAAGAAGGTCGGAATGTATTTACAGAGATTATCGGAGACCTAAAACGAGGATTCTAAATTTAAATACACCAGCAATCCTTCTTAGTTTTTACGAATGAATGATGAATCTTAAAAATTTTATTGGAGAAATCCAGGTGAAACCCTAATCTTGCACTCAGAACATGTGAGAGAGAAAGAATTCTTCACTCAGATAGAAAAACACAAACCATACAGAGAAAAATATGTGAGAGAAACAATTCTTCACACAAACTTAAAAAAGTTTTTTTTTTTTTTTTATCAGATAAACTTTAAAAAGTTGGGATAAAGGAAAGGTTAATTTAGCATTGTACTCCCTCCGTACAAGTTTACTTGCTAAAATTGGGTATTTTTTTGTCCTAATTTACTTGATATGTTTCATATTTTCCCCTATTATAGCCTAATTTACCCCTATATTGAAATCAGGTCATGGTATGAGAATTGTGTGCAATTCTATTTCCCATGCACATCATTAATACTCCTCTCCTCTCTCTATATATCCTTTATTCCGGGTGCAGTTTTTGACGCAATTTTTTTTTGGTTTGGAATTCTTTTAAATAGTAGACCAAAAAACTAGATATGTGTCTTAAATGTAGTTTGGGGGAAATTTTGGAAAAAAAAAACCCTCTCTCTACTTTCCTTAATTGAATTTCCATCATAAACCACCACCACCATTGGATTGGTTGATCCAACGGCTCTAGCAACGCTAGATCAAAAATGATCTAGTGCTGCTAGATCAAAATCGCTTCCCATAAACCCATACTAGTGTCGCGATAACCTATGTATCAAGAAGTCTATTGCTGCAAGCAGAAATGACACTTTTTTGCCACACTCCTTTTATATTTTTGCTACAGTTGTGTGGCAAAAGTTTCATTTTGCAGCAATAAATTATAGCCGCAGCTGAAAAGTACTGTAGCTAGAAATTTGCATTTGCAACACATATATTGAAGGTGTGGCAATATATGGTGTAGCAATAGCTAGACTTTCTTGTAGATCGGTCAATGACCAGTTTGCATAGGTTAGGGAAAAGCAAGCGTTATTCTCACTGTACGGCATATATATTCATGAATTCAGCATTTGCATGAGTAACAATTATGGAAAAAAGACAAACTTTTTTTTTTGTTGATCAAAAGAGAAGATCTATTGAGATTAAAAGAATGTACAGGGAGTTCTACCAGAGGTAGATTAAAAGTTACAAAAAGAAAATAATGAAAAAAAAAACATCAAGTAAATTACAAAAAGATAGAATTCCAGTTATTCAAAACTGTATCCGAGAAGTTCACATGTATTTGTTGACCTGCTGCTGCTGCCCATGCTAAAACTGCGGACTTTGCAATCAAAATTAGATCATCATCTTCCCATGCTAAAACTGCGGACTATTTGGTGACAAATAGTCATGTAATCTTCCATTGCCATGTTAGGTGAAGATTTTGTTTTCCACCCCTTTTTATGTGAAAATTTCATATTTCTTCTGAATATATAAAATTAAAACTTTCACTTGAATTTGAGTGAAAAATTTTCTTTCACCATTATGTTTTTGGAATATTCTGCCGCTTTCAACATACAATAACTTGTTTTACCTAGTGAAAAAATAAAATTTCATTTGGGTTTTGGAATCACTTGAGAATGCAAAATTGCAAATATTCATGGATTTTTAAACTTCTCTGTATACAATTTTGTTCTCCAATGCAAAGAAGCACTATCTCTGTTATATTTTATTTGTTTTTTCAATTTCCCATGCCAACGATTGGCTCTTATCTTGTGCATGGGTGCACAAGATAAAAAGCATCCATGCACAAGATAACAGCCAATCATTGACATTGGGAATGATAAAACGCAATAAAAAAATAGTATGAGAGATAAGTGTATCTTGCATTGGAGAAGGTAAATATTCGTGGGTTTTTTGAATTTTTCTCTATATAAGTGCAAACATTACCTTCTCCAATGCAAGATACATTATTTCTCATATTTTTTTATTATGTTTTATCATACCCAATACCAATGATAGGCTGTTATCTTGTGCATGGATGCACAAGATAACAAAATCCATGCATTTATAGGAAAAATACATGCATACACGTAGAAAATATCATAAATTACCTTGGAAATTGTTGGTCAATAAATTGAATTTGACTCATTTAATTTGAACGAATCGGAATTTGAAGTATTCTACTATTGAATATTGACTACAGAAAGTTGTATATTCACCCATTGGAAAATATAGGTCAATAACCGTATTTAAACCATTTAAATTCTTGGTCGATCAATAACTGCAACTAAAAACATACAATGTATCTATAAACCCGAATTAACCTAATGAAGAAAGGAAACATCACATGAACTAACATACTAGTTCATATGAAGAAAAGAAACATCACATGAACTAACATAATTTGTTCATGTGAAGAATATAAACTGCACATCACATTAAGTAACAATGTCCTCCATAATGTGATGTTCTACAACTAATAATTCACTAAAATTTCAAACTTTCCTTTGGGAAGTGCCTTGCTGAAGATAATATCTTTTTCTTTTATTCTCTTTCCTCATCTATTTCTTTTTATACTAAGTCCACATGTGACCTAATATATTAGAGATATAGGTTACACAACTTTTGGTGCAAAACAGAAACATCACATGAACTAACATACTAGTTCATGTGAAGAAAGAAAACATCACATGAACTAGTGTATGTTAGTTCATGTGAAGAATATAAACTGCACATCACATTAACTAACAATCTCTCTTTTATTATTTTACCTTCCATATTTTCACTACGCTTAGAAGAGATTACAAAGATAAATACGGATCCCGCGGAGACAACTACTCCCCCGTCTTAAATTAAGAATCCGCTTTGACTTTGTCAAGATATTAAGGAAATCCTATAAAATATCATGACTATCCCTTGACTAGCTTATTTAATGTTATATTATTACTAAAACTAAAATATTAGCTTAAATTTGATAGTATTATTATTTTATGAAATATTCTAAGAAAATAAAAGAAAATTTATCTAACGGTAAAGAAGCCTCTTGAGTGGGATAGCTTCTGTAGCGCCCCCTAAGCTAGCAGCAGACTAATCCAAGAGATTAGTTATATAAAGAAGCACTCAGAATCTAAATTAAACACTTAAACTTTCAATTAAGAAATCTACTACAATTACTTAACCCAAATCTAACCCCGCTCAGAAATATATATACAAGAACTCCTCTCCAATGATACATGTAAAATAGTCATTTGGTTTACAAATATAATATACAACAAAATAAACATATCAGAATATAATCAACTAACGAAGTTAACTTCTCGGAGCTTTCGTTGCGCAACTCTGCTCACACTGAAACTGAAAATGGGGAATAATTAACATTTAACTTCTAAGTAATCATATGCATATTTGGAAAACATTACATGTTTTCCCAAACATTAGAAGACAACTTAACCACTGAAATAAACAATCATGTATATGGACCTAAACTCCTCCTTTAGTTTCTGCGGTGAAATTTACACACCTTATAATTTCTGTGGTGACATTTACACACCGTAATGCAGATGGTCTTTACGTACCACCTAGTTAGTCTGTGGGTGAAAGGTACACACCCGTAATATTGATGCCAATTCCACACCTATTATTAATATTGCGGTGTATCTCCCTAGCCATAAAATATGAAGGAGCGTATCCAATATACCATAGTTGGAAATTCTCATTTCCCAAAGACAATCATAAAGACAAACAAAGCACGAAATATGCGAATAGACAATGCATGAATTTAATAAGCATAAAGTTTTGTAAAAACAATAATAATAATTACTACAGAGTCAAATGCATTCCCACCTCTTTTGATGACAAGCCTCGCCTACCTCGAGATCCATGATCCACTGTTCATCCTTTGGAATCGACCATTGGTAAGACAGACTAACGGTTAATCACACAAGAAGTCTAAGAATCTAGCCAAAAGGTTCATACAAGAATCATATAAGTCTATCTAATGGTTCTAAGCCCATTATGATACCTTATTCTCTATATTTAGTATAACTAAGAGTTTACTAATCCTATTAGATTGATTATATAGTCCATAGCTAAGGCTTATGAATATCTACAACTTTGTAGAAGGAACTAAATGCTAATTCATACCACAAGTGGTCCAATTCATCAAAATATGAAAACTAGTTCTAAGCCCAAGTCTACTCAACCAGCCCAATAAACTAAGGTCCAGTCCATCTGGTCAACAAACGGTCACTAACAGTCCACTGGGTCAACTGACGGTCAACATCTAAAGTCATGTCAACTGGTCCAGTTCAAGTACAGTCAACGGTCAACAAGTCAAGGTCAAATGGATAACTAGGTCAACGAGTCAACACGGGTTAGGATAAAGAAACTCGGTGAATCAACAAATCTGACTCAGTCAGATTAACTGAGTCAGCTAAGTCAGACACTGACTGGGATGACTAACAGGTATAAATCCCTTGTTGCACAACAAACTCCAATTTTAATTCAAACTCAATTCATTTAACCACTTAACCTCAGTTCATACAATCTTAAACAAACTTCAAATTCAAATTACAAATACAACAGCCTACCTGCAATGACAGCAGTTCCCAAGATTTACAGCAACCACTAACATCATCTAACACTAATTCAATCCACCCATCTTAACCTTAATTGTAACTCACACATCATACCTCAATAATCTCAGTTCATCTACAAATCCTCAATACACAACCATTACAATGAACAACAACACCACCAGATACTCGATTTCATTTCCAAGAATCTCAAGCATATCAATACCACAACTTATTCCTTAGCATCATCACTGCCATACCAACAAAACCACCAACACTAATCTCTTGTTATCAATTCCACTTACACATATAACTCCACAACCATCTGCAATGCTCACAATAACTACAATCTCACCAATTTCACTAACTACAATTACTCATACATCAAAACTCAACAACTTCAGGCTTGCAATTCTATCAAACCCATCAACTGCTATACCACCTTCTATTCCCTCATCTCATTCCAACTGTTGTCACCTTTAATTGTACCTCATATCATCTTCTATCACTTTAACCATGACCCCAACAACTTCAACTTGCATTACACATCATTCTAGTCACCACTTAATCATTTCATCATCTTACTCAGCATCAAATTCACTAAATCAACACCTGCACATCCATATCTTCACAATTGCAGCTAAACAATGAACTCCCTCAACTCAGTTCAATACAAATACCTAACCTACATCTGCAATTTCAATTCAGATTCACATAACCATTTCAATCTTCACTCCAAGGACATCATACACTCAACAATCAACATGAACAACTTAACAAAGTTAACTTAAAATAACCTTTACCTACAATCTATGTTGCTCAGGCAATTGAATCCATTTCTTCTTCTTACTTTATCTTGAACCAATAATTCATCTCAAACTAAACAACCATCATCTCAACCCACCAACAGTAACCCAATTATTCTTCATCTACCAACAACTAAGTTTACCTATCAAATCCACTCGAATACTAAATTCGATCTACAAACCCTAATTTCAATTTGGGGAAGAACAAACACAAACCCTAATTCTCTGATTTATCACCTCGTCACCTCCACTGTTAAATTAACATAATACCCATCTTCAATCATCCCTCTTCGACAACAATTTCATCTTCTCTGAGTTGAATCTCATGAAAACCCTAAATTGAATTTCAATTCAATTTGCAGAAACTTCAACCCTTTGATTCTTCACTGAATCACCTTCATAACTTCAATACAACTAAAACCCTCATGTTCTTTATCCCACAACAACCTATTTCATCTTTTAATTTTCATACCAACCCTAATTTATTTCTTCTCAGATTATCCTGAAAACTAAATCAATCTTCAATTGATCTTCTTCATATAGATCACAAGCACACAATCTTCATCATCGACTAAGTATCTTCAACATATAATTTAACTTCAATGATTCTAACACACATCTCTCAGCGACTCTGCAGAGATCGAACAGAGAAGAGAGGAGAAGAAAAATAAAAAGAAAGAGAAAGAAGAAGATAAGAATGATTCCCTCGAGCTGGCGTAGATGACAAGGCCAAAGGAATTACTAGGACATTCACTTCTTTGATAAGGGCACCCAGGTCGGTCTGGAGATAAGAACGACCAAAACTACTGAGGCACCACAACTTGGATAAGGGCTGCCACAAAGTCCATCAATGAAATGATTATTTTACTCTTTGTAAACAAATTGATAAAACTTCTTCGCCCATTGTATGGATGACATGTGCAAGTAGTCCACTCTTCGTAACTTTTCGAGATCTAACTAGCGGCACTAATTTCATTACCAAATCGTTGTTAGATTAATTTCTATTAATTAATGTTCGTGTTAAACTAAACGAGTTATTATCGGCTAAGATGTCTCCTGACTGATCTAATAGCGTTGACGTGCTTGAGGGTCCTTACATTCTCCCCACCTTGTATGATTTTTGTCCTCGAAAATCGAACTATCCATCTGATCTTCAAAACTCCCCACCTTACGAATAATCTTATATCTTATCTAAGCGTAAACAACATAAAATAAACCACAAACCTGTATGGTTTTCTACAACTAAAATCTTAAATTTGTAGCTCTAGGTTCAACTACACTGATTTTAAATTCTATCAAATAGGAAAGTCTAAGTTTCTTAAACTAATTTCTATTTTATAAGATATCTGTCTCTAGCTTCAGGGAAGAATCTTACAAATCTTTCTAAGTAAGATTACATCTATCGGCTTCCAATGGAATTAAAACAAATTTCTATGATCGGTCATCTCTGAATGCAGTTGCCCTGTCAAGGTTGGCCAATCCCAACAATGCCTTCCTACGAACAGAGAAAACACAACCTTCACTATTCTCCAGTGCTAGATAAACTAATTATTAATTTATTAGGATTAATTAGTTTTTAAACTTTTATCGTAACTGGCGTAATTTAAAATTTTACTTTGTAAAAATAAGTAAATAATTCACAGCATTTTAAGTAATTTAGCTATCTGGATTAATTATTTTGTTTTATTTTTATCAATATAAGTACTTCAAATTCGATTTCAGGTGAATTTACAATATTTGATAATTTTAACTTTACTGTAAAGTTATATATAAATTTTCCAAGTATCATCTATTATAAATGCTTCAAAAAAAAAATCATCTATTATAAATTTCCTACTAGTTTAATTACTCAATTACTTTTATCAACTGTGTTATTATTCTCAATATTCCTAAGTTGATAATCTGGTTGATATATTAAACCTTAATCTTTTTAAATATAATTCTACATCCACATAATCAGATTAAATTCGTATATTATATCTTGTTAAATAATGGTGTTGATAAATTAATATGATATAAATTTGAGTCTACATAAAATTACAATATATTTTAGTAGTCTTTAAAGTTTGTTATTAATGTAAAGTATTATATTAATATATGAATTGATTTTTTTCTTTCAATTATGATATTATTACACTAATCATCTGAATATAATTGTCACTATTTCATGTACATTTGTTTCATTTTATAGATTCACTGGATCATTTATTAGATTAAAGATAATTTGTATTTTAGTTTACTTTACAAAACTTAATTGTAGATAAGTGTAAATAGTTTTTCCATAGCTGTTTCATCACAATTATTAATTTTATCGTTATATTTCTTTAATGAAATTTTAGTTTAGTTAAGTTCAATATAATACCAATTTATGTGTGCTAACATTATCTTATTAAAATTATTATCACTCCTATTAAATTATTATCATTTACAATTAGTAATTATTAATATTGATGGTTGAACTATTATTCTAACTACTCTTAAAAATATTAATAAGTCCCAAAAATTACTATCAACATTTATGTGGTTACTCCATAATTTATTTATCCTTCACATAAGTCCATGTGTTCAGTAAGTTTCTATTTGATTTACAAGTTATATCAACTATACTAATTTCACTATTATCATTATAGTATTAGATTGTTTACGTGTTCATACTTTTTAGATTAATTATTATCAAATCCTAAAGTCATTGGTGTACCTTACAATTTTTACTTCAATACATAAACAAACAATTCAATCAATTAGATAAATCTTTTAATTATTAATAGCTTTTAGTGATTAAGATTTATCTCACAAACCCAACCCAGTTCTAACTAATCTAGTTCACTAACTGGCACTGGCTATTCCCATATAAGATCTAATAGTGAGCTCTGATGCCAACTTTGTAGCGCCCCCTAAGCTAGCAGCTGACTAATCCAAGAGATTAGTTATATAAAGAGGCACTCAGAATCTAAATTAAACACTTAAACTTTCAATTAAGAAATCTACTACAACTACTTAACCCAAAGCTAACCCCGCTCAGAAATATATATACAAGAACTCCTCTCCAATGATACATGTAAAATAGTCATTTGGTTTACAAATATAATATATAACAAAATAAACATATCAGAATATAATCAACTAACGAAGTTAACTTCTCGAGCTTTCATTTGCAAACTCTCGCTCACATTTGGAAACTGAAAATGGGGAATAATTAACATTTAACTTCTAAGTAATCATATGCAGATTTGGAAAACATTACATGTTTTCCCAAACATTAGAAGACAACTAAACAACTGAAATAAAAAATCATGTATATGGACCTAAACTCCTCCTTTAGTTTCTGCGGTGACATTTACACACCTTATAATTTCTGTGGTGACATTTACACACCGTAATGCAGATGGTCTTTACGTACCACCTAGTTAGTCTGTGGGTGAAAGGTACACACCCGTAATATTGATGCCAATTCCACACCTATTATTAATATTGCGGTGTATCGCCCTAGCCATAAAATATGAAGGAGCATATCCAATATACCATAGTTGGAAATTCTCATTTCCCAAAGACAATCATAAAGACAAACAAAGCACGAAATATGTGAATAGACAATGCATGAATTTAATAAGCATAAAGTTTTGTAAAAACAATAATAATAATTACTACAGAGTCAAATGCATTCCCACCTCTTTTGATGACAAGCCTCGCCTACCTCGAGATCCACTGGTTCATCCTTTGGAATCGACCATTGGTAAGAAAGACTAACTGTTAATCACACAAGAAGTCTAAGAATCTAGCCAAAAGGTTCATACAAGAATCATATAAGTCTATCTAATGGTTCTAAGCCCATTATGATACCTTATTCTCTATCTTTAGTATAACTAAGAGTTTACTAATCCGATTAGATTGATTATATAGTCCATAGCTAAGTCTTATGAATATCTACAACTTTGTAGAAGGAACTAAATGCTAATTCAGACCACAAGTGGTCCAATTTATCAAAATATGAAAACTAGTTCTAAGCCCAAGTCTACTCAACCAGCCCAATAAACTAATGTCCAGTCCATCTGGTCAACAAACGGTTACTAACAGTCCACTGGGTCAACTAACGGTCAACATCTAAAGGCAGGTCAACTAGTCCAGTTCAAGTACAGTCAACGGTCAACAAGTCAAGGTCAAATGGATAACTAGGTCAACGAGTCAACACGGGTCAGGATAAAGAAACTCGGTGAATCAACAAATCTGACTCAGTCAGATTAACTGAGTCAGCTAAGTCAGACACTGACTGGGATGACTAACATGTCTAAATCCCTTGTTGCACAACAAACTCTAATTCTAATTCAAAATCAATTCATTTAACTACTTAACCTCAGTTCATACAATCTTAAACAAACTTCAAATTCAAATTACAAATACAACAGCCTACCTGCAATGACAGCAGTTCCCAAGCTTTACAGGAACCACTAACATCATCTAACACTAATTCAATCCACCCATCTTAACCTTAATTGTAACTCACACATCATACCTCAATCATCTCAGTTCATCTACAAATCCTCAATACACAACCATTACAATGAACAACAACACCACCAGATACTCGATTTCATTTCCAAGAATCTCAAGCATATCAATACCACAACTTATGCCTTAGCATCATCACTGCCATACCAACAAAACCACCAACACTAATATCTTGTTATCAATTCCACTTACACATATAACTCCACAACCATATGCAATGCTCACAATAACAACAATCTCACCAATTTCACTAACTACAATTACTCATACATCAAAACTCAACAACTTCAGGATTGCAATTCTATCAAACCCATCAACTGCTACACCACCTTCTATTCCCCCATCTCATTCCAACTATTGTCACCTTTAACTGTACCTCATATCATCTTCTATCACTTTAACCATGACCCCAACAACTTCAACTTGCATTACACATCATTCTAGTCACCACTTAATCATTTCAGCATCTTACTCAACATCAAATTCACTAAATCAACACCTGCACATCCATATCTTCACAATTGCATCTAAACAATGAACTCCCTCAACTCAGTTCAATACAAATACCTAACCTACATCTGCAATTTCAATTCAGATTCACATAACCATTTCAATCTTCACTCCAAGGACATCATACACTCAACAATCAACATGAACAACTTAACAAAGTTAACTTAAAATAACCTTTACCTCCAATCTGTGTTGCTCAGGAAATTGAATCCATTTCTTCTTCTTACTTTAGATTGAACCAATAATTCATCTCAAACTAAACAACCATCATCTCAACCCACCAACAGTAACCCAATTATTCTTCATCTACCAACAACTAAGTTTACCTATCAAATCCACTCGAATACCAAATTCGATCTACAAACCCTAATTTCAATTTGGGGAAGAACAAACACAAAACCTAATTCTCTGATTTATCACCTCGTCACCTCCACTGTTAAGTTAACACAATACCCATCTTCAATCATCCCTCTTCGACAACAATTTCATCTTCTCTGAGTTGAATCTCATGAAAACCCTAAATTGAATTTCAATTCAATTTTCAGAAACTCTAACCCTTTGATTCTTCACTGAATCACCTTCATAACTTCAATACAACTAAAACCCTCATGTTCTTTATCCCCCAGCAACCTATTTCATCTCTTAATTTTCATACCAACCCTAATTTCTTTCTTCTCAGATTATCCTGAAAACCAAATCAATCTTCAATTGATCTTCTTCATATAGATCACAAGCACACAATCTTCATCGTCGACTAAGTAGCTTTAACATATAATTTAACTTCAATGATTCTAACACACATCTCTCAGCGACTCTGCAGAGATCGAACAGAGAAGAGAGGAGAATAAAAAGAAAAAGAAAGATAAAGAAGAAGATAAGAATGATTCCCTCGAGCTGGCATTGATGACAAGGCCAAAGGAATTACTAGAACATTCACTTCTTTGATAAGGGCACCTAGGTCGGTCTGGAGATAAGAACGACCAAAACTACTGAGGCACCACAACTTGGATAAGGTCTGCCATAAAGTCCATCAATGAAATAATTATTTTACTCTCTGTAAACAAATTGATAAAACTTCTTCGCCCATTGTATGGATGACATGTGCAAGTAGTACACTCTGCGTAATTTTTTGAGATCTAACTAGCGGCACTAATTTCATAACCAAATCGTTGTTAGATTAATTTCTATTAATTAACGTTCGTGTTAAACTAAACGAGTTATTATTGGCTAAGATGTCTCCTGACTGATCTAATAGCGTTGACGTGCTTGAGGGTCCTTACAGCTTCTCACAAGGTCGTGCGGGATAAGACTGCTCGCTTTCCTCTAGGAATTTTTTGAGGGTGTTTAGAAATATGCTAGAGTGGGAGATTGGTCCTGGTGATCACACACCTTTAGGCTTTAGGGTAGAACATGTGTAGTCCCTTTTTTATTCAAATATTTCTTACATTGCTGAAGTCTTTTTGATATGATTTTGACATTACCCGCTTACCTCTAGGAGTAGGAAGTTCTGAGGAAGTTTAAAATCATGCTAACCGGCAACCGCACACCTTTAGGCTTTTGAGTAGAATATGTGTAGCACCACAATATGTGTGTATATTTAAGTACTAAGAGCAGTTCCTATGGAATGAACAAACATGAAAACTGAAATAGTTTGTTCATTTTGCTCAAGTCAACAATAGTTTGTTCATTTTTCTCCTACTATGGAATGAACAAACATGAAAAATGGATGTTCAAATCAATATATTTGTTGATTTGAACATTGAGATGGACCACCCAGCACGCGCTTGATGATACGTAGGGCGATCGTGCCATGGACGCGGAGTTGGAAGGAAGATCGTTGGAGTTGCAAGGAAGATCGCTAGAGTTGGAAAGAATAACGCCCCTCACATATTCTCTCTCCAAAATCTGGTTATTTTAATTACGGATTTTTTTTATAATTTTTTTATTAGTTAAATAATCTATGGGACCAAACTCTTATTAGTTTGAGAAATTTATTCTTATGACCCTGAAAATTATGGATGTTACTCTTTTGGCCCCAGGGTTATTTAATAAAATTTGCAAATTATTCCGATGGCCCTGGAATATTATAACCGGTGTGCATATTGTATGCACATAAAATCAGTGTGCATATTACCTGCACACTATAAAATATGAAGAAATTTTTTAAAAATTATGTACAGAAATCAGTTTGTATATTTCATGCACATAAAATTAGTGTGCATATTGTCTGCACACTACAAAATATGAAGAAAATTTAAAAAACTATTTAGAGAATAAAAAAATTCATGAAATGAAAATTTGATAGTTGTATTTACGCTCGTTGTGTAACTCTTTCAAAAAGCTTTCCAAATATATAAAATTTGTCGAATTCTTACGTATGATTTGTGAGACATGTTATGTTTAAGTTGGTATGACGATTATACCCTTAAAGGATATAGTTTATCATTTGATAACATCATCAAACATCTTTATCCAAATGACCCTCATTCTTTTTTAAGGGTCATTTCAATAAAATGGGTTAATTTTTTTAAAATTAAGTTTTAGGCCAAAGGCCATTTGAGTAAGAAAAAGTGAGGTGAGGGTCAAACACTTAATTCCCACTATTAGTTTATATAAATATAAAACTAAAATGCTATGTTGACCGACATTTGCTACCGAGCTTAATCCCGCAACAGATACAATGGTGGGACCCACATTCAATATTCTTAATCCCAATGTTGAGAGCCTTTGTTTTCGTCCATCAGATCCCCTATCGGGGTGAATCTCGGGAGAGAGTGTCGGTAGTTGTATCAGGATAGGTGAAGGGTTTATGTGAGTCCCGCAGGTTAAAGTGGGTCCCACAATATTTTTGTCTTGCGGGATCGTCGGGATTTCCCGTCGATAGCTCAATCATTTCCGTTAATAAAATCACTAGTGAGACCCTAAAATATCATACTGTATTTGTTCGTTTTTCCTTGTTTCCCGTAGTGGAGAATGCAACTTCTACATATTCTCATCTTCTAGCCATCTCCAGTTACTCCTACGGAGAATTAGGAAGACCGAAAGCCACGGTATCACCAACAGATTTTGTCTGTAAACCGTAGAAGCAGATTCAGAATCGGCTGTAGCAGCGATGTCTTCCTTACCAGAAACTCTATGGTTTGATATACTTGTAAAGTTGTCGGTAAAAACAACATTCGTTTGCAAGTGTGTGTGCAAGTTTATGCGTGATTTTATTTCACATACTAATTTTTCTAGATTGCACACGGCTCATGCTGTCCAGAAAAACACCCTAAAATTTCTTTTTAGTACCGCTGAACCGAGTAGATCAGCTCATACTCAATTTTCAGTATCAAAAACAATTTTCTCAGTAACTTATGATTCAGTATTGGCATCCACAAATATTATGGAGTGTACTATTCTATCTGATGTCCCTTACAAAAATTCAGAGTTTGAAATCACCGTGTTGGGTTCATCACAAGGTCTGGTTTGCCTGTTGTTTACATATATCCCTTCGGTTGATGAAGAAGAAAATATCCCTTCTCAACATTTCTTCTGTCTTTGGAACCCCACTACAACAAAGTATATGAAGTTACCCGATTTGCAATCAGATTAAAAGTACAACGACGGTTACGTCAGGGCTCGTAATTTCGGTTATGATCACAAGACTGATAATTTTAAACTGGTATTTTCTCAGCTCAGGTTCGACGAAGATGATGGTTCCATCTTCTACATCTTCAACTTACGGCAAATGTCATGGAGCACTGAAATGTCCCATATGTTATCATTCGATTTCCCCGTAGTGGGGTGTTTCTTAATGGCTATTTCCATTAGGAATCTAGAATGTATAACAAAGCTTCTGAGTATGTTTGTCATGTGTCTGCATAAATCTTTATTGAGAGTGCCCTTAGAATAACAGGTGGATGCTGTGATAATAGTTTGATAGCTGTTTAGAGTAGCCGTTGTGATCCCGACATGTGTCCAGTCGTGGCTAGTTAATTTTGATTAGGGTTGATCCAATAAATGTGTAAGAAGAACTCTTTTTGACGACAAGAAATAAATAAAATAGAACTTATTTTCTTCTTCTCCTTCTCAGGCTGGTTCTTACCAGATTTCTCTTAATTCTATGATTTTGGGTGTTATTTGTTGTGGTAACACAATAATTGGCATCAGAGCCGTTTTATCCTCACCATGGGCGGAAGTAATCATCCCACTGTCAAAGAGGTGAATGATGATCTTCGTAAATTCTCAGAAAAATTCAGTAAACAGATTGACGACCTTTCTTCACAGAACACCGATCTCGCTGCGCAGTGTAAAGAGATAAGGGAATCCATGCCCCCTAAAGACGATTTTTTTCAAATTTATGGAGGCTTTTACAGGGAAAAAAAATCGATGAACATGTAGATCCAGGAGCAGAGCCTTCTCACTCAAATTTTTCTCACCACAATGGTGCGATGTTCAACTATCCGCAAGGCGGTCGTGAACCCAATAACGTCTATCGAATGCAAAAATTAGATTTCCCAAGGTTTGATGGAGAGAACCCAAAAGGGTGGATTCAAAAATGTGAGATGTACTTCTTACTCAAAAATATTGGAGATGAACACCAGAAGGTTACCATGGCGGCTATCACTTAGATGGAAATCCTGATAGATGGCTAACGAATCTCCAAACGACCAGGTCTATTACCTCATGGTATGAACTAGCTGAACACGCGTGCATCAGGTTCGAAAATCCTGTTAACGACAACATCTTGGGCATATTCAGTAAGCTATCTCAAACTACTACAGTAGATGAATATTTTGAGCAATTTGAAAATCTCAAAGCTCTGTTGTTCCGTCAATTTCCTATGCTTACTGCACATTATTATGTTATGAGTTTTATTGGGGGGTCTAAAGGATGACATTAAGCATGCTGTCAGTATGTTCAATCCCACTACACTAATGAAAGCTTTCTCACTTGCTAAGATGCAAGAGAAAACCCTCACTACCCAACAAAAGTCAGGGAGAGGCTCAAATAGGTTTTTTCAGTATAATAGACCAGCCAACACTTCAAATTTCTCTTCAAAACCTACTTCCCTCCCACCCTTGCTCCCATTACCATCTATCCCTCCTCAATCTCCTAGCCCCACTCCACTTCCCATTCGTCGACTAACACTTGAACAAATGCAAAAACACAAAACTCAAGGACTGTGTTTTAACTGTGATGAGGTTTATCGTCCATGCCATTTTTGTAAAAAGAAGCAATTATTATTTATAGTAGCCATAGAAGAGGAAGCAGAAATGCATACACCAGCAGAAGAGGTTAATGATACTGAGGACACTCCAACAGTGGAAAGTGATATGGAAATCTCACTTAATTCTCTTACTGGTAACTTCACTGGCGACACAATTCGAATTCCAGGCTTCCTTAACAAACAACAAATTTCTATTCTCATTGATACTGGTAGCACACACAGCTTCATTGACTCAGATTTGGAAAAATCTCTTGGGTGCTGTATTTTTCCAACTCCTAACTTGCTAGTTATGGTAGCAAATGGTGAACATACGATGAGCTCTGGTATTTGTAAATCCTTACCTTGGACAATGCAGGGTTATTAATTCCAAGGGGATTTGAGATTACTTTCCTTAGGTGGCTGTGATGTAGTTCTTGGAGCAGATTGGATGAGAGGTTTAGGTGACATCATCTTCAATTTGTCTACTTTGAGTATATCCTTCTTACATCAGGGAAAATAAATTACACTAGTTGGGGCTCATAAACCTCCTTCTTTGATGATGATGGGCAGCAAAGGAGTCCAATAATTTTTCAACAACAATTCTCATGGCATTGTGGGACATTTATTCTCTGTTACTACAGATAAGCCTCCATCACCTATTCCTCCTGTTATTGATGTTATTCTCAAATACTTTCAAGATGTTTTTTCTGAGCCTACTCAAC
The DNA here is from genome assembly GCA_023529315.1 of Papaver bracteatum. NCBI lineage: Eukaryota > Viridiplantae > Streptophyta > Magnoliopsida > Ranunculales > Papaveraceae > Papaver > Papaver bracteatum. The sequence goes on along the minus strand of JAJJWX010000572.1, from coordinate 1,567,305 downwards.
TACCTCCACATAGATCATTGGATCACTCCATTTCCCTCCAACCAAATTCAACACCTATTAACCAAAGACCATACAAAACTCCTTATGTGCGAAAATCTGTTATTGAGCACTTAGTAAAAGAAATGTTGGACTCTGGAATAATTCAGCCAAGCCATAGTCATTTTGCCTCCCTAGTTCTATTGGTTAAAAAAAAGGACAATAGCTGGAGATTCTGTGTGGATTACAGAAAGCTCAACAACATCACCATTAAAGATAAGTTCCCTATTCCAATCATTGAGGAACTCTTAGATGAATTACATGGTGCTTGTGTCTTTACAAAACTGGATTTAAGATCAGAGTATCATCAAATCATAATCACCTTTCAAGATATATACAAAACAGCTTTCAGGACTCATCAGGGACATTATGAGTTCAAGGTTATGCCTTTTGGCCTTACAAATGCTCCTGCAACCTTCCAGGCCTTGATGAATGAGATTTTTCAACCACATTTGAGGAAATTCATTTTGGTTTTTTTTAATTACATCTTAGTCTACAGACCTGACTTGGAATCTCATGCACAACATCTACAGATCACTCTTTCACTTCTTAGACAACATCAGTTGTATGCAAAAATCTCTAAATGTTTTTTTGCTCAGTCAGAATTGGAGTATCTGGGTCATATTATTACTGCACAAGGAGTGGCTGCTGGCCCTTCTAAAGTTGCTGCAATAACTACTTGGCCTACACCAGCTAACCTCAAAGAACTAAGAGGATTTTTGGGACTCACAGGTGTTTGTGGGAGAAAACTACTTCTGCCGGTTTAGGTAATTTTGGGTGTGTGTGGATGAGAATTGACTTTAAACCTTCAAAAAATGTGATGCACGATGAGCACTTTGATTCGAGAGATAATCTATACAATTCTGGCCTAAACCGAAGACACGGCCGTTCCAGATTTGTTTCGGTCACATGTGAAGGATGTGAGGTTGATCTTAGGGAGGGAAGCGAAGAAGGTGTTGAGAGTATGAAGGTGAAGGCTATTTGATGACTTGTTAACAGAAGGTTGAGCAGGCGAGAAAATGTTACAGGCAGGCTCTGGGTGTTGAATATGATGGTATTAACACTTGGTGTTCTGTGTTGTTCGAACCTCTGTTGTTGTTGAAAATAGGGCGGAGAACCTATTTATACAAGTTTTTTAGCCTAACCTTCGTATCTCGTGGGAAGTGGAGAAAGTGGAGTGATGGAGTAGTGGAGTAGTGTGTTGGTGTCACATGACCAGGCTTGCCCACTTCTCCCATCATCACTAACCGTCCATGACTTCCTGACACGTTCTTGTGATGGCGCGTTGTGCGCTGCACGCTGTAAACCGCCACACCAATACCCCAAAGATGTATCCCCGCTTTGTGACATGATTGATGTCTCGAGTGTTTTGGAAAACATGTAGCATGTTGTTGTAGCTTGGAAAGTCAGGATCGGGAAGCTTGCTAGCTTGGTGACCTTCGACGGTCGAGATTTTACATCTTGAGAGGAGGGACAACCGTTGATCGTTGCACCAGAAACCCTAATTAGCGCTCCTTACTAGAATCGTTGTAGAATTCTAGTACGGACTCGGATTTTGATGATCCGCCCCTCCATTCCATACGGAAAAGAATTTCCTATCTCCCAGCGTGGGAATATTTAGGTTTTAAGCTCTTTCTGGAGGAGAAAACAGCTCGAAAGCAAAATCCAGGAAGGAAATTGATACTTGTGAAGTATCGTGTGTATACTATGCAGGTACTGCATTGAGTATATCCAGCTATTTGTAGGCGCATATTGTATGCATGCGGTGTATTAAATATGCTTAACATGCTTGAAGCCTGCACAACTTTGATGAAAAGATTGCAAGTTGAAGTGACTCAACTAGCTATGTTCAGGCGTTGTTCGGAGGCCGCATGAGCGAGACCCACCTTGGCCGGTTATGCGATGGGGAAATGTGGAGGATGGTGATCACGGTGATACCTTGTTTTCCACCTAACTCCCATCCTAGGCTATTCATCCAAGCATGCGGTCTTGGACGGACGAGATTGATGGAGGAATAACCGTTGGATTAGGGTTTGGAAGGCTTGCGAGCTTCCTCTTTCACCTTAACGGTTTTATGCCTTGGGAGGCATGCATGGAGTGGCCGATTGGCCCAGTAGATAGGAGGAATGCCATTCTACACGTTCATGCCAGCAGGACATCCATCGGAGCGAGCTGGGTCGCCCGTTCTAGCCTGCGATGATGGATAGTCGAGATTAGAAGTGGCCTCGCATGCCTTCTTTGTGCCACCGTATCTCAACGTTGGTGACTACCATAGAGAAGCCGTTTGCACCAGCAGGGAGATGGGTCGGTGGCGAGCATGCGCATGCTTGGTTTGCGACCATAGGCACGATCTAAGCCATCCAAGCACGCCTGCGATGACGGATGGCTGAGATTAGAAGGGGACCATGGATGATATTTTGGACAAGGATTTCGAGACGGTCGGCTGCAACCAACCATGGCCGATTGGTTCACCGTGGAAGTAGGCCCACGGTGAGAACGTAGGTGCTATCGGCCGACGGCGGTTCCTCCTAATCTTTCCTGTACGCCCGACCAAAGTTGCTTGGTCACAACATGTAAGCAAAACCCTAATTTTAGGGTTTGTGAGCCGCAGCTTCATGCTAGCATATCTTAACGCCCATGGCTCCTATGGTGAAGCCGTTTGCACCATCATGAAGGTAGGCCGGAGATGATCATGTGCGTGCATGCTAATCGGTCCTGCGCATGATCTAGGCCGTCCAACCATGCCTGCGAGGTTGGACAGTTGAGATCTATTTTTAAGTTTGTTTTCAGCAGGTGAGACTAACATGGGTAGTCTTGCATGCGTTCAACGGGGATAATATAACCCACCGTCAGGTAGCCTACGGGTGTTTGCATGTCGAACACAAGGCTTTAATTAAAGCATTAATAGTAATGTTGTATACCTACAGAAAACCGGGATGGTTGTTACATGCTCCGTCGGGATGGTTGCTACATGCTCCGTTCTGGGTATATTAAATTCACAGGATGGTTGCACATGCTTTGGTGAATTAATAAAGTGAGAAGTATTCGTCACTTGAATGGTTTTATCCATCAACAGGTAGGTATCCCATACCTTCTTGGGGGTGATGGAATCGATCTGGGCCATCCAATCAGGCTGGCTGAGTTGGATGGTCGTGATCATATCCAGACTGATACGGTCAGTCTGGATGCTCAATCGGGCTAGTATAACACACCGAGAGTTCAGCCTGTACGGGTATTTTGTACATGGTTTCATTATAATGCTTGGAGGTTCGTGTTGCTCCGCTAAGAGAAACACTCAGTCGTCATGCCGCATTGATAATGAGTACATGAAATACAAGGCTGTTGCACATTAATTAATAATACTGGAAATTCACAGGGTATATGGGATTGTTGCTACATGCTCCAACTTGGATGAATTTCGTGTATTTTATTCACAGAATGGGATTGTTGCCACATGCTCCATTCTTGGTGAATTGATAAAGTGAAGGAGTATCCATCACTTGTTAATGGCCTTATCTTTTACAAGATGTTGGCGCATATATTTTAGGTTTTACAATCTTAACCTTAAACAAAAAGTCCACCATCAACATTAAGTCCCCTGACTAGCACATAATGGTTACACTATTGTGTGGTAGGCATGAGATGGTGACAGTTAAAGATAAAACTAACGAGACAAAGTGAGATGTTACCAGGAGAGATGGGTCGTCCTATCCTTCGAGCATGTCATGTTCAAGAGATGTCCAGGCGAGCGTTCCCCTAACATGATGTCGGTCTTTCCTACTTTGATGGACTGTTACGTCTGTTTCGTTCGTGGGGATGTTGTGCCTTCCTGATCGAATGTGGGCTTGATGTGCAGCTTCGGTTAAATGTGGGACTCATCATGCGCCTGCTTGATCGAACGTGGGCTTGCTGTGCCTGCTTCGGTTGAACATTCGAGTGTCATCCTTATTACTTCGACCAAATACTGAACATGTTACGTTGACCAAATGTCATTCTTGCTGCCTTGAATCGACACCAGCTTTGGTGACTTCCCAAACATGGGACCCACTGCGCGCTTGTTTTGCTCAAACATAAACGTGTTGAAGCAACTTCTGGAGCGATCAGGTCCTGTAGAGCGTTGAAGCAGATTTTGAAGCGTCTCAGAGAGTTGGAGAAGGCTTCTAAAGCAAACATGGAGGTATCTCCTAGCGGTAATGTTGAAGAAGGCTGAAGCTAACATGCAGGCGTCTCCTGGTGAGCATTGAGGCATGCTTCTGACTGACCATCTCTTGGATAATTCCTTGACTGATGGCGAAGGAATCTCATACCAAGCCTCAGTCCCCAAGTGTGATCTAAGTGGATCTATCTTGTATGCCCAATGGGTCTTTGTACGCGGTGTTCATTGATACGGTGAAGCTTTGGATGTTATCATAAACAACAGTTTTTGGCAGCATCAGAAGAGACTGGCAGGGAGAAGCGCGATAGTTGCGGGTACGGACTTGACAGACTTCGTATAGTAGTGGATCCAAACTAGAACCGATGGCTTTCATGATATTTCTTCATGAAATAGAGAAGAGGAAGATAGTCCCCTGCCCAAGAGTATCCAGAGCTTTCGACTTGATAGGTGTTGCCATGCTAGGTTCATGAGGATGTCTTTGATATGGGCAGTGCTCCCAGTCACACTCCTTTGGTAACACAACTACTTCTTCTACGGGAGAAAAATTCTGAAAGCGTATCTCACTGATGCAGTTACCGTCGATCCAGATATGGAATATCTTGGACGTGTTTCACCATTATGGCAGTTGTGACGCGCAGGATGTTGCATCTCAGTGGCTTTCCTCTTGCTGCTTCAACTTATGGAAGGCTGAAGATTGTATTGCCTGCTGGTGGGATGTATACTTCCACAAACATCATGAGGCTCTTCATTACTGAAAGGCCTGGTTCTTTCCAGCAGGGTGTATGCTGTCGTTGATGAGTGTTCAATAGCTTCACGAGTTCTAGAGGATGACTAAAAGCGCATATTCTCCAATATAGCATGTTAGGCATGCACCATTGTATGATAGAGTGACTAGATCTTGTTCGACATGACATGTGGACATAATTATCTTCTTGAGGCTACTCTCTTGAGGTATCGACTCCAGTGGAAGATTGCCGCCATAAAGCGTTGATACGTTGTACTGGCATTCTTTAACCAAATGGCAGTATATCATACTCAAAATTTCCAAGAGAAGTTTGAAAATCTATCTTACTTGCGTCATGCTCGTACATCCTTATCTGGTTGTAGCCGCTGTAACCATCCATGAATGAGAACATTCCGTTTCCGCTGGTCGTGAAGTTTACTAACATGTCGATGTTAGGAAGAGGAAAGTCGTCCTCGAGGCGGTTCAAGTCTCTGGAATTCATGCCATACCTGATCTCGCTCCTGAATTGCCTCGGAGGTTGTTTGAAATCTTGCAGCTGTTGTGGAACGTCTAGCACTTCTTCTTGTGGCTCTTCGTTGTTGCATCATTCCAATGGGAAGGGAGAATGTACATCAGTCTCCCTCTTGGTGTGAATGTGGGTCGCTCCTTCACCAGATGAAGAAGAGTGCCTTGTTAGCAAAGATTTGTTGTGAGGAATAGCCCTCAAAGATGCAATTCGGTCCTCCTCCTGGACTGACATCCTCACAAGGAATGGTATGCAATGAACTTTGTCTGGTTCTTCCCGCAGATCTTCTCTTGGTTCAAATAACTCCACTCCATACATCATCGGTGCGTAATGAGACAGTGATGCAGGAATACAAACAGCTTCTTTATCCAGCATGGTCTTCAGGCACTGGTGATATGTTGAAGGGACGACCCCGTATGTGCTGGTCTGGTTTCCTTCAAAGCATGTCATTGTGGTAAACTGTCGTATTATCTTGTATGGGCGGACCTTGGCTGTCCTGAGAGTCTTGAGGGTAATCACATTCGAAGACTCTCTTGTGTCGATGAGGGCCCTCCTGAACTCTGAACCCTTGATGCGTGCAGTAACGTGTAGGGTCCTATTGTGACATTCTTCCGCCATCACGTCATATTTTGTAAATGTAATATTATTCACAGATGTCTCTGATGTGATGGAGGCCTCTAGTCGTGAATGAGTCAGGTGCACCTCTAGGGCTATCTGGTTCATTATAACAAACGTCTCCGCCTGATGATTCTTCGAGAGGTGTAAAAGTTCGCATAAAATTTTCACTAGAGAAACTTCTCCTTGATCCACCGGCCTCTGGCTCATGATGAGACTATTGACATTAATAGGATCATTGTGACGATTAGTCCCCAGTGTAGTAGTCTCCATGGCAGGACCGTTCACGTCTGACGTCGCTTCCTTGATTAGGTCTATGAAGGTCAGCGCCGCTGCAGTACCTTTATAGGGTACGTTGAACGCGTTCCTTGCTGGCTTCAGGGGATGTTGTTCTTCCGCCGTTGTAGCTTTTCTCTTTCCGCCTTCGCTTACTACACTGACATAAGGGCCAGTATTGTATTGCTTGTTGATGAGGCGCCTATTTCCCCGATTATCTCGTGAATCGTCGCTCCGAACGATCCTGGTTCTTTCCAATAATATTGGGGCGGTAGTGGCTGAACGTTTGGCAGCTTCATGGATATCTGAGAACGTCTGGAATCCCAAGTTCTCCAGCAGGGCGCGATATATGGGTATCATTCCGTTGATGCATAATTCCACCAGTTTTCGTTCTGTGACATTTGGTTCATGGCAGTCCAACGCTTGTGTTCTGAACCTTTTGACAAAATCATTTGGATGTTCGTTGTTCCGTTGGGAGATTCTCCCCAGGTCTGAGAAAGTAACTTGCTCAGATACAAAGAAGTACTTCTTGTAAAACGCGCTAACCATCTCACTCCAATTGGATATGTTGTCGGGTGAAATGTTGTTGTACCACGTATAGGCTCTCCCCGTAAGTGATTTGGAGAATTCCTTCAAGCGTAGAACGTGATTGTATTCATGTTCTCCTAAGGATTCTAAGAATCGATAAAAGTGTTCACGAGCATTACCGGTACCATCGTAAAGGATGAATTGAGGGGAGGTGTATCCCCTGGGAAGAGGAATCCGCTGCACGTCTTGTGGATATGGAGGCTGGTGTCGATGCGCGTCCATCGTATTTTCTTTGCCACGATTTTGGAGGAGTCTCTCCAGATCTTCACGTGTAATAAAGTTGGATGATCGGCTCCTTTCCATGAGACGCTCGTCCCTTTCTCTTGCGTGGTCAGCAGCATAAGACTCTTCGTTCAGTTAGGCTTGCGTAACTGAGGCACCTGCTCCAGGTGTGCTGAACGTATTTCTTGTTGGCCCTTGAGGCTGTCTCGACTCCTGTGGTGATCGATCGGTTAATGTTTTAAGGAAGGTGAGTACCTCCTTATGAGTGGTTGCCATGTCTGCCTGAGCTTTAGCGAGGGTTTGTTGTCTCTCCATCAAGTCCACCATGGTGATAGGAGGTTTTCCTCCTCTGGGTCCTCCAGATCCTCGTCCTGAAGGGGGAGTAACAAATCGTTCTGGTGACGGACGGAAGTGTCATGCTTGAGGAAATTCCTGGATTTGCAGCCGCTCTGGATCTTGTAATGGGAGGCGTCACGCCTGCTGGAATGTCTGCTCCTTCTCCACTGGTACTGATGGTAGAAGATGCGATTTCACGAGACACATTGGTTGCACTGGCGGGTTGCACTGTTATACCAGTAATTGGGATATCAGCTCCACCAGAAGTGTTGTCGGTGCTAACTCCATCATTGGTTGCTGATCCGGACCTAAGATCCACCATTCTTGAAATCAGAGAAATTGAATTGGTATTGAAGAAATCGACTTCACAACCGAGAGATTAACCTCCCACTGTGGTCGCCAATTATTTGTGGGAGAAAACTACTTCTGCCGGTTTAGGTAATTTTGGGTGTGTGTGGATGAGAAGTGAGTTTAAACCTTCAACAAATGTGATGCACGATGAGCACTTTGATTCTAGAGATAATCTATACAATTCTGGCCTAAACCGAAGACACGGCCGTTCCAGATTTGTTTCGGTCACAGGTGAAGGATGTGAGGTTGATCTTAGGGAGGGAAGCGAAGAAGGTGTTGAGAGTATGAAGGTGAAGGCTATTTGATGACTTGTTAACAGAAGGTTGAGCAGGCGAGCAAATGTTGCAGGCAGGCTTTGGGTGTTGAATACGATGGTATTAACACTTGGTGTTCTGTGTTGTTCGAACCTCTGTTGTTGTTGAAAATAGGGCGGAGAACCTATTTATACAAGTTTTTTAGCCTAACCTTCGTATCTCGTGGGAAGTGGAGAAAGTGGAGTGATGGAGTAGTGGAGTAGTGTGTTGGTGTCACACGACCAGGATTTCCCACTTCTCCCATCATCACTAACCGTCCATGACTTCCTGACACGTTCTTGTGATGGAGCGTTGTGCGCTGCACGCTGTAAACCTCCAGACCAATACCCCAGTATGTATCCCCCAGTTTGTGACATGATTGATGTCTCGAGTGTTTTGGAAAACATGTAGCATGTTTTTGTAGCTTGGCAAGTCAGGCTCGGGAAGCTTTCTAGCTTGGTGACCTTCGACGGTCGAGATTTTACATCTTGAGAGGAGGGGCAACCGTTGATCGTTGCACCAGAAACCCTAATTAGCGCTCCTTACTAGAATCGTTGTAGAATTCTAGTAAGGACTCGGATTTTGATAATCCGCCCCTCCATTCCATACGGAAAAGAATTTCCTATCTCCCAACGCGGGAATATTTAGGTTTTAAACTCGTTCGGGAAGATAAAACAGCTCGAAAGAAAAATCCAGGAAGGAAATTGATACTTGTGAAGTATCGTGTGTATACTATGCAGGTACTGCATTGAGTATATCCAGCTGTTTGTAGGCGCATATTGTATGCATGCGGTGCATTAAATATGCTTAACATGCTTGAAGCCTGCACAACTTTGATGAAAAGATTGCAAGTTGAAGTGACTCAACTAGCTATGTTCAGGCGTTGTTCGGAGGCCGCATGAGCGAGACCCACCTTGGCCGGTTATGCCATGGGGAAATGTGGAGGATGGTGATCACGGTGATACCTTTTTTGGCACCTAACTCCCTTCCTAGGCTATTCATCCAAGCATGCGGTCTTGGACGGACGAGATTGATGGAGGAATAACCGTTGGATTAGGGTTTGGAAGGCTTGCGAGCTTCCTCTTTTACCTTAACGTTTTTATGCCTTGGGAGGCGTGCATGGAGTGGCCGATTGGCCCAGTAGATAGGAGGAATTCCATTCTACACGTTCATGCCTGCAGGACATCCATCGGAGCGAACTGGGTCGCCCGTTCTAGCCTGCGATGATGGATGGTCGAGATTAGAAGTGGCCTCGCATGCCTTCTTTGTGCCACCGTATCTCAACGTTGGTGACTCCTATAGAGAAGCCGTTTGCACCAGCAGGGAGGTGGGTTGGTGGCGAGCATGTGCATGCTTGGTTTGCGACCATAGGCACGATCTAAGCCATCCAAGCACACCTGCGATGACGGATGGCTGAGATTAGAAGGGGACCATGGATGATATTTTGGAAAAGGATTTCGAGACGGTCGGCTGCAACCAACCATGGCCGATTGGTTCACCGTGGAAGTGGGCCTACGGTGAGAACGTAGGTGCTATCGGCCGGCGGCGGTTCCTCCTAATCTTTCCTTTACGCCCGACCAAAGTTGCTTGGTCACAACATGTAAGCAAAACCCTAATTTTAGGGTTTGTGAGCCGCAGCTTCATGCTAGAATATCTTAACGCCCATGGCTCCTATGGTGAAGCCGTTTGCACCATCATGAAGGTAGGCCGGCGATGAGCATGTGCGTGCATGCTACTCGGTCCCGCGCATGATCTAGGTCGTCCAACCATGCCTGCGAGGTTGGACAGTTGAGATCTATTTTTAAGTTTGTTTTCAGCAGGTGAGACTAACATGGGTAGTCTTGCATGCGTTCAACAGGGCTAATATAACCCACCGTCAGGTAGCCTACGGGTATTTTCATGTCGAACACAAGGCTTTAATTAAAGTATTAATAGTAATGTTGTATACCTACAGAAAACCGGGATGGTGTCTACATGCTCCGTTCTGGGTATATTAAATTCACAGGATGGTTGCACATGCTTTGGTGAATTAATAAAGTGAGAAGTATTCGTCACTTGAATGGTTTTATCCATCAACAGGCAGGTATTCCATACCTTATTAGGGGTGATGGAATCGATCTGGGCCATCCAATCAGGCTGGTGGAGTTGGATGGTCGTGATCATATCCAGACTGATACGGTCAGTCTGGATGCTCAATCGGGCTAGTATAACACACCGAGAGTTCAGCCTGTACGGGTATTTCGTACATGGTTTTATTATAATGCTTGGAGGTTCGTGTTTCTCCGCTAAGAGCAACACTCAGTCGTCATGCCGCATTGATAATGAGTACATGAAATACAAGGCTGTTGCACATTAATTAATAATACTGGAAATTCGCAGGGTATATGGGATTGTTGCTACATGCTCCAACCTGGATGAATTTTGTGTATTTTATTCACAGAATGGGATTGTTGCCACATGCTCCATTCTTGGTGAATTGATAAAGTGAAGGAGTATCCATCACTTGTTAATGGCCTTATCTTTTACAAGATGTTGGCGCATATTTTTTTAGGTTTTACAATCTTAACCTTAAACAAAAAGTCCACCATCAACAACAGGATATTACAGAAAATTTGTGAGAAACTATGGAATTATTATTAAACCTCTTACTGAGTTATTGAAGAAGGATTCTTTTTCATGGAATGAATTAGCTACACAGGCTTTCCAAACACTGAAAACTGCAATGACTACTACTCCAGTGTTAGCCCTTCCAGATTTTTCTCAGCCTTTTGTGTTGGAAACTGATGCTTGTGCTACAGGGCTGGGAGCTGTTCTCATGCAAGCTGACAAACCAATTGCTTTTTTCAATAAACCCTTGGGCCCTATGGCAGTGGGTCTCTCAACATATGAGAAGGAACTCATGTATGTGGGTTCAGATGTTACCAAGTGGAGACACTACTTGTAAGGTCACCATTTCATCATCAAAACTGACCATGAAAGCATCAAATATTTTTTGGAGCAGAAAATTCACACTGGCTTACAACAGAAATGGTTGATGAAACTGTTGGGGTTTGATTATAATATTCAATATAACAAGGGGGATGAGAACAAGGTGGTTGATGCACTTACAAGAAGATCACACAATGCAGCTAAAGTCCATATATTGGATCTTTCTAAACCCATTTGGATGCAAGAGGTCATTTCTAGTTATACTGGTGACACTAAAGTTCAACAACTCATTTCCTAACTGCTTATCTCCCCTACAGCCATTCCAAATTATACTTACCAGGGGGAAGTGCTCAGATATAAATCTAGATTGTATATTGGTAGCAGCAACAATGTCAGAATCACCATACTGCATTCTATACATGCATCTACTGTTGGGGGTCACTCAGGAATGCGAGCTACTTATAGTAGGGCAAAAGCTCATTTTTTCTGGCCTAAAATAAAGCAAGAGGTGTTCTTACTGGTGACAACTTGTGATATTTTCCAAAGAAACAAAAGATAACACACCTTACCTGCTGGACTGCTGCAACCTCTTCTATTACCTGAACAAGCCTGGCAACATATCATTCTTGATTTCATTGAAGGGCTACCCAAAAGTGACAGGAAAGATATCATCTTAGTAGTGGTGGATAAGCTAACTAAGTATAGACATTTCATCCCACTACAATACCCTTATACTGCTTCTTCTGTGGCAAAGGCATTCCTGCATAATGTCTTTAGACTACATGGTCTACCTACCTCCATTGTGTCTGACAGGGACAAAGTTTTCACCAGCTCCTTTTGCCAGGAATTGTTCAAGAATCTAGGCTCTCAATTGAAACTGAGTACAACCTACCACCCTCAAACTGATGGACAGACATAGAGGGTTAATCACTTCCTTGAAAATTACCTCAGATGCATGACTGGTCATCAACCAAAGCAGTGGATGCAGTGGCTAGATTTAGCTGAGTGGTGGTATAACACCATCTTCCATACTAGCTTAAAAATATCACCTTTTAAAGCCATGTATGGTTATGAAGCACCTCATCTATCTTTTCCATCTACTACTGCTTCATCTGTGGCATCAGTGGAGAAGTACCTCACACAAAGAGCTAAAATGTTTCATCTTCTCAAGGAGGCATTATCCAAAGCTCAGGAGCGCATGAAATATTTTGCTGACAAGAAGATAACTGACAGAGTCTTTGCAGTAGGAGACATGGTATAACTCAAACTCCAACCCTATAGACAAACTTCTATTTCTCTTAGGAAGAATTTTAAACTGTCAGCCAAATACTATGGACCTTTTGCCATCACCCAGAAATTTGGATCAGTTGCTTACAAGTTACAGCTACCACCAGAAGCTCGTATACACCCTGTTTTCCATGTTTCGCAGTTAAAGCAGTGCATTGGAGTCACTCACATTCCTTCTCCAACACTTCTATTGGTTGATAATGAGGGCCAAGTGCTAGTCACACCAATTGCAGTTCTGGACAGACGCACCATCATCAGAGGCACTCACTCCATCACTTAGCTTTTAATATATTGGTCTAACACCACAGCATATGAAGCTACTTGGGAGGATGCTTCTCATATCTCTGCTCATTTTCCACATTTTAATCCTTGAGGACAAGGATTATTTCCTCGGCGGGGTATTGTCATGTGTCTGCATAAATCTGTATTGAGAGTGCCCTTAGAATAACAGATGGGTGCCATGATAATAGTTTAATAGCTGTTTAGAGTAGCCGTTGTGATCCCAACATGTGTCCATTCGTGGCTAGTTTATTTTGATTAGGGTTGATCCAATAAATATGTAAGAATAACTCCTTTTTACGACAAGAAATAAATGAAATAGAACTTAGTTTTCTTCTTCTCCTTCTCAGGCTGGTTCTTACCAGATTTCTCTTAATTCTCTGATTTTGGGTGTTATTTGTTGTGGTAACACAACAGTTTTATCTTGGGATATAAATAAAGAGATATTCAAAGAGATGCAACTACCAAAGATATCTTGGGGTCAAGGCCATGAGTTGAATGGTATATGAGTAATGGATTTGCATATTTGTGCAATTGTACTGTCTGTACATGTTCCAATGAGTCTCGTTGATGTGTGGGTGATGCAAAAATATGGATCTGGGGATTCTTGGTGTAAGTTTCACACCATTACCCGTGAAACCATTGTCGATAATCCTCTTTTCGGAGGTTGGAATCACTGCTTTTACCCCCTAAGTGTGGCGTTAATTTTTAGAAGTGGTGAGATTTTATTCTGGATACCTGGGGAGGGTCTTTTATATGATTCCAAGCTTCAAAAAGTTACAAAAAAAAATATGAGAAATTGTCATTTTTTAACAATAGGGCAAAGCAATTATTTGGAAACCATGGTTTCCCCAGGCTCTGGTACTTATGTTGTTAGTAGATGTGAATTACATTAACGAGAGGAAGCAAAGGATGAAACATAAGTGGATTGGCTTTGGGGGTGCGGATAATGGCGGCAGAGTCAAATTTTCTTCTCCTTTTTACTAGGCTTAGAGCAACCACAATCACGACCTAATTTGGGGACTATAGCCAAATTTGGTCCAGAACTCAGCCGCAGTGGAAGGGACTAAACCTATATATGGTATGGAAAACTAGGGTTTGAAGCTCTTAGTTTTGCGCTCAACGTGGGGAAATATTATATTGTTCGCCTGGCTAAATTTTAGTCTTTTACCACTAAACCCAATTTTTTTTAGCTTTTAGTCTGGCTTTTAGTATTTAGCTGGTTCTTTCCATGTTTGTAGAATGAATGTTTTGTAATGTAGAAGGAAACTGTCGTCAGTACTATCACATTTCGTTTGGCAACTGTTTTTAAGTGAAAACTTGAGTTATTCTGTACTCCGAATTGAAACTTTCTGTTTACATCTGTGTATGTTTATCTGGTGAAAAATAGGGTTTTCACCATCCACATAAAGTTTCTGTTTGGAAACTTATCTTTCACCTTTGTGAATTTGTGAATTTGTGAAGTTTCATTTCATTTTCCTATCAGTTCGCAAGTGTCCTCAGAATTCGAAGTCAGAATACACATTGTCATGCGATGAACAATTTCGGGGAACGTTTGTCTGTCGACTCTGTCCAACTCATTTATGGGTGTGTTTGTGTCTACACAGTTTATATATCGTCTACTTTGGCGGTATGTGAAGAAGTTTTGTAACAGTGGTTCTTAACAAACCGAGAGAGGAAAACCAGGGCAAAACCGCCTCTCACAATTATTTTTTTTGGTAGGTTTTAGTGGGGGCCGCCCTTCGGGAGAAGTGCAGGGGGAGGGTGTGTGAGGGGTGGTTTTTTTTCTCGGTTTTTTTTCACGGTTCATTAATACTTTCTGTTTTTGTAATCAATTTTTTCAGCTACGAGATTTCATTGGTGGAAGCCTCACTCTACGAACCACGTTAAATTATTTGTCTCCTCTCTTTATTTTCAGGGTCCTTCTGGACGGACCACGTTTTTGGACAACGCAAAAACAAGATTCTCTTTTTCTCTCACAGTTTTTTTGTGGGTCCCGGTGGGCCTGCGAAAGATAGCATGGTCCCGCTTTTCGGGTTGAGTTTGTGTCTGGTTGTTTTTGCGTGGTTTGAATTCTCTGTTCACCAAGAATTTTCGTTATTTTCAATTCTTTTTCGAACCTTATTACACATCCAAAAATTCTTCACAGACTAAGAAAAAAACCGAGAGAAAAAACCTCCCCTCACAGCCCTCCCCCTACACATCTCTCGATGTGCGGGGGCCTACTGGGACCTGCAAAAAAAAAACAGAAACTGTGAGAGGCGGTTTTAAGAGGTTTTTTTTTAAAATCTCGGTCTGTTAAGAACGATTGTTACTCATCAATTCAACCGTGTTTTGTGCCTAAATATTTCACGACACATTTCTCAAGTCTCAGACTCAGCTACAATGCATTTTCGCTTCTTTTCTTATCCCACCGTTAAGTTATCCCGGTTTCATACACCAACCTTTTCCCCCTCTATGTGTCATTCATATCCACCGCAGATTTCATCCTCACCTTACCCCACCAGGGAAAAACAGGGGAACCGCTTTAAAAAAGAGCCAATAAGAAGTTGACATAGGGGGAACAAGGAAAAAAAAAACCATCTCTTACAGACCCTCCCCCTGCACGTCTCCCGGAAAAAATTCTTAATGAACCGTGCCCAAAAACAACTCTAAACCGCCTCTAACAAAATATATTTCTACTGGGTCCCAGGGCATTCAAATTGGGATCCACCACACCCTAAGAAGGGTTCAATATTACCCTTTTAGGGGTATCTTTGGAATACCACGGTTTTAGAGTGGTTTTTTTATCGGTTTGTTTAGAACCACTCGTCTCTCGGATTGGAACTGCCCCTGTATCCAAGCTGTAGCATGGCTAGGGAGTAGAGGGTAGAGAAATAGTAGAATATGGTAAGGTGCTTCATGCTTGTGGTGGTGAGTGGGGTATAAATGTACTGGAAAGAGAATGTGTTTCTCACCGTAGTCGAGAATATTTCTGAAATCTACTCAAGAAGATTTATTATTATGAAGGGTAAAATAGGTCTAGAGTCGAGGATTAATAGTAAAAAAATAGAATAAAGCAAACATCTTTTCATACGGACCTGTAAGCATGGGGTTTTGGGTAGACTGGATAAAAAATCAAACGTCTCATCTTGTCATATGGACCAAATGAACCAACACTGGCTGCTGGGTAAAGAAGTGTATTCTTCTACGGCTATGATAGACACACCGTGAAAAAATTTCAGTGATATCACCGGCAGGGATTGATCGGTTGTCAGCCGAGCAAAAATAATTTCACTTTCTTACTTAACTAAAATAAATGTAGTATGCGATAAGAAAGAGTTCGTATCCACAGAGAGGCTATTGTTGTTATTCAAATTTCAGTTTCTTAGTAACCAATGGGGGGGTTTTGATATTTCAAAGCAATAGAAATAAATTAAAAGCAATAAAGTATTAAAATAATCAATAAGGAGAATATATTGATCACGGGATAGTTTCATTCACAAACATATATTTTCATCAATGACTAGAATTGAAATTTTAATCTCTCATTTACTAAGAGTCCTAGGATACCTTGATCGAAAGAATATCCCGCTAATTCCCTGATTTCATCACAACCACATTAAAAGATGCATATGTTAATTCTTCCTAGAAAGAAACCTAAAGTGTAAAATTACAATTAAGTTTAACTCCCTAAAAGCAATAAGTTCTATGGAATAAGACTAATCAAGGCAATCAAAATGTGTAAAAGCACTAATTCAATTTAACCAAGGTTATGATTCATTTGTAACTAGTAGGATATATCACTACAAGCACTACCCACAATTATGCTACTTAGAATCAGGGATAAACAACGTTTTCGTATTGAAAACCCTAATATAGCTCTAGAAATGAAAGCAAATCGGATTGATTCCGGACTCAACCAAATAAACAATCAAATCATATAACAATATAAACCATGAATCATAGACAATAAAGTATTGAGACAAAACTAATTCATTGATTCAAATATTATTTGTGAACTCTACTTTATCCCATAACCAATAAAAAGTGTTTAGCTACTCATAGCTTTTGGGTTCATCATAATCATAATCAAAAATAAAATAAAGAACATGAAAAATAAATGAAATCAAACCCTAGTTGCCGCTCTCCTCCAAAACTCCAGTAGAATAATACGTGATAATAATAAAGTTGTTAAAACTTTTCCTTTTGTAGCTCATCTTGTTCCAAAATTAGGTTTAGTCTTCAAAAGTCCAATAGATAGAAGTCCTCCAAGCCCATGTGTGAGAAAAAAACCCACGTAAAAACTATGCCCAAAAAGTTTCGCCGAAAAACTGGTGAATGTGCCAGAAGTTGGCCGGAATAGTCGCCAAAAAATACCTCAGGTGACCGGAAAAGTCCACCCGGTCACCGGTCACAGTAGTCAACTCAGTCAAGTCAACTGAATCAAAGAAAAGTCAAACCGAGTCAAAACAGAATCAACTCAGTCAATACCGAGTCAAATGGAATCAGGTTCTAACTAGCCTGACTGGGCTTGGCATGAGCCATTGCATCTTCAATTACAACTCCATTTGGCTTCAGCATCAGTCATGTCTTCTGTAACTTCACATCTCATCCATTCTCTGTAGCTTTAACATTCCATAACCATCACTGCAAACTCTTGAGTCACAGCCAAAAATTCCACATAAACATCAACAAAGCTACATTTGTAACTCCATCTCAGCTAGAGGTGTAAAACGTGCCGGCCCGGCACAGCCCGGCACACGAAGTCGCGTGCTTCACGTTCCATGTGTCGTGATGTGTTGTGCCAACGATTTATACGTGATGTGCCGTGTTGTGCTTTACTAGTCAAACGCTAGGCACAGCACAGCCCACGAACACAGCACATGAATAAACGTGTTGTGCCGTGCTGGCACACGTGTTATAAATAATTTGAAATCACTTAATGGTATACATTAAGTCGGACATTATTACGAGAATCTAAATAGACAACATATCATTTGTATTTTTTTTCAAGTAAAATCAACAAATTTATTCAATAAAAAGAAATAACCCATCAAATATAAAATTGAATCATTGTCATATAAATTAATGTTTTAGTCAAATATAGGTAACGACATTAAAGAAACGATATTAGAATATATTTTCCAAATATTTAGGTATTATATGTGTTGTTATAAAAGTAAGTCAGTATAAAATGTCAAAAACTAGCTAGAATAGTGACTCTTTTGTGAAATATACACAAAATGTGATTTATTATGCATTGGTATATGGTGTACTTGTGCATGCTATGGCGTGCTTTCTTAACGTGCTGTGATGTACCGTGCCACGTTCTAATCCGTGCCGCGTGCTGGGCTTGGCTACTGTGCCAATTAGTCAAACCCAGCACGTCCCATTTAACTAACGTGTTGTGACGTGCTGGGCTAAGTCACGTGTTGTGCCGTGCTGTGCTCAACTTTTAGCGTGCTGGGCTGGACTGTGCTCGTGCTGGCACAGCCCAGTTTACACCTCTAATCTCAGCCATCCTCTCTGTAACAATATAAATAGCTCCACTACAACCATTCTGTTACCATCATTCTCGGCACAACAGCACCTGCTATCACTAAACTGTGCACAAATCATACTTCTTTCTTGCCGTCACAACTACCAGCTAACCATCTCTTCTCATTGACCATTCATATCACCAACATTTTCTCTTCTCTATCAAGGCAATATTTTCACCAGCTGCAAAACCCATTGTTTCAATTCCACCAAAGCATTTTGTTCATTCAATTTCATCTCCTTTGCAGCTGCAATTCTTCCAAATAAGTCATACACATCTTGGGTCATTCACAGCACCACAACCACTGCCATATCATTAGCCTCAACTGCATCACCAACAAGTCTTGCATTGAACCACAGAAATCCAATTATAACATAGCAATATCATTCCATTCGCCTCAAGCTCCATTTGTTTTCCCAGATATATCAGCTGCAGTTCCTCACTGTTGCGGCTTACACAAAACAATTTCAAAAGCATCTCAATTCATGGCAGCAGGAGCTATAGAAATTACCTTCCTTCACATGTCCTTCCTTGTCTTCTCTGCCGGCTTCTAATCATTCCCATCTTCCCATACACAATCACTAAACATGGTAGCAGTATAGGCCATGGACTACCATCTCCAAACATTACCAGTATCCCATAATTCCATCAGTGGCTATCTCCTTTTGTCAATGCCAGCAACTATCGATCTACGTACCCAGCCTAGCTGCAAAATAACACCATTTTAGCTCTGCAATCTCCCATGATTCCTCGCTTTGAAACTAGAATCTACGTACCCAGCCTAGCTTCAGTTCAGCTAGAATTTGACCAAAAACTGATTCTAACCAAAGTACTACCTCCAACTCATGTTGCCTGTCCTCGTTATCTCAACCTCGAACATTTCTCAGCTGAACTTATGAGCCACTAGAACCCATAACTGACAGCAGAAGAACCTTGATGCAAACCTAATCACTCAAACCTTTTCTCGAACACCTGGTGTGCGTTATTCTCTTGATACAGAATTGAGATCATTGTTGATTCTTAAGCTCTTTCAATCTCCTACCCTGTAATATTGAATGCATACACAAATACCCATACTTTACAAACAATCACAGAATCTAAACATTCAAACATCACAGGCCTTCATCCCTTAAAACATGGTAATACAAACAAATCTTCTTCCAAGTTCAACGGCAGTAAGAACTCTGTCTTCTTGGTTAAACTCCTTTCTTTTGTTGTCAATGACAAATTCAGCTAGAACCCAGTGTTCCTGATCCTTCTTGTTCTCTAAACCTTGTTACTTCTAGCGTATTAACCACATACTCATAAATCAGAAACCCTACCCTGAGTTCCTTCTTATTCTCTCTATTTAACAGTGACACAATCAATACTGAGAGCTTCTGGTTCATTTCTCAGTTCGCAGAACCAGCCCATCATCCTGAGATTTCGACTCTGAATCACCACTAATCTGTAAACTCTGTGCATCCATTTCTCTTGATTTGAGGTAGAGTGAAAGAAAGAAAATCCAATGATTTTTCTTCTGAAGTTTAGGTCTTCTGTAAGAATTGAGGTTGGATTTAACCACCTCAGCTCTGAGAACCCCAGAGTGTAAGCACCCAACAATAATATTCAAGCCACCAACAGTGACAATCCTTTATCCTCCACTTTTCTCCCAGAAGTGCTTGCATATTGAAATGATGCTTTCGCCTTTCGTGCTCCAAATGGACGCTTCCTTTCAAGTTCTTCCTCCAATAACATCCTCCTCTTACTTCTCAAATCTACTTCTTCTCTTCAATGAGAGTCATCACTAAATTTGTCGTGCTTTTCAGACAGAAAATTTGCATCACTAAAGCCGACATACTTTTCAGACAGAGATGAAGAAATGAAAGCAAATAATGAGAAATAGTTAGTCTTCAACAGCGGTTGCACCTTTTTTCCTCTAAAACGACGTTTCTTCTTCTTTTGTTCCAAATGACTCAAAAGTACCTAAACACTCAAAAGAAAACATAAGATACATATTTTACAAGAAAACTCACAAAGAAAGCATAAATTATAGATAAATATCAAGGTGTTTTAGACACCTATCAGGGATAAACCCTGGGACCCACTGAAGAAAAGGGGGTTGGTTTTCTTTAATGTTTATTTCTTATCAAAAATTCTTAACGTACCATGGGATCAAACGACACTAAAATAACCAGACACAAACCAACACTAATAGCGGGACCCCCTGCTGTCCTCCGCGGCCCCACTGGGGCCCACGCAAAAAAAAAAGTGAGATAAAAAGGGAATATTGTTTTAGTGTTGTTGGAGGGGGCAGTATGTGTAGAACGACTGATTTCTTATTGGATAAAGAGTACACATTAACTAGTTGGAAGCCTAACAAGCTACAAAAATGTTTGGTATACCGCACGGTGCAGTACCGTGATTTTAGTGTGAGAGGAAAAAGCACTGATGGGCTCCACCAAATACCCCACCCCCTGCTAATCACCCAGGGATTCCTTAAGCCGTTGGATCATTTCGTTATGCAGATCACGGTACAAAATCGTTGTACGTGTATCATTGTTGAACAAGCTAAGCTCCAACAACATACTACTATATTAATTGAACAGGTTGTTGTTCTTACCTACCAGCAAGCCTCATGGGTAACCTAGCCGAGGGAGCCGAAGCAGATGGGAAGATGAGATTGTGTCTCAAGGGGGGAAAACTAACACTACCTTCCATGT
Source organism: Papaver bracteatum (assembly GCA_023529315.1). Lineage (NCBI taxonomy): Eukaryota > Viridiplantae > Streptophyta > Magnoliopsida > Ranunculales > Papaveraceae > Papaver > Papaver bracteatum. The sequence continues at coordinate 1,546,465 of JAJJWX010000572.1, read as the reverse complement.
CAATTCCTGCAATATTACGCCATTGGGGGCTTGAATCTAGGACCTCCTGGAACGCATGAAACTTTAGGGAACGGGGATGACCAGCTGACCAGTTGGTTTTCAGTTTTTTATTTTCTGTGGGCCCTTTTTTTTCTGTCTTGCGGTGATTCCACCGTGAAAAAATCACGGTGGATCTAGCATTTTCGATTATTTTATATCTATCTGAAGCGAATATCCTAATAAGGGGATTTTGAGGGGGCAACAAAAAAAAAGGACCCAATGATAAATATTACAAAAAGTCTTGACCTGGGACCCACCATTTTCCTAAAGGGTCTGTTCAATGATTCTGGATCTGGGTTTTAGTTGTGAGACATAGTGATCTAACGACTTCGAAGCCGCTTTTGCGGGAAGGCATCCCCGCAAGCAAGGTCGCGCGGGATAGCAAGGTCGTGTGAAAAACCACCTTCCACCCATCCCAAGGGTTCTATTTTCCAATCGCAGAATATACAGTATTAAATTAATAATAATACTCTATATAAATACTCCCTCTCCGTCCAAGGTATAGAGGGAAGATCCCTGGACACTCAGATACACACTATTATACATGACCTGTTTACCAAAAATAGCGTCATGGATCGAGTATTGTCACGTCATATGATTTGGGTTCTTCCAAATATGTGGATTTTTTGTGTAGGTACTGAATATCGCAAGATAATAGTTCACGAGTATCGTAATAAATAAAGGATAAAAGAGTTATAAAATGATACGATGATAGAAGTAGCGCGGAGAAATATGAAGTTTTGCGAGGATGGAATAATTTTGCGAGTATGAGTTGCGATACTTCGCAATTCATGTACAGCTGCATAAGTTTTACTATAAATAGGAGTTCAAATGTAAAATTCGAGAGGTTCTTTTAGTGAGTGTAAGAAATTATCTTAGGAAAGAGAATAGAAAAAGTTGTAACTATTCTAGTTCCATTTTGATAATTCTATGTAATCAATTAAGAGAATTAATAAGAAAGTTATCATTCACCATCAAGAACTTCTTGAGTTTTTACTAATTCTATTGAGGGTGTAGTTGTAGGTTATTCTGCAACTACATAATTGGCGCTAGAAGGAGGGGACTTGAGAATTGTGGTAGCCTAAATTTGAGGGAATTGTGGAAAATTTGAAGATCAAATGAAGTCATTAGATGGAGATTGCAAAAAAGAAGAATGTAATATGATCACAAAGACAATGATTGATGAATTTCATAGTAATATGAAGGGAAAAATATACAAGCGAGATTGTAGAGGAAGAAAGATCATGGAGGAAGAAAAGATAACAACTTTAGAAGAATGGGAAAAGCGAAAAATCACATTTTCAGCAGCAGAAATTCCAAATGAAGACTTGAACCACACTTCACCATTGGTGATCACAATTCCGATCATGCTAGAAGATAAGAAAGCTATAGAAAAATGGAAATTAAACCGAATTTTGGTTGATACAGGGAGTTCTATTAATATCATATTCTATCATGCACTTAAGGGGATGGGAATTAAAGATGAAGAAATCACAAATTCAAAATGTCTTATTCATGGATTAGGAAAATCTACAACAAAATCTAAAGGGGAAATCGCACTGCGAATATTACTAGGAGAAATCGAAACACATGTAATCTTGTGTGTGATAGATATGGAATCTCCATATAACATGCTGATAGGAAGGCCGTGGATTCATGCGATCAAAGTTGTTGCTTCAACATTACATCAGAGAATCAAATTTCCTACACCAAATGGAATACAAGAAATAAAAGGAGATCTTGATAGTGCAAAATTTTGTTATCAAATTGAAGTAACGCAATGCGGAGGAAGAGCAAGAAAGAAACAGCTTCGTAGGAAACTTGCGAAGGAAACAAAAAAGGAAGAAGAATTCGGAGTGTATACAGTAAGAGTAAAGGAAGGGAGAGGTATACCAAATGAGATTCCATAAAAAGAAGGGGAACCAGCAAAAATAATCAAAGAACCAACACCTATGGGGGAGCAAAGTCCAAGCTATGTTGCAGCTGAACCAACTAAAATAAATAAATATCGGAAGTAAAGAGGAGCCTTTATTCTTGCGAATTGGAACTAATATGGATGAAGAAGAAGAAAAAAGAACTATTGATCTTTTGCGAGAATATAAAGATATCTTCGCAGGAAGTGTAGATGAGATACCAGGAATTGATCCATCAGTGGCGTGTCATAGATTGAACATAGATAAAAATGTAAGACCATTCAAACAAAGAATAAGGAAGATATCACAAAATTATCATGTACAGATAGAAGAAGAATTACAAAAGATGTTGGATGCATGGATCATAAGGGAAGCAAAATATCCGGAATGGATTGCGAATATGGTCATTGTTCCGAAAAAGAATAAAGGAATAAGAATTTGCATAGATTTCACTGATCTAAACAAGGCATGTCCCAAAGACAGTTTTCCATTACCAGATATACCACAAATGGTGGAATCAAATTTCTGGTCATGATAGAGTCACTTCACTTGATGGATATAAAGGGTATAATCAAATATCACTCATGAGAAGAAGATCAAGAACATCTTTGCCTTTTTTGCTCCAAGGGGTTTGTATTGTTATGTGAAGATGCCATTTGGTTTGCGGAATGCGGGTGATACATATCAACGTATGGTTGAAAAAGTGTTCGCGAAGTGGATACATAAAACTTTGGAGGTATATGTAGATGATATGTTGATAAAAAGAAAGGAAGCTAAAGACCATGCGCAAGATTTGAAGGAAATATTTGAGCAAATAAGAAAGTTCAACATCAAATTAAATCCTGAGAAATGTATAATTGGGGTTTCGTATGGAAAGTTCTTGGGATACATAGTATCAAAGGAGGGAATACAAGTTGATCCAGAAAAGGTCCAAGCAGTTCGTGACATGCCAACACCTGCAACGGTAAAAGAAGTACAAAAGCTAAATGGACTCTTGGCTTCACTTGGAAGATTTATTTCGCGAATGTCAGATAAGTGCAAGCATTTTTTCAACATACTTAAGAAGGGAGAAAAATTCAAGTGGACTGATGAATGTGAAAAAGCTTTTCAAGGAATCAAAGAATACCTCGCAAATACATCTATACTACGAAAACCGAGAGAGAGAGACGAAGAATTATTGGTATACCTCGCAACAACTCCATATGCTCTAAGTGCGGTTACATTGCGAGCGAGACGAGGATTAGAAAGTCCCATTTACTACATTAGTAAAACCTTTAATGCAGCAGAGAAGAATTATTCTAAAATGGAGAAGTTAATCTTAGCCCTGGTTTATGCATCATTCAAGTTACGAATATACTTTCAAGCACATGTGATAAAAGTGGTAACCAAAGTCCCAATTGAATCAATCATGAAGAACACAAAAAGGTCAGGAAGAATAGAAAGGTGGAATGCACAAGTAAACCATTACAAGATAAAATATGAAGTATTGTCATCGCAAAAATCACAAGTCGTCGCAGATTTTTTGGCAGAATTTCCTTTGGAAGTAGATGAAGCGATGAGAGGAAATGATGGATGTTGAAGAAGAATTTGGAAATCCAAAAGACTTGTTAACAGAACCCGATAGATGGGAAATTCTAGTGGACGGATCATCCAATAGTGAGGGAAATGGAATTGGAGTCGTGTTGATTTCACCAGAAGGAGAAAGAACAGCATTCTCATTCAGACTAGAATTTGCATCCACGAACAATGAAACAGAGTACGAAGTTGTAGTGCATGCATTAAAGATCGCAATAGAAAAGAAGCTCGAAAGTATAAGGATAACAAGTGATTCGCAGTTAGTGATTTGTCAAATTAAAGGGGAATATACCACAAATGAATCTTCTTTGAAGAAATACAAGAAACTCGTTGAAGAATTATCTGCGAAGATACCAAAATTAAAATGGAGACATATATCTAGAAAATATAACCGTCTCACAGATGCTTTTGCATTTATTCCAAGCATGATGACAAATCCAAATACAAGAAATATCCAAATACAGACAATTCAACACCCATCGGTAGACAAAGAGAAAGAAATTGAGGAAGGCATTTGCGATGGAAGTAGAAAGAGAGTTATCAAACAACATCGCAGATTGGAGAAAATAAATTCATGCATATCTCGCAACAGGAGAAATATCCAGGAACAGACTAGAAGCACATAAATTAAAGAGTCGTGCAACAAACTATGAGTTGCGAGAAGGAATTTTATATAGAAAATCTTTCAATGGACCACCTCTCAGGTGCTTAACTCGCGAAGAAGGAGAAAAAATATTGAAGATGTTACATGGAGGAGAAGCTGGAAATCATAGTGGGGGAAGATCTCTAGCATATAGATCAAAGATACAAGGATATTACTGGCCTTATATGCATACAGACGCAAAACTGTTCGTACTAAGATGCAAGGAATGTCAACAACATGGTAAAAGAATTCATGCACCAGGGGCCACATTAACTTCTTCAACAAGCTGCTGGCCTTTTGGTAAATGGGGGTTGGATATTGTTGGACCATTTATACGTGGATCTGGACAAAGGCGATACTTGATAGTTGCAACAGATTATTTCACGAAGCTCGCAGAAGTAAAAGCGATCAGATATTCGTGATAAAGATGTTTTTACATTCATATTTGAGAACCTCATTTGCAGTACGGGGTTCCAGCACAACTAGTATCGATAATGGAAAACAATTTGAGGGGAAGAACATAGAGATGTTACTCAGTGCTTTTAGGATAAAATGTGGGAAGTCAACCCCCGTTATATCCACAAGCTAATGGACAGGCAGAAGCAACAAATAAAACAATCGCAGATACAATCAAAAAGAAATTAGAAGGACATCTCAAAGGATGGTGCGAGCAAGTACCTAGCGCAGTTTGGGCATATAATACAACTAGAAGAGAAGCAACTGGAATGTTTCCTTATTGTCTAACATATGGAGTAGAAGCAGTATTACCCACAGAGGTTGTAATTCCGACAACAAATAAAGAAGCTTGGGAAAGAAATTTAAGTGCGGGAGTAATATTAAGTGAATTGGATGATTTGGAAGAAAAAAGAGAAAAGGTGTTGCACCATATGAAGATTTATCAGGAACGATTAGCTCGAGAATACAACAAGAGAGTCATTGAACGTGAATATAAACCAGGTGATTTGGTCATGCGAGAAACACCTCCATATCAAAAAGAAAATGGAGGAAAATTAGCACCAAAATGGGATGGACCATATGTTATTAAAGAAGTTGTAGGAAGCGGAGCTTATCGGCTGATGGATCCAAAAGGGAGAGACATGGGTTTGAGGCTTGGTAGACCTTGGAACAGACTATATTTGAAAAGGTATTATCCATAAAACTCATGAAACATTTTACGAATATTGTTTGCTCGCAGGAAATTGGGAAAAGTTACGAGTTTCAAAATTTATATTGCGATTAAAATTTCATTAATTTGCGAATAAAGGACCGCAATCTGTGATCAGCCTCCAAAAAAGAAAGAGAGCCGCAGAAAATTTTATACAGGAAAACCTTTGTGGCGTACACCCTAGTTCGCGAAGCTATATTTCGTAAGAGGCAAAGTCCTAAAGTACGTCATTTAAGGGGGTACCTATAAACGTGGCTAAGGGTAACCGGAACACCACCAAGGACCCTTAGTACATGGTAAAAATTTAGGGGTACAACCCAATAATGGGGTACCTATCCGGGTTAGACACCTTGGATTCTCACCTAATCTAGAGACATTACGCAATATAAAATGCGGTGTAAGAGGATTTAGGTTGGGAGACTAAGGCATACTGTCTTTCCCAAGAAGTGCAGAAAACGATCAAGGCGCCGAGGTACACGGTTGAGTCAAGAGTGTCGGGTGAGGTTGAACCACATCTGCCATTTTTGACAAGTCTTGGCAAATGATGCACTTGGCCCAAAGATACCCCATATGGTACAACATCGTAACTATAAGCCCTATAGGCAAAAAGGATAAGAGGTTGCGATCAAAAGCTGGTTGTTGGCAGAACCGGATGGGAAGAGATAACCTTGTATGGTCGATGTACGCTTCCTTGAAGGGGAAACTAGGGGGAAGATAAAGGGCAGCACCCTCCATTATGGAGCTGATACGTGCTATAAGACGCAAATGTCACGAGGCTTCTTGTTTGCGAAAACATAAAGGCTTGTCATATTTGTGCAACAAATGAAGTTCTGCGAGCATTCTAAAAAAATAAAAAAATAAAAAAGAGAGAGAAGGAAAACATACAAAAAGAACTCGCAGAATGAAACAAAGAAGTTAAGATGAGATCAATGGGTTATTACATGAAAGTGTAAAAACGTCCTGCGATTTCATCACAAGACGATAATGTCACGAGGTTGTATGTTCGCAAGAATGTTCAGGCTTGTCATATTATCGCAAATACAAAAATTTACTACAAAAGAGGTGGAAAAATAAGACCTTTACTTAGGAAGGCATGATAAGACCACAGAAATTAATGAAATTAATTTTCATCAACATCATTGAAGAAATTATACAAGTATATACATTATGAAGATCTGAAAAGAAGACAGCTTCGTCGATATCATTGTAGAAATTTTACAAGAATATACATTATGAAGTTTTGAAGAGAAGACAGCTCTGTCAATATCATTGAAGAATTTTTTCAAGAAGTCCTATCAAAGAAGACAACATCATTGAAGAATTTTAACGAAGACTTAACAAAAAATGCGATTTTGATAGTAATCAAATACAGATAAGTTCATATTCATAAAAGTTTACGAGAATTACATACTTCTTATACTTCTCCATATATTGAATATTTCTCCAAAAGTCGAATACTTCTTATAATTCTTCAAGAATATCTCATATTTATTATATTTCTTCAACGGATATTTCATTTGGTGAAGGTTAAGTAATCATCATACTTCGTCATATGTTACATAATTATTCACAGATTGAATACTTCTTACATCTCCTCATTTGGTGAATTGAGTACTTCTAATACTTCTTATATCTCCTCATTTGGTGAATTGAGTACTTCTAATACTTCTTATATCTCTTCATTTGGTAGATCGAATATTTCTAATACTTCTTATATCTTTTCATTTGACGGATTTAGTACTTCTAATACTTCTTCAAAGGTATTGTATATGTAGTATACTTATTAAGGATATTTCATATATTTTATTTATTATACTTAAAAGGGAGGATTTCTTATTTACAATCGTAACAAGTTGAAACTTAAGTAAGATAAATTGAGGCGAGATATTCTAATACTTCCAACAACGTTTAATCATTTAAAGAGAAATAATAGGGGGAAAAGGAGATACTAAGCTTTATCTGTGATTTACATATTATTTCTCTTTATATGATCAAATGGGGCAAAATAAGGAAAACATTTAATTAAAGAAAGGATAAATTATCTTCGCAAAATATCAGATATACTTCTTAACTAAGGTTAAATCATCTTATAAAATATCGGATGTACTTCTTAAAAAACAAATTGTTTGCAAAAAAGAAAACCAACAGTAACTAAGGTAATGAATTCAAAAGAAAGGAGGACATGAGAGTCAATGATAAATTGAAAAAAGAATGTTATCATGCTTCATCAACACTCTGTGTTGGATCTTTAAGATGAGTAGGGTCATTAGCAACCTTCGACTTTTGCGAGATATCATCCTTTGAAGAATATGCAACAGGAACATCTCCTTGAGGAATAGATTCTTTCTCGTCATCAAGATCTTCATCATCACTCTCATAATCGAAATCACTATCGGGCTCACGAGCAACTTCATCGTCGGATATTTTCGAGAGGAGTAATTTTCACGGAGGCAAGGCTCTTGATAAGAGAATGTTATTCGTAAAGACTTGAGCTTTGAGATGACTTTCACGAAGTATAGCTTTTTGATGGTTGGTATCTTCGATATCTTTGGAATAAGCAAGATAGTTGAATCTCGAGTAGCACGGTCCACGAGAGTTGATTAAGCGGGTATAAAGCAAAGCATTTTTCTTATGAAGCTCGGAGCAGGAGGCTTCTAATCCGACTTTCGCATTACGAAGGTTGTTCTCGGTTACGCAAATAAAACAAAATTCAAAGGATAAAATTTGCGAGTATAACGAAATTTAAAGATATATCGAGAGGAAGTCAAATTTTAATGACTACCTTCTCTTTGCGAAGTAAGAGATTGAGTTAAAGATAGACAACAGTTCTTCATCTGATTCATCGCATTATCAAAACCATCACCAACTAATCCTTTAAGTCGAGATTGAAGCTTTTGATCTTTAGAAAGGAGAAAATTTTTATCCTTCGCAAGTTTGGCATTAAAACTTTTTAATGACGAATAATCTTCTTCAAGTTGATTCTTCTTAGCACTCAAGACTATATTCTTATTAATAAGGGAATTCTTCTCAATAACAAAAGAATTTCTTTCAAAGCATCTGAAGACTTCTTTAATTCCTCAAGTTCACCTTTCAACAAAGAAAGAAGATTTTCTTGATCGCAACATTTATTCGAAGAGTCTTTAATTCTTGCGAAGAAACAATCATTGTATTCAAAAACGAACATTTCTCTTGATAAGGTTTTGTTCTCTTCTAATAAGGATTCTATTCTCAAATTAGCTTTAGTTAAGGAAGAAAAAAGTTGAGATATGTCATCATTCAAAAAATTTCGATCATATATTAGTTGAGTATTCTCTTGAAAAAGAGCGTCAGAGTTGTCAAGATCACATGAGTAAAGATTAGATAAATGGGAGAATTGGTTTGAGAGGCTTTCATGCTTGGTTCGATATTCTGTATCATCTGATTCATGGTGAAGTACCAATCTTCTACATTTCTGGATGGATTCTATAAAGGGGAATGGGTTTTAATGGATGTTTCAAGCATATGAAGAATATAAGTAAATAAAAGGGAAAATATGAAGATAAGCAATCATACCTTTCAATTCATCATTTCTTTTGCGAAGAATCGCGCAGTTGAGAGAATCATTTTGAAGATGATAATTTTCTTTACGGAGATCCTCACATTCTGCTTGAGAAGATTTCAAAGATTGGCGAAGCAATTCAATTTCTTTTTCCAAGGATTGACGTGAAGAAGAAATGTCTGGATTGACGAAATTATTTAGAACTTCGCAAAACTCATATTGCGAACGAACATTAGTAGACTTCGCAGTATTGGTCAAAATCTCAGATAACATTCGGAAAGTTGAATAAATTCCATCTCGAATTTCCTGAGGAAGAGGAGAAGAATTTGAAGGAATAAGAGCAAGCTGCAAATTGTTTGGAGAAATAGCACTCAAAGGATTTGGGGACAAGATAGGTTTTTCAAGAGAAGAAGTTGAAGAAATATTTTGCGAGGGTTGGTTTTCAAGAGAAGAAGTTGAAGGAATATTTTGCGAGGGTTGATCTTGAAGAAGTGTTGATAAATTGACACTGATGGGATATTGAAAGGTAGGTAATGGAGTAGAGGCAGGAGTGTGTGAAGAAGAATTTTCACGAGGAGGAGAGGAAAATTCCTTATCAACTTCAGGTAGGAAATCATCAATCGGAATTAATGGTGTGGGTATAGTTATTCGAGATCTCTTACCAGGGTTTGGTTTTTCGCCAACCTGTGAATCAAAATGTAGATAAAAAACTGAGGCAACAATATATTGTTCAGGAAAGAAGGCAAAGTATTTTAAATACCTTTTGATTCTCAGATTTTCTTCTTCGTGGATTAGGGCTTGGATTATTTAGTTGAGATTTCATCTGAGGAGTTATTTTGCTGAAATAAACCAAAATCAGATAACAAATTATACAGAAATTAAATAGGAGAACAAATGAAATGCGCGGAGATAGAAGGAAATTACCTTGGAGAACTCATGAAGATATAATAGAAGAAAAAATTGCAGAGAAAACAGTAATGGAGAGTATGAACAAAAGATAAAATTGTAGAAGTAAGAAGAAGAAAAGGAAGAGAATATAAAGGAGTTATATAAGGGAATAACTAGAAAAGGACGGTTACAAAAGACGTGTCCAAATTCTAAAAGACTAAGTAACGGTTATGTTCTCACGATCATTTCTTCTTCGTAGAATTGACATGAGAAGAGGCAAGATGTAGGTACTGAATATCGCAAGATAATAGTTCACGAGTATCGTAATAAATAAAAGAGAAAAGAGTTATAAAATGATACGATGATAGAAGTAGCGCGGAGAAATATGAAGTTTTGCGAGGATGGAATAATTTTGCGAGTATGAGTTGCGATACTTCGCAATTCATGTACAGCTGCATAAGTTTTACTATAAATAGGAGTTCAAATGTAAAATTCGAGAGGTTCTTTTAGTGAGTGTAAGAAATTATCTTAGGAAAGAGAATAGAAAAATTTGTAACTATTCTAGTTCCATTTTGATAATTCTATGTAATCAATTAAGAGAATTAATAAGAAAGTTATCATTCACCATCAAGAACTTCTTGAGTTTTTACTAATTCTATTGAGGGTGTAGTTGTAGGTTATTCTGCAACTACATAATTGGCGCTAGAAGGAGGGGACTTGAGAATTGTGCTCGTAATTATTAAAGATAAGAACACACCCCATATATGATCAATCTATAGACAGAATCAGATCATAAAAATCCCTGTGAGAATACTAGGGAAACAAGTAGTGAAAGTTTTTTTTTAAAATAAATAAACAGGGTGATAGCATGCATAGCCCCGAAAGTTACATAACATGACACAAACCAAATACAACATGACCCGACTGTAACGAATCTCAGGTAATAGGATCTCCAGTAACAGAATCTTTAGTAACCAATATCAGTAGCACCTGGCCGGCGATATTTGACATTTACAGTAAATTATCTGGGTAGTTTTGGAATTCTAGGTGAATGGAAGAGATGAAATCAGTAGGACCATAATATCTCCACAATTATATTCACGAGAGATTAATGATACTGCTGCGAGCGTCACCGAAAACTCTTCGACAACATTTCACGAGCGTCACAAAATAATTCAGAAAATGACGTAATAAACAACGACAGCGTAAAACATGAGAAAAATGTGAAGATTTTTGTAGTTAAAAAGAATGCTCGCGAGCACAAGGCGGGAACTCGCGAGAGCAAGGCATGAGATGAAGATTTTGTGGTTATAGAAGAGTCTCGCGAGCGGATAGCAGATCTCGCGAGCAGATAGCAGATCTCGCGAGCACGATAGCAGAGCCAGCAAGGAGCATAGAAAAAATCCTAAAAAATGGGAAAGATAAATTGAATGTGAGCTGTCACCCACTATGAAGATACCTATAAAAAGAGAAGAGCAGGAGAGAGAAAAGGGAGGAACACAAGTTTTAGGAGAGAGAGATATTTTGCAGAGAGTTTTAGGAGAGAGAATGTATTTTTCTTTATCATCTTCTTCCCCAAAATTAGATTTAGAACTCCATTAATGGAGATTATCAATGTAAAATCAAATGTAAATTATAACAATCATAGTGAAGAACCATGGATGTAGATCAAATTGATCGAACCATGTAAAAATCTGTGTGTCTATTTACAATTTTTAGAATTTTAATCATACTTTTAATATCAAATTAGTTTAGATCAAGGGATTATTATCAAGATATTACAAGGGGTGTGTTGTGGGAAAACCTGCAACTACATTTTGGCGCTAGAAACAGGGACAACTACTTGTCAAATTGAAGAAGATTCAAAGAAATTGGCTATCATTAGAATTGGATTTCACTGGATCTAAAAATTTCAAGATCAAATATGGAAGCTACAACGAAAGATCATGATTATACAGCAAATAAAGAGAATGAGATATATTAAGGAGCGGATGAAGAAAATATCAGCAAAGTTGTGTCAACAAATCATCGAAAAGGACAAATTTCTTCTCACTTTTCTTATTCTTTGTTTCATTTTTCAGATCCAGGAGACTTTGAATTTTTTAACTATCACACTTTGTTTTTCACAAAAATTGTTGTTTAGTTGATATTTTGAATTCAAAATAGTTTTTTATCATAAATTTAAGGTTCATGAACCTTGAATTTAATCATAATTTTGATCGTATAAACAACTAATGTGAACATGATTTTTGTGATTGAAGTCAAAGATGAAGGAATCAAAAGACCCAGTGAAATTTCTCTTTTACGATAAGATGAATCCACCAACTTATCAACATACAACGTCAGCGAATAAATAGATTAAATCAACACCAACATTTTAACAGAAAATTTAGATTCCAACGGAGGAGAAAGCACAAAGGACAAAGACAACACATTGGAAAAAGGAAGCAGACTAATGATTTATTCACCAAGTACTTCATCAACAATCGCGAAGAAATCAAAAGAAGTTACACCAACAAATAATTCTACAGGACAAAATCTCTTCTCTTTTCTAATTTCATATTTAAAAAAAAAAAAAAAAAAAAGAGTTAGTGATTATCTCACCAAGAATGAAGAAAGTTGACGAGAATCTCGCAAGTTAATTTCGCAAGAGAGTGTTAGAACAATTAGTATGGTGCAAGGGGCAGGTCAAGAGTTCATTTCTCATTGTTTCTCATCTCGCAAGCAAACCATATACTTCGCGAGAAACGGCAGCAACAGAAAATCGCAAGAAAGCTAAGTACCACTTCCTTGAGTATTTTACCTACAGAAAATGAAATTTTTTGATTTATACTATCGCAAGATTTCAAAGAACATTTCTAGAATTTCTAATATTTCAAAATATATCAAAAAATTTAATTAATTTACCAAAAGTGATATAATCGCAAGATTTCTAAAATTTCTAAGATTTCAAAACATTTCAAAGATTTTTAATTAATTTACCAAAAAGCGATACAATAGCAAGATTTCAAAAATTTCAAAAGATTATAAAATATGAAACCATCGCAAAAATTTAAATATCTAAAAAAATTTCAAGATTTCAAAGATTACAGAAAACGAAATTATCGCAAAAAATTTAAGATTTACAAAGAGCGATACAATCGTAAGATTTCACAGATTTCTCTAGAATATTTCCTTTACATAAAAAGATTTTTGATTTAACAATGCTATACAATCGCAAGATTTCAAAAAAGACTTCTAAGATTTCAAAAGATTTTAAAGAATATTTACTTCCAATATGATGTTATGTTATAAGAATGAATGAAGAAATGACAGAAATGAAAGACTGAATGAAAGAATAAAGAAACGCGAAGCTATCGCGAGACGCGAATACAATTTCGCAGAGACATAAGAATGGGACGAACCTTTATGGCGTGCACCCTAGTTCGCGGGTACAATCTCGCAAGAGGAAAATTTAAGACCTTAAAGCGCATCATAAAGGGGGTATCTCTTGACATGACTCAGCGATAAGGTTATACCGCTGCTGGAACCTGAGTCATGCAGACGATGGGGTTAAATAAAACCTATCCGGGAGAGAGATCTTGGATTTCCAGCTTTATAAGGTTATACCCTGGTTGGACGACCGAGAATCTCTTCCAAGAAGTGCAGAGTATGACCAAGGCGCCGAGGTACACGGTTGATCCAAGGGTGCCCGGAGCGTATGAAACTCTCTTGCCATCCTTGGTAAGTCTTGGCTATGATGCACTTGGCCTGAAGAAAACCCCACTTAGGGTGCAGTCTTGTAACTATAAGCCATATAGGCATAAAGGACAAGAGGTTGCGAACATAACTGGTTGTTGACAGATCCGTATGGGAGGAGCTAGTCTTGTATGGCCGATGTGCCCTCCTTGAAGGGGCAACCAGGGGGAAGATAAGGGCGGCACCCTCCATTAGGGAGCTGATAAGTGTCTTAAGACGGCAATGTCATGGGGCTTTATGCTCGCAAGAGTATTTAGGCTTGTCATATTGTCGCGTGACGTAAATTATACATAGGCAACAATCCATAAAGAGAAATGTTAAGATGAGATCAATGGGTTTTTACATGAAAGTGTAAAGACGTCCTGCGATTTCATCGCAAGACGGCAATGTCATGGGACTTTATTCTCGCGAGGGGATTTGGACTTATCATATTGTCGCAGAAAATTCAAAGAAAAATGGATAAGGCAAGATCAATGGGTCAATACATGCAAATGTAACGACGTCCTGCGATTTTGTCGCAACAAGAAAAGTTGGCAAAATAAGACCTTTAACTAGGAAGGCAAAATAAGACCAACATATTAATATTAAACACTATCTATTTTTGCAGGAAAGATATGTTCATCGCAAGAAAGATAGCAAGTACTGTTCAGAATCTCTCAGAAGTATTATTCAGAGTCTCTCAAGAAGATTATCTACAATCTCGCAGCACTATTCATCGTGACACTATTCACGTCACTATTTTAGAATCTCGCAGAAAAATTTAGAAATTCGCAGAAACAGTTAGAATCTCGCAGAAACATTCAGGAACTTGCAAACTCATTCAGCATTTTGCAGATTATTCCAGACTTTCGCAGAATATGATTATTTTATTGACAGAGGCAGAGGCAATTCGTTCATTTAACATTTTCTCAGAGATTCTTCCTTCATAGATAAAGAACAGAGGCAACTATGGATTACCAAGAAAACATTTTATGTTCTTTATCTACTCGTCAAGAATCATTTCCAAAATGGGCAAGAATTTTCACCAGAAATGAAGTAATAATTTCGCATGAACAGAGGCAATACTTATGATTTTCATTCAAGGACGGATACTTCTTATATTTTGAGGATTGAGTACTTCTTATATTTCTTCAAGGATACTTCATACTTCGAATACTTCAAGAGTTAATACTTCTTATTTACTTAGCAAAGAAATGGAACTTCACAAAAGAATAGAGGCAAGTACGTACTTTTCAAGTCTAGTATTCTTTCGCTCGTTCCTTCATCAACAAAAATCAAAGACTACTACAACAACAGATTTTTTCTTAAAGATTACTTTTCAAGAAATATTCAAGAAAAAAGAGGCAAGATGTAGGACCAGAATATCGCCACAATTATATTCACGAGAGATTAATGATACTTCTGCGAGCGTCACCGAAAACTCTTCGACAACATTTCACGAGCGTCACAAAATAATTCAGAAAATGACGTAATAAACAACGACAGCGTAAAACATGAGAAAAATGTGAAGATTTTTGTAGTTAAAAAGAATGCTCGCGAGCACAAGGCGGGAACTCGCGAGAGCAAGGCAGGAGATGAAGATTTTGTGGTTATAGAAGAGTCTCACGAGCGGATAGCAGATCTCACGAGCAGATAGCAGATCTCGCGAGCAGATAGCAGATCTCGTGAGCACGATAGCAGAGCCAGCAAGGAGCATAGCAAAAATCCTAAAAAATGGGAAAGATAAATTGAATGTGAGATGTCACCCACTATGAAGATACCTATATAAAGAGAAGAGCAGGAGAGAGAAAAGGGAGGAACACAAGTTTTAGAAGAGAGAGATATTTTGCAGAGAGTTTTAGGAGAGAGAATGTATTTTTCTTTATCATCTTCTTCCCTAAAATTAGATTTAGAACTCCATTAATGGAAATTATCAATGTAAAATCAAATGTAAATTATAACAATCATAGTGAAGAACCATGGATGTAGATCAAATTGATCGAACCATGTAAAAATCCGTGTGTCTATTTACAATTTTTAGAATTTTAATCATACTTTTAATATCAAATTAGTTTAGATCAAGGGATCATTATCAAGATATTACAAGGGGTGTGTTGTGGGAAAACCTGCAACTACAAAATCCCTAAATCACATTGATACGCAGGCGAAAAAACTTCTTTGCAGCCGAAAAAACTCTTCTTCTCGCCATTAAGATCGAGAAGAAGAGATTTTTCGGCTGCAAAGAACTTTTTCACCTGCAAAGATGTCTGGTCATTTTCACAATCTGCATAATATTTATTGCACTTATTTTCTTCCAATAAAGGTAATATGGTCATTTTCGCATTCGGTAACATTTACTTTACTTATTTCCGATAAGGGTAGTATGGTCATTTTTATGGTCTCCATAATATGTACTGCACTTATTTCCAATAAGGGTAATATGGTCATTTTCACAGTCTGTAATATTTACTTTACTTATTTCAATAAGAATAGTCCGGTCATTTTCACGGTCTCCATAATATTTATTCCACTTATTTCCAACAAGGGTAATATGGTCATTTCCGTAATTGGTAATATTTACTTTAATTATTTTCAATATAAGGGTAGTCTGGTTATTTTCACAATCTCCATAATATTAATGGCATTTATTTCCAACAAGGGTAGAATAAATATTTCCATAATTGGTAATATTTACTTTACTTATTTTTAATATAAGAGTACTCTGGTCATTTTCACAGTCTCCATAATATTTATTGCACTTATTTCTAGTAGGGGTAATATGGTCATTTTCACAGTCTGTAATATTTATTTTACTTATTTCCGATAAGGGTAGTTTGGTCATTTTCACAGTCTCCATAATATGTATTGCACTTATTTCCAATAAGGGTAATATGGTCATTTTCACGGTCTGTAACATTTACTTTACTTATTTCCGATAAGGGTAGTATGGTCATCCGAAAGAGAAACTCAGGTCTAACTCTAGTAATCTTTGAACCTGTGATGTTCAATTCTGATATATTTTGTCTTCAGCGCATCTGAAAGAGATACTCAGGTCTAACTCTAGTAATCTTTGAACCTGTGATGTTCAATTCTGATATATTTTGTCTTCAGCGCATCTGAAAGAGATACTCAGGTCTAACTCTAGTAATCTTTGAACCTGTTTTAATTCTGATATATTTCGTCTTCAGGTCATCCGAACGAGAAACTCAGGTGTAACTATGATAATCTTTGAACCTGTGATGTTCAATTCTGATATATTTCTTCCTCAGTTCATCCGAAAATGAGAAAATCAGGTCTAACTCAGGTCATTATTGGCTCGGCTTCTGAACTTGCTTTAGCGGGATATCTGAACTTCGCAACTACGAAAGTGTCTTCCGATACAACTCACAATAGGAGACAGAAGCATAGCATTTCTCGTTTTAGCAGAGACCTCAATAAGAACATCTATCACGAGTTCATTCTACAATGTGAACTATTTATCGTTTTAGCAGAGACCTCAATAAGAACAACTCACAATATGAACAACCATTATGAGTTCATTCCACATTAAGAACAACTATCACGAGTTCATTCACAGTCTGTAAGAATTACTTTACTTATTTCCGATAAGAGTACTATGGTCATTTTCACAGTGTGCATAATATTTATTGCACTTTTTTCTTCCAATAAAGGTAATATGGTCATTTTCGCATTCGGTAACATTTACTTTACTTATTTCTGATAAGGGTAGTATGGTCATTTTCACGGTCTATATAATATGTATTGCACTTATTTCCAATAAGGGCAATATGGTCATTTTCATAGTCTATAACGTTTACTTTACGTATTTCCAATAAGGGTAGTATGGTCATTTTCACTGTCTCCATAATATTTATGGCTCTTATTTCCAATAAGGGCAATTTGGTCATTTTCAAAGTCTGTAACATTTACTTTACGTATTTCCGATAAGGGTAGTATGGTCATTTTCACAATCTGCATAATATTTGTTGCACTTATTAACAACAAGGGTAATATGGTCATTTTCACAGTCAGTAACATTTACTTTACTTATTTTCGATGAGGGTAGTATGGTCATTTTCACTGTCTCCATAATATTTATGGCACTTATTTCCAATAAGAGCAATATGGTCATTTTCAAAGTCTGTAACATTTATTTTACTTATTTCCGATAAGTGTAGTATGGTCATTTTCACAATTTGCCTAATATTTATTGCATTTTTTTTCCTATAAAAGTAATATGGTCATTTTCGCAATCAGTAACATTTATTTGACTTATTTCTGATAAAGGTAGTATGGTCATTTTCACTGTCTCCATAATATATATGGCACTTATTTCCAATAAGGGCAATATAGTCATTTTCACAATCTGTAACATTTACTTTATTTATTTTTGTAAGGGTAGTATGGTCATTTTCACTGTCTGCATAATATTTATTGCACTTTTTTCTTCCTATAAAGGTAATATGGTCATTTTCGCAATCGGTAACATTTACTTTACTTATTTCTGATAAGGGTAGTATGGTCATTTTCACTGTCTCAACTCTGATATATTCGTCTTTAGTTCATCTGAACGAAACTCAGGTCTAATTCTAGTTATTCGAACCTGTGATGTTCAATTTTGATATATTTCGTCTTCAGTTCATCCGAAAGAGAGACTCATGTCTAATTCTGGTAATCTTTGAACTGTGATGTTCAATTCTGATATATTTCGTCCTCAGTTCATCCGAAAACGAGAAACTCATGTCTAACCCAAGTAATATTTGAACCTGTGATGTTCAATTCTGATATATTTCGTCCAGTTCATCCGAAAGAGAAACTCAGGTCTAACTCTAGTAATCTTTGAGCCCGTGATGTTCAATTCTGATATATTTCGTCTCCAGTTCATCTGAAAGAGATACTCAGGTCTAACTCTAGTAATCTTTGAACCCGTGTATTCAATTATGATATATTTCGTCTTCAGTTCATCCGAACGAGAAACTCAGGCCTAACTATGGTAATCTTTGAACCCGTGATGTTCAATTCTGATATATTTCTTCCTCAGTTCATCCGAAAACGAGAAACTCAGGTCATTATTGGCTCAGCTTCCGAACTTTATTTAGCGGGCTATCTGAACTTCGCAACTACGAAAGTGTCTTCCGGTACAACTCACAATGGGAGACAGAAGCATATCATTTCTCTTTTTAGCAGAGACCTCAATAAGAACATCTATCACGAGTTCATTCTACAATGTGAACTATTTATCATTTTAGCAGAGACCTCAATAAGAACAACTCACAATATGAACAACCATTATGAGTTCATTCCATATTAAGAACATCTATCACGAGTTTATTCACAGTCTGTAAGAATTACTTTACTTATTTCCGATAAGGATAGTATGGTCATTTTCACTGTCTCCATAATATTTATGGCACTTATTTCCAATAAGGGCAATATGGTCATTTTCAAAGTCTATAACATTTACTTTATTTATTTCCGATAAGTGTAGTATGGTCATTTTCACAATCTGCCTAATATTTATTGCATTTTTTTTCCGATAAAGGTAATATGGTCACTTTCGCAATCGGTAACATGTACTTGACTTATTTCTGATAAGGGCAGTATGGTCATTTTCACTATCTCCATAATATTTATGGCATTTATTTCCAATAAGGGCAATATGGTCATTTTCACAGTCTGTAACATTTACTTTACTTATTTCGTAAGGGTAGTATGGTCATTTTCATAATAATTATTGCACTTTTTAACAATAAGGGTAATATGGTCATTTTGATAGTCTATAACGTTTACTTTACGTATTTCCGATAAGGGTAGTATGGTCATTTTCACAGTCTGCATAATATTTGTTGCACTTATTAACAACAAGGGTAATATGGTCATTTTCACAGTGTAACATTTACTTTATGTATTTTCGATATGGGTAGTATGGTCATTTTCACAATCTGCATAATATTTGTTGCACTTATTAACAACAAGGGTAATATGGTCATTTTCACAGTCTGTAACATTTACTTTACTTATTTCCGATAAGGGTAGTATGGTCATTTTCACTGTCTCCATAATATTTATGGTACTTATTTCCAATAAGGGCAATATGGTCATTTTCGCAATCAGTAACATTTACTTGACTTATTTCTAATAAGGGTAGTATGGTCATTTTCACTGTCTCCATAATATTTATGGCAATTATTTCCAATAAGGGCAGTATGGTCATTTTAACAGTCTGTAATATTTACTTTACTTATTTCCGATAAGGGTAGTATGGTCATTTTCACGGTCTCCATAATATTTATTGCACTTTTTTTTTCTCCTATAAAGGTAATATAGTCATTTTCGCATTCGGTAACATTTACTTTACTTATTTCCGATAAGGGTATGATGAGTGCCAAATAGTGCATATTTCTATACCTTTTTATTGGCATTTAATTCATCTTTTGCGCTTTATAATTGTTGTGATATAGAAGACAAAGAAGAAAAAGGCACAAAATAGAGGGGAAGAAGAGAGAGAAATTCTATTAATGTGTGTAAAATACAAAGGGTTAGGACTCTATTTATAGAGTTTACATACTTGGTTCCCAAGTAATAGGGTTCCACTAAAGTGGGCATCTATATAATAAACTGCCGTTTATAACACTCCCCCTAGATGACCACTGTATCTAAGCTAATTGTCTCGTTAAAACCTTTGTCAGGAAAACCCAAAAGGGGCAAAACATGATCGAAGGGAAAAGAGTACAATTGTGAGAAAACTTAGAACAGAGTTGGACAAGCATATGTTGCCTCACTAAAACCTTGACAAGGAAAAACCCATTGGGACAAAACCTTGACGAAGGAAAAAGAGTACAACGTGATAGTCCAGTAAAATACCTTATAATGTGATTCTCCTCCTGATAAGTACTTCAGTTAAATCTTGTCTTTCAAATCTTCGAGTCGAAACTTCCCAATTTCAATAAACGAATTTCTTGAATTGTGGAGATAACAATAACATGCTTTAGTGAGAAATCTGCCAATTGATGAAGTCTTCTTTTGTGTTAGTCTTCTAATGGTAGTGTTTTCGAGTGTTCACGCTTCTTTAAATACATTAAGGACTTGCTTCTTGGATTCCTAGCTTCTCGGAGATGATTTGCAAAAGTAGTTGATGTAGTTTCTTCAACAAAGTGCCAATATGCTATAGTACCATAGGTGAGTAAAGTTTGTGATGATACCATATATGGATCAAAATGATGTCGAAATTCATAGGAGATGGTTATGTTGATGTGGTCTAACAAAATGACCTACTAATGGTGGGAATCCACCAAATAACCAAAATTTGATACAACTCCCCCTTGGATGACCACCATGTTGAATTAATTTGGCTCACTAAAACCTTACCAGTAAAACCCAATGGGAAAAAATCTGGACAAAGGAAAAAGAGCACAATATCAACATTTTGAATTAAACGTCAGGGAGATGTTGCCTCGTTAAAACCTTGTCAAGAAAACCACATGGGACAAAACCTAAACGAAGGAAAAAGAGTACAACTTTTAACGTAAATTTTGATGCTAACCCAACTATATGAGCTTTACAAAAGACAAGCATCGAAAAAATAACTCTAGTCCATCTTAAATAAGAGTTTAAGCTAGCATAATTCTAACTGCAGATTTAAGGGAAAAATAGAATATATGCAGCTAAAGCGTGGATTTTTGTGCTTTTATGGACTCCTCAAGAGACCTATATATAAAGCTGATATCATCAACTAATTAATCTGGATTTTCGGTTTGGTAACAAACTTATAAAAACACATACAGGATTGTTAAACCTGACATAATCGAGTCAAGTGGCTACCTAAATGTAATTTGAATCCTCCAAAGAATACAAATTTGAATATGTTCTCCAAGAAAATCACTTGTGTGAATGCAATACGAGTCCTTCAAGACTACCCCGCAAAATGCATTGTAAAGAGAACAATTAATGAATCAATCCTAGGGTGTGAACAAAAAATGAAACCCTTAAATCATTTTTACAACGAAAAATTTCTCGTATAACGCATTATGACTACACTAGCCTGTAATTTATAGGCTTGGCATTTTTAAAGTGTTAAGTTTTGGATCCAAAAATTGCGTTAATTGAGAAATTAATCCAACTTAATTTGGATTGTATGCCAATCAATGACATATGTCGATATTTCTCTGCAGAGGGGTTCACAACTACCATCATTTATTTCAGTAGCTACTTTAAATGAATATTCGACAATTATTTAGCTTGCTATAATCCAACACAATTCTCAAGTGTAAATTCAATCAATTACTAGTACTAGCCTCCGCGGACATTATAATCTCCTCATATTCAACTGAGAACATATTATAATTGAGAATGTGAATTCGGTACACTCAATTGGAGCACTACCCGTAGCCTCTTATAGAACACTACTTATCTGCTAAATGTGATTGGATTTCCTCTTAAGAGGAAAAAACTTAAATATAAAATGAAAAATTTCACGCCAATCATATAATGACAGCCTACATCAATTTAATTGTGATGAGAGAGAAATTGATATAACATTTAAGTTAATTACACAAGCTTTTGATAGTGTATAGTCTCCCCCTTATTGTGGCGAAAAATATTTTTCATCTCATATACGAAAACTTCAAGTTTTGTAAAGTATTATCCGATTAATTCGAGACATATACTCATATTTACCATCAACCGTGGATTACTTTTGGAACAAAAATCAAAATAATATGTCAAAACCAAAAGTATTGAAAATATGCAAACAATCTCCAATAACTTTGTGACCTCAACGGCCAACGAGATAATAATTTAGAATAAAATTATTGACACTTTATTTATCAAAATAAAATTAAATCAAGATCAATATAGTCACTAGAGGACTAATAATACTGGCTAACAATCCGGGTGCGCACCCTTTGATCTTTTGTGTCAAACTGTATTAATTCCAGCTACAAGTGGATAGGTCCAAATATTGGAGATTATTACGGCGAGGAAAGATAAAAATTTCTCAATATCCCTCGATAATGCAACAATTTTGTGTACTGTTAGCGTTAGCAATTGAAAATACCATAACGATATTTTATCCCTTTAAGATCGATAGGGAAAAACCAAATTTAATTGGCTAATTGATTTCTTTGAGAAAATATAGAAATCATTATCGTTATGATTTTTAGAGAAAATCCACTTTGTGGTTGTTGAATGGTTTTATTAGAGAAATAGAAGTCAATAGTTTATTATTTAGTAAAACCATATTTGATGGTGCAAGTTCGTTTTCGAAAGCACACCATATTGGCAAAATTTAGAAAATATGCCAATATATTTTCTCTCATCTTAAAGAAATGATGGGGAAAATCAACATCGATTAGTTTCTACGATTTACCAAATTTGTAACGACAAAATAATAAAAAATCGTCGTTTTTGTCATCACAATGGAAAAATCCACTTTTGCGGTCCATGTATGGTTTCTTGTAAAGAAATAGAAACCATAGATAAGATCACATGATCTAAATCCAAATGGATAAAGATACCAAATTAATTGGCCGGAGGTTTTTCAACCATGCACGTGATTATTTACCATAGAGGTAATTATATTGTGATAACACCAATTTTCGGTGATTACAATTTCATTAAAGAAATAGAAATTGTAAACTATTTTTTTCTTTCTCTATGAAAAAAAATTAGAGAAGAAAGGAGACCAATTGTATTTGAGAAAGATTGATCACCCTATATAATAATACAACTTAATACAGTATGTAAAAAATTATAAAAGGAAAATATTAATAATCAAAAGGAAAATACTGTTGAGGTTTTAATGCATAGTGCTTGACAGCCGTCGATGATAGTTTATTTGCTCCTGTGTCCTTTATGAAAATGTACAGTGGATCTTTGTAACCACAAAGCACAAACTCCATCCACGGGTAGTCTCACCTCAACGGACCCTTCACACATCCTCCATCAAAGATTATAAACATGCAAAAATAAACAACAATCGATTCACCGAATAAACAATCAATAAAAGAAAAATATTAAAAGACTATAAGATTGTACGGATCTCCCCATGTTGTTGTTGTAGGAAAAACGTCTGCCAAATCTATCAAGATGTATATTTATCTTTAAAACTCTTTCTTTTTCAAGGTTACGTCAGTTGGTAGAAACTACGTGCTGATGACGTGTTGTGATATAGAAGACAAAGAAGAAAAAGGCACAAAATAGAGGGGAAGAAGAGAGAGGGAAATTATATTAATGTGTGTAAAATACAAAGGGTTAGGACTCTATTTATAGAGTTTACATACTTGGTTCCCAAGTAATAGGGTTCCACTAAAGTGGGCATTTATATAATAAACTGCCGTTTATAACAATAATCATATATTATCCCAAATTCTGTATTTTCTTTGTTTTCAGGAATAAATCTTTGCACTAATTATTTTGTGTTTTTAGGTACTAAATAAAGCTTGGAAGAATTAAGGACCCAAAAGAAGTGGAGAATTAGTGACAACGGAAGAGAGAAGGCAACAAAGGCTCGCGCTAGAAGGCAGTGAAGAATGTATTTTGCACCTCATCCGCGATTGAAGAATATCGTTTGCACGACTCAAAACTAGAAGTGGGCTTTGAGATTTTGTCTTTGAAGAGAATATGGTCCTAGAAGTGATAAAAACCAAGAACCAAAACCCAAACCCATTTCCATTCTGAGCCGTTAGATTTGATGTGGCTTCTCATCATCCAAGGCATATCCTCAGTGTGCATCAACATTCACTACTCCCATCTCACACCCGAACACCTTTTGTCCATCCCCTTGTACGAGCAGCAAACAAACGCACCTTTGCTCGTTCTCTTCTTCTTACAAGCTCTGCAAAACCATCACTCCTTCTCTCCATCAATCACTTCCCGACCGTCTCTGATCTTATCCATCTTTCCTGCCGCCATAAATCAACCTCCTAGTCTCCATTTATCTCTATATTAGCTTCATCTCCAAAACAATAACCCTAGAAGCTAGGATTGAGAGAGATGAAGCTAGGGTTATCTTCAATGGAAAAAGCAAACATCAAATCAAGTTGCAGAGATGATTCAGAGTAGGGGTCAATCAAAAATTGCAATATGAGTGAGTGGGTATTTTCTAATTATCAAATTCATGAGATTGAGAAGAAATTGGTGTATAAATAGGGATGAGAATTGTATGTAAAACGCTTGCCCGGATTAGCCGGTAAACCAAGTAGTAGTTTATGTTTATTTTCAGTATTATCATCATGTTCTAATTTCATAACTAGGGTTTAGATGAAACCCTGACTCTTTGTTATGTTATTCATACTGTTTATGTTACTCTTGAATGTTTAAATTGTTTTAAGATAGAATGGAATCTTTGTACGTCAACATTTTGCTTTCACATTGTATGCCATGTATCCATTATAGTTAGAATCCCACTGTGTTGATTATGCTGCAACTCAAGCCATGAGAAGACAGTTTGTGCTTTGGAAAGATACCTTAGTTGTGATTGAACTATCCATTGGTGAAACACCTTAGGTAAGTGGTAGACTTGACACTTCTCCCTTATCTGTTACGAGGACAAGAGTAGTGTAATTAGTTGAATACATAATGTGAGTTAGTGGTGGATTTGAAAATCCTAGTATCCTCTTTATCATTACTTTGCATTCTGTTTTACTATTTTTGTCACTACCATCATCTTTTCGTATCGACAACAAAACCCCCCTATTGTTTTACTCTTGCTTGAATCAGTATAGTAAGACCATAAGCTTCAACGTTACACCCACCTTGTCCCTGTGGATCGACATGTGCTTTCCATGTGTAGGTATCGACACTGTGCACTTGCAGTTTAATATTGTAGGTATCTCAGGCTGCATTGTGAGATTCACCTTGAAATTGTTGAGGCTTTGGCTGTGTTAGCCAAACCTGCAAAGTTGATTTATCCCCATTGCAAGTTGTACTGTACTATCATTACCTGATGTTGCACTAGTTTCGATTATAATCTGCAATTGTAGGATAGTCATCTGTGAAATATTTGTATCACCAAGTGTGGTACTACCACTTTACTAGCAGTTTACAGTTTGTCAGCACCCTGTATCAGTGCAAGCATTCTTGCATAATAGACATTCACCTTTTTGCCTGCCTGCAACATATCATTTTAGGTTCAGTATGTAGTAACAGTTTCCTATTTGCTGTGTGTTTACATTTCTGGGTACTGAAACTCTTTCTGAGTAACCAGGTACTTGGGAAGCTGAAATATAAACCGAGAAAAAAAAGAGAAAGGAGCATCACAATCTGTTCAACTCCTTTACACTTGGTGCTTATGCAATTGACACACCAGCCTGCATACGGAACTACTTGGTACCTGCAATACTGTTGATCAAAACCAAAAGAGGAAAAGAAAAAGGAAATGAGCAAACCCGAGTATCATGCTTACACCTAGTCATGTATCTGCGGTATTTTTCTTGAACCTTGAATGTGAATCCTATCACTGTCATAGACAAATACCATGATTGCTTGATTAAACCAGTTGCTTTATGCAGCATTTTCCATCCCTGCAAACACATGGTGTCATAGTGCATGTTCCTGTAGTGTTTTGAGTAGCTTATTTTGTCAACTGAATTGTATTTTCATTGTGCTCTTTTCATTCTCTGAACTAGTGTTTCATTCCCATAAGCATTGATTCCCAGATTTGCGCATTGTTACTTGTCCGACAGCCATAACATGTTGAGTGATGTTCTTAAACTGATTGCCATGAATACTTGGTAAACTAGCTACCTTGCTGAGTATTATCCAACCCTATTACGTAGAGCATATGTGTGCTTGATTCTGTGACACGTAAGATTCCTGCTAGATGAATTCTGTTTCACTGTATTAAATTTGTGTCTATTTGAACCTGTGAATCTATGAATCTGTTTGTCATTCCTATAAGCTTCATCTCTGGCCTGAGTTTGATATTGTGGGCCTCTAAAACATGTTGAATGGTGTGTCCCTTAGGATTTGATTGGAGTTTTGTGACCAAAAACTGATTATCTAGATAGTCTTCATCAAGACTGCCTGCCTGAAACCCATTCTCAGTTGTTGACACACCCTTCCAAGTTGAAACAATGGGTGATACCATGAACTATCCCCGTACTCTCCAGGAAAACATGTATCCCAACTGAATAAGTCTGTAATCATGTGTTGTCTTACCTCAGACAAATAACCTTTTTAAAATAAAGGCAAGCATGATACAAATACTTCCTATATTTTTAGGGTTCGATTTTGAGAACCCCTATAATCATGTAAGTGAGTTTGAACAAATTTTCCGGACTATGCAACCTAACCATATGTCCGAAGACTCTCTGAAATTGCGTTTGTTTACGTTCAGGTTTGGGGTATTTGATGAGTGCCAAATAGTGCATATTTCTATACCTTTTTATTGGCATTTAATTCATCTTTTGCGCTTTAAAATCATATATTATCCCAAATTCTGTATTTTCTCTGTTTTCAAGAATAAATCTTTGCACTAATTAATTTTGTGTTTTTAGGTACTAAATAAAGCTTGGAAGAATTAAGGACCCAAAAGAAGTGGACAATTAGTGACAACGGAAGAGAGACAACAAAGGCTCGCGCTAGAAGGCAGTGAAGAATGTCTTTTGCACCTCATCCGCGAGTGAAGAAGAATATCGTTTGCACGACTCAAAACTAGAAGTGGGCTTTGAGATTTTGTTTTTGTTATGTTATAATTTCATAACTAGGGTTTAGATGAAACCCTGACACTTGGTTATGTTATTCATAATGTTTATGTTACTCTTGAATGTTTAAATTATTTTAAAATAGAATTGAATCTTAGTACGTCAACATTTTGCTTTCACAGTGTATGCCATGTATCCATTGTAGTTAGAATCCCACTGTGTTGATTATGCTGCAACTCAAGCTTAACTAGACTGTTATTGATCCTTAGATTAATTGTGCCCTGATAAGACAGTTAGTGCTTTGGAAAGATACCTAAGTTGTGATTGAACTATTCATTGGTGAAACACCTTAGGTAAGTGGTAGACTTGACACTTCTCCATTATTTGTTACAAGGACAAGAGTAGTGTAATTAGTTGAATACATAATGTGAGTTAGTGGTGGATTTGATAATCCTAGTATCCTCTTTATCATTTCTTTGCATTCTGTTTTACTATTTCAGTCACTACCATCATATTTTTGTATCGACAACGAAACCCCCCTATTTTGTTACTCTTGATTGAATCAGTATAGTAAGACCATAAGCTTTAATGTTACACCCACCTAGTCCCTGTGGATCGATCTATGCTTGCCCTGTGTTGCATATCGATATTGTGCACTTGCAGTTTAATATTGTAGGTATCTTTCTAGTCCTAACAGGGTAGTATGGTCATTTTCACTGTCTCAATTCTGATATATTCGTCTTTAGTTCATCTGAATGAAACTCAAGTCTAATTCTAGTAATATTTGAACCTGTGATGTTCAATTCTGATATATTTCGTCTTCAGTTCATCCGAACGAGGAACTTAGGTCTAACTATAGTGATCTTTGAACCTGTGATGTTTAATTCTGATATATTTCTTCCTCAGTTCATCCGAAAACGAGAAACTCAGGTCTAACTCATGTCATTATTGAACCTGTGATGTTCAATTATGATATATCTCATCCAGTTCATCCGAAAGAGAAAATCAGGTCTAACTCTAGTAATCTTTGAACTCGTGATGTTCAATTCTGATATATTTCTTCTCCAGTTCATCTGAAAGAGATACTCAGGTCTAACTCTAGTAATCTTTGAACCCGTAAGGTTCAATTCTGATATATTTCGTCTTCAGTTCATCCGAACGAGAAACTCAGGTCTAACTATTGTAGTTGCAGGAATTCCTATACTACATCCTTGATAAGAATCTATAGAAATTGAATTACATTTGAAGATGAATAACAACACTTTTTATTATTCTAATTTTCGAATTCTTTTACAAGAGATATAAGAACTCAGAAGTACAAATTTCTTTCTAGAGTTTCTCTCTCCTCAAAACCTTATCAACTCTCAAAAAGACATCATCATCTTCTGAACCTAACGAGCCCTTTATATAGGTATTTACATAGTGGATGACAGCTAAGTTTTCCTCCTATTTCAGATTTATTCTGCGATCTCATCGCGATCGCTACAATGTTCTCTTTCGCAAGAATGATGACCATCGCAGGATAAACATAATCTTCTTGTACCTCTTCTATTGTCAACTTTTATGTCTTTCTTCTGGATATTCTGTGACGCTCGTGAAACGCTATTAAAGAGTCTTTTGTGATGCTCGCAAAAATGCTGTTAATATCGCAGGAATAGCATTGTGGCGATATTCTGATCCTACATCTTGCCTCTTCTCATGTCTTTTCTGCGAAGAAGAGAAGATTATGAGAACTTTAGAATGCCATAACTTCTTATCTTTTCAGACTTCTCGGTTCTGACACGTTTCTGTGTCCTTCGCCAGCTGTTTTCACGTATTCTTTCTTCTAATAAATTTTTGACACGTCCATTCTAACCGCTGCGATCTAACCACCCATGTATTTTTCTTCATTAATTTCCTTTATCTTTTTCAAGAAATTTCTTCTTCTATAAATACTTTTCTCATTCCTTTCCTTTTCTCTTTTACTTTCTTCTTCTTTCTCTCCATAACCTCTCTGAAAATTTACTGTTCTTCCGCGAATTGCGCTTCTGTTACTGCTATGATTATTTTTTTCAGTCCTTTTCTTCATTCCCATACTTGAAAAATGGTTATCGCTGGTGCTAAAAACTTGATTGCTTTTGGAGAGATGCAAGAAAAGCTTCAAAGCAAAGGTTTTACTATGTCTAAAATTCCAAATCAGGATTCTAGATCTGAACTTTCTCTCAAATTATTTACTGATGATCAATGTTCTCGCAAGAAAATTATAGTATCGCTAGGAAAACTTGAAGCCGGTCTTCCCATCCCTCTTTATGACCCAGATTTTCCGCTATTTTATCAAATAATTTCTGACAAAAGGTTTTCGCGAGCGATATATCAATTGGGTGGAGATTGTATCTGATTGCTGCTTGAATATGCCTTTCGCGGAGCTGGCAAAGGATCTCGCTACCCTGAAGATGCGAAGAATCCTCAATTTAAAGATGTCCCCATTGTTGCTGCGGATTATACTGTGGAAAACTTCTTTGTAAATTATAGAATAGTCCCTATGAAAAGGGATAGCACTTGCTGGGGTGTTCGTTTGAAAAAAGAAAAGGTCGCTGATGATAAAGCTCTTATGCTAGACATTTTTTGGCATACAAGTACTAACCAAGGTCCTCGCCACTCTAACGATGATAAGTGGTTCATTTTTCCGTTAAGTCTTGAAGGTTCTTATATTTCTGGTTCTCGCGAATTACCCGCGAAACTTGCAGAATATCAACCTTGGGTCTTCAGTTGGCCTGAAAAAACTAAAGAGGTACATTCTCTCCAAATTTTATATAATTATTATCTGTTATCTTTCTTCTGTTTTCATATTCTCGCTAAATGAGTTCTATCTTTTCCAGATTGACAGTATGAAACTCAATTATAAAAAATTTAGGAAGCCTAGCACTTTCTTAGATCTTAAATCTTTCACGGATGAAGTAAGAAATATCTCTTAATAAATTTTAACAATATATTGTTGCCCCTATTTCTTATATTCATCTGTGCTCGCAGGAAATTGAAAAACTAGCGCCAATAAAACCGTGAGAACTAAGGAGAAGCCTTCAAAGGATAAATCTACTGTTCCTCCTAAAGGAAAATCTTCTTCCCCTCGCGGTGGAGAATCTGGCGATCAGGATAAATCTATTGTTCCTCCCAAAGGGAAACCTTCTGTCCCTTGTGGTGAAGAATCTGGCGATCCTCCTTTGAAGAAAAGGAAAACCCGACCCTCTTCTTCTTCAACTCCTCAACCCATTCCAGAAAACCCAAGTGTTGAATTTGATAAGGATAATAATGATAAATATTTTAATAATAATGATAGCAGATTCCCTTCTATAAAGAACTCTTCTTCATCTGATTCTTCGATGGCCCATTTATCTAGAATCTTTGGCGATATTTCCCACATCATAACTTGTAATGACGAGAATAAAGTTATTAATAAGACATCCCAAGCTCTTTCCAATGTATGCGATGCTCCCATACTGATGGACAATGATTCTCTCCAAGGAGTCTCACGATCGCTGACTCCCAGTCTCTTGAATTCTCTTGGTACCCTGGTATGCTTTTATTTCTTCAATTTGTTTATGTATTTACTCCATCGCTAGATCTCAACTTATATTATTCTTTCGCAGGTTGGAAGAGCTTCCTTTGCTGTTGCTTCTGATTTAGATAAAAGATGCGCCAACTCTGAAAAGAAGGCTGCTAAATTTCGCGAAGATAAAGAAAAATTAGAGTTTGAAGTTGTTGAGCTTCGCAAGAAGAATAAAAAGTTGGAGACTGAAGCTTCAGTTGATAAGAAAAAAATATATGATCTTGATAAAGCTAATCAGCAACTTTATGGTATGACTTATTTCTCTTCTCTCTTAATTCTCCTTACTCTATCGCGGCTTATTCAAGCACCCACTTTCAACTTGCAGATATTTATGGTCTTACTGACGAGGCTACACTCTTTCAATCTTTCCCTGAACATGTAGATGATAATACTCTTCTTGCTCGCCTTAATATTTCTTTAAGTAATTTCTCAGATTAAATCCCTCTCCATAGATGAACTTAGATCCACACTTAATCTCTTAAAACTTGAACACAGATTCAATTTAGGTTTGACCAACAAATATAAGCGCTTTTATCTTGATTCAAAGAAAGAAATAAATAGATTAAGAAAGAGGAATAGTGATCTTATTGACGAGAAAGATCTTGCTGTTAAAAATGGTTCCAAGACTCTATCCAACTTCCATAAAACTCTTCTTAACATTCAAATGGAAAGAGATAAACTTGTCCGCGAGAATGAAGATCTTCTTGTGAGGGAAACTCAAGTTCGATCTCGTCTCTTTATAAATAGCGATGATGAGTTTTCTTGGGATGCGAAGATTCTTGACAATGCCAGGAACGATTTAGGTGTAAATGTTAGCCTTCAAGTTGAACAAGCAGCTTTAATTAGGGATATGATTTCTGAAAGAGAAGGTTGTTAGCTGTTCTTCCTCTTGCTAGTTTCCTGTTTTTATTATTCTTCTTTACAAAATTTCTAACTTGTTGTCATATTTTCGCAGGAGCTGAGAAAAGATATCTTGAAAGAATTGGGGAACTTGAAGATGAGAAGAATCAGCTCGCGAATACTTTTGCTGCTCGCAATAATAAATATTCACGATTGAAAGAGCAGTTTGACATTACTACCGCGAATTTCAATAGATCTCTCATTGTTGTTCGTAATGATTCTGTTAGGTTGGTTTGCAATGATCATGGAATTTCCCCTTCTATATATCCTGATCTTGCAAAGGAAGTCCCCGCAACAATCCTAAATCTTGATATCTCTGACAGCGAGGTTGAGGATTCTGGCGAGGATGGAGATAATAATGATAATGACGAAGGAGAAAAATCTGGTGAAGGAGAAGAATCTGATAAGAATGAAGATAGTGATGATAATGATGAAAGGGAGAAATCTGGCGATGAAGAGAAGTCTGACAAAGAGGATGGCGATGGATCTAGATAGTTCTTCTTCTTCCTTCTATCTTCTTTGTATATTTATTTTCTTCTTTCTGTAACATTGCTGTGATTTCTCCAATTTTGTAAATT
Source organism: Papaver bracteatum (assembly GCA_023529315.1). Lineage (NCBI taxonomy): Eukaryota > Viridiplantae > Streptophyta > Magnoliopsida > Ranunculales > Papaveraceae > Papaver > Papaver bracteatum. Next base: position 1,514,280 of record JAJJWX010000572.1, on the reverse strand, counting down.
TCTTTTGCTTCTATCTGTATGAATTAAAAAACAATTCTTTTTCTGCAAATTAATCAATCAATAAAATTAATATCCTTTAATTATCTGTGCAGTCATATCATTTAATAATCTCTATGCAATTTTTATATGATGGATGAATAATAACTTCATCGTTCTTATGCATTCCCATACTTGCCTCTATTATTCATCTGCACTATGAAAAAATTGAGTAGAGATTAGATATAAGCTTTAAATAAAATTTTCCTCAATATTGGCGATGTTATCGCTAGCAAAAATTGCGTAAAATCGCAATTCTCATAAAATCTGCGAGTATTATCGCAGTAATCTTGTGGTCTTATTATGCCTTCCTAATTAAAGGTCTTATTGTGCCACACTTTTTTCTTTCTGCGACAAAATCGCAGGACGTCTTTACATTTGCATGCATTGACCCATTGATCTTGCCTTATATTTATTTTTTGATTGTATGGCGACAATATGATGAGTCTAAGTTCCCTCACGAGATCAAAGCCTCGTTACATTGCCATCTTGCGATGAAATCGCAGGACATCTTTACATTTACATGTAAAAACCCATTGATCTCATCTTAACATTTCTCTTGTGGCTTGTTGCCTCTATATTATTTACGTCACGCGACAATATGACAGGCCTAAATGTTCTTGAGATCATAAAGCCCCATGACATTGCCGTCTTAAGACACTTATCAGCTCCCTAATGGAGGGTTCCGCCCTTATCTTCCCCCTGTTTTCCCCTTCAAGGAGGGCACATCGTCCATACAAGACTAGATCCTCCCATCCAGATTTACCAACAACCAGCTGTTTTCGCAGCCTCTTGTCCTTTATGCCTATATGGCTTATAGTTACAAAACTGCACCCTAAGTGGGGTTTTCTTCAGGCCAAATGCATCATAGCCAAGACTTACCAAGAATGGCAAGGGAGTTTCGTACGCCCCGGGCACTCTTGGATAAACCGTGTACCTCGGCGCCTTGGTCATACTTTGCACTTCTTGGAAGAGATTCTCGGTTGTCCAACCAGGGTATAACTATATATAGTTGGAAATCCAAGATCTCTCTCCCAGATAGGTTTTATTTAACCTCAACATCTGCATGACTCAGGATCCAGCAGCGGTATAACCTTACCCCTGAATCATGTCAAGAGATACCCCCTCCTATGACGCGCTATTAGGTCTTACATTTGCCTCTTGCGAAATTTTATTCGCGAACTAGGGTGCACGCCATAAAGGTTCGTATAATTCTATTAATCTCTGCGAAATTTAATTCACGCTTCTCGCGAGTATTGTAACTCTGATAAAATTTCACAACTTTGATCTTCTTTCTTTTTGTAAAATCTTGCAATTATTTCAAGAAGAATACTCTGTTCAATTACATATTCTTCAAACAAATCATTCATAGAGTTTTCTAAAGTTCATCACTTTACCTCTCTACTTATTATTTTCCGGTTCTGCTTTTCTGCCACGTTTTATTGTTGTTTCTTTATCTGCGAGACGCTCTCCATCAATTTCTTCTTTCTGCTCTATTGTATCAATCATTAACCTTTCACATCTCTGTCATTGTTTAATTTTGTACTTCCAATTGCTATTCTTCTCAGCTCTTTCTTTGCAAGACTTCATATCAATTTCATAACATTTCTTACTTTCTTCCCAATCTCCTTTAATAACTCCAACACCCTTAGGATGAGGAAATTTAACACACTGGTGGAAAGTAGATGCTACACCTAATATCCCGTGTAGCCAAGGTCGACCAATCAGAGCATTGTAAGTTGATTCAATGTCAACAACACAGAACAAGATCTTGGAAGTTATCCCTTTCAATGGAATCCGCATCTCAATTTCCCCTTTGGGTTTATTGGCAGTACCATTAAAACCATAGATTTTATATGTTGAGGGAATTAGATCTTCGTCTCTTCCACCCATTGTTTTATAGGTATGATAAAATAGTATGTCAACGGAGCTGCCTGTGTCTATTAGAACTCTATTGATAGCCCAAGAATCTTCATTTTCATTACCATTTTCTTCATCTTCTTCCTCCATTTGCTTTGGGTTTATCTCTAATCTTACCACCAATGGGTTATCATGCTGCTCGCCAGGTTCTGGTACTTCTTGTGCACTGAAAGATATAATTTGTTTTTGCCATTCTTCTAATGGCAAGGCTCTTGCGATATTCATTATCTCTCTTCCATCTGTGTCTCTCGCGAAGAATCTGCTTAGAACATTATCATGGAAATCCTCTATTGTTCTATGTGAATGTACAATGGAATTACAAAACAAATTCTTTGCTTTAGCCCCAACTTCTATTACGAATGATTCGACTCCTTTTACAGTGTTTACCCTGCGAATTTCTGGTGCTGGAGGCAATCGCTGAGATTGTGGATGTCCTACTAAAAATTGATTTAGCTTTCCTAGTTCAATCATCCTTAAAATTATTCTCTTTACATTCCTGCAGTCATTTACTGTGTGGCCATGAAAATGATGATAAGGACAAAATTCTTGACTGCGATTATTAGGATGTGGTTCTTTTCCCATGTTCCATGGAGATGGTATATTTTCCATTAAAATGATAGCTTCCCAAATTTTTTCTATACTAGCATTGAGAGGAGGCATCTTAATTTCTTCCCATATGATCTTATGATTCCCTTGACTTCTGAAATTGTTTTGCCTCTGTCTACCATTAAGTTTTTTGCGGCTGATCAAGACTTTGAATCTTATTATTCCCACCGAGATTGTAATAATTCTTCTCCCTTTCATATTCTTCTTGATCTCGACTGCCCATAGCTACCAATTTCTGCTAGTTATCATTCTCTACTTTCTCTTGTTGCACTTGCGAGCTGTTCGCCATATTGTTTATCATTTTAGGAAGTAAACTCCCATTTGCTGCTACGGAATTGGTGTTCGCGATGGGATATGATTCCATCTCATTTTGTTTCTCCTTGAAAGAAATATATTCTTCTTGTAGTTCTCGTAGTTCAGTCATAGTGATTGTATTCTTGACTCTGAAAACTTGTATGTACAACAGATTGGTCGCGAACATTGCATTAATGAAGGATAAAATTAGGTATCTTTCATCTACTCTTCCAGCCATCTCGTTGCACATTGATTTCCACCTTATAGTTAAGTGCTTCAGACTCTCGCCAACTCTCTGTTCTAACCCAAATACATCTTCAATACCCGGCCGCGATGAATTGTTGCTAATATAAGCTCCTACAAATGTAGCTTGTAAATGATCAAAAGAAGTTATGGTATTCTTTGGAAATCCTTCGAACCATTTTAACGCCTCTCCAGTTAAGCTAGACGCAAAATATTTGCATAGTACAGCATCATGGTTTTCCAACTGTAGCATACATCTAACATAAGCCTTGACGTGTTGAACAGCACAAGTAGTCCCATCAAAGATGCTAGTTAATGCTGGTAAATTGCATTTTGGAGGTATTCCTCTTAATTGTACTTCTTGAGTAAATGGAGTTCTCGCAGCTTCTTCAATAGCTTCATCGAGCTGCCTTCTTCCTCCTTCTCTTCTATTGTTTATCATTCCTCGCATTTTTGCTAATTCTCTTAATATTTTCTCATTCTCAGTTGAGTTTTGCTCCATTGGCATTTTTAATGAAGCTTCCCTTACTCTGTGCTCTTGCCTTTCTTGTCTTGCGAGATTTTGTGTGCCTTCTTCTTCATTGTCATCCCGTCTTTCTCTGCGATTTTCTATTTCACCCTCCTCTTGAAATCGCAGCTGTCTACTTTCATCTCTGCGGATTTCTTTATTTCTCTTCGCTGCATTTCTAATCTCCTCTGTATTCTATCATACTCCTCCTGAATATTATCATTGTAGCGATTTTGTGTACGTCTCCTTTCTCGATTTTCATGGTTATTTTGTCGTACTGCCTCTCGAAATTCTTGTTCTTCTACTTCTTCCCTTAATCTTTCTCTCTCGCAAACCAGGCGTGCTTTTTCGGCGTAATGTCTCTCAATTTCTTCTTCAATTATTCTTTGATTCCTTTGATTCTCTCGCCCATTTAATATCCTCCTACCTTCTTCTGGATTTTCTTCTTCATTTTGGTTGTTTCTTCCCTCTTGATTTCTATTGTTACGTCTATTATCCAATGCTTCGACATGCGGATTATAGCGATCTCCAATTATCTATTCTTCTCCATGACATTGTTCTCCATTTAAATTTTGCATTTCTTCTCTAGTATTTCTCATAGGGGAATTTTGCCTTGGTTCTTCTCTGAATGATCTTGAATTTGATCTAATAGTACTTCTTGATCTCCTTCTTTGTAACCTCAAATTCTCCATTCTTAGCTCATGATTTTGTCTTGTTAAGTTCGCACGCTCTTCTGCCTCTAATCTTCTTTCTTCTTGTATTCTTTGTCTCAAATTATCTACTATTTCATTTTCACGTCCTTCATGAATTAATCCTCCAACCATTTCTTGATTTCTTTCTCCTTCTTCTTCATTTCTTAATTGTTGATTTTCTGCTTCTTCTATCGAATCCGACCTCCAAGTATGCACACTCACTCTATCATAATCCACATTCCTATCTTGTGTTTGTGCTTGTTGATTCGGCTGTTGAATTGAACTTTCTGCTTTATTTTTTATTCTATTTCTTCCTGATCTCATCCTTAAAGATTCTTCTAATTCACATGTTCCCTCACCTGCAAGTATTTTACTTCTCCTCACAGTTATCGGTGGTTCTGATGTATTTATTCTTCTTCTAGCCATTTCTTCAACTCTAACAATTTCCTCAAATTTTCAAGTTGTAATTAGAGATTTTTTAGCTTGATTCTCCCTGTTTCTGGGCGCCAAAATGTAGTTGCAGGAACTCCTACACTACACCCTTGATAAGAATCTATAGAAATTGAATTACATTTGAAGATGAATAACAACACTTTTTATTATTCTAATTTTCGAATTATTTTACAAGAGATATAAGAACTCAGAAGTACAAATTTCTTTCTAGAGTTTCTCTCTCCTCAAAACCTTATCAACTCTCAAAAAGACATCATCATCTTCTGAACCTAACGAGCCCTTTATATAGGGATTTACATAGTGGATGACATCTAAGTTTTCCTCTTATTTAGGATTTATTCTGCGATCTCATCGCGATCGCTACAATGTTCTCTTTCGCAATAATGATGACTATCGCAGGATAAACATAATCTTCTTGTACCTCTTCCATTGTCAACTTTTATGTCTTTCTTCTGGATATTCTGTGACGCTCACGAAACGCTGTTAAAGAGTCTTTTGTGACGCTCGAAAAAGTGCTGTTAATATCGCAGGAATAGCATTGTGGCGATATTCTGATCCTACAACTATGGTAATCTTTGAACCCGTGATGTTCAATTCTGATATATTTTTCCTCAGTTCATCCGAAAACGAGAAACTCATGTCTAACTCAGGTCATTATTGGTTCGGCTTCTGAACTTTCTTTAGCGGGCTATCTGAACTTCGCAACTATGAAAGTGTCTTCCGGTACAACTCACAATGGGAGACAGAAGTATATCATTTCTTGTTTTAGCAGATACCTCAATAAGAACATGTATTACGCGTTCATTCTACAATGTGAACTATTTATCGTTTTAGCAGAGACCTCAATAAGAACAACTCACAATATGAACAACCATTATGAGTTCATTCCACAATAAGAAATTCTATCACGAGTTCATTCACAGTCTGTAACCTTTACTGTACGTATTTCCGATAAGGGTAGTATGTTCATTTTCACAGTCTGCATAATATTTGTTGCACTTATTAACAACAAGGGTAATATGGTCATTTTAAGAGTCTGTAACATTTACTTTACTTATATTCGATAAGGGTAGTATGATCATTTTCACTGTCTCCATAATATTTTTGGCTCTTATTTCCAATAAGGGCAATTTGATCATTTTCACAGTCTGAAACATTTACTTTACGTATTTCCGATAAGGGTAGTATGGTTATTTTCACAATCTGCATAATATTTATTGCTCTTTTTTTTCCTTTAAAGGTAATATGGTCATTTTCATAGTCTATAACGTTTACTTTACGTATTTCCGATAAGGGTAGTATGGTCATTTTCACAGTCTGCATAATATTTGTTGCACTTATTAACAACAAGGGTAATATGGTCATTTTCACAGTATGTAATATTTACTTTACTTATTTCCGATAAGGGTAGTATGGTCATTTTCACTGTCTCCATAATATTTATGGCACTTATTTCCAATAAGGGCAATTTGGTCATTTTCACAGTCTGAAACATTTACTTTAGGTATTTCCGATAAGGGTAGTATGGTCATTTTCACAATTTGCATAATATTTGTTGCAATTATTAACAACAAGCGTAATATGGTCATTTTCACAGTCTGTAAGAATTACTTTACTTATTTCCGATAAGGGTAGTATGGTCATTTTCGTAGCCTCCATAATATTTATGGCACTTATTTCCAATAAGGGTAGTATGGTCATTTTTACACTCTGTAATATTTACTTTACTTATTTTCCATAAGGGTAGTCTGGTCATTTTCATAGTCTCCATAATATTTATGGTACTTATTTCCTGTAAGGGTAATATGGTCATTTTCACAGTCTGTAATATTTACTTAACTTATTTCCGATAAGGGTAGTTTGGTCATCTTCACAGTCTCCATAATATTCATCGCACTTTTTAACAATAAGGGTGATATGGTCATTTTCATAGTCTATAACGTTTACTTTACGTAATTCCGATAAGGGTAGTATGGTCAACCCAAGTCCGCCCAACGTTCGGGTTGGGAATGGGTTGGATGGGTTGAGCCAACCCAAGTCCCACCCTTAATTGATAAGGGTCAACCTGCGGATCGAGTTTCACGGGTAAAACCCATAGAATTTTATCCAGAGTCCGACCCTCTCTAATCAAACTGTAAGTGCCAAGTGTGTGTTGCGCTTTGCATGAGCCAATGAGAGAAAGTTACTTTTGCTAGGCCAAAGTAAGTATCCAGTAGGCTTGCCAAGTTGTATGATCGTGTTATACCAATCTCTAGGAAAAGATATCGTAGCGCTTCCAGTGGTAATTGACGGTTGAGATATGAAGACTGTTGCTCTTCCCAGCCCAAACAAAACCAAAGAAAGAAGCACTTCTTTCAGTTTCTCAATCAGTTTTTCCAAAATAGAGCCAGATAAAATTTTGATTTGTTGTTGTCGAGCAAAGTTCTAAGAGATAAGCAGGCTTTGCATAATCAAAACATGGAGGGAGAACATATGTTCGTTGGTGGTAATCAAGATGATCCAAAATTTCCTAGACCGAGCCAGCCCATGCATCAGGTAATACTTAGTACTTACTGCAATTCAATGGTTTTTATTTATTGTGGAGAAATTGGGGTTATGGGTATTGATATTAACTAAGGGTTGTGTGGTATTGTGGAGATCTACTAGGGTGAAGTAGCAAAAGAGGTTGCCAGTAGGGGTTCTGCAAAAGAGATGTCTGGAGATGAAAGTGAAAGAAATGCAATAGTTAGGGGTGAAGAGCAGCAGCAGCAGAGCGAACGTGGATTCCTGCAAAATGGCTAGCTTGTGGGTGTTAAGGATGGGTGGGTAGTGTATGCCTTGCATCCCACTCGAGGTCGATTTGTAGTCAATGAAGGTGTTGTTTTGGTGGGAGATCAACAGATTGTTTGCGGTGGTGCACGTCAGGGATTCTTCGCAACCCATGTTCCTGAAGAGACTAGAGGTCACATCTATATGAATGATTCTCTCCTTATCCCTGTTGATGCAGTCATCTTCCCCAATTTGTTCATGCTTTCACCGGAGATTTGGAAAATGGCTGTTGATGTTGTGGAGATAGCCAGAGCAGGTGTTGGAGAGGTAACGCATCCGCAAGAGGTACCATTTGATGAGCCATTGCCAGCACCTGGTGCTAGAGCATTTTTCAGTCCTAGGGGAGAAGACATGGTGCATGAATCTCAGAAGGAGCTAGTTTCTGATACCTCCAATCCTGCAGAGAAAGCTACAAGTACATCTGGAGATGCTGGAATTGTCTGACCAGATAGGCTTCAAAACATTACTTAGAGGGATGTGAGAGTGATGTTGAAACACAAAGACACAAATTATAGATAAATTGGTGATGATCTCTTGATGTAATACTCCTAAGTAATTAGACATAGTGGTGTTGAATGGTTTTACATTTGTTTTTTTGGTTTTTATCTCAAAAAAATCAAGAATGCTGACAGAATTTTTTTCTAAAGATTTTGTGATTTGCTTTTCTAGGTATGCCAATAGGAAGAATTCATAAATTTTACAAGATGAATTTTGCAGAATTGGTACCAATTCCAGAAGGAAGAATTGGTAGAGTTAACTTGATAGGGATAAAAGTTTAGTTTAGGAAAGCAACTCTTGGTAGGGAAGAGAATTTCTCTTCCGCTGATATTAACGAACCGAGGTTTTACAGACTAATTTTTACTTATTGTACACACTTAAAAACAAGTCGGAAACATGTTATAATCGATTGTGTACCCGATATTCTCCATTTCCAGCAAACTCATGTACATAGATTCACAAAATGTTACGTTTGATTCTCTTAGCTTTAAAAATAGGTGTTAAGAGTTAAGTGTCATCTTCCCAACCTTTAAATATCTATACCCATTAGTCATGAAGATATAGTTCGAGTGATCGATGATTGTACACTGAATGAAACATTGATGATACTGGGTTTAAGGGTTTAATATACGAGTGTTTTTGGTTGGTGATTGTTAAAAGTCTTAACACCGCACCAGTCTAATCTCAAACCATAGAGTTTCAGGAAAGCAAGACAACGCTGCTACCGAAACTCCTCTCGATTTGAGTACCAAGGGTACCCATATTATGCCAAGTGAAAAATTATGTTTTCACCTATAGATTGGTATTAGCCAAAGTGCAAAATTCCATTTTCACCTATTTTTGGATTGGGAATTTGTACATTGCAATGCACTTCCATTGTGAGGGAAGAACTATTTTTTTCTCACACTTGACTGGAGACTGGACTAGATATTTTTTTAGACTCACCCCAAAAAAATGCAGACCCATGCTTAGTTAATAGTAGCGTTACTGTCCAACCTTTGTTAAGACGGAGTATTGTTAAGACGTCTGTTATTCTGGTCCAATTTTTCCAAATCCACATTTAGAGTATTGTTAAGACGGACGGAGTACACTCCCAGCCCCAACAAACTTTTTTCCAACTTAGTGTCTTCTAGGTCAACTCTTCCACCCAATTCACGGAGTATAATCCTGCACAAAATAATGAGGCCGAGTTAATCATCAGACTCACTGTTGTATATAATCTATAAATGTTTTACTATCTTTATACATGCACTTACCTCGACACTTTCATTGTTGTATAATTGAACTGAAAACATCCTACGATAATCCTTAACAATATCTTCGTCTATGAAACGGTCCAGAAAAACTCCCTTTATCAATCACAGGATGAAGCATAATGCATACACTCCGCAATCACCGAAACTAAACCAATAAAAATAAAAGTGTCATATTCATATTACCAACTGCACCGTCTAGGGTGTAAAACGCGGATCTAACAAGGTCTCAAAGAACTCACCTCGAGCTTTGTTTAGGGATCGCTTGATCAAAGTCTTCGTAGTTGCAATTCCATTCTCCATCCTCAAGGGTTGTCCTCAAAACATCATAGATTGCGGTGACCTCGGATGAGTTCCCAGCTGTCCTGGTGGATCTTTTTCGATTGTGATGATCGTAAAGGGAATCGTAGATACGAATATTCCATTTTCTCAAGAGGATTTCAATTGCTACCCAATGACTATCGTTCACCAGCACCGGAGCATAAACAAAATCTGCGCCGGACCATGGTTTACCATCCATGCCATATTCCCCCATGATGTGCAATCTTGTGCAATAGATGCATTCCCTTTCATTGGTCTTAGAATTCAGTTTTCGATTTCTAGCGCATCACTATTTTTCAGCATGAAGTTTAACAGAGCGTGAGAAACCCCACATTACAAGCCATCATAGACATGTATAACTACACGTGTATTTATTGTCTAAATGTGATAAATTTCTTAGTTATTACCATATAAAACTTACAGCAAAATAACTGCCAACGGTGGTCCACCGAGTTCTCTTCGTGAATCCAGGGTATTTGCGCATCGAGTGCAGTACACAATTAACAATCTGCAAGAGGTCTCATAATAGATAAGCTGGAGAATAAAAAAATAAAATATTATGAACATAAACTATAACATGAACTGGGTGACAGTTGTAGGGTCAGAATATTGTCACAACAATATTCCTGCGAAATAGACAACAGTACTATGATACATCGATAATAAACGACTGTTCTGCGACACATCAATGATATTCTGTGAGACATCCAAAGATGACTTAAACAATGACGTAACGACTGAAAACGACGGAAACACGAAGAAAGTGTGACATGTTTGCGATATATCAATAAAACCTGCGAAAGATAAAGGCGGTGCCAACTGCGATTTATCGCAGTAATTCAGATCCGAAATTGAAGGGAATCTTAGCTGTAAATGAGCTGTAATCCATTATGTAAATACCTATATAAAGGGGATGAGTAGTTCCAGAGAGGGTAATGAATTTTTGAGTGTTAGGAAAGTTTTAGGAGAGAGAAAATCTTTATCAAGTGTTCTGTGTTCTTGATTTCTGTAATTCCTTAAGATGAAATTAATAAAAAAGTGTCCTTAATCTTCAAATTATGTCATAGATGTTGGTAAATTCTTGAATAGGGTGTAGTGTGGGAATTCCTGCAACTACATTTTGGCGCCCAGAAACAGGGATTGAAGAGTTGAAAATCAAAGTAAAAGTTAAGTAAAAGAGAGAAATTATTCAAGAATTAGAAGAGTATTAAGAAATTTGGTAAAGAAAAGATGATTGAAATCAAAGATAATCAAAATAAATTGGAGTGTGATGTAATAACAAAAATGATGATAGATAAATTCCATGAAGATATTAGAGGAAGGATACACAAGCGAGACTTTGAAGGAAATAAAATCTTGACGGTAGATGAGACATCACCGCTAAAAGATTGGGAAAAACAGAAGATCACATTCACGGCAGCAGAAATTCCGAAAGAGAATTTAAGTCATATATCTCCATTGGTGATCACAGTGTCTATTGTACCAACAAGAAAAGAGAAATCAGTAAGATCTACAGAAGAGTGGGATGTGAATAGGACTCTGGTGGACGCAGGAAGTTCTGTGGATATAATGTTTTACCACACATTCAAGAAAATGGGATACAAAGATGAAGAAATGCTTAGCCCAACATATCACATTCATGGATTTGGAAAATTTCTAACAAAACCTAAAGGTGAAATTGTAGTGCGAATTCCGCTGGGGGAAATAGAGACGCAGGTCACTCTGAGCGTGGTGGATGTGAAATCACCTTATAACATGTTGTTGGGAAGACCTTGGATACATGCAATCAAGGCTGTATCATCAACTCTACATCAGTGTTTAAAGTTCCCTATGCCTAGTGGAATTGGCGAAATTAGAGGAGATGCAGATTATGCAACGTTATGTTTCCAAAATGAAGTAAGGAATCGTGAAAATCAAATTCAGTTGCGAAAACAGCGCAGAAAAATGAGGAGAGAAGAAAAGAAAGAAGAAGAATTCAAGATTTACATGATAAAATCAGAAGAAGGAAAAGGAATATTTGGCGATATGTCGCAAGAAAATGATGAACCAGCGGAGGTAATAAAGGCACCAACACCAATGGGAGAACATGAAGCTAGTTATACTGCAGCAGAACCAACAAAAGAAGTAAATATTGGAAGTGAAGAAGATCCAAAGATACTGAAAATTGGAACTAAGATGGATGTGGAGGAAGAAGAGCAAACTGTAAACCTTCTGCGAGAATACATGGATATTTTTGCATGGAATATGGATGATATGCCTGGAATAGATCCATCTGTTGCGTGCCATAGATTGGAGATTAACAAAAATATGAGACCAATCAAACAAAGAATAAGAAAGATTGCAACTACTTATCATGCCAAGATAGAAGAAGAATTTCAAAAGATGCTCGATGCAGGAATTATAAAGCAAGCGAAATATCCAGAATGGATCGCCAATATGGTAGTAGTTCCAAAGAAAAACAAGGGGATAAGAATTTGCATCGATTTTACTGATTTAAATAAAGCTTGTCCCAAAGATAGTTTTCCCTTACCAGATATCCCGCAGATGGTGGAATCTGCCGCAGGAAATGATCGAATATCTTCGTTGGATGGATACAAGGGCTATAATCAAATCCCGCTGGCAGAAGAAGATCAAGAACATACTGCATTTTTTGCTCCTAGAGGATTATATTTCTACACAAAGATGCCTTTTGGGTTACGAAATGCAGGGGCAACATACCAAAGAATTGTGGAAAAAGTATTCGCAAAATGGATACATAAAACTTTAGAGGTATATGTGGATGATATGTTGGTAAAAAGCAAAGAAGCTAAAAATCATGTGCAAGACTTAAGGGAAATTTTTGATCAGATGCGGCTTTTTAATATCAAAGTAAATCCTGAGAAATGTACTTTCGGAGTATCATCTGGGAAATTCTTGGGATATATTGTATAAAAATAAGGAATATAAGTTGACCCTGAAAAGGTGCAAGCAGTTCGGGATATGCCAACTCCAGCAACAGTAAAAGATGTGCAAAAATTGAATGGACTTTTAGCATCACTAGGAAGATTTATTTCGCGGTCATCAGATAAATGCAAGCATTTCTTCAACATACTAAAGAAGGGAACAAAATTTAAATGGACAGACGAATGTGAGAGAGATTTTCAAGGAATAAAGGAATATTTTATGTATATATCCATATTACAGAAGGCTAAACCAGGAGAAGAATTGCTGATATATCTTGCGACAACTCCACATGCTTTAAGTGCAGTACTTTTGCGAAATGACGCAGGAGTTGAAAAACCTATTTACTGTATCAGCAAAACATTTAATGCTGCGGAGAAAAATTATTCGAAGATTGAAAAACTAATTTTGGCATTAGTTTATGCAGCCTCTAAACTTCGCATATATTTCCAAGCGCATAAAATCAAAGTATTAACAAAAGTACTAATCGAGTCAGTAATGAAAAATTCAAAAAGATCAGGCAGATTCGAAAGATGGAATGCACAAGTGGGGCATTTTGAGATCCAATATGCAATTTTATCTTCGCCAAAATCTCAAATAGTCGCAGAATTTCTCGCAGAATTTCCTTTGGAGGATGATGAAGCTGTAGAAGACATGATGAATATAGAAGAAGAATATGGGGATCCTAGAGATCTTTTAACAGAACCAAATAGGTGGGAGATATTAGTGGATGGATCGTCTAATGGAGAAGGAAATGGAGTGGGAGTCGTTTTTATTTCGCCAGAAGGTGCAAAAATGGCATTTGCATTTCGACTGGAATTCAAGTCTACCAATAATGATACAGAATATGAGGCTGTAGTACATGCCCTAAGATTTGCGATAGAAATGAAGGTAGAGAATGCAAGAATTACCAGTGATTCACAGTTGATTATTCGCCAAATTGAAGGGGAATATGCAACTAATGATATATCTTTGAAAAAATATAAGAAACTTGCAGAAGAATTATCTGCGAAAATACCAAAACTTAAATGGAGGCATATTTCAAGAAGAGATAATAGGCTTGCAGATGCTTTTGCGTTCATATCAAGTATGATGGTAGATCCGACTGCGAGAAATATAAAAATACAAACACTCATAGCACCATCAATTAATAAAGAAGAAGAAGAGGAAGCTGAGGCAATGGTAGTAGCAAATAATGGCGAAGAATCAAGCCGAATTATCGCAGATTGGCGTGCGGAAATTCACGCATATCTAGCAAGGGGGGAGATACCAAGAAACAGATTGGAAGCACATAAATTAAAAAGTAGAGCAACAAATTATGAGTTAAGAGATGGGGTATTATATCGAAAATCTTTAAATGGGCCTTCCCTCAGATGTTTGACACAAGAAGAAGGAAAACAGATATTAAAAATGCTGCATAGTGGGGATGCTGGTAATCACAGCGGTGGAAGATCATTAGCATACAGAACTAAAATGCAAGGTTATTATTGGCCATATATGCATGAAGATGCAAAGAATTTATCAAGAAGTTGCGAAGAATGTCAGCGATTTGCAAAAATAATACATGCACCAGGTGAAACATTAACATCTTCAAAAAATGTTTGGCCATTTGGAAAGTGGGGTCTAGATATTATGGGACCATTTGTACCAGGAACCGGGCAAAAGAGATACTTAATTGTCGCAACAGATTACTTCACAAAATGGGCGGAAGTTAAAGCGATACAACATATTCGTGATAAGGACATTTTCACATTTATATTTGAAAATATCATTTGCAGATTCGGACTTCCAGCACAATTGGTGTCAGATAATGGAAAACAATTTGAAGGACAAAATATAGAGATGTTACTTAATGCATTCAAGATAAAATGTGGAAAATCAACTCCTTTATATCCACAGTCCAATGGTCAAGCTGAAGCAACTAACAAAACAATTGCAGATATTCTCAAAAAGAAGTTAGAAGGGCATCATAGAATGTGGTGTCAACAAGTCCATAATGCAGTTTGGGCTTATAATACAACACGAAGAGAAGCAACTGGAGTATCACCTTTTTGTTTAACATATGGGGTTGAGGCAGAATTACCAACAGAAGTTGTTATTCCTACAACAAAAAGAGAAGCTTGGGAAAAGAATCTTAGTGCTGGTATGATTCTAGACAAGCTTGATGAGGTAGAAGAGAAGAGAGAAAAAGCACTACAACATATGGAAAACTACCATCGCAGATTAGCTCGTGAATATAAAAAATGAGTAAAGAAGCGGGAATTCCAAGTTGGAGATTTAGTTCTGCGAGAAACACCAGAATATCAGCGAGAAAATGGAGGAAAATTAGCGAAAAAATGGGATGGGCCATATATAATCAAAGAAATAGTTGGAAATGGAGCATATAAATTAATGGATCCAGAAGGAAGAGACATGGGTCAAAGACTGGGCAGACCATGGAATAGACAATATCTAAGAAAATATTATCAATAAGGATTTGAAAGCCTAGAATGAAGGGATTACACGCAAGAAATTGCGAGAGAATAAAAGAAATGTTCTGCAAAAAAAAAGTTGGCTGAATATAAAAGCTATTTTCCGCAATAATTTGCGAGATAATTAAAAATTCTAATGCAAATGCATATAAGACGGGCGAAAATCGCCTAAAAATATATAAGAACGGGACGAACCTTTGTGGCGTACACCCTAGTTCGCGGATTCTATTCCGTAAGAGGCAATGTCCTTAAAGTGCGTCATAAGGGGGGTATCTCTTTGCATGGCTATGGGAAAGGCTATACCGCTACTGGAACCTAGTCATGGAGATTTGGGATTATAGAAAATCCATCCGGGAGAGATAACTTGGACTCCCAACTATATAAGGTTATACCCTGGTTGGGCGCCCGAGAGTTTCTCCTAAGGAATGCAATGTATGATCAAGGCGCCGAGGTACACGGTTGAGCTGTGGGTGCCCGGGATGGATGAACCTACCCTGGCCATCCATGGAAAGTCTTGGCTTACGATGTGTTCGTCCCGAAGAAAACCCCACTTAGGGTGCAGTCTTGTAACTATAAGCCATATAAGGCATAAAGGACAAGGTTGCGAAAACAACTGTTGTTGGCAGAAACGGATGGGAAAGTGCTAGTCTTGTATGGCCGATGTATAATCCTTGAAGGGGCAACCAGGGGGAGAGATAAGGGCGATACCCTCCATTAGGGAGCTGTGTATCAAAAAAGATGGCAATGTCATGGGGCTTTATATTCGCAAGAATATTTAGATCCGTCATATTGTCGCGTGACAGAGACAGCAATGTCATGGGACTTTATATTCTCGAGAATATTTAGGCCCGTCATATTGCCGCATGACTGGATAAAAAGCCTAATAAGAAATGTTAAGATGAGATCAATGGGTTTTTGCGATAAGATCAAATAATGAGATAAATGAAATCAATAATAAGAGGATATAAATCGCAAAGACGTCCTGCGATTTCATCGCAAAGACGACAATATCATAAATCTTAAAAAGCAAAGAGAGATTAATCTCACAAGATGTCTTAGATTTATCATATTGTCGCAGAAATTAAAATTAAATGATAAGGCAAGATCAATGGATTATTACGTATAAAGATAAGAATGTCCTGCGATCTTGTCGCATAAAAGTGGCATAATAAGACCTTTAACTAGGAAGGCGAAATAAGACCACAAGAAAAGTTATATCCGCGAAGCATATAACAAATTCTTCGCAGAAATATTTGCGATAATATTACAGATTGATAACAAGAGGCAAGTATGGGATTTCTTACAAGGGTAACAAATAAAATACTTCACAAGGAAGATTATGAGGGGTAAATATGGGGATTATAAAAAAACATTTCATTATCTTCCTTGAGAAGAATTAAAATAATAAAAAAGAAGGAAGATAATCAAGCTTATGAAGATTGGATTCAGAATTAATAAAAATATATAAATCAGAGCAGGTGATTGAGTTACAAAGAACTTCAATGTTTCGCAAAAAGAGCAGGAAGAAGAAAGATTCGGAAATTAAAATCATTCGCAGAACAAGAAATATTTCGCAAGAATACATGATAATTTAAAGAAAATTCTTCTCTAATTTCATCATTCTTGTTCACCACTATTATCTTCACCAGCATC
This sequence comes from Papaver bracteatum, assembly GCA_023529315.1. Lineage (NCBI taxonomy): Eukaryota > Viridiplantae > Streptophyta > Magnoliopsida > Ranunculales > Papaveraceae > Papaver > Papaver bracteatum. The sequence continues at coordinate 1,497,584 of JAJJWX010000572.1, read as the reverse complement.
ATCTTTTTCAGTTAGAGTTTCTTTATCACCAGCGATTGTTTCATGAGGAGGATTTTGTTCTTCATGAGGAGGATTTTGTTCTTCCGCTTCATTAAGAGGGTTTCCTTCATCCTCAAGTGGATTTTGTTCATCTTCAGAAAAAATCTTCTTCATTACTTGAATAATTCAGATCTTCATCTATGGGATGAGGAACTTCATTATCATCTATCTCCAAGGGTTTGATCTTCATAGGAGGTAAAGAATGAGAGAGTAGAACATTATTTATGAAAACCTCAGCGCCTAAATGAGCTTTGCGGAGGCAATTCTTTTCCCGGTTTCTGATCTCTATATCTTTGAAATATTCAAGATAGTCAAATCTTCTCAATGCCCTATTGTGAGAGTTGGAAAGCGCGGTATTCTTTTTGCGAAGTTTGGCTAACCTCATAGATAAATCAGAAATTGAAGCTTGAAGATGCTTCTCAGATTCTGCGAGAGAAAAAAGTTAATATTAGAGGGAATTTTCGCGAAAAATAATGTGAGAAAATACAATGAAGTAATTAATAGATGAGGCAGTCAAAATGACTACCTTCCTTTTGTGAAGATAAAGTGTGAATTATATTAAAGAAGCAACTCTTCCATCGGTTCATGGCATCATCAAAATTATCCCCAACTTTACCTTTTAAACAAGATTTTATACTTTTTTCACAATTGCGAAGATGAACGTTTTCTTCCTTTAGTCGAGTAGAATCATCTTTGAGATTGTTGACTTTTACACTTAAATCTAATCTTCCCTTCATAAGCTTCTCTTGTTCAGCAGCAGATGATTCAGTTTTATTTTTAAGTTCATCTTTCAGTGTGCGAAGGGATTGCTCTTGGTCCTTACACAACTTTTGAAGATTGTCTAATTGCTGCGAATAAGTCTTTGTTGTATCCACAAAACTACGTTTTTCTTGGGATAAAACTCTGTTTTCATCTGATAAAGATTCCACCCTCAAGTTAATCTGGTTTAGCGAATATAAAAGTTGTGTGGCTTCATTACTTAGATGATCTCGTTCGTGAATTAGTTGATCTCGTTCATGAATTAGTTTGTTATTCTCATTCTTAAGATTATTTATCTCGTCAATCGAATATGTATGAATAACATTCAAGTTATCAAATTGATTCTTCCAAGATTCTTTCCCAATGCGGGCCTCATCAGTGATTGTTTCCCACTCAAGTATCTTCATTAATTGGTTATGTTTTGAAGCTAAATATGCATCAACAAATAAATAAAGGAAAATTGAGTATATAAAAAGCAAAGATTTACAGAGGCAAAAGCAAAGGCAAGAAAGTTATACCTTTCAGATCATCATTTCTGCTGCGAAGAATTTCACAGTCTAATTCAGAGTTATGAAGCTTATGATCGAGAAGTTCACACTCCAAAGTTTTTTCTTGAAGATTCTTCTTCAAAGTTTCAACCTCATCTTCTAAGGAAGTTAACGAAGATGAAGAACCGCAAGACCCTAGATGCTTGCTTAGAATCATATAAACATCCTGTCTCGCAGGATCTGAAGAAGATTTCATAGCATCGTTCAAAACTTCAGATAAAATTTGAAAAGAAGCTTTAACCCTTGTTGCTATTTCTTGGGAAGAAGGAAGAGAAGTAGAGGAAGAAGTTTTGGCAATAGTAAGAGTGGAAGAAGGAATTTGAGTGGTCGCAGTAACAATTTCATTCACCGCGTCATCCTCCATCGCAGTTTCCTTAATTGCAGCTTTGTTTACCACGGTTTCATTATCTACGACTTCATTCACCGCAACCTCATTGACTGTCATTTCATTTACCGCAGTTTCATTTGTCACAGATTTATTTCCAACTATCGTAGATTCATCTATCGCAGTTTTCAAAATGTTGGGATTATCAGAGATGGGAATATTAACATCAATAACTTTAGTAGGGGTCGGTGGAGAAGTAAAATGAGTATTGAAATTTACGCAAGGAGAAGAAGAAGATTTATCTTGCGACGAAACAGGTTTTGCAGGTAAAAATTCAAGAATATCCACTTCATCTGAAAGATCTTTAACTTGACGCGAACGCTTAAGAGGCTTAGGAACATTCTCTTCATTCTGCGAATAATAATGTAGGTAAGAAACAGAGGCAACAATATTGTTATTTCAAAGGAATAGGTGTTTCTTACTACCTTATCATCCTCAGATCTTTTCGTCTTCCCAACGCGCCTTTTCTGAGGACCCTTAGGGTTAGGGTTTTTGATAGTAATTTTAATTTGAGAAGTGGTGTTACTGAAAAAGATGATAAAAAATGGGGATTAAGAAGAAAAATGGGCGATAAAGATAATATAACGAGAACAAAAAAAAAGATGGAAGATAAGAACATACCTTTGAGTCTCCATTAGAACAGCAGCAGGAAGAATACCAGGAAAGAAAAAGTTGCAGACGAAAAAGATTTTGAAGAAAAAAGAGAAGGTGAAAGGAGAAAGAAATACTCTCGAGTGGAATGGTATTTATAGATGAAGGATGGGTAACCGGGTAAATCGATAAAGATTGATGCGTGTCAGTAGTAAAAGCGTAAAGTAGGGAACTTTGTCGGGTAAAAGATAAGGAGTTGCGGATAATTAAAAAATTAAAGATTCTCATAATCTTTATCTTCTTCGCAAGATAAAGATATGAGAAGAGGCAAGATGTAGGGTCAGAATATTGTCACAACAATATTCCTGCGAAATAGACAACAATACTATGATACATCGATAATAAATGACTGTTCTGCGACACATCAATGATATTCTGCGAGACATCCAAAGATGACTTAAACAATGACGTAACGACTGAAAACGACGGAAACACGAAGAAAGTGTGACATGTTTGCGATATATCAATAAAACCTGCGAAAGATAAAGGCGGTGCCAACTGCGATTTATCGCAGTAATTCAGATCCGAAATTGAAGGGAATCTTAGTCAGAAATGAGTCATCATGAGCCAGTAATCCATTATGTAAACACCTATATAAAGGGGATGAGTAGTTCCAGAGAGGGTAATGAATTTTTGAGTGTTAGGAAAGTTTTAGGAGAGAGAAAATCTTTATCAAGTGTTCTGTGTTCTTGATTTCTGTAATTCCTTAAGATCAAATTAATAAAAAGTGTCCTTAATCTTCAAATTATGTAAATTCTTGAATAGGGTGTAGTGTGGGAATTCCTGCAACTACAACAGTATATATGAAACGCAGACCCCAGATAATATTTAAATCAACCGAGTAATATATGAAACCATGACCAAATCAATCAATCGAGAACAATGGTTGGAATCCAAAAATACCGCACAATTCTCGATTCAAATGAGCCAGGGGTTCAGAATCCCAACCACCAAGTCTTATAGAATTACTTGATAGCTATCATTTTAAAAACAAGCCACATCAACCTAGCATGTTATAAAAAAAACATCAAAACAAGTAAAAAAATAAAATATTATGAACATAAACTATATCATAAAACAATCTACTTACAACGTCCGATAACCAGTGGGTCCGTGGTTGTAATGCTCCTCCTAGTAACTTCACATATTCATACCACTTTATATCTCTAGACCCTTTAGACTCCTCTTCCGGAGAGTTCTTAGGACGTGGGTCATTTGCCTTCTTGTTTTCCTTTGTCTCCACATTTTCCCTGCGCATTTTCATGATCTTGAGACAATGAATTTCGAATTAAACATGGTGAATAAGAAATGAAGACTTGCCTTTGCCATATGTAAATGTTCAATTTCCTTTTATTTTTCTTTGAGATACCTGGATCCTCGATCTTATCCCCAGCATAGTCATTTCTAAGCCATCCTTTGTACGTGAGGCGTGCATACGGTGATGAGATCTGACGTCATGCCTTTATGATTCTACGCCTTTTTAAGTTGGGTACGTCAGGGTATTTGTCTTCATTGTTACATTGCCACAGAATTTCTACATCCTCATCCACATGATATTTAGATGTTTCATCACCTTTACGATCCTCCTCACTTGACACTTTTAAAACTGCTTCAGTATTAATGGCTGATTCATAATCACACTGCCACAGAATTTCAACATTCGCATCCACTGGAGATTTAGATGTTCCATCCCCTTTAAAATCCTCCTCACTAGGCACATAAAAGATATCTTTTCCAGAGCCCATGGGCAACGCACCTTCAGCATTTGGATAGAGACCACCATCATCACCTTTTTTTTTTTCTTTTCTTTGTTTACCAATCTAGTTCCTTCCATCAGTGTGGAATTCGATGTGGAGGAAACCCTATCTCCCTCACACGATGTCTCTCCCCTCCTTTCTCTCTAAGCTGTAGCCAAATACTCGCGTATAAAACTAGATAACATATTTGTTGACTGGGACTGTGTAGCTTCATACACAATATCTTGTGCATGTCTTGTGCCAACCTCCCGTGTAACTTCCTTCACCATTCCAGACCAAGAGGATTCACATACCCTACTATATTTTTTTGAAAGATCAGATGGTTCCAAAGCATCCTCCAACACCTCCTTGTCATCTACTATGCCCAGCAATCTAAGGTAGTCACCATTATACAGCTTGTACTCATCATAATCCACAATTATCCCTTCTCTCAAGGATACAAGTTCAATGTATTTCAGTGTTTTGGAGCAAGATACATGTTCCATAACAGTGGGCCATCGACCGATTGTATGTTTCAACATAACCCATCCATATAAACCCCTAATTGCAGGAATTCTTGCCAATGTCCAAGCCTGAAATAACAACAATAGTAAGAACTAGAAATGTACAAACTAAACCACCCAAGCATACAATATGAATAAGTCCACTTTAAAAAATACATAGAACTATTGTCAACTTACCGTCAGAGCATGTGACAGTCCAAACAACCTGTAGTGAGGAAAGCCCAACCCACCACTTTTCTTTGGTTCATTGTCTTTCTCGACAACACTGGCTTTCTTAGTTTTCTTTCCATCCTTCCCTTCAGAGCTGATCGAAAGTGGCGGATGGTTCTTTTGAGAGTAACATGGACCCATGGGAACTTGTTGAAGGTATCCAAGTTATCCACCAAATGGCAATATACACCGTTTATTGCATCTCTATGCTAGAATCCCAAAAGCAAAACATGGACAAAAACGAGAAGTGCTAACTTAGCATTCTCATCGTCAGTGCAGGTGGTCAAATCGCATGTTTCTAAGCACGTCAGGGCTTCAATTACTGTTACATTTTTTTTTTCCCAGGGAAATGAGTTTTCATGGTTGGTGAATCCACGATAGATTTTGGGAGTGGGCTAATTACATCTTCACTTCCTGCCGCTGTCAACTTGAAATTAAGTCATGTAGCAAGTGCGAATTCTTTCATCCCAAACCTCAAGATATGGCCTCCAACCCCAAAGTTCATAAAAAATGGATCACCATCATCTTGTTTCACAATTTCTCGTGAGAGTAGATAATGCAAAATTGCACTACTGTTTTTGGTATCAGGCATATCCAGAAAGTGGCCAACTGCCGTTGAAGCAAATACTGTGCAAGCCTTATCGCTCAAACGACCCCTGATGGTGGACATTAGTAGCATGCCTAAGTGATTTGTTACTTTCGGGTAGTTTTCCCGATACTTTTGTAGGTGAACAAACTTGCTATACACATAAGATGTTTCGAGTCAGTTTCTTCCGAGGATATGCAGCAACTACAATATTTTGAAAGGGCGGAGGATACTTTGACATGGTTATTCTCAAACCATCTCATAATTTCAATGCCAGTCTAGTTATAAAACCCAAATATTAATGAACCTAGAAGACTAAAACTAATAAAACAAACTTACTATGGTTCGGTTACTGATGCAGCAGCTGTCTCTAACGATTCTTTGGACCTGACATCATCTTGGATGTCAATATCTGCTGCACCTCCCGCTGTAGTAGCAGACATCTTTTCCTAACACCACGGATAAACAATCACTTTACCATTATATCAATTCAATCTCTACACGATATAACATTCAATCTCAATCCGGTCAAAAGTTTCAGTAGGTTTGTTTTGAGAACTATACATAATTTTTGCAATGAATTAAACATGGTTAAATGTCAAGGAATACAAATCTGTATTTAAGATGTATGGTTTTATAGGGTCAGAATCTGAAATGATAAACAATTTTCTTTTTTTCAAGATGATGGACTTAACCATGGTCTAGACAAAACAAAGTAAATTCAGCGACAAACACACAAATAAGGGTAAAACAAAGAAATAATTAGTAATTTATTATTTACAGAGTTGAAATAACCATGAAAAACCCACGGAATTGTGTCTCCAATTCTAAAATAAACACACAAATAAGTATAAAACAACGAAATAACTAGTACTTTATTACTTCAAGAATTGAAATAACCATGATAAATCCATGGATTCAGATATTGGGCGAGTGTTAAAAGAAGTTTAAGGAAAAGATTTTACCAAAGGTCTTGAAAAACCGAAAACCCTAGACACAATCCAAACAAAAAGCAAAAGTTAGGAAAACATACAAAATAATCTGAAATTAGAGTTGCGGTCGCGGTAGGGATAGAATTTAGCTTACATTTAATGAAGAATTAGGTGGCGGTACTGCATTGCACCAAAAGAACTAGGGTTTGAAGCTTTCTACCGGAGCCGGATACTCGCCCAATATTTGAAGAGAGAGAAACAGAATGGTAAAATGTTGTACTTTTATTATCTATAGGAACATTGAGCCGCGACATATGAGCGACAGATTGTTTGGGACACATTTGGAATTCTCTAATTAGATAATACCCGGATCCGGTTTTTTGCAAAGTTCGTGGTAGTTTACATAAGTATTTGGAAGTCGTGGTATGGAGCATAAATATACCCGGCTTCGTGCCTTCCAAGTTATTGTACCCATTTGTGAACACCATTTGAGCAATGAATAAATACTTTGAGTGTGTTTTCACCATGCGGAGCTAGAACCCATCATTGGGACGACGAAGGAAGCCGTTTTTCACCCACGTGGTATTCTATTTAATTCCTTTATGACTGTTTGCACTATTATAATCGATTTATGATTTTTCTTGATTATTTGTGATTTCGTTAGATGTCGCATGCTTAGTATTAGGTACTTTAGATGCGTCATGCTTGTGATTTACATATAATTCATTATAAAATCTACCTTGGAAAAGATTTACAGTCGATGTTTGTTATTTTATGAGCTTTAATTGTACGGAATTAATAGTTGAACCGCATGAATGTAATAATTGGTGGAATCCCGAGTCCCAGTCATCTCTTCATCATGTGACAATATTTTGTATATATTTTTCTCTTATTTTAGTTTATTATTTCTTAAAATCAATCTCATCAAGTCTGAGTGAACGACAACCTTACTACCACTTTCTACAACATTATTGAGATCACATCAATTTTTGGCGCCATCGACGCGGACTTGTGTATAGATTTGTTTTAGGTTTATTTTTATTATTTTTGTTCTCTTTTACGCCTTTGGTATTTTTTTGATTATTTTCAGATTTGGAGCGAAGCTACAAGGAAATAAAAAGTGCTATAAAAAGAAAGCATCGCCAAAGAAGAAAAGAAAAGAGGTGTCCAAGGAGTGAAGAATATTTTGTACAAATTTATTTTATTTGGACTTTATTTCTTTTTATTTTTAGAAACTGTAAATATGGTTTTATAATTGTAATTTTTTTTTGGGCACTTTTTGGACTATATTTTTGGACTTTTGGACATTATATTTTTTTAAACCCTAAGGAAGGGTTATTTAAATATAAACTGCACAGGGAAGGACGACGATTACGATATTGTCTCGGCCCCTCGGGTTCGTACACTGACATAGGAGTCAGTGTCCCGAGTCGACTTCAATGGTTCATCCCCCGTCTGGAACGGGAGGTAAGAATTCTAAACACCCGCGAAACCCCTATCTGAGGGTTTATTGGATGATTTGTATGCATATATGTTGAGGTATTGAATACGGCTGCTTTAATTTCCTAGTAAAGGGCAAGGACTGGCCATATAAGATAAGGGTTCGGATTTCATCACCATTCTCTTCTTGCACGCCTTAGGAAAACGATACCAAACGCGAATCTAAGATTAAAATATTGACTAGAATGAGACCAATAGGGTAACGAGCTTACTAGGAAAGTCATTCGAAAAATATTGGTTACTCTTTTAAGCATACTTCGAAGTTCATGATGGTTTCTGTGAATTGAATGTGTGACTACGCCGCCTTGTAATGCGGTGAGGCCTTGGGTATCAAAGCTCCAAAACTTCCCTTGCCTATATTCAACTTACTTAAACTCGGATTGATTCAATAGGGGTATGCTCAGATTGTAACGAATTACCTTTCGAAGGATTAGAAGCTGGTCTAAAAACAATCTAAGTGGAGCCATCATGCTTTTTGTTTGATAGAAATCAGTAGTTTTGTTGTGGTCAAGTCAGCCTTGTTTTTGCTTGTGTAGAATTCCCTTGCAGTTAGGATGTCAAACTAGTATTATAAAAACCAATACAATGATTATCCGACTGATGTTCAAAAAGGACATTACTTTGACCATAGTGTGAATAGTGGTTGGGAGCATCCGCCTTTTCAAGGTTATGGTTCATACCATGGTGATCCCAATTACTATTCGCATACTCACCAGTCATATGAGCAAAACAATCCTTCTATTTCTCTAGAATAGGCTTTCAAGAGTCATTCCTTATTTGTGAAGGAAACCTTAAATATTCCAGACGAGTCCCCAGAGTAATCAACTAGGATGTCTTTAGAAGAGACTCTTAAGCAATTTACTGAAAGTACAAATAGGATTGTCGAAAAACTTGCTCGAAATAATCTTAATTTCCAAAACAGTGTTTCCAATAATACCCATGAAAATGAGGATATTTATTTGCATAATCAAGATGACGAGGTTAGAAATGGTAACACTACTTGTTTAGATGAGGTTCAACCATTTTCATGATATTATTATAATGATTATGATGAGGATAGTTTTGATGAAGAATTTAAAATATGCAGGCATAGTGATCAGGAATTTGTTACTCCGATTGAACTTTACAATGATAATATTATTTCTAGTTCAAATCCAAATAATTTTAATAATTATTCACCTATTCAAAAGGACGAGGATTTGACTAGAGATATCCCCGTTTTAGACGATGTAGTATTTACTTTTGATTACGAAGCCAATGATGGTTTAGAGGAACGAGTATATTTTGAGTCTAGCGATTTAGAAACAATAGACTTAGAAAAAGAAAATGAACTCGTAGAGATGAGTGAGGATGTACCTGGCTTAGAAGAATCAATTGACCATTTTCAAGAATCAGATGACCTTGAAATTAGGGAAGTTGTGACTAGTCTTTCTAGAGACACTGAAAACTCTAAGTTTGGGGGTGATTATCATCCTCCATGTGCTTTAACTCTTAGAAAGGTCGCTCACTTGGGACTTGACATTTGTGCCTCAACCATTTCACAAGATTATCTTCATACACGTTTTTCCGAACCTCATGATGTCCATAAAGAAGCTCAGTTGTTAGAAACCCATCCTCTAGTTGATGTGGTTAACCTAGACTATGATACCAAGATTGACTTTGTTTTCCCACCAAATAATGTGGGAACTTATGAATTTCAGATGTGTCAGTTATTAAGTCTTGAGATTAAACCTAATTACTTTAGGAGATTAGGGTCGACACATTTGTTTAAGGAAGACCATCATTCTCTTTTTGGTCAGCTCTGTAAGTCAAATTTGATTGACTTTTAAGGATCCACAATTATTTAGGTTATTATTATGTGCTTCTAAGTTTTTATTTGAGTTTCTCCAGACTCTAAAACCCAAACATTCAGATCTAACTTATGAGGAAATGCAACCCATGAAAATATTTTATCTAGACCCGGTTATAGAACCGCAACTAGATGTAGTTGTCTTAAAAAAAAAAGATAAGGGTGTGTTGGATATCTTCCTGGTCTATTGCAGTCTCATATTCTTGTGGTTGTCACTTTTTGCTCCAGATGACCCGTAGTTATTCCTGCTGCTGCTTTATGATTCTTCGAGGTCACTAATCTCTTCTATTGTCTGGAAGAAGACTTTAAACTTAGCACTTCTTGGGAGATAACCCAATATTCTTGTAAGACGGTAATATCTTTCCTTACTCTTTTCTTCAAGTGGTAACAATTTCTCCTTGTTCATGCTTTTAATTTCATCTTTAGAACATTAAGGACAATGTTAGATTTAAGTTTGGGGGTGAGGAAGAACTTTTTAGTTTCACTTTTGAAACTTCTAGCGTCAAATGGTATCCGGTTAGGTAAGTTTACATACTGTTTCTCACCGAAAAGATAGAAATTGGAATGCTAGGGATAACAACCTATTGAGACATTAGAGAAAAAGACATTGAGATCCTTGAAATTCAGGAGAGAACTTGTTCCTTTTAGAGGGTAACCGTGATGGACCTAACCATCCATGATGGAAAGGCAAGTAGGTCAGGAAATGCCAGAAAGACAAAGCAACCTCAGAATGTAGTCTTAGTTACTGGATTACGACTCTCTCTCAATAGAAACTTATCATCATCAACAAGAGGAGCGACATCAAAATCTATGAAGAAAGTTGAAGTCGTTTAAGGTTTAGCAGCATCAATAGAAAAGAATAATTCAAAAATCAAAGTTGAAGACTTAGTCACAAGAAGTTATAAGAGAAAATGCTATAAGTTGTTGGAATTTATGATACCAAGACATCACAAGTTGCGAATATCCAAGTTTTTAAAGTCCTTCTCTAATGGCCATGCAAATTTTTGTTTCAAAAAAAAAAAAAAAAAAAAAGGAGAAAAAAAAATCATCATTATGTTCTTTTTGTTCTATAATTAGTTTTTTTCAATAAGGCCATAGGGAAGTAGAAATTTTTATGTCAAGCAAGAAATCAAAGAGACGAGTTAATTGTCAAGGTTCTATGAGTTTCAATAGTTTATCATCCACAGTTGAAGACCGAAGAAGACATTGTTTCTACTGAGCACTATGAGAGAGTCGAAGAAAGATACATTTGGCTTTGTTAGGCCGCTTTCAATCTGGAACAAGATTTTTCTAGCACTAGTTCAACTCATCACACGTAATTAGTCCAGCTGTGTAGCAGATGTCCCTCTCATCTTTTTCTCTCTTCTAATCTTATCCAGTTGTAAATCAGCGGACGCATCTTACAATGTTTATCTAGATGTGTAGCGGATATATCTTTATCTACCAGTGTTGCGGATGTGTCTCCCCATTTCTTTAGTCATCTTTAAAGCTGACACCTTTTCTTTGGCATTCAAGTTACTTGGAGATAGGTTGAGAATATGTATGTCCTCATAGCTCTTTGGATACTTGTGACCAATTAGAAGTCATGGTTTTGTGAGTACACCTCTTGTAAACCCTCCCGAGACTAACTCGGTTTTATTTTTTTATTAGTTTTGCTCGAGGACTAGCAAATAATAAGTTTGGGGGTATTTGATAGATGCATTTATGTGTCTAATTTGTCCTCAATGTTCCGTATTGTTAGTACTCATTTTCGTCCTTATTATGGTGTTTTGTGTGTTTGTAGGTATTTTTGGGAAATAATCATTTTTGGAAGAATCAGCTCGAAAAACTACTAAAGACACCCCCCGTAGGAAATTTGCTAAATGGACCCTCAATTTGGATAAGGGGCATCCCAGGGCACCCCAACTAATAAAGGCACCTGACTTTTGGATAGGGGACAATATTCTTCATCGTTCAAATCTTAATTTTGGCGGGAAAGTTAGTTTAATCCTACGAGTTTCCTGGATTGGGGACGATAAACACTCGTGGTTCAGTTAATGACTTTGGGAGATTTTTCAGCGGATTTATTCATTGGTTTGGATTGGGATATGTTCAAGGCATCAAAAAAGGATTGTTAGTTAGTCTAAATTCGCAAAATAAAGGCCTTTCATCGAGTGTGTATAAAATAGAGCATGAAAGCATTCCCGGGAATGCTTCATTCCTTCCAGTGTTTCTTTATGGTTGGGCTGTGTCTGGAGTGAGTTCGAATTAATCCTACCTACGTTAGAAACGTGTTTGGAGCATGCAAGAGAGGTTTGATAGCAACATGCACGCATGGGAAGGAAAGAAAGGAAAACAAAATAACCGAGGATATACCCTCTTTACTGTCGAGTAATGGGTGAAGATTTGAGGAGTTATTATGGTCATGTTGAGTATAAATAGACTCTAGGGGTTTCACTGAGAGGGGATGGAGAGTTTGGGATAGTTGCAGAGAATCACAGAGTCGAGATATTCAAGTTGCAGTGATATACCATTTTCTGCTGCTACCAAGAACACCAAGAACATTAGACGCACAAGAGCAGTCGCATTTGATACAGTGTTTGCGACAGATTGGCGACAGTCTTAATGTAGGTACTGAATATCGCAAGATAATAGTTCAAGAGTATTGTAATAAATAAAGGAGGAAAGAGTTATAAAATGATACGATGATAGAAGTAGTGCGAGGAAATATGATGTTTTGCGAGGATGAATTGCGATACTTCGCAATTCATATACAACTGTATAAGTTTTACTATAAATAGGAGTTCAAATGTAAAATTCGAGAGGTTCTTTTAATGAGTCTAAGAAATTATCTTAGGAAAGAGAATAGAAAAATTTGTAACTATTCTAGTTCCATTTTGATAATTCTATGTAATCAACTAAGAGAATTAATAAGAAAGTTATCATTCACCATCAAGAACTTATTGAGTTTTTACTAATTCTATTGAGGGTGTAGTTGTAGATTATTCTGCAACTACATAATTGGCGCTAGAAACAGGGATTTAAAGAATTCCTGTACCAGAAAAATGACAAGAAGAAGAAACACATCAGAACCATTAACTGAAGTAAGAAGAAGTGTAAGACTCGCAGGAGGAGAAGCAAATACAACAGTAGAACCTAGTAGGAGAAGGAGTAATTGAAGAAATCAAGCTCAACAAATAATAGATCATGATCGAGTGAGTATACACACTTGGAGAACTGATACACCAGAAGAAGAAGATAGAGAGCCACAAATCAGAGAAAATGGGAGGTTGATGGGAGGAACAATTCTTGAAAGAGAAAGGGAGATGTTAGAAACATTGAGACAAGGAATCCAAAAAGAACGAATGATCGAAGCTAAAGAACGTGCCAATTTAACAAGACAAAATCAAGAATTGAGGATGGAAAATGAGATGCTACAAAGAAGGAAATCTCAAAGTGTTGCAAGATCAAATGTTAGAACAGAAAGAGAAGGAAAAAATTCACCGATAATCAATAATGAAAATAATATGCAAGAACAAGCGCAGAATCAAGGTGAAAGAAATCAAGAGAATCGTTTCATTTTAATACCAAACCATGAACAAAACATGGAGAATTTACGAACAAGGCAAAATCCTAGAGAAAACAATCAGAATCGAGAGGAAGAACAACAACTTATGGAAGAAACTGAGAGACAACAAGCAGTACATCAAAACAATCACGATAATGGAGTAAGAAGATATGAAGAGGCTAGTAATAAACAAAATGTTGAGTATGAAAGATTTAAGAGAAGAATTGTAAATCAACAAACAGAAGTGGAGAGGAATGAACCAAACTCTCGAATCAGAGTACAAGCAAATCAAGAAGAAATAAATCACAGAAGGAGGAGAAATGAAGAAGAAGAAATTCCTGATATTCGCATGAGAAGCATGAGAAGAATAGAAAGGGAAGAACAAGAATTCCAAGATGCTCTGACACTGAACAATTATGATAATTTAGAAAGAAGATATTTGCAAAATTATGCAAATGAAAACATTAATGAATAATATGATAGAATGCGAAGGATCGCAAGGGAGGAAGCGCAAGAACGTAGAAGAAGAGAAGCTGCATTAAAAAGACCAATGGATGAGAATTCTGAGGCAAATGCACGGATCTTTCGAGAATTAGCATAAATGAGAGGGATGATAAACAATAGAAGAGAAGGAGATAGAAGGCAATTAGATGAAGCAATAGAAGAAGCTGCGAGGACTCCATTTGCTAGAGAAGTACAATTGGGAGGAATTCCACCAAAATGCAATTTGCCCACACTTACCAGTATCTTTGATGGGACTTCATGTGCTATTCAGCACATTAAAGCATACATAAGATGCATGTTACAATGGGAGAATCATGATGATGTGTTATGCAAGTACTTCGCATCGAGTTTAACAGGGGAAGCTTTAAAGTGGTTCGAAGGACTCCCTAAGAACACTATTACGTCATTCAGTCATTTGCAAGCAACTTTCCTTGGAGCATATATCACAAATCACTCTTCACGGCTTGGTATTGAAGATGTATTTGGTTTAAAACAAAGAGTGGGTGAAAGTTTGAAGAATTTGGTAATACGATGGAAGACTATGTGTAGTGATATGGCAGGGCGCGTGGATGAGAGATACTTGATTATGTCCTTCATAAATGCGATGTTTGCAACTGAACAATTATATGTTCAAATCTTCAGAAGAAAGAATTCCATAATGATGACAGAGTTACAAGAATTGCAAGAAGAATACATTACACTAGAGGAAAAGCAAAACAGTATGGAATCATATCCAGTAGAAAACACTATAAATCAAGATGGAGGAGCAAATTTACTTTCCAAAATAATCAATGTAGTAGCAGTTACTTCGCAAACATCCTCACAAACTTCTTCGCAAATTTCAGAAGAGAAGAAAATCAATGATAGCCAGCCAAAAATGGTAGCAATGGGTAGTAGAGATCAAGAAGAGTATGATAGAGAGAGGAATTTCTATAATCGAATAGGAAATAACCAAATTCCAAGATTAGATCAACAACAAGAAAATTATGGGGGACAAAGGCAAAATTATTTTGGACAAGGGAACCAAAGACAAAATTATAACAACGGTCAAGGAGGTAAAAGAATGGTAAGGGAAGAGATAAAGTTGCCACCTTTGAATACAAGTGTAGAAAAGATATGGCAAGAAATTATCCTGGTAGAGCATATACCAACTCCATGGAACATGGGATAGGAACCACCAATGGGTCCAAGAAGTCATGAATTTTGTTCATATCATCATTTTCATGGACATTCTACAAATAATTGCCATAATATCAAGAGGATAATCTTGCGAATGATTGATCAAGGAAAACTAAATCAATTTTTACTTAAGCAGACACAGTCGCAACAATTACCACAGAAGCTCCACCATAACTCGCAGGAGAACACAAGACAAGAAAAGGGAGAAGAAACCCTACATATAGAAGTGGGATCAAAAGCAAGGAATGTTTTCTGTAATTCCATTGTTCATTCATATAAAACCATAGAGGATTTTCATGATAATGTGTTAAGCAGGGTATATGCGAGGGATGGTGAAGGAAAGGAAGTAATGAACATCGCAAAAATTTCACGACTTGAAGATTGGCAGAAACGTGAAATTTCTTTTGAAGCCACTGAAATTCCAGAAGGTTGTGAAGCACATGATAATCTATTGGTAGTAAGATTAGCAATCTACATGAATATGGAAGAAAACGAAGATGATATGGAGGAAGAATCAATTGGTCTTAATAGGATTTTGATTGATACGGGAAGTTCTGTCAATATCCTCTTTTATTCTACTTACAAAACTATGGGGGGAAAAGATGCAAATTTAATACCTTCTACTTACAGAATTTATGGTTTTAATGGAACTGCTAACAAGCCCAAAGGATAAGTGAGCATGCGAATTCCATTAAGTGGAATGCGAACTGAAATTCTATTCTGCGTTTTTGATGTCAAATCACCATATAATGCTTTGATAGGAAGACCATGGCTTCATGGAATTCTAGGTGTAGCTTCCACTCTACATCAGTGCATAAAGTTTCCTCATATGAAGGGTATTGGAATTATCAAGGGTGATTGGGATGAGGGAAAAAAATGTTACGATACAGAAGTAGAAGTTTGCGAAGGAAAAACTACTGAGAAGGAAAATTGGAGAAAAAGAGCAAAGGCTGTGAAAAGAAGTGAAAATTTAATGGCGGAGGATTAAGGCAAAAGAGAATAAAATTACGATGATAATCATACAAGAAATTTACGATAATAATAAGGGGTTGTGATTTGCGAAGAAAGAAGAAGGAAAATAATAAAACAACAAGGTAATCAGTATGTTTGCTCGTGGAAATGAGGTATGTTGCAAAACAAATTTTTTTATTTCGTGATAAATTTTACGAATATTGTTTGCTCGCAGGAAATTGGGAAAAGTTACGAATTTCAAAATTTATATTGCGATTAAACTTTCATTAATTTGCGAATAAAAGACCGCAATCTGTGATCAGCCTCCAAAAAAGAAAGAGAGCCGTAGAAAATTTTATACAGGCAAACCTTTGTGGCGTACACCCTAGTTCGCGAAGCTATATTTCGTAAGAGGCAAAGTCCTAAAGTACGTCATTTAAGGGGGTACCTATAAACGTGGCTAAGGGTAACTGGAACACCGCCAAGGGCCCTTAGTACATGGTAAAAATTTAGGGGTACAACCCAATAATGGGGTACCTATCCGGGTTAGACACCTTGGATTCTCCACTAATCTAGCGACATTACGCAATATAAAATACGGTGTAATAAGATTTAGGTTGGGCGACTAAGGCATACTGTCTTTCCCAAGAAGTGCAGAAAACGATAAAGGCGCCGAGGTACACGGTTGAGTCAAGACTGCCGGGTGAGGTTGAACCACATCTGCCATTTTTGACAAGTCTTGGAAAATGATGCACTTGGCCCAAAGATACCCCATAGGGTGCAACCTCGTAACTATAATCCCTATAGGAAAAAAGGATAAGAGGTTGCGATCAAAAACTGGTTGTTGGCAGAACTGGATGGGAAGAGCTAACCTTGTATGGTCGATGTAAGCTTCCTTGAAGGGGAAACCAGGGGGAAGATAAAGGGCAGCACCCTCCATTAGGGAGATGATACGTGCTATAAGACGCAAATGTCACGAGGCTTCTTGTTTGCGAAAACATAAAGGCTTGTCATATTTGTGCAACAAATGAAGTTCTGCGAGCATTCTAAAAAAAAAAAAAAAAAAAGAAGAAAAAAACAAAAAAAAGAACTCGCATAATGAAACAAAGAAGTTAAGATGAGATCAATGGGTTATTACATGAACGTGTAAAAACGTCCTGCGATTTCATCGCAAGACGATAATGTCACGAGGTTGTATGTTCGCAAGAATGTTCAGACTTGTCATATTATCGCAAATACAAAAATTTACTACAAAAGAGGTGGCAAAATAAGACCTTTACTTAGGAAGGCATGATAAGACCACAGAAATTAATGAAATTCATTACATCAAAATCATTGAAGAAATTATACAAGAATATACATTATGAAGATCTGAAAAGAAGACAACTTCGTCGATATCATTGAAGAAATTTTACAAGAATATACATCATGAAGTTTTGAAGAGAAGACAGCTTCATCAATATCATTGAAGAATTTTTACAAAAAGTCCTTTCAAAGAAGATAACATCATTGAAGAATTTTCACGAAGACTTAATAAAAAATGCGGTTTTGATAGCAATCAAATACATATAAGTTCATACTCGTAAAATTTTACGAGAATTACATACTTCTTATACTTCTCCATATATTGAATATTTCTCCACAAATTCAATACTATTTATACTTCTTCAAGAGTATATCATATTTATTATACTTCTTCAATGGATATTTAATTTTGCGAAGGTTAAGTACTTATTATACTTCTTCATACAGTGAGTAATAATTCTTATACTTCTTCATATGTTGGGAAATTCTTCATGAATCAAATACTGCTAATACTTCTTCAAAGATATTTTATACTTCTTAAGGGTATTTCATATTTCGTATACTTCATACTTCCTATACTTCAAGGGGAGATTTATTATTTACTTCGCAACATTCCGCAAAAGGCAAAAAGCTTATATTTCTTATACTTCAAAGGGAGGACTTTTTATTCATAATCACAATAAGACGAAACTTCGTAAGATAAATTGAGAAGGATATTCTAATACTTCCAGCGATAGTTGATCATTTGAAGAGCAATAATAAGGGGAAGGGGAATACTAAGCTAAGTCTTTAAGATATATTATTTCTCTCCACATGATCAAGTTATGCGAATAAGGGAAACAATCAATCAAAGAAAGATTAATTCAAATTAAGCTTTGAAAAAGAAATTGTTGGATTAATTAAAAGTGCAATCAAGAAGAAAGTGTTGTATTGAAAAGAAACAGAACAGAACAGATATACAAAAAAGTGTGAAGTTATTTTTCAGGCGATCTATTCCCATCAAAATGATCTTTTTCTTCAACTTCACTATCAGATATTTCCAGATATGGAGTATCTTCAGGAATTTCTTCGGAAAGGAGCGTATGGTACTTCTTGAGAGGAATTTCATTATCTTCGCAAATCTTGCGAGTCATCTTAGCTCGAAAACGATTGACATATAAACTATGGTTATGCTGGGAAATTAGAAGCTGAGATCTCAAATCAGAAATTTTCTTATTACGTTTAGCAAGGATAGTTTCTAGATCGTTATTCATCTTCGCATAATTTTTTGCAGCAAGGAGAGAAATTAAGGAATGGGTTAGAAAATTACGAAGGAAAAGTAATCAAAATAATTACCATCGCAAAGAATTTACCTTCTAATTGCTTATTATCATTACGAAGATAAGAATTTTCAAGATTTAATTGATTATTCTCCTCAAGAAGAGAAGAATTATAAATTGCGATGCTCGCAGATTGTGAATTATCTTCGTGATGAGATATTAATTCTGCGTTATCAATACTTAAATCCTCTACTTTCTGACGGAGATTTGAATTTTCAACCTCTAACTTCTTACAACGATTCAAAGTTTTCTTCTCAGCAATAGAATGACGTATTTCCCAATCAGAAACAGCTGCACAACTAACTCTTCCAACCTAAACAAGAAAAAAGGGGTTAGAAATCAACAAAATAAGGGAAATAAACAAGGAATAGAGAAGAAACTTACCATGCTACCTAAAGCATATAATGAAGCAGGAGAGACGAATCTTGAAATGCATTTGAGGGAGTTATTATCAATTACAGTAGGAACTTTACAAGCCTTCGCAATAAGTTTGCGAGCTTTTGCTGTAGGAGAATTTCCTAATCCACGAGAAGAATGGAGGAAAGCCTCAGATATGCTAACCATTGCTGAGGAAAAAGTTTCTGGGATACTGAAATCTTCATTTTCACCTTCATCAACATCATTATCATCATCTCCTTCGTCAGAAAGGGTATCGGAATTAGAACTAAAGTCTTTCTCAGGAAATTTATCATCTTCATCACCAAGATCTTCCTCAATATTCTCATTAGAAGAGATTACATTGGAATGAGTCTTGGATGAGAGTTTATTCTTTTTCCTCCTCTCGTAAACAACATCTTGAAGTTTCCTTTTCCCTTTGCGAAGAGCATCGTCTTGACTACCAGAAGCTTGGGTAACCTTCGCAGAACGAAGAGTTTGTTGTCTCGCAGTAAACCTTTTAGAAGAAGTAGAACTCTTATTTTCACTCGCAGCAATCTCAGGAAGAAGTGGAACCTGCAAATTCAAATAAGGATAAGAAACAGAGGCAACAATATATTGTTTAGAAAAATACAAGAGTGTTTCTTACCTCATTTGAAATTAAAAGGTAACAAAAAGATAAGGAGATGGAAATACATACATTTCTATAAACCCAAGGTTGATAATGGCGGTTACGAAGATTCGCAGGAAGTTCTACTATCCCAGAAATATAAGAACCCGATAATATTAAAGGGTACTTATACCAATCTTCATCATTAGAATGACGAGGTGTCTTATTATTTCCTGAGGCATAATCAATATCGTGCATGAGAAGATCATCTGCTGCGATATTATCTTTACGATGAAGACGAACACCCCAACGATTATCTTCTTTCCTCGCAGGAATTAGTGTGTAATTTTTGAAGAAACCCTCAACTGTATAATTCGCAGCAACAATTTCCATATTTTCAAATCTAGGTTTCCTAAGATCAACTGAATATAAAGATTTCCCAAAAGCGGCACGATTTGCGAATTCAACTAAGAGGCGAATACAATCACCAGTCAATTGGTAAATGGCACAAGAAAAATTGGGGTGGGAGATATTTTCATAGAATAGAGGAAAGTTAACATCATAAAGAGGGAGAGGAAGACCTGCGAGGATTTGACCTCGTGAGATTAAAATTTTCTGATCATCCCAAACATTGTTGGTAAAGAGCTTCACACAGAGAGAAGATTTATTATCATAACCTTCAATCTCAGAGAGAATGAGGTCCCTATCAGCAAGTTCCGCATTAATCTGTTCAATAGTTTTCTTCTTTGGTGCCATTGAATATAAGATGGAAAATAGAAAGAAAAAAAAGATAAAAGAGATTGCAGAGGAAGAAGTGGTGAAGAAGATGAATAAGATAAGAGAATAAAAAGCAAAAACAAAGGATAATATTTATAAATATAGAGAGTTTGATGAAGATAGAAACTCATTAATACGAGTAAGCGTGAACGGTTGAAAAGAACGGTTACGAAGAAACGTGTCAAAAAGGTAAGGGAAAAGTAAAAAGACGTGTTGCGAACTTGATGGGTGGTAATAACTACACTAAATTTACGAGAATAGAGATTCTCATGACATTTCTTCTTCGTAGAATTGACATGAGAAGAGGCAAGATGTAGGTACTGAATATCGCAAGATAATAGTTCAAGAGTATTGTAATAAATAAAGGAGAAAAGAGTTATAAAATGATACGATGATAGAAGTAGTGCGAGGAAATATGATGTTTTGCGAGGATGAAATAATTTTGCGAGGATGAATTGCGATACTTCGCAATTCATATACAGCTGTATAAGTTTTACTATAAATAGGAGTTCAAATGTAAAATTCGAGAGGTTCTTTTAATGAGTGTAAGAAATTATCTTAGGAAAGAGAATAGAAAAAGTTGTAACTATTATAGTTCCATTTTGATAATTCTATGTAATCAACTAAGAGAATTAATAAGAAAGTTATCATTCACCATCAAGAACTTCTTGAGTTTTTACTAATTCTATTGAGGGTGTAGTTGTAGATTATTCTGCAACTACATAATTGGCGCTAGAAACATATACAGCTGTATAAGTTTTACTATAAATAGGAGTTCAAATGTAAAATTCGAGAGGTTCTTTTAATGAGTGTAAGAAATTATCTTAGGAAAGAGAATAGAAAAAGTTGTAACTATTCTAGTTCCATTTTGATAATTCTATGTAATCAACTAAGAGAATTAATAAGAAAGTTATCATTCACCATCAAGAACTTCTTGAGTTTTTACTAATTCTATTGAGGGTGTAGTTGTAGATTATTCTGCAACTACACTTAATGCTACAGTGACAGTGACAGTTTACATATAACGTTCTTTGTAATAGCTCGGCTTGTAACAAATATAACTGTTACAAACCCGGTTTTATTGTTTTTCTCCCATTTTTCATCATTTGTGAACACCATTTGAGCTATGAATAAATACTTTGAGTGTGTTTCACCATGCGGAGCTAGAACCCATCACTGGGACGACGGAGGAAGCGGTTTTTCACCCACGTGGTAATTCTATTTAATTCCTTTATGACCGTTTGCACTATTATAATCGATTTATGATTTGTCTTGATTATTTGTGATTTCGTTAGATGTCGCATGCTTAGTCTTAGGTACTTTAGATGCGTCATGCTTGTGATTTACATATAATTCATTATAAAATCTACCTTGGAAAAGATTTAGAGTCGATGTTTGTTATTTTATGAGCTTTAATTGTACAGAATTAATAGTTGAACCGCATGAAGTGAGAATTGGTGGAATTCCGAGTCCCAGTCATCTCTTCATCATGTGACAATATTTTGTATATATTTTTCTCTTATTTTAGTTTATTATTTCTTAAAATCAATCTCATCAAGTCCGAGTGAACGACAACCTTACTACCACTTTCTACAACATTATTGAGATCACATCATGACACACTAACATGACTCCACTACTCCATCACTGCACTTCCTCCACTTCCCACGAGAGACAAAGTTTAGGCTCAATGAATTGTATAAATAGGTTCTCCTCCCTATTTCCAAGACAAGCACAAAAAACCAAGTATTGTCATTCATATCCAGAAAATGCCAGAGCTGATTGCTTACATTATTCCAAGCCAGTTCGATATTCTAATACAAGTCATAAACAACCAACACCTTCACAATATCAACACCTTCTTTGCTTCCCTCCTTAAGATCAACCCCATATCCTTCACTTTGTGACCGAAGCAAGTCTGGAATGGACATTTCTTGGTTTAGGCCAGAATTGTATATATTGATCTCTCGAATCAAAATCACTCCCGTGCAGTGTATTTGTTTAGGGTTTAGATTCATTTCTCATCTACACACCCAAAATTACCAAAACCAGCAGAAATAGTTTTTACCCATAAATAGTCATTTACTTTATATTTTCGCATTATAATTGTTTTATTATAATTAAAGTAAATTGCACAAACTTTAATTCCTATTTACTTGATATGCAATCCTATTAAGTTTGGTTAAGTCCGAACCTTTGTATCAAGTAAACAAACTTCGTTGTTGTATTGTCTCGATCTTGTGTCCATAGACAATCACACGAAGTGTGAACCGATTTATTATATTATCTCGACTCAGTCTATAGACAATCACTTTCGGAGAAAGGACCTATAGGAATAAAAAGTTATAGCTTGAGGTATATTTGGGTACACTCGCCTTTTCACCTTTAAACCCATGATTTGTGATTGAGTGTTATTGATCAATCATATAGTTCTTGAAAGTCAGATGAACCAATTCTAAACTTGTTTGGAAGTGTGGCAAATCGGTTTCAAGGGTGTAAGTATGAAAGAGGATTTACGAAGTAAGGATGTCGACATACTTTGAACACATGAAGTATTGTTTATCTTTAATTGTTTAAAGTTATTCCTTAATAGCTAATGGAAGAAAATCACATGATCGAAACATAAATAAGTTAAGAATCTTTTAATTAAGGTTTTAATTTATTTATTTTTGGAAATAAGAATTAGTAATGTGCATTTACTAGTTAAAGATTTTCCAAAGAGATATCTGGTCATTATTTTGGACAGAGCATTTCCAGGAATTATGGAAAACGAATTTGGAATATATTGAATATCTTGAGAATATTTTCTGTTTTGGAAATTCCTTGGTGTCCAAACTTCCTTGTCTATAAATACTTGAAGTTTGCATTTCTAGCAAGATAATCCTTCGTGACAGCAAACTTCCTCGGTTGTGTTGTTACTGGTAAAGCCGCCTATTCAGAGAGGAGAGTAACCTAATTAGGCGAAATCTCTAACGGCCGCTCAGTTTAAATTCTTCTTTGGGATTGAGAAGCTCTACGAGTACCGTTGGTGGGAAACTAGATAATTGCGGTTTATCTTGTGTTTTCGATTGATTTGATTGACTAACGGTGGTTGAAATTTGATTGCACCTAGTTTTTTTATACTTGAGAATCTTCTCTTCTGATATAAGATTCACTCAAACTAGATCGAAGTTTCGACAGGGATCTTTAGACTGTTGTTAGTGCTAAAGACGATCTTGTGATAATCCATTGTTAACAGACTCCGTTTTATGCATGATTGATCACTAGATATTCAAGTTGTTGTGTACATGTGTTTATTGAAGATCTTAGAAGATTTGAAGACAAATAATATTGAAGATTTCTGACTTGGGTTTATAATCTTTGGTGTGCACAATACTTATTTCGGTATAATAGGATTCAACTATAATCGGTTTATCCTTGTGGTAGATTGGATTGATGAGTTTTGTAGATCGACATCAATACAATTATTTGTGATTAAAAGTATTGATTTCAAAATCTTAACAATTAATTCGGTAGTTGAGAATAAGATAGATCTAAGAACCCGGTGAAAGAGTTTATGTTAAGATAAACAGAAGATCCTTTGTCTAACTCGTATCACTTGGTTGAATAGAGTTGATACCAAACGGATTTGTTGTTCCTTTACTTTTTGGAATACCAACCAAAGGAATTGTTCCAAGTACGTGACTTATTTATAAGTTGGAGGCGTGGGAATATCGACGGAACTAGGTGAATTATAGGTTTAGTTGCTTGGTCTCAACTATAAGAAGTTGGTTTAATTTTGTGTAGTGGCTTAATCCTGAGAGTATTCAATTCTGGAAAAGGTCCCTAGGTTTTCGGCATTTGCGGTTTCCTCGTTAACAAAATCTTGCTGTGTCATTTACTTTATATTTCCGCATTATAATTGTTTTGTTATAATTAAAGTAAATTACACAAACATTAATTCCTATTTACTTGATAAGCAGTCCTATTGAGTTTGGTTAAGTCCGAACCTTTTTTATCAAGTAAACATACTTCGCTGTTGTATTGTATCATTCTCATATCCATAGACGATCACACGAAGTGTGAAACGATTAGTTGCATTGTCTCGACTCAGTCCATAGAGAATCACCTTCGGATAAAGGACTTATAGGTAGGAAAAGTTTTAGCTTGAGGTATATTTGGGTATCCTCACCTTTTTAAGTTTAATTTTTTCAGTAAAAAGGGAGTTAGGAAAATGAAGAAAAAGTTCACTAATGAACCAGATGTGAAAAACCTTGACTAAAACTGCTTAGTTCAATGAGATTGTTATTGTTCTTTTAACTTCAACAACCTTTTTTTGTAGATGTATTCATAATTATGACCATACTTTTTTGCGGATATAGTCATTATCATCGGCATCATCATGGATCTATTTTTGCTTCTTTCAACATTTTCTTTGCTCGAGGAACTTAGATTTCAGATTTTTCGATTGATTTATATATGTCTGCAACTAAGTACTATTTTGTTTGTTGTTAATCTTTCGAGATATCAAAATTTATATCTATCCATGAAACTTGCAGGTTAGTTTCGATGAAAACTATTTTGCACTGGTCTCTATGTATTATTTTTCTAAAATACTTGGAACAGATCAGTTCCAACTTCTGCACATATGTTATAGTAGCAGATGTTATAGGAAGGGCTCTAAAGTATGCAATCGTTCATGGAATCATTATTGGTTTGTACTAAATGTATACTGATATGATATAGTATAGAGTATCGATTTCTTTATTGGAAGAGCTTCTTGGACCTTAACATTGAGTACATATTGCTCAGCACCTCATATCTTCATGTTAATCTAGGATTTTTCCATTTTGGTAGACTATTTTGTTTGGATAACTTAAGAGTTTTATTTGGATTTGATGATATAAACATGTCGTATATATGTTTCCATTCAGTCGATTTCTTGACTTGGATAAAAATAAACTAAAGATGAATCCCTCCCAGTGAAACATGTGGTTTTGCCACGGCACACCTATAAAATTCGACGCATTGGATGTGTTCAAATAATTTATAAGCATCCAACAACAACTAATATTAATTGTGGCTAAACTATTTAGCCAGTGCAGTGTTTAAGTCTTCACAGAAGTTGATAATCAAATGCTTTAACAATTAACAATTAACAATTAATAAGTGAATGTTAATGTATACAATATGCAGATTCAAATTTGCAACTACCAGCAACTATTTAACCCATATTCTTCCCAAAGGGAAATGCTACTACTGGATATTTTGTTATATTCACATTGTTTACATCAGTGGTCGAGGTTGGTCGGCTCTTGCTAAGATTAGTCACATTCGGTCATGGAGTTCTAAAAGGTTACTATCTGCAGCATTAGTTCTGAAATTAATCTACATATATTTCTCTTAATTGATTAATTTGTTTACATGGTCACTTCAACTGAAGCAAGTCCAGAGTAACATGCAGTTAGAAAAAATTATGATGTGTAGTGATCATTTCTATACATTTTTGTTGTTATGAAGATGAATACATTGCAATTTAAGTTATTCCTATTATGGATTACAGATGGTGTTATAGTTAGCTATCAGTTTATTATTCTAAAAACTATGAAATAGTTGTATCCTACTAACAATGAGACTTTGCTTAGTTCCTTCAAAGAGAATTAATTTGGGAACACATCCATGTGGAATTATTTTGCAAATTAATGTAAATTTTCAAATTGTTTGGCTCCCAGGTATTTTTCGAAGGCTTGAATACATGTAGGAAACAAAAAGGTTATATTGTGTAATTTCCGTCGGAGGAAGATACATCACGAATGGTTCAAGATGCTGATAGGATGTGCATGCCCTCTCCCACTGTTGGTCGATCTATGGAAGTTGTGAAGCTTACTATGCTGAAAAATAAGCATTGGTAATATAACTTAAATCCACCAATATTTTAATATCCCATTTATTTTTGGAAGTCCTCTACCAACTTCAGTATAACAAAAGTGGTCGCGTCATTGTAGGTTCCACCAGTAGGGAAATCCCTTCCACTTCTCATGGGAATCAGAGCAGTTCTTGGTCTTGCACCCGCTATGGAGTACTCCTCAGTCCTCATTCATGATTACTCCTTATTAACTGTAACTTGCAATGCAAAAGAGGATTCCTATTGATATGTGTGTTCTTTCTCTCTCTCTCTCTCTATATATATATATATATATATATATATATCATTGCTTCTACTGGATACCTCTTATAATGATGTAGATGGGGAAAAATGATTTGCTGGTTTTTATGGAATTGAAGAGTCGACCGTATGGAGACTCCTTGAACCGAGCGAACTGTTGAACCTCATAGATATGCACTGCAAGAAGGGAGTACTTTAAGTTCGAGAGATCAATCTGTAGGACTCTGGACTAAACCGATGGTCGTTTCAGAGTCAATTCGGTCACAAGAGAGGATGGATTGATCTGTAGGAGGGAAGCTGAGAAATGTGTGAGATCAATGGTAATCTGAGATTGTAGGTGCATTGCGATTTCAGCGTGAAAATGCTCTGAATGATTGAGTTTTGCCTGATTGAGAGTGATTTTTGTGAGTTCGTGTGTTTTAAAACTCTTGTTCAATGTCGTTGTTTCAATCAGGATTCAAAGACATTTTATAATGCCGGAATTGAAAACACCATGATCCCATGAAGTGTGATAGTTGATGGAATCAGAGGGTGGGAAAGTGGGAAATCGTGTTAAACCAATTACTATCATGTGGAGACTTGGTTAATTTTCTAACCACTACTTTGCTGATTCTTCCAACTGATTGCACGACTTGCTCACATTCTCATCGTGGGTGAACACACATGCCGTAGACCGCCAGACCAAAACCCTAGTTAATATCCCCCCATTGTGACACGATTGAAATCTCGTGATTGTGGAGTCAGTTGCTGACTTTGTGGGACGATGAGTCCATGTAGTGCTGAGTTGAACACGTTTTAGCAAATGTTCTGAAACTCATGAATTTAATGTATGTCTGCTGAGACGCGGTACCATTATAACTTAAAATGAGCAAACTGTGTTGCTGAATTGTCGAATATTGATAGTTGAACCAATATTCTTTGATCCGAGCAAATATTGCTAGTCTGAGCGAATATTGCTAATTTGAGTGAATATTGCCGGTTCGAGCAAATATTGCCAGTTCGAGCAAATATTGCCCGTTTGATGAATTTATTGGTAGCAGGACCGAATAAAATATTAATTTAATTTACTGACTGCTGGGTCGAGCAAAATAAATAAAAATGTTAATCATGGGGTAGGATCATAATATCGCCACTACAACACTTCTGCAAGATTTATAGCGACAGTTCTGCGAGTTCTTCAACAACACTTTGCGAGTGTCACAAGATAATTTAAAGAGTGACGTAATAGCTGACGAATGAAGAAACAGGAGAAGAGCATGATTTCCCTGCGATGGGAACGACGCTTGCGAGAATGGACATTATAACTACTGCTATAATATCGCGGGTCAGATCCGAAATTAAAGGACAACTTAGATGTCATCCACTATGTAACTATCCTATATAAAGAGACCCAGTAGATTCAGAAAGGGATGATGTATTTTTGAGTGTTGAGAAAGTCTTGAGGAGAGAGAAAATTCAAGAGAGCGGTTGTATTCTTGACTTTTCCATTTCTTGTAAACATTTCTAAGAATCAATGATAAAGTGTTGTTTTTAATCTTCAATTATGTGTTAAATACTGTGAATTCTTATCAAGGGTGTAGTGTAGGGTTTCCTGCAACTACATTTTGGCGCTAGAAACAGGGATGAATTGATGATTATTTGAAGAAAAAGATAAAAATTGACATTGTGATTGGAAGGAATTTGGAACAATTAGTGAAATATCTTACGCAACATCCAACAGATTACTAGGATTAATGGCTAGAAGAAGAAGAAACACATCAGAACCACCAACAACCGTAAGGAGGAGTAAAAGACTTGTAGGTGGAGAAACAAATGAAATGGGAGAATCTTCAAGGATAAGAACAAGAAGAAATAGAACAATGAATGAAGGAGAAAATCAAATTCGACAACCAAATCAACAAAAACCAATACAAGATAGAGCTATGGATTATGACAAAGTGAGTGTGCATACTTGGCGATCAAAATCGATGGAAGAAGCAGAAGATCGACAATTAAGAAATGAAAGAAGAGAAGAAAGAAACCAAGAAGTAAATGGAGGATTAATACATAGAGATTATGAAAATGAAACAGTAGAAGTTTTAAGACAAAGAATACAATAGGAAAGGAGGATAGAGGCGGAAGAACGTGCGAATCTAACAAGACAGAATCACGAGTTAAGAATGGAGAATTTGAAATTACAAAATAGGAGATCAAGAAGTACTGCTAGATCAAGTTCAAGATCATTTAGAGAAGAACCAAGGAGAAATCCCCCTATAAGAAATGCTGGAGTAAATATCCGAGAGAAAATGCAAAATCCAAATAAAGAGCAACATCATGGAGAAGAAGAGATGATTGATGATTGATGCGTTCCACACAGTGAAACTGTGAATGGTAGACATGATAATATAAATCAAGAGCGTGGAAATAACCAAGATGGTGAATAAAATCGAGAATAAGGTAGAAGGATATTACATGGGCGAGAAATCTAAAGAAATCAAAGAATCATTGAGGACGAAATTGAGAGGCATTATGCTGAGCAAGCACGTCTAGCTTGCGAAAGGGAGAGATTAAGAGCAGAAGTGGAAGAGAAAGAGTTTCAAGAAGCAATACGGCAGAATAATCATGACAATCGAGAAAGGAAACACACACAAAATCTCCATAGCAATAATATCAATGAGGAATATGATAGAATACAAAGGAGAATAGAAAGACAGCGAAGAGAAATGAAGAAACTCGCAGAGAAGAAATTGGAAGACATAATCAGTTGCGAATTTAAGAAGGAGGTGAAAAGGAAAATCACAGAAGAAGGAAAAATAAAGATGCAGATGAAGATACACAAAATCTCGCAAGACAAGAAAGACATGAACGCAGAAGAAGAGAAGCTGCACTAAAAAAACAGATTGAGCAAAATTCAGTTGGGAATGAACAAATTGTAAAAGATTTAAAAGAAATGAGGGGAATGTTGAATAACAGAAGAGAAGGAGGTAGAAGGCAACTTGATGAAGCCATTGAAGAAGCTGCGAGAACTCCATTCACTCAAGAAGTACAAATAGGGGGAATCCCTCCAAAATGCAATTTACCAGCATTAACCAGTATCTTCGATGGGACTACTGTGGCATTCAACATGTCAAGGCTTATGTTAGGTGTATGCTACAATGGGAAAACCATGATGTTGTATTATGCAAATACCTTGCAACTAGTTTGACTGGCGAGGCGTTAAAATGGTTCGAAGTCTTACCTAAAAATACAATAACTTCTTTCGACCATTTTCAAGCTACATTTCTGGGAGCATATATAATCAACAATTCTTCACGTCCCGGTATTGAAGATGTGTTTGGGTTAAAATAGAGGATTGGAGAGAGTCTGAAATACCTAACCATAAGATGGAAGACAATGTGCAGTGAAATGGCAGGAAGAGTGGATAAGAGATAACTCATTTTATCTTTCATTAATGCAATGTTCGCAACCAATCTGATGTACATACAAATTTTCAGAATCAAAAATACCATCACAATGACTGAGCTAAGAGAACTACAAGAAGAATACATTGCTTTGGAGGAGAAACAAAATGAGATGGAATCATATCCAGTCGCAAACACTAGCTCAATAGTGGCAAACGGGAGTTTACTTCCTAAAATGATTAACAATGTGGCGAGCACCTCGTAGCCACAGCAAGAGAAAGTGGTTATTGAAAACCAGCAGAAGTTAGTAGCCATGGGAAGTCGAGATCAAGAGGAGTATGAAAGATAAAGGAATTATTACAATTGCGGTGGAAATAATAAAATTCAAAGACTTGATCAGTCGCAAGAGTCTTATGGCGGTCAGAGGCAAAATAATTTTAGAGGGCAAGGGAATCAAAGAATAATATGGGAAGAAATTAAGATGCCACCCTTGAATGCTAGCATAATTGTTTTTTGATAGGCTATCATTCTGATGGAAAATATACCATCACCCTGGAATATGGGAAAAGAGCCACATCAAAATAATCGAAATCAAGAATTTTGTCCTTATCATCATTTTCATGGACATTCAATTAACGATTGCAGGAATGTAAAAAGAATAATTTTGAGGATGATTGATCAGGGAAAGTTAAATCATTTTCTAATAAGACATGCGCAATCTCAGCAGTTACCACCAGCACCAGATATTCGTAGAGTGAATACTGTAAAAGGAGCAGAAACATTTGTGATAGAGGTTGGATCCAAGGCGAAGAATTTTTTCTGTAATTCCATCGTACATTCATACAAAACTATTGAGGATTTCCACGACAATGTTCGAAGAAAAAGTCTTCGCGAGAGACGCAGATGGAAGAGAGATAATGAATATTGCGAGAGTCTCGCCATTAGAGGAGTGGCAATAGCAAACTATTTCTTTCACTGCGCAAGAAGTACCAGAGCCTGGCGATATGCATGACAACCTACTGGTGGTAAGGTTAGAAATAAATCCAAAACAAATAGAAGAAGAAGATGAAGAAAATGATGATGATGAAACTGAGGATTCCTGGGCCATTAACAGAGTTCTAATAGATACTGGAAGTTCATTTGATATCTTATTTTATCATACTTACAGAACCATGGGTGGAAAATATGAGGATTCGATACCATCAACCTATAAGATCTATGGTTTCAACAGTACTGCCAACAAGCCCAAAGGGGAAATTACAATGTGAATTCCATTAAAGGGGTTATCTTCTAAGATTTTATTCTGCGTTGTGGATATTGAATCACCTTATAATGCCCTGATTGGCTGACCTTGGCTACATGCGATATTAGGTGTGGCGTCAACCTTTCACCAATGTATTAAATTTCATCATCCTAATGGTGTTGGAGTAATAAAGGGAGACTGGGCTGATGGGAAGAAATGCTATGAAATTGATATGGAATCTTGCGAGGAAAGGGCAGTAAAGAGCAGAAACTGGAAACAAAACATCAAGCAAAAACAAAAAAGTGATACGGTGATGGTTGATACAATAGAGCGGCGAGAGGAGGGAATGCTGTGAAATCAACATGAGTTGCAAACTGTAGATGGTGAGCATCTCGCAGATGGAGAGAAAATAACAAAACGCAACAAATGGGAGAAGAAGAATGTAGTAAGTAGAAAGGTAAATTGATGAAATTTAAGAAGTTTATGAATGATTTGTTGAAGAAAATATTTCAAAAAGATATTTTGTTTGAATGAAAGAAATAATATTGAAAAATTATACAAGAGTTGAAATGCAAATAAAGAGAAGATCAAAGAAAAGAAATTTCATCAGAATTGCGATATTCGCAAGAAACGCAAATAAAATTTCGCAGATACATAAGAATGGGACGAACCTATATGGCGTACACCCTAGTTCGCGGATACAATTTCTCAAGAGGAAAATGTGAGACCTATAGTGCGTCATATAAGGGGGTATCTCTTTGCGTGACTTAGGGATAAGGTTATACCGCTGCTGGAACCTGAGTCATGAAGATGTTGGGGTTAGAGAAAACCTATCCGGGGGAGGTACTTTGGATTTCCAACTATATAAGGTTATACCCTGGTTGGACGACCGAGGGTCTCTTCTAAGGAGTGCATAGTATGACCAAGGCGCCGAGGTACACGGTTGAGCCAAGGGTTCCCGGGGCATACGAAACTACCCTGACCATCTTTGGCAAGTCTTGGTTATGATACACTCGGCCCGAAGAAAACCCCACTTAGGGTGCAGTCTTGTAACTATAAGCCATATAGGCATAAAGGAGAAGAGGCTGCGAAAACAACTGGTTGTTGTTAAGACCGGATGGGAGGAGCTAGTTTTGTATGGACAATGTGTCCTCCTTGAAGGGGAAACCAAGGGGAAGATAAGGGAGACACCCTCCATTAGGGAGCTGATAAGTGTCTAAAGACGGAAATGTCATGGGGCTTTATGATCGCAATAATATTTAGGCCTGTCATATTGTCGCGTGACAAAATTTATACGTAGGCAACAGGCCATGAGAAAAGGTTAAGATGAGATAAATTGGTTTTTGCATGAAAGTGTAAAGACGTCATGCGATTTCATCACAAGACGGCAATGTCATGAGGCTTTGTTCTCGCAAGGGAACTTAGGCTTCTCATTTTTTGTCAGAGAAATTGACAAAATAAGGATAAGGCAAGATCAATGGGTTTTTACATGCAAATATAACGACGTCCTGCGATTTTGTCGCAGATACAAAATGTGGCAGAATAAGACTTTTAACTAGGAAGGCATAATAAGACCACAAGAAATCAAAATTGAATGACTGCGATATTGGTGCAGAGATAATGAGACTTGCGATATTGTTGCAAAAATAGAGGCAAGAATATTTAAATAGATTTTATTCACAATTAATATCTAAGTTCTACTTAATTTTTTCATATTGCAGATGAATAACAAGAGGCAAGTATGGGAATGAACAGAATGATGGAATTGTTATTCATCATTATATGATAAATTTACCTAGACATTATCATATGATATATTTATACATATAGTTAAAGATTAATAATCATATATTGCAGAAAAGAATTGTTTTCTAATTCATACAGATAGAAGCAAAAGAGATTTATACATCAAGGAACCTTGCAGTAATATCACAAGAAGAAGGAGATGAATGTACAAATATTACAAGGAGATTAAAAAGAGGAAACAAAACTAGTTAGATCCATCATCATCCTCGCCATATTTTTATTCTTTATCTTCGCCAGATTCTTCAGCCTCACTATCAGAGATAACAAGGTTTGGAGTATTTGTTGGAACTTCCTCAGAGAGGCAAGGATACAAAGAGTGAGAAATGTTATGATCATCACAAACACCCTTGACGGATTCATTGCGAACAAAAACAAGGATATTACTAAAATTCGAAGTAGTGATCTTTAATTGTTCCTTCAATCTTGACTATTTTTCATTGCGAGCAGCAAGAGTCTTTGCGAGTTGATTCTTATCAGCTTCAAGTTCTCCAATTCTTTCAGTATATCTCTTCTCAACTCCTGCGAGTATATAACAACAAATTAAAAATTCTGCAAAGATAAGAATATTAATGACAAGAAATTAATGAGGAAGAACAATTAGCAACCTTCTCTTTAAGAAATCATGTCTTTAATTAAGGCCGCTTGTTCAACATGAAGACTAACATCTACACCTAAGTTAGCTCTGGCGTTGTCAAGAATATTTCCATCCCAAGCAAATTCATCATCATCATCATTAATAAGAAGACGAGAACGGATTTGGTTTTCTTTTTCAACAAGAATCTATTTATCGCAGATAAGTCTATCTCTTTCAATTTGAACTTCAAGAAGAGTTTTATAAAAATCCGCTAAAGTTTGAGCTCCTTGTATAGATATACGATCTTTATCGTCTGAGAGATCACTGTTCTTGGCCCTTAACGTTCTAATTTCTTCCTTAGAATTGTGGTAAAAGCGTTTGAATTTGTTAGCCATGTTTAAACAAGATCTATGGTCAGTTTCTAAGAGGCGTAGCTTAGACCTGAGTTCATCTATGGAAAGAGAATTGATTCTATCATTGGAGGGATTATTCAAAGAATTATTGAGAAGCTCTAAAATAGTATCATCGTCTATTGGATTTGGAAAAGAACGAAGGAATACAGCTTCGTCAGAAAGGCCGTAAACATCTGCGAAGAAGAAAAATAAGAAAAAATGCAAAGGGATACAAGATTAGCGAATAAGAGAGAGATTTATTACCAAAAAGTTGATTGTTCGCATCTTGGAGGCTTGCGACCTTATTTTGCGAGAAATAAAGTTCAGTTTCTAACTGCTTGATCTTTTCTTGAAGGTCAACAGACCCAGATTCCAATTTCCCGCGAAGACTAGCGGACTCAGATTCTAACTCCACACTCAAAGTCAACACTCCTCTTTAATAATCGCAAGTACTTCCCCCCACTTTAAAAGCTTTGTTCATCATCCAAATTATTTTTTGAGAAAGTGAGCAAGCATAAGAAATGAAGAGCAAGAGTGGAGCACTGAAAGATAACAGAAGAATGTATCATTTACCTGTTTTTGCATTTGGAATTTTATTCTTTAATGGAAATTTTAATTCGGCGGGAGTTGATCTTTCATCAAACATCATACAAGCAATATTT
The DNA here is from genome assembly GCA_023529315.1 of Papaver bracteatum. Lineage (NCBI taxonomy): Eukaryota > Viridiplantae > Streptophyta > Magnoliopsida > Ranunculales > Papaveraceae > Papaver > Papaver bracteatum. Next base: position 1,463,096 of record JAJJWX010000572.1, on the reverse strand, counting down.
GCTCAGACTATCATGTTGATTCAATTATCAATATAATTCATCCGAGAACTATGCGTCCCAGCAGACATGTTCAATCCATGAATCCTAGAGCATTCGGAAACCATGATCGACTGAACAATACTTAGACTCATCGTCTAATCAAGTCAATGACTGATTGATCAAATACACGTCTGCCTTGCAGACTCCACATTTGTGAGACATCAATCACGTCACATGAGAGGTATTAATTAGGGTTTTGGTCTAGCGGCCTACGGCACGTGTGTCATGTAAGCAGTTGAGGGAGTTAGCAAAGTACTGGGTGGACAATCAACCAAGTCTCCGCACGACCTAGAACTGGTTAAACCACGATTTCCACTTTTTCACTCAAGCAACTGTCACACTTACTGGAGATCAATGTGTCTACAATTCTAGCAGTATAAATAAGTCTATGAATCCACAATTGAACAACAGAAGAATTATGATCCGAGCAATCACTCTCAATAAATCAATCAATCGACCAGAAGTTATTCAAACTCAAGAGTTCACAGAAAACTTGCAGAAACCTTAAACATATTCACAATCCTTGATCATCATTGATCTCGTACACTTCTCAACTTCCCTCCTACAGATCAACCCTTTTCCCTCTTTTTGACCGAATTGACTTTGGAACGGCCATTTTTTTGGTTTAGATCGGAGTCCTACAGATTGATCTCTCGAACTCAAAGCACTCTCGTGCAGTGCATCTATATGAGGTTAGGCAGTTTGTTCGGTTGAGGAGCCTCCGTCCGCACGGTCGTCTCTATATTCCCTGAAAAACCAGAAAATCATTTTTCCCCATCCACAAATATAATCCGGATTTTCTTAAACATAAAAATGATTAACTAGCAAATTCGTTACCTTAAATTCCGCAGCCTTTTCTCCCCAGAAAAATATATCATTAAGAGAAAAATCAAATAAGAACTCTCCCCAGTGTGTTGTCATCCTCTCGCAAGAACAAAAGAACAACAACAAAAGCAACCTTTACCAGAGAAAGGTTGAAACGGTTTTAACTAATGCGTGCCAATAACAAAAGTTGAAAATTCGAAAAACATAGGTTATTCTAAACACAACTCATGTAAACATAAATTGATTCAATATATTGTGACTTTTCACATATTAGATTCAATCGGAACACCTTATGATCCTTTGATAAAGCCTACCAACATGGTCTAGAACTTAATACCTCTAAATAAAAAAGTCACACAAACCATAAGGGTTACATCATATGAGATCGAATATTAAGGTTAATGAAAACTGAAACCAGACATCCCATAAACCGAATACACATATCAAAATATATACATTCATTCAAAGGCTGTGTAATCGGTAACTATCACAAGAAAAATTATTCAATAATAATTTTATTCATAAATAATTGATAGTTCTTATTCAAAAACAGACCTTACACAATAATTGAAGTAAATCAAAAAAAATTATATATATTTTCTAGATGAAGAGACTGAACCGAAATCAAATCTCTTCATGATGTTGAGATCTCTTTTCGCTTGCTAGGAATAATTCTCCGAATTCCTTGAAGAGATCATTGATCGAAGAATAATTCCTCAACCTTGAGTAAGTTAGGTTCTTCTTTGTTTATTTTTCTCAGAAGTAATTCTTGTTGCTTTACAAGGTGATCTTGAATAAGTAGATATTTTTCAAGAGAACGCTTCAGCATCAAAACCTCTAATTTCGTTTCTGCACAAGTTCGTGCCATTTTTTGAAACTCTTTCTCATAATTAATCATGGAATATTAAAGATTGATATGATTGCAAGAGGTGGTTGTATGCGTTTCTTAACCACAACAAATTAATTAATACTTTACTACCTAATTAAAGCGTAATATAGGGTAGTCAAGGTCGATCCCACGAGGAGCAAGAGATTATAGTTGTAAAATTGTCACAAAAGGGGGGTATTGGTTGTAAAATTTATAAAGCAAAAGAAATAAACAAAGTAATTAAAAGTGTAAGTTGAAATCAATGAGAGAGAATAGATCAAGGAATCCTTCTTCGCTGCAAAACAATGATTAAAGTTATTTTCTTTTCCACTTGTTATTAGTCATAGATTATCACCAACCGTAGGATAGCAGGTTCGCTTAGCTAACCCCAAAATTCCTTATTTCACCGAGTAACAAGTCCGCTTAGTTATCAGATTCTATTCAAAAGAACCACCTTGAGGTTCGCTTACAAAATGTAATTCCCCGAACGCATTAAGATTTGTGAACTTAGGTTTAGTACTAGTAGTTAGAATCAGTTCGCTTGGTCCACTTTCTAGCGTTGTTTTCACACACAATTGCTCCACGGAATCCCTCCGCAAGGTATTGTGTTTTCTACTTGTGTAAAGAGTCAAGAAACTATTACGTATTCCATAACTTTTACTAGCTTTAGATTAAATTAACAAATCAATTTAGCGTGCACTCCAAACAACCTATCAATCAATCATAAACAATAATATTAGTAAAAACAAATGATAATCATATGAAAAACTTCAAAGTAGAATTGAAACAAAACTCAAACCATATGTTAAGAACTACGAATTCATCCTCAATCAATAAGAAAATTAGCTACTTATAATTTGGAGTTCACACAATAATAATAATAAAGGAAGAAAGAAAAACTTATTGAAAAGATGATGGTTGCTCCTTCCTCCAATCCTTGTGCACTTTAACTCCTTCTCCAAAGTAGATGTGTGTAAAAAGTTGTAGAGAACTCCTCTATTTATAGGCTTCAATACTCTCCATCTCTTTGTAGGAAAAGAATCCACATTCCATAAGAACACCACTTTCCCAATTTGAGCCATATTCCAATTTCTAGTCCAATTCTCCAAAACTTCCAAGTTTTCATCCAATTCCCACTTCTAAGTCTTCACACACATGAGAAAAGTCCATACAAAATTCTGTATTTTTGCTCGCCGGAAAACTGTGTTTTTGGCCGGAATTTGTCGCAGCCGGCCACCTGAAAATTCTCTCCCGTCGGTGGAATATTTCGTCAGTCCACCGTTAGTCAGCGGTCAAAGGAGTCAAACGTCAAGCAACTGTTAGTCAGCGGGTCAAGGAGGAGGGTGAGTCAGCTTCTGAGTCAGGTTCTTAGTCAGCTGAGTATTCTTAATCGGCCGAGTCACTGATCTGGATCGGTTGTCGGACTCGTTATGGATCGGTCTGGAACGGTCGTCGTCGGCACCGAGTTGACTCGCCGTAGGGGTGAATCGGCCGAGTTCTGTTTAATTACTGGACATTCCAGGCCGATCTTTCTTCACTTGTTACAATCCTAACATTCATCTAGCATTTTTCAATCATTCAACCTCAACCTTCTACAAAATCGTATCCATTCTTCTTCTTCTTGAATTGAGTTGCCTCTATTTCTCCCACACAACACAACCAGCCATACCGATCTATGATTTTATTACAGCATCAACTTCATTTTCTTCAATTGATTCTGACCCAACCATTGCACACCCTCTTCTCTACGATTTCGATCCGTCAGCTTCAATAGCTCTGCCATCCCATCCACCATATTTGTTACTCAATTAGCAACATCAGATCCCATTTTCGATCTTACCCTCATCGATCCATGAAACTCAGCAGAACAAATTCCTTCTTCCCTTATTCTCTATTCTCAGTAACCCTTGAAAACCACCAAGCAACAGCTTCAATTGTGCAGCAGCAACTCAAATGATCTTCATGGACAAAACCCACTCTGCTCCTTCGATCTGATTCTACAACTGAATTCAAACCCATCTCCAATTCCTGCATCTCTGACTTCACCGAAAAACCTATCAATTCTTCAAACCCACCTTCCATCATCAACACAAACTCGAACTCATCTGTCTCGATTTCAATTTCATTTATGTTGCTCTCGGTTTCAACAGCTGCTTACCTCTTCTCAGTTCTTCAACATCGATTTCCAACATGCTTTGATTAACATTTTCTATGCCATAGTTTCTCGATCTCTCATCACCCATTTCTCGATTTCAATTTATGGACTCTGAGTTTCTCGGACAAGAAGTAGTAGCAGTTGCTTCTTAATTTCAGTGTCCAAATAATTCGGGGAAGAAGTGTCTTTTCAACTTAGGGTTAGGGTATAAAATTCGGTGGTACACCCCAGTGGATAAGACCACCCCAGTTTGGGTGCTTAATAATAGGTTGTCATCTGATAAGGGCTAACCAAGTTGGTCGTCCCTTAACCTCAGCTGGCCTTTGTTTAATACTCCTCCAATTAGAGTTGCCCCTTAACATTATCTGGGCTCCAGATAGTGTTTGCCCCTGAAATGACCTTTTTACCCTTTTTGCTCAAATTTGGTGATTTCTTCTTCTTTTCCTCCGTGTGACTCCAGAGTACCTAATAGCTCAAAAACACACGTAAAATACATAATTTACAAGAAAAATAGCAAAGAAAGCATAAACTACTAGATAGTAAATACGGTGTATTCTACACCTATCAGTGGTTCCAATTCCATTAGAGTTATAGAACCTGTAATAATCACAAGCCATTTTTTCAGCATATCTTTCTGAAACCCTTGCAGAGAGCTTTGCATGATAATATGGATTGTACATAATTCTTGTTCCAGAGATATAGACAAGATTTTTCTTCTTTAAGAGACAAAGATTACCAAAACTTATATACCAATAGTTTCCAAAGACTTGGTCACCGATTATGGAAATAAAAAATATTCTCGTTTAATATAAAAGAACCGAAATTTTCAATATTAAAGGTTTTAAGAAAGTGCCTTGTTGTGAATATTTCTATAGATCTCGCAAGTTTTAGACTATTATATTATATACACTGAACTCATCAAACATAGTTTGAACACTTCATGAGTCAGTGTATTCAAACAAGATACTAAGTATCTAGTTGAGACATATTATTCTCTTCAACTGTTGTAGAGAATCTTCCTTTATCTGTTCTCTTTGGGATCTTACTCCTTTTGTAAGACAGACCAAATTTACTATAGAAATGACTATCATCATGATATGTAGGTATTACCTTATGTATTGATGAACTGGAGAATTTGTAACCTTTTTCCTCAAAATCCTTGTCGCTTGAAACTTCCTTATAGATTTTGCTTCCCCACGGCTTATTCAAAACAAAACAATAATAGATATTTCTCTTGTCTCATATATATATATTTCTTTTCTTTTCTTTTCTTTTTCATTTTTTTTTTAGACAAGAGAAACAAAATACAAAATAAACAAAACAAACATGGCCGTGGAAAAGTACTTTACCGCTTGATTCTTCACAACTTGTATCGTCTCGAAATCATAAACTTCAATAATTCTCACCTTTTATTTTCTTCGCTCTTGTAAATAAGTCTTCAACTTGTATGTAAAAATCTGCTCATTGTATGTTGCTTTACTTGAATATGAAATTTGCTCTTTTCTTGTTCCATTGTTGCTTGCAAACCTTGAACCTTTTCAACTTTCCTTGTAGATTTTGATGTCGTTCCTTGTTGATAATTGTAATGTTTCTATGGACCCGTTGTTGTCGAGAGAGAGAATGGTGCTAACTGCAAATCGAACTATAATAAGGAGGCTTTCATTTATAGACGTCACCCTCATGATTGAAAAAAATTAGCACTCAAGAGATCAAAATAGTGCTGAAACTGGTGTGAAATTGGGTAGCTCACCATTCTACCCGTAATTAACGTACGGTGACACACACTCAAAAGAAGCTCTTTAGTAAAGGAAGAATTTCTGGTCGGTGCCTCACATGATATGAAAATGGGTAGTCTCCACTAATGATTGATTAGCAACTCTAATAACGCACTTCTCCCTGCACCAAATTTGCATCACCGACATGATTAAATCCATTATTTAACACTCTAACAAGCAATAAATCGAACGTAGTTCCCTAACATTTCCAAGTTCATTTATGTCGGTCAGAATTCTCTATGTAATCATACCTAGAAGCATGCTAGTGACTCTAAAATCTCTAAAATTTGAAAGTTTTATGCAAAAAAAAATTATCTTCTTTTTTTTTTATTATAAAATATATGCTTAGCCACTCCCCCACACTTAAACCTTACATTGTCCTCAATGTAATTGAATCGTCCAAGTAAAGTCAAGGTAGGAAATCCTAATATGATATGGAACAAGAAAAATAAACACACAAAACAAAAATAAAATAAAAACAAAAGGATAAGAAATACAAAACCGGTGGGTTGCCTCCCACTTAGCGCTTGTTTTAAAGTCGACGGCCAGACATAGATCTTGCTTCACATTACTCTTCTAGAGGGAGCACATATCGAAATCCAATCATGTCCACATGCTCCGTTGGAAAGTTTTCATAATATGGCTTCAACCTATGGCCGTTGACTTTCAAGGGTTGTCCTGTTTTTTCACTAACAATTTCAACTGCACCATGATCATAAACATTAGTAACAATAAATGGTCCCACCCAACGGGACTTAAGCTTACCCGGAAATAAACGTAAACGAGTATTAAATAAAAGAACTTTTTGCCCCACTACAAAACTTTTCCGAGAATTCATCTTGTCATGAAAAAGCTTGGTCTTTTCTTTGTAAATCCGGGCATTCTCGTAAGCATCATTACGTATCTCCTCTAGCTCATTTAGTTGAAACTTTCTTTGTTTCCCCGCTGCATCATACTCCATGTTGAATTTCTTTATCGCCCAATAAGCCTTATGTTCAAGTTCAACCGGAAGATGACAAGCATTGTCATAAACCAACCTATATGGAGACATACCAATTGGTGTCTTGTACGCCGTTCTATACGCCCAAAGTGCATCATTGAGCTTAAATATCCAATCTTTCCTTGTTGTATTCACCGTTTTCTCAAGAATGGACTTGATTTCATGGTTTGAAATTTCATCTTGTCCACTAGTTTATGGATGGTAAGGCGTACCAATCTTGTGTGTTATGTTGTACTTCTTGAGGAGAGCGTGGAAAGACTTCTTGAAATGTGAGCCTCCATCGCTTATCACCACTCTTGGTGTGCCATGCCTAGTGAATATGCTTTCTCTTACAAAATCACAAACAACTTGAGAATCATTAGTTTTGGTGGCTCTATCCTCCACCCATTTAGAAACATAATCTACGACAAGAAGTATATAAAAATTTCCATTCGAATTGACAAAAGGGCCCATAAAATCGATACCCCACACATCAAAAATCTCTACGGCGAGAATTGGTGTGAGTGGCATTTGATTTCGAGCACCTAGATTGCCCGTTCTTTGACATCTATCACACGATTTACAAAAAACATATGAATCTTCAAACAAGGTGGGCCAATAAAATCCATTCTCGAGAACCTTGAGAGCGGTACGTTTAGAACCAAAATGGCCTCCACAAGCAAAAGTATGACAAAAGGAGAGAATAGATTGAAATTCGGAGTTAGGTACGCACCTTCGTATGATTTGATCAACGCCATATTTCCATAAGTATGGTTCATCCCACACATATTTCTTTGCTATCTTCTTAAGCTTCATCTTTTGGAAGTTATACATTGTGCTAGGTACCTTTCTTGTCACCAAATAATTCACTATATTCGCATACCAAGGTGTTGATTCTTCCAAGGAGAAAAGTTGTTCGTCCGGAAAGCGGTCTTGTAATGGAAGTTCTTCGTGAGACATAACTAGTCTACAAAGATGATCCTCAATGGTATTCTCCACACCTTTATTATCTCGAATTTCTATGTCGAACTCTTGTAGTAATAGGATCCACCGGATTAGTCTTGGCTTAGCTTCTTTCTTCTTTATTAAGTATCTAAGTGCCGCATGATCGTAATACACGATAACCTTTGTATCCACCAAGTATGATCGAAATTTTTCCAATGCAAACACTATAGCCAATAACTCTTTTTCGGTGGTAGAATAGTTGATTTGTGCATCATTGAGGGTCCTAGATGCATAATATATAACATGGGACAACTTGTCCACTCTTTGACCCAAAATGGCTCCAACCGCATAATCACTAGCATCACACATTAGTTCAAATGGAAGATTCCAATCCGGTGACTTAATAATTGGCGCACTTGTCAACATTTCCTTCAATTTGTCAAAAGCATCCTTGCATTCCTTGTTGAAGTCAAAAAGTACCTCCTTTTGTAGTAACTTGCACATCGGCATGGAGATTTTGGAGAAATCCTTGATAAACCGCCTATAGAAACATGCATGACCAAGAAATGAACGAACTTCCCTCACCGAAGTGGGATATTGTAAGTTTCTTATTAAATCTATCTTTGACTTGTCCACTTCGATCCCTTGAGAGGACACAAAGTGACCAAGTACTATGCCATGGTTTACCATAAAATGACATTTCTCCCAATTAAGAACAAGGTTAGTGTCTATGCATCGTTTAAGAACTAGTTCAAGGTTGTTTAAACAAATATCAAAAGAATTGCCATAAACACTAAAGTCGTCCATAAATACCTCAATAATGCGCTCCACGTAATCCGAGAATATGCTTACCATGCATCTTTGGAAAGTAGCCGGTGCATTGCAAAGACCAAACTGCATCTGTCTATACGCAAATGTTCCAAACGAACAAGTAAAACTGGTCTTCTCTTGGTCCTCCGGTGCAATAAAAAGTTGATTGTATCCCGAATAACCATCCAAGAAACAATAATAAAAATGCCCCGCTAACCGCTCCAACATTTGATCAATGAAAGGTAAAGGAAAGTGATCCTTTCGGGTTGCGGAATTAAGCTTTCTATAATCAATGCACACTCTCCAACCTGTTTGAACTCTTTTAGGAACAAGTTCATCGTCTTGATTTCGAACAACCATAACACCGGACTTCTTTGGCACCACTTGTACTGGACTTACCCACTTGCTATCGGAAATTGGGTTGATCACCCCCGCACTTAGCAATTTGAGTATCTCTTTCTTCACAACCTCCATCATGGGAGGATTAAGCCTACGTTGAGCATCACGTACCGGCTTCACGTTCTTTTCCATTAGAATCCTATGCATGCATATGGATGGACTAATGCCTTTGATGTCCGCAATTGTCCACCCAATAGCCGTTTTGTGCTCTTTCAAGATTCTAAGCAAACGGTCTTCTTGTATCGGTGTGAGGTTCTTTGAAATAATTACCGGAAGCTCATCTCCATCTCCCAAAAATGCATACTTCAAATGGTCCGGAAGTGGCTTCAACTCTAGCTTAGGCGCTTTCACAATAGATGGTACAAGTAATTCATCATTCACGGGTAAAGAAATATAGGAAACATTACCCTTAACTTCTTGTAATGCCGTCAAGGCACCACACGTCTCCACCAATTCCGGTGAAATTTCAACATCTAAGTTAGACACGCCGTGGACGTTCAATTCAATGCTCTTTTGCAACACCACATCAAGTTCGTCCTCTCGATTCAATTCCACCATTTGTTGCGCTAATGAACCAACCAAATCAATGGAGTACGCGGAATGCACATCACTTGGGTAGCGCATGGCTTCAAATATGTTTAAGTGTATTACTTCCTTGTCAAATTCCATAGTGAGTGTACCCTTATCCACATCAATCTTCGTCTTTGCGGTCTTCATAAATGGCCTCCCAAGAAGTAAACTAACGATTCTTATTGTTGTCCATATCCACCACAAAGAAAACCACCGGAAAAATTAACTCATTCACTTGCATTAGAACATCTTCTACAAGCCCCTTTGGATAGATGTTAGTCTTATTTGATAGTTGGATAATAACTCTTGTCTCTTTCAATGGTCCAAGATTCAAGTAGTCATAAATATCGGCGGAAATCACACTAATGGAAGCTCCCAAGTCAAGTAGAGCATGTTCAAACCTTTCCTTACCAAAAGTAATTGGCACCGTGAAACCACCGGGATCCGTGCACTTTGTAGGCATCTTCTTCAAAAGCATAGCCGATGCACTCTCGCCAACTTTAGTAATTTCATTATCAAGCAACCTATCCTTCTTTGTGCATAATTCCTTCATGAACTTAGCATACCTTGGCATTGTCTTGATGGCCTCGATGAAGGGGATGTTGATTTCTATATTATTTAAAATATCCGTGAGTGCCTTGTCTTGAGATTCCTTCTTAGACTTAGCGAAACGACTAGGAAAAGGAGGTGGAGTAGTGAAAGTAGGAGCCGGTTCCTTGGATTGGGCGGTTGGTGTTGAAGTATCCCTTGGTTCGGCATCCTCCTTCTCTTTGACTACCTCTTCACTAGCTTCTTCATGACGAGTTGGACTCTCCACTTGTCTTCCACTTCTTAAAGTAACTGCACTAAAATTCTCTCTTGGATTCATAATGGGTTGCGAAGGAAGCTCTGTGGATGCTTGAGCTTTCATTAAGTTCATATCGGTCGCCAATTATCCCATTTTAGTTTATAAATCCTTGATTGCCGAATCGGTCTTTTGTTGGGTTTGTTGTAGCATATAAGTGAGACCTTGCATGCTTTGCATTATCACATTCAACTTGTCATTATTCGAAGAATCTTTCTCCTTGACTTGTTTTGGTTGGAATTGTTGTTGTTGAGGTTGAAAACATGATTGTTGGAATCCACCTTGTTGCGCATATGGATTAGGAGCCGCCGCTTGCTTGTTTGCATAGCTAAAGTGAGGATGATCCTTCCAACTGGGATTGTAAGTATTGGAATATGGATCGTACCTTGGCCTTGGATTTGGATATAAAGCATTTACTTGTTCGGTTTCATCATCCGGAATAATTACCGCGGCCAATCGTTGCACTACCCTCTCTATGTTGTTTAACCGTTGATCGGATTGTGAAGACGAGTCACTAACTTCATGCACCAACTTAACCATTGAATCACCTCTTGCATAGAATTGTTATGAGTTTGCCGCCATACTTTCAATCAACTCGGTAGCTTCGGCCACCGTCTTGTTCACTAGTGCACCACCACCGGCGGCGTCAAGAAGATATCTATCACTTGTTTGGAGACCTTCATAGAAGTATTGGATTATCATGGCATCACTAAATTGATGGTGTGGACAACTTGCCACCAATCTCTTGTATCGATCCCAACATTCATATAATGACTCTCCCACATGTTGCTTTATCCCACAAATTTCTTTGCGAATTTGAGTAGCCTTTGTTGCGGGAAAATATCTCTCGAGGAAAAGTTTCTTCATCCCATTCCATGTTGTGATACTTCCGGAAGGCAAATAGTATAACCATTCCTTAGCATTGCCCGCCAAAGAGAACAGAAAAGCTTTCAACATTGCTCCATCCGCATTAGTATTCGGTGGAAGCATGGCCATGACTATGGTGTTGAAGTCCATAAGATGTTTGTTTGGGTCTTCATTCACCATGCCATGGAACTTTGGTAATTCTCTAATCAACCCCGCCTTGATCTCGAAAGTTGAGTTAGTTTGGATACACCATTGTTGTGTATCGAGCTTGTGAGAAGCTAGGTCCTTGAGTATACGATCACCCATTGCCTCTTCTTCTATGTCCGAATCTGTGAATTCAATTGATGTAGAACGAGGAAGCGGAGTGTTAACCGCTCGAATGAAATCCTTTAGTTGAGTTCCGGATCGAAAACTTATTCTAATTGGACTCGGTCTTCCCCCTTGAAGCATTCACCAAAGATATAGCACCTACAACAAGGTTCACAAAACTAAGTTAGATACGGTATAGAATCTAACAAAGCAGAATAAAGCAAAAAGAAAAAAGAAAAAAACTAAAATCGCCCGTTGCTCCCCGGTAACGGCGCCAAAATTTGTATGCGTGTCGTAACCACAACAAATTAATTAATACTTTACTACCTAATTAAAGCGTAATATAGGGTAGTCAAGGTCGATCCCACGAGGAGCAAGAAATTATAGTTGTAAAATTGTCACAAAAGGGGGGTATTGGTTGTAAAATTTATAAAGCAAAAGAAATAAACAAAGTAATTAAAAGTGTAAGTTGAAATCAATGAGAGAGAATAGATCAAGGAATCCTTCTTCGCTGCAAAACAATGATTAAAGTTATGTTCTTTTCCACTTGTTATTAGTCATAGATTATCACCAACCGTAAGATAGCAGGTTCGCTTAGCTAACCCCAAAATTCCTTATTTCACCGAGTAACAAGTCCGCTTAGTTATCAGATTCTATTCAAAAGAACCACCTTGAGGTTCGCTTACAAGATGTAATTCCCCGAACGCATTAAGATTTGTGAACTTAGGTTTAGTACTAGTAGTTAGAATCAGTTCGCTTGGTCCACTTTCTAGCGTTGTTTTCACACACAATTGCTCCACGGAATCCCTCCGCAAGGTATTGTGTTTTCTACTTGTGTAAAGAGTCAAGAAACTATTACGTATTCCATAACTTTTACTAGCTTTAGATTAAATTAACAAATCAATTTAGCGTGCACTCCAAACAACCTATCAATCAATCATAAACAATAATATTAGTAAAAACAAATGATAATCATATGAAAAACTTCAAAGTAGAATTGAAACAAAACTCAAACCATATGTTAAGAACTACGAATTCATCCTCAATCAATAAGAAAATTAGCTACTTATAATTTGGAGTTCACACAATAATAATAATAAAGGAAGAAAGAAAAACTTATTGAAAAGATGATGGTTGCTCCTTCCTCCAATCCTTGTGCACTTTAACTCCTTCTCCAAAGTAGATGTGTGTAAAAAGTTGTAGAGAACTCCTCTATTTATAGGCTTCAATACTCTCCATCTCTTTGTAGGAAAAGAATCCACATTCCATAAGAACACCACTTTCCCAATTTGAGCCATATTCCAATTTCTAGTCCAATTCTCCAAAACTTCCAAGTTTTCATCCAATTCCCACTTTTAAGTCTTCACACACATGAGAAAAGTCCATACAAAATTCTATATTTTTGCTCGCCGGAAAACTGTGTTTTTGTCCGGAATTTGTCGCCAACGGCCACCTGAAAATTCTCTCCCATCGGCGGAATATTCCGCCAGTCCACCGTTAGTCAGCGGTCAAAGGAGTCAAACGTCAGTCAACTATTAGTCAGCGGGTCAAGGAAAAGGGTGAGTCAGCTTCTGAGTTAGGTTCTTAGTCAGCTGAGTATTCTTAATCGGCTGAGTCACTGATCTGGATCGGTCGTCGGACTCGTTCTGGAACGGTCGTCGCCGGTACCGAATTGACTCGCCAGAGGGGTGAATCGGCCGAGTTCTGTTTAATTACAGGACATTCCAGGCCGATCTTTCTTCACCTTTTATAATCCTAACATTCATCTAGCATTTTTCAATCATTCAGCCTCAACCTTCTACAGAATCGTACCCATTCTTCTTCTTCTTGAATTGAGTTGCCTCTATTTCTCCCACAAAGCACCACTAGCCATACCGATCTATGATTTTATTACAGCATCAACTTTATTTTCTTCAATTTATTATGACCCAACCATTGCACACCCTCTTCTCTGCGATTTCGATCCATCAGCTTCAATAGCTCTACCATCCCATCCACCATCTTCTGTTACTCAATTAGCAACATTAGATTCCCTTTTCGATCTTACCCTCATCGATCCATGAAACTCAGCAGAACAAATTCCTTCTTCCCTTATTCTCCATTCTCAGTAACCCTTGAAAACCACCCAGCAACAGCTTCAATTGAACAGCAGCAACTCAAATGATCTTCATGGACAAAACCCACTCTGCTCCTTCGATCTGATTCTACAACTGAATTCAAACCCATCTCCAATTCCTGCATCTCTGACTTCACCGAAAAACCTATCAATTCTTCAAACCCACCTTCCATAATCAACACAAACTCGAACTCATCTGTATCGATTTCAATTTCAGTTATGTTGCTCTCGGTTTCAACAGCTGCTTACCTCTTCTCATTTCTTCAACATCGATTTCCAACATGCTTTGATTAACATTTTCTCTGCCATAGTTTCTCGATCTCTCATCACCCATTTCTCGATTTCAATTTATGGACTCTGAGTTTCTCGGACCAGAAGTAATAGCAGCTGCTTCTTAATTTCAGCGTCGAAATAATTTGGGGAAGAAGTGTCTTTTCAACTTAGGGTTAGGGTATAAAATTCGGTGGTACACCCCAGTGGATAAGACCACCCCAGTTTGGGTGCTTAATAATAGGTTGTCATCTGATAAGGACTAACCAAGTTGGCCGTCCCTTAACCTCAGCTGGCCTTTGTTTAGTACTCCTCCAATTAGAGTTGCCCCTTAACATTATCTGGGCTCCAGATAGTGTTTGCCCCTGAAATGACCTTTTTACCCTTTTTGCTCAAATTTGGTGATTTCTTCTTCTTTTCCTCCGTGCGACTCCAGAGTACCTAATAGCTCAAAAACACATGTAAAATACATAATTTACAAGAAAAATAGCAAAGAAAGCATAAACTACTAGATAGTAAATACGGTGTATTCTACACCTATCAGTGGTTCCAATTCCATTAGAGTTATAGAACCTGTAAGAATCACAAGCCATTTTTTCAGCATATCTTTCTGAAACCCTTGCAGAGAGCTTTGCATGATAATATGGATTGTACATAATTCTTGTTCCAGAGATATAGACAAGATTTTTCTTCTTTAAGAGACAAAGATTACCAAAACTTATATACAATAATTTCCAAAGACTTGGTCACCGATTATGGAAATAAAAAATATTCTCGTTTAATATAAAAGAACCGAAATTTTCAATATTAAAGGTTTTAAGAAAGTGCCTTGTTGTGAATATTTCTATAGATCTCGCAAGTTTTAGACTATTATATTATATACACTGAACTCATCAAACATAGTTTGAACACTTCATGAGTCAGTGTATTCAAACAAGATACTAAGTATCTAGTTGATACATATTATTCTCTTCAACGGTTGTAGAGAATCTTCCTTTATCTGTTCTCTTTGGGATCTTACTCCTTTTGTAAGACAGACCAAATTTATTATAGAAATGACTATCATCAAGATATGTAGGTATTACCTTATGTATTGATGAACTGGAGAATTTGCCATATTCCTTTTTGTTTGGTTCTACTGTCTTCCTTGGTATCCATTTTCATGAGTTACAAGTCTTTTGATCCTCTTTCCTTTTGTGACGAACTACTCTTTGAAAACCCTTTTGAGATTTCTTGTGAGAATTCTTTGATCTAAGAAAATCAGACTATGCATGATTTCTTTTGAAAAAGATCTCATGTTATAACCTTGACTAGAAGTTGTTTTTCTAGAGCTTGAACAAGGTGAATGTTGACAATTTCTTACAACATGACCTTTGATTCCACAATGAAAACATCATCTGTAATGATACTTATGATGATGTGTATGACTATGACATGAGTATATCATCTTGATATTCCCAGAGAATACAAATGCTTTTTTAGAAGATGAAAATTTCTTTCGAGAGCCTTTAATGTCATCCTTCTTTCTTTTTGAGGGAAATATCGATTCAGATTTTATAGATTTAACTAATGTAACCAAATGAATTTCTGACATTAGTGAATGCATTTCATCATTAAGCTTATTGACAAGTTCAGAAACTGTTTTTATCTAAGAATCATATGAGATCTTTAAGGCATTGTATTCGTCTGTTGTTGTTTTTCTTAAGATTACAATCCTCTTTTCTTGATCAATGCTTTTCCTTAGCTTCGCTTCCAAGGATTGGATCTTTGAGGAAGATATGATCTTAAGAGAGTCTCAATCAGATTTTAGGGTAGTTAAATCAAGGATGAGTTGATCATTTTCAGTATGACATAAGTCTTCAAGAAGATTTCCTTCTCTTCTTAGTGCAAAAGTGAGTTCGGTTGCACATTAGAGGAATTCTTTACTTAGTTCATTTAGCTGAGATGTTTTTATATTCACACAAAATATATTCTTTATCATTATGAAGATATTTTTCAGAATCTGAATCATTGATTGTGAATACAAGGCTTAGCTTAACCTCTTCTTGAGAACATACAAACATATTTTCAAAAGAACAAGTAGAAATTCTGGAAGAATCCCCGATTAAACATTTATTAAAATTGAACCCATAGAGAGATTTGCTCAAATCTTGTGATACGTTAACTGAATCTATTTTTGTCTTTACCTTACCTCTCTGCAGACTCATTTTTTATAGGTTGGATCGCATCAAACATAAATTGTTAGATCTTTTTTTGTTTGCATGCTCTGATACCAATTGAAAAGACGAGGGTAGCCAAATACACCACAATCTTTTTGTTTCAACTTATAAGTCCTCTTACCAAATGTGATCGTATATGGATATGCGATCGAGACAATATAACAACTTCGGTATTCACAATTTGTGTGATCGTCCAAGGATATGCGATCGAGACAATATGACAAATAAAGTGTGATACTTGATAATATGTTCGGTAATAACCAAACTCTATAAATCACTATCAAGTATAACGGAGTTAACATAAACATGTATTTACTTTAAATTATATAAACAAATATAATTACGGAAAAGTAAAGTAAATCACATAGCAAGATTTTGTTATCGAAGAAACCGCAAATGCAGAAAACCCAGGGCCCTAGTCCAATTTTGAATACTCTCAGAATTAAGCCGCTATACAAAATATATACCAACTTCATATAGTTGAGACCAAGCATACTACCCCTATATACTTAGTTCCCTTATTATCCATGCGTCTTCAACTTCTAGAGTCACGCACGTGAATAATAAATCATTTGGATTGTATTCCAAACAACAAAGAAATAATATTTTTGGTAACCACTCTAATCAATCTTTGCTACGACATTTAGATGAGTTGTTGACAAAGGATATTATGTTTAATCTAATAAACTTATTTGTCTGGTTAGATTAATCTATCCAATAACTACCGAAATAGTTAAGTTTAAATTCGCACTCAATCAAAATAAATATCAAAGAGATATATGGAGAATGTCGATCTCACACAACTAATCAATCGAATAAATCGGATTCTAGTTGGATCCCATCTGATCAAGGTTTGTGCACACAATTCACAAGATACGAAAACCAATAAGAAATCTTCTTCGTCTATAATTTTTTTTTAAACTTCAATAACGTGCATAATACCACTTGAATCTCTTATGATCAATCACACACAGAACGGAGTCTGTTAAGAATGGATTATCACAAGATGTCTTTAGATCTAACAATAGTTCTAAAGATCATGTTGATACTTCGATCTAGTTCGAGTGAATCTTATATCATAAGAGAAGATTCTTAAGAATAAACAACCTAGGTGAAATCAAAGTTTCAACAACCGTTAATCAATCTAATAAATCAAAAACTAATAACACTGTAATTATCTAGTTTCCTACTATTTATGGGTAAAAACTACTTCTGCTGGTTTTGGTAATTTGGGGTGTGTGGATGAGAAGTGAATCTAAACCCTAAACAAATGCACTGCACGGGAGTGCTTTTGATTCGAGAGGTCAATCTATACAATTCTGGCCTAAACCAAGAAATGGTCGTTCCATACTTATTTCGGTCACAAAGTGAAGGAGGTGGGGTTGATCTTATGGAGGGAAGCGAAGAAGGTGATGAGATTGTGAAGGTATAGGCTTTTTTATGACTTGTAACAGAAAGGTGAGCAGGCTTACAATTAATGAAAGCAGGCTCTGGGTGTTCGAATATGTTTTGTATTAACACTTGGCTTATGTGTTGTGTTCTGTATTGGAAATATGGAGGAGAATCTATTTATACAAGTCATTTGAACCTCATTCACGTCTCTCGTAGGAAGTGGAGTAATTGGAGTGATGGAGTAGTGGAGTTGTGTGTTAGTGTCACACGATTAGTCTTTCCCACTTCTCCCATCATCACTAACCGTCCACGTCTTCCTGACACGTTCTTGTGATGGCGCGTTGCACACTGCACGCCGTAAACCGTCAGACCAGTACCCTTGTATGTATCCCCCAGTTTGTGACATTATTGATATCTCGAGTGTGGATCATGGTACCCACATAAGGTAGCATGTGATGCTAGGTTAAATAACTAAGTTATTTAGAAATTCGATACTTGTGAAGTATCGAGTGTAACCTATGAAAGTTATGCATTGAATGTATTCAGCATGTATGAAACATCACTATTGAGCATCATGCCCTGCCTACTTCGAGTGACCGTTTGGAGGCTGCATGGGCGAGCCATGCCTTAGCAGATCACATTATGTGGAGGAGTGGCAGACAGTGATCGCGGTGATATCTCACTTGTCGCCTAACTCCCATTCAAGGCTATCCGTCCAAGCTAGCGAATTTGGACGGAAGAGATGCCTTACGACCCTAATTTGCGACCGTTGGGTTAGGGTTTGGGAGGTACGCAAGATACCACTTTCAGCTCGAACGAATTCAAGCTTAGAAAGCATTTCTGGAGGGACCGATTGGTCTTGCAAGGAGGTGGCACGCTGGTGTTTACGCCCATGCTTACTTGACTCGCAAAGGTCCAATCTAGACCACTCAATTTGGCCAACAAAGACGTGTTTTAGATTCATCAAAAAATCCTATGGCGCAAAGGATTTGTTAAAGGCAGCATGACACACCATCTAGACCACTCCAATTTGGTTGATCAACAAAGCCAGGCCCACGGTGGTCATTGATAGGTGTTGAATACACCTAATTTACTATGTAGTAGTTTATGCTTTCTTTGCTATTTTTCTTGTGAATTATGTATTTTACGTGTGTTTTTGAGTTATTAGGTACTCTGGAGTCGCACGAAGGAAAAGAAGAAGAAACCACCAAATTTGAGAAAAAAAAGGGCAAATCTGTCATTTCAGAGGAGAACACTATCTGGAGCCCAGTCACATGTTAAGGGGAAAATTGATTTTGGAAGAATTATAAAAGGCATCCAGCTATGGTTAAGGGGTTTCCATCTAGGGTATCCCTTATCATTTATTCAAGGGTGTAATCATCACTGGGTAGCCCTTATCCAGAAAATGTGTGTGTGTTAGCACCTGGTCTGGGGTGGATTTTTTATAATGGGGTGTCGTTATCCAGCCCTAACTTTATAACCCTATATCGAGAATTTTTGTCTCTCATTCTCAATCATTATTTGCATCTGAAGAAAGAAACGACAGCTCATCTACTGATCCGATTCGAGAGGAAAGTGTAAGAACGAAGAAGTTGGTACTGCTATAGAAGATAAATTTGTGATAGAAAAGTTTTTTATTCTGTGAAATCGAAAGAATATGATGGGTTGTGTCTGTCACTGCAATTGGGTTTATGGAGGAGTTGAGATGAAATCCAGAGATGGTTTTGATTGTTTAGAAGGAAGAATGGATGGTTTTGCAGTTTCGAATATCGTAATTTTGTTGTTGAATCGAGGGAAGAAAAACTGGTCTCTGATGGTAATGGAAATTAGGGTTTGTCGATGGTGTGATGATAAGGAGATGGTGGCTGGGTTTTCCATAGATGTTGCTCGTGATAAGAGATGCATAAATTGGAGACGGAATTAGCCAGAAGAACAAATCGAAATTGGGTTTGCGTTAAATGTTTGAAACTGCTAAATTAGATAAATGTATAGGATTGTCACAGGGGAAGAAAACTGGACTGAAATCGGCCTAAGAAATTCTCAACAAACAGAGTAAACTCTGTTGAATTTTCTGCTCTGCCGAGTCGACCCAGTGACTCGTTGAACCTAACTCAGTAACTCAGCTGAGTAAGACCAGTTAGCCGAGTAAGAAGCTGACTGAGACGCCTCCCTTTGACCCGCTGACTAACTGTTTGACATGTTTGACCTTTAGTCCTAACGGTGGACTGACGGAATATTCTTTGACCGGGGGATAATCTCAGGCTAACGGTGGTGCGAATTCCGGCCGAAAACCCAATTTTCCGGCGAGCAAAGTTGCAGAATTTTGTGTGTACTTCTCTCATGGGATCTGAAGACTTGGACTTTCAATTGGATGAAGAATTTGGTTTGAATATGGCAAGAGAAGATGGCAGATTTGAGAAAGGCTTGGATTTGGAAATTGAAGTGCTAAAGGAAAGGAAATCTTATTCCTTGGAAGATATGGAGAGCATTGAAGCCAATAAATAAAGGAGTTCTCTACACTTCTTCACATCTTTACATATCTTTTGCACATATTTTTACACACACAACACTTTTCTTTATTCTTTGTGTGAACTCTTTAAGCATGAGTAACTAATTTGATTGAGGATGAATTCCTAGTTCTTAACATATGTTTTGAGTTTTGTTTTATATCTACTTTGAATTTTCACATGATTATCGTTTGTTTTTACTAATATGAGTGTTTATGATTGATTGATAGGTTGTTTAGGATGCATACTACATTGATTTGTTAATTTGATCTAAAGCTAGTGAAAGTTAGGGGATAAGTAATCGTTTCTTGACTCTTTACACAAGTAGAAAACACGAGACCTGGCGGAGGGATTCCGTGGAGCAATTGTGTGTGAAAACAATGCTAGAAAGTGGACCAAGCGAACTGAGTTTAACTACTAGTACTAAACCTAAATTCTTAAATCTTAATGCGTTCGGGGAATTACATCTTGTAAGCGAACCTCAAGGTGGTTCTTTTGAATAGAATCTGATAACTAAGCAAACCTGTTACTCAGTGAAATAAGGAATTTTGGGGTTAGCTAAGCGAACCTGCTATCCTACGGTTGGTGATAATCTATGACTAATAAAAAGTGGAAAATAACATAACTTTAATCATTGTTTTGCAGCGAAGAAGGATTCCTTGATCTATTCTCTCTTATTGATTTCAATTTACACTTTTAATTGCTTTGTTTATTTTATTTACTTTCTTAAATTCTTAATCAATACCCCCCTTTGTGTGACAATTTTACAACTAGAATCTCGTGTTCCTCGTGGGATCGATCTTGACTACCCTATATTACTTGTTAATTAGGTGGTAAAGTATTAATTAATTTTTTGTGGTTATGACACGCATACAAATTTTGGCGCCGTTACCGGGGAGCATCGGATGATTTTAGTTGTTTTCTTTTTATTTTTTGCTTTATTCTTGATTTATTGGATTCTTTATCGTATTCTAACTTAGTTTTTGAGAATTGTTTTCAGGTACCGATTTTCCATGTATGGTGGACAAGAGCAAGCATATTACAACAATCAATACGGTTTTCAACATCAACATCATGGAAACTTCCAACTATCCTTAGGATACAATCAAAACCAATCTTTTGGCTATGATCAATATCCTTCGGAGCCTTATGGATATTCTCATACATATCAACAACCTTATGACGGGTATGTAAGTGGACAATCACAAGGATGGACGGATAGTTATGCTTCTAATAAATTGTTTTCTAGTAATGTGCATACAGAGAATTGGGAATATACTCCACTTCATCGTGTTTTTCCTTCACTTTTTAAGGATATACAATCTAGAAACTCTATACACGGTGGTAAGCGTGTTAATGTCCGGAAACTTGCATAAAAGTTATACAAATTGGAAGATGATGGAGATTCGGAAGAGCTTGTCGTAGAAATTAGTAGGACCATTCATATGGAACTTAAACGACGTCGGGATAAAGGCTATGAAACCGATGAAGATTCTTATTATGGTGATTCCGATAATGAAGATGATTGTGTTGAAAAGGACCAACCTTTGGAAACTTTTGATGATGCTAGTGTAGATTACTCGAGCCTTGATCTTAATAATGATCAATCACCTATTCAAGAGGTAGAGCTTGGGGAGGATGCATTTAGTGCTTGGAAAAAATTCCTTAGGGAAAGATATGAGTCCGCGGAAGTGTATGAGCGTTGCAACAATGAGGAAGTTATTCCAACTCCGGATCATAATAACGATCCTTTACCTATTCAAAATGAGGAGATTGGGTGTGACTTGCCTATTGTTGTAAACAGTATAACACCCTCACAAGAAGATCTTACAATTTACACCGAAGAAGATTTTATGAGAGAAGAATGGCCCGATTCCGATGATGAAGATGTTGAAGAGGTGATGCTCGATAATGGAACCGAATTGAATGATATTATGGAAGACCCAATTGAACTTGCTGATGATTATGATGATGCCAAGACTTTACTTAAGGTAGAAAATGATGAAGAATTGTTGCAAGGTTTGATAGAGGACCATGATATGCAAGAGGTAAGTAATTCACTTGAATTTTTTAAGGATGAGGAGGATTCCGTAATACAAGAAATTGTGCAAGGTTTGTCTAACCCTTTGCATATTGATTCTCCTCCTTTACCTCTTATTGGTTTAAATCTATGTGCTTCGAAAGTACTTTTGAATGAATTTGTTTCTCGATATCCACCATTGGAAACACTTGATGCTAACACTATGCAGGTTTGCCAAGAGGAATGCATGGAAATTCCCAAATTATATGTTCTTTATACACTTCCGAGTGTGGACAAGAATAAGTGTGGGGGAAATCTCTATCGAGCGATAACTTTACTATTATTTTCTTATGCTAATATTTGTATGAAGTTAGTGTTTGCAAAACAGGTACCATGGGAGGATCCCCAAATTTTCCGATTGTTAGTATATGGGGAGTGGATCTTACAAGAGCCATGTCGGGCCGTCGACTTTAAAACAAGCGCTAAGTGGGAGGCAACCCACCGGTTTTGTATCTCTTATCCTTTTGCTTTTTATTTGCTTTTTGTTTTCGTTTATTTATTTTTCTTGTTCCATATCATGTTAGGATTTCCCACCTTGACTTTGCTAGGACGATTCAATTACATTGAGGACAATGTAAGGTTTAAGTGTGGGGGAGTGGCTAAGCATATATTTTTGCATAAAAAAAAAAATTTGCATAAAACCTTCAACTTTTAGAGATTTTAGAGTCACTAGCATACTTCTAGGTATGTTTACATAGAGAATTCTGACCGACATAATTGAACTTGGAAGTGTTAGGGAACTACGTTCGATTTCTTGCTTGTTAGAGTGTTAAATAATGGATTTAATCATGCCGGTGATGCAAATTAGGAGCAGAGAAGAATACATTATTAGAGTTGCTGATCAATCATTAGTGGAGACTACCCATTTTCATATCATGTGAGGCACCGACCAGAATTTTTCCATTTGACTAAAAAGCTTTCTTTTGAGTGTGTGTCACCGTACGTTAATTCCGGGTAGAATGGTGAGCTACCCAATTTCACACCAATTTCAGCACTATTTTGATCTCTTGAGTGCTAATTTTTGTCAATCATGAGGGTGACGTCTATGATGAAAGCCTCCTTCTTGTAGTTCGATTTGCAGTTAGCACCATTCTCTCGACAATGGGTCCATAGAAACACCATAATCATCAACAACAAGGGAGCAACATCAAAATCTACAAGGAAAGTTGAAGGCGTTCAAGGTTTGCAAGCAACAATGGAACAAGAAAAGAGCTAAATTTCAAATCCAAGTACATCAACATACAATGAGCAAATTTTTACATATATGTTGAATACTTACAATATAATGAGGTAATTCTATATTCAAGTATGAAGACTAATTTACAAGAGCGAAGAAAAGTAAAAGGTGAGAATTATTGAAGTTTATGATTTCAAGACGATATAAGTTGTGAAGAATCAAGCGGTAAAGTACTTTTCCACGGCCATGATTGTTTTATTTTTCACTTTGATTTGTATTTTGTTTCTCTTGTCTAAAAAAAAAATGAAAAAAAAAAATTTGAAAAAAAAGAGAAAAGAGAAAAGAAAGAAAAAAAATTTGATTGAAAAATATGAGACAAGAGAAATATCTATTATTGTTTTTGTTTTTGTTTATTTAATAAGCCGTGGGGAAGGGAAATTTATAAGAAAGTTTCAAGCGACATGGATTTTAAGGAAAAAGGTTATAAATTGTCAAGGATTTATGAAGTTCGAAAGTTTATCATCAATAGTTAAAGCCGAAGACCAAGAAGATGTAGACAAGGAGCAGAAGACGTTTCTTTTGGATTCCGTGAGAGTGGTCTTATCATAATTGGCAATCGGATGTGAAGGTAAGTAAGTAATCTCATCCTCGATAATAATGGTTGATTTCCTTTCTTAGAGATCGTTAGAAAAATGGTTTTTCAAAATGTTAAAAGATGTGGGTTTTTCAATATTTCGGAAGTTGTCCTTCCCACCATTCAATGTGTTGCAGGAATTCTCTCTTCATTCCTACCTGCACACATGTGAGACCCATAAAAAAGCCGTCTTTTTGAGTGTAATTATCATAAAACCCTTTTTGGTAAGGCAGAAGTCGAGACGAAATGCTTATTGATCGTTTCTCAAACATGTGTTCTCTCATTATGGTGTGGTTATTTCTCACTCAACATTTAAGAATGAGAATATGTTTTTTAGTATTTCTAACTTCTTATTACTAGCATGCAGAAACTTTATGACCTCATAACTCTTTGAATGCTTGGGACGCTGGAACGCTTTGAAGTTGTAAGTTTTAGTTTGATTTGCTCGAGGACTAGCAAAGTCTAAGTGTGGGGGAATTTGATAGGTGTAGAATACACCTAATTTACTATCTAGTAGTTTATGCTTTCTTTGCTATTTTTCTTGTGAAATATGTATTTTACGTGTGTTTTTGAGTTATTAGGTACTCTGGAGTCGCACGAAGGAAAAGAAGAAGAAACCACCAAATTTGAGCAAAAAAGGGCAAATCTGTCATTTTAGAGGAGAACACTATCTGGAGCCCAATCACATGTTAAGGGACAACTTGATTTTGGAAGAATTATAAAAGGCAGCCAGCTATGGTTAAGGGGTTTCCATCTAGGGTATCCCTTATCATTTATTCAAGGGTGTAATCATCACTGGGTAGCCCTTATCCAGAAAATGTATGTGTGTGTTAGCACCTAGTCTGGGGTGGATTTTATCTAATGGGGTGTCATTATCCAGCCCTAACTTTATAACCCTATATCGAAAATTTCTGTCTCTCATTCTCAATCATTATTTGCATCTGAAAAAAGAAACGGCAGCTCATCTACTGATCCGATTCGAGAGGAAAGTGTAAGAACAAAGAAGTTGGTACTGCTATAGAAGATAAATCTGTGATAGAAAATTTTTTATTCTGTGAAATCGAAAGAAGATGATGGGTTGTATTTGTCGCTGAAATTGGGTTTATGGAGGAGTTGAGATGAAATCCAGAGATGGTTTTGATTGTTTAAAAGGAAGAATGGATGGTTTTGCAGTTTCGAAGATCGTAATGCTGCTGTTGAATCGATAGAAAAAAAAACCGGTCTCTGATGGTAATGGAAATTAGGGTTTGTCGATGGTGTGATGATAAGGAGATGGTGGCTGGGTTTGCCATAGATGTTGCTCGTGATAAGAGATGCAGAAATTGGAGACGGAATTATCCAGAAGAACAGATCGAAATTGGGTTTGCATTGAATGTTTGAAACTGCTAAATTAGATGAAAGTATAGGATTGTCACAGGGGAAGAAAACTGTCCTGAAATCGGCCTAAGAAATGCTCAACAAACAGAGTAAACTCTGTTGAATTTTCTGCTCTGCCGAGTCGACCCAGTGACTCATTGAACCTAACTCAGTAACTCAGCTGAGTAAGACCAGTTAGCCGAGTAAGAAGCTGACTCAAAGCTGACTGAGACGTCTCCCTTTGACCCGCTGAATAACAGTTTGACATGTTGACCGTTAGTCCTAACGGTGGACTGACGGAATATTCTTTGACCGGGGGAGAATCTCAGGCTAACGGTGGTGATGAATTCCTGCCTAAAATCCAGTTTTTCGGCGAGCAAAGTTGCAGAATTTTGTGTGTATTTCTCTCATGGGATGTGAAGACTTGGACTTTCAATTGTATGAAGAATTTGGTTTGAATATGGCAAGAGAAGATGGGAGATTTGAGAAAGGATTGGATTTGGAAATTGAAGTGCTAAAGGAAAGGGATTCTATTCCTTGGAAGATATGGAGAGCATTGAAGCCTATAAATAAAGGAGTTCTCTACACTTCTTCACATCTTTACATATCTTTTGCACACATTTTTACACACACTACAGTTTTCTCTATTCTTTGTGTGAACTCTTTAAGCATGAGTAACTAATTTGATTGAGGATGAATTCCTAGTTCTTAACATATGTTTTGAGTTTTGTTTTATATCTACTTTGAATTTTCACATGATTATCGTTTGTTTTTACTAATATGAGTGTTTATGATTGATTGATAGGTTGTTTAGGATGAATACTAAATTGATTTGTTAATTTGATCTAAAGCTAGTGAAAGTTAGGGGATAAGTAATCGTTTCTTGACTCTTTACACAAGTAGAAAACACGAGACCTTGCGGAGGGATTCCGTGGAGAAATTGTGTGTGAAAACAATGCTAGAAAGTGGACCAAGCGAACCTAGTCTAACTACTAGTACTAAACCTAAATTCTTAAATCTTAATGCATTCGGGGAATTACATCTTGTAAGCGAACCTCAAGGTGGTTCTTTTGAATAGAATCTGATAACTAAGCGAACCTGTTACTCAGTGAAATAAGGAATTTTGGGGTTAGCTAAGCGAACCTGCTATCCTATGGTTGGTGATAATCTATGACTAATAAAAAGTGGAAAAGAACATAACTTTAATCATTGTTTTGCAGCGAATAAGGATTCCTTGATCTATTCTCTCTTATTGATTTCAATTTACACTTTTAATTGCTTTGTTTATTTTATTTACTTTCTTAAATTCTTAATCAATACCCCCCTTTGTGTGACAATTTTACAACTAGAATCTCGTGCTCCTCGTGGGATCGATCTTGACTACCCTATATTACTTGTTAATTAGGTAGTAAAGTATTAATTAATTTGTTGTGGTTACGACACGCATACAGTCATGCTAGCATGTTCGGCCTCACCTGAAGTTTCATCTTTGCCTTCCATTCGATCCTGCGAAGATGGACGCTTGAGATGATTTTGTAACACATGGATGATGCCGCAAACCCCAATTAGGGTTTTTCGGCCGTGTGTCACGCCTTCTTTGGGCGTGCGATTTGGAATAACCAGGCATGGAATGTCTTGGTCGATCTGGTGAGGAGATAGATGGGCTCACGGTGGTCATGTTGATGCGCACCAGACCTGCTTATTCTAATCATGGTCCCTTCATTCGTGCAGGAGAATATGAATGCTCGTGATTGATACAAACCCGAATTAGGGTTTCATCAGCCGTGCGTCATGCCTTGTTTGGGCACACGATTTGGGACGACCAACCATAGTTGGTCCCGACGAATTGGTCATGTGTATAGGCGGGCCCACGGTGTTTGTGTTGACATGCTCTGGGACCTCTGAATCTACATCTACACCCTCCATCTATGCCTACGAAGATGGATGGTTGAGACTGTTTTGCGACACATGTAATGTGCCGCAAACCCTAATTTAGGGTTTCATGTCCACGCTTCCTTGGTTGGACGTATTAGCAAGCTATGTTATCCTCTTGGGGAAGCCGACCATACGGGGCCCGCATTGGGTCGGTGGTGAATACTCCATACCTGCTTGGGGGTTATGGATTCGATCTGGGCCATCCAGTCATGCTGGTGAATTCGGATGGTTGTGATCATTTCTAGACTGATATGGACAGTCTGGATGCCCAATCGGGCTAGTATAACACTCCGAGAGATGATTCTCTTTGTTAGAGAATGGGGTAGCCTGTACGGGTACTTCGTGCAAGCCTCAATGTTGGTACTTGGATATTCTTGCTACTCTGCTGAGAGTAACAGTCAGTCATCATGCCACACCAACAATGAAAGTTCTGCTGAGAACAACACAGGAAATACAAGGCATTTATGTATTAACTAGTAATGCTGAGATTCACAAAATATTTGGGGATTGTTGCTACATTCTCCATTCTAGGTGAATCAATAAAGCGAAGAAGTATTCATCACTTATCAAATAGCCTTATCCTCTACAGGACGGGTGTACAAAATATTGGTTTTACAACTTTAGCCCTGAACTGAAATCCACCATCAACATTAATTCTCCCTTCTAGCACATAATGGTTACACTATTGTGGGGTAGGCATATGATGGTGACATTTAAGGATAAAACTTATGAGACAAAGTTTGATGTTACCAGCAGAGACGGGTCGTCATGTCCTTCGAGCATGTCACGTTCAAGAGACGTCCAGGCTAGCGTTCCTCTAGCATAATGTCGATCTTTCCTAATCGATGGACTGTTGCGCCTGCTTCGTTCGTGGGGCTATTGCGCCTGCTTGATCAAACATGGGCTTGGTGTACCTTCTTCGGTTAAACATGGGTCCACTGCGTGCCTACTTTGGTTGAACGTGGGACTCATCATGCGCCTGCTTCGGTCAAACATGGGTCCACTACGTGCCACGTGCCTGCTTTGCTTGGGGCCGGCTGTGCCTGCTTCGACCAATATGGGGCTGGTTGTGCCTGATCAAGTGGGACCCGCCGCATGCCTGCTTTGCTTTGGGGCCGGCTGTGCCTGCTTCGACAAATATGGGGCTGGTTGTGCCTGATCAAGTGGGACCCGCCGCGTGCCTGCTTTTCTTTGGGGCCGGCTGTGTAGTTGCAGGATTTCCCACAACACACCCCTTATCATATCTTGATAATAATTCCTAAATCTACATATAAAATGGTAGTAAAATTGCTAAAATTATAAACAGACACCAAGATTTTTTACATGGTTCGATCAATTTGATCTACATCCATGATTCTTCACTATGATTGT
Organism: Papaver bracteatum; assembly: GCA_023529315.1. Lineage (NCBI taxonomy): Eukaryota > Viridiplantae > Streptophyta > Magnoliopsida > Ranunculales > Papaveraceae > Papaver > Papaver bracteatum. Next base: position 1,434,654 of record JAJJWX010000572.1, on the reverse strand, counting down.
TATAATTTACATTTGATTTTACATTGATAATCTCCATTAATGGATTTCTAAATCTAGTTTTGGGGAAGAAGATGATAAAGAATAATACATTTTCTCTCTCTAAAAATCTCTCTGCAAAATATTTCTCTCTCTCCTAAAATTGTCTCTCTCCTCAAGACTCTCCCAACTCTAAAAAAATACATCATCCTTTCCTCAATCTATTGGATCTCTATTTATAGGAAATTACATAATGGGTGACAGCTCACGTTCAACCTATCTTTCCCATTTGTTAGGATTTTGGCTATGCTCATTGCTGGCTCTGCTATCGTGCTCGTGAGATCTGCTATCGTGCTCGCGAGATCTACTATCGTGCTCGCGAGATCTACTATCGTGCTCGCGAGATCTGCTATCGTGCTCGCGAAATCTGTTATCGTGCTCGCGAGACTCTTCTATAACTATAAAATCTTCATTTCCTGCCTTGCTCTCGCGAGATCCCGCCTTGTGCTCGCGAACATTCTTTTTAACTACAAAATCTTCATATTTTTCTCATGTTTTATGCTGTCGTTATTTATTACGTCATTCTCTGAATTACTTTGTGACGCTCGTGAAATGTTGTTGAAGAGTTTTCGGTGACACTCGCAGAAGTGTCGTTAATCTCTCGTGAATATAATTGTGGCGATATTCTGGTCCTACATCTTGCCTCTTTTTTCTTGAACATTGCTTGAAAAGTAATCTTTAAGAAAAAATCTGTTGTTGTAGTAGTCTTTGATCTTTGTTGATGAAGGAACGAGCGAAAGAATACTAGACTTGAAAAGTACGTACTTGCCTCTATTCTTTTGTGAAGTTTCATTTCTTTGCTAAGTAAATAAGAAGTATTAACTCTTGAAGTATTCGAAGTATGAAGTATCCTTGAAGAAATATAAGAAGTACTCAATCCTCAAAATATAAGAAGTATCCATCCTTGAATGAAAATCATAAGTATTGCCTTTGTTCATGCAAAATTATTACTTCATTTCTGGTGAAAATTCTTGCCCATTTTGGAAATGATTCTTGACGAGTAGATAAAGAACATAAAATGTTTTCTTGGTAATCCATAGTTGCCTCTGTTCTTTATCTATGAAGGAAGAATCTCTGAGAAAATGTTAAATGAACGAATTGCCTCTGCCTCTGTCAATAAAATAATCATATTCTGCGAAATAATCAAATTTCCTGCGAAAGTCTGGAATAATCTGCAAAATACTGAATGAGTTTGCAAGTTTCTGAATATTTCTGCGAGATTCTGACTGTTTCTGCGAATTTCTAAATTTTTCTGCGAGATTCTAAAATAGTGACGTGAATAGCAACTGAATAGTGTTGTGATGAATAGTTCTATGATGAATAGTACTGCGAGCTGATGAATAGTGCTGCGAGATTGTAGATAATCTTCTTGAGAGACTCTGAATAATATTTCTGAGAGATTCTGAACAGTACTTGCTATCTTTCTTGCGATGAACATATCTTTCCTGCAAAAATAGGTAGTGTTTAATATTAATCTGTTGGTCTTATTTTGCCTTCCTAGTTAAAGGTCTTATCTTGCCAACTTTTCTTGTTGCGACAAAATCGCAGGACGTCTTTACATTTACATGTATTGACCCATTGATCTTGTCTTATCTGTATTTTATCAAAATCTTTGCGATAATATGACAAGCCTAAGTTCCCTTTCAAGAACAAAGCCTCGTGACATTGCCGTCTTGCGATGAAATCACAGGACGTCTTTACATTTTCATGCAAAAACCCATTGATTTCATCTTAACATTTTCTCTTTAGGCTTTTTGCCTTTGTATTCACGCGACAATATGACATGCCTAAATGATCTTGCGATCATAAATCCCCATGACATTGCCATCTTATGACACTTATCAGCTCCCTAATGGAGGGTGCCGCCCTTATCTCCCCCCTGGTTGCCCCTTCAAGGAGGGAACATCAGCCATACAAGACTAGCTCCCCCCATCCGGATTTACCAACAACCAGTTGTTTTCGCAGCCTCTTGTCCTTTATGCCTATATAGCTTATAGTTACAAGACTGCACCCTAAGTGGGGTTTTCTTCAGGCCAAGTGCATTGTAGCCAAGACTTACCAAGGATGGCAAGAGAGTTTCGTACGCTCCGGGCACCCTTGGATCAACCGTGTACCTCGGCACCTTGGTCATACTCTGCACTTCTTGGAAGAGATTCTCGGTCGTCCAACCAGGGTATAACCTTATAAAGCTGGAAATCCAAGATCTCTCTCCCAGATAGGTTTTCTTTAACCCCAACATCTGCATGACTCAGGTTCCAGTAGCGGTATAACCTTATCGTTGAGTCATGTCAATAGATACCCCCTTTATGACGCGCTTTAAGGTCTTAAATTTGCCTCTTACGAAATTGTATTCGCGAACTAGGGTGCACGCCATAAAGGTTTGTCCCATTCTTATGTCTCTGCGAAATTTTATTCGCCTTTCTTGCGATGATGCTCGCGTTTCTTCATTCTTTCATTTCTGTCAATTTCTTCTTTCATTCTCATAATCATATTTGAAGTAAATATTATTTAAAATCTTTTGAAATCTTAGAAATATTCTTCGAAATCTTGCGATTGTATCGCATTTGTTAAATAAAAAATCTTTTTCTGTAAAAGAAATATTCTAGAGAAATCTTTGAAATCTTCTTTGAAATCTTGCGATTTTATCTCGTTTTTAAATCAAAAATCTCCTGTAAAAGAAATTTTCTAGAGAAATATATAAATTGAATGTTCTCGTTTTTTTTTTGTTGTAATTTTGAAGTCTTTGTAATCTTGCGAGGGTATCGCTGTTTTGGAAATTAAATCAAAATTTTTGAAATCTTAGAAATCTTTGCGATAATTTCATTTTCTGTAATCTTTGAAATCTTTGAAAAATTTTGCGATCTTTAAATTTTTGCGATGACCTCATTTTTTGTAATCTGGAAAATCATGCGATTGTATCACTTCTAGTAAATTACATCTAAACTTTTTGAAATCTTTTGAAATGTTAGAAATGTTAGAAATGTTTTTTTAAATCTCGCGATTAAATAAATCAAAAATTTTCATTTTCTGTAAGTAAAATATTCATGGAAGTGGTACTTAGATTTTTTGCGATTTTATGTTGCTGCCGTCTCTCGCGAAGTATTTGATTTGCTTGTGAAATGAGAAGAAATGAGAAATAAACTCTTGATCTTCCTCTTGCATACTCTCTTACCATACCAACAGTTCTAACCCTCTCTTGAGAAATTAACTTGCGAAATAATCAATGATCTGGCGAAGTAATGAAATACCCAATTCATGCCTTTGTCCAACTAATTGTACTAGAAACTCGCAACTTTACAACTTATGTGCAAATGTAATCCTTGATATTTTGTTTGCCATTGGGTGAATTTTAATGGACTTGGACGAACTGTGCTTGCCTTCTATTCATTTCTTATGCTCGCAAGGTATATAGTTGCGAATATCTGTATGGCTTGCTTGTGAAATTATCATACTCTTGGTGACGCTTAACCTTCCTTCTGTGAAATTAATCCAAAAAACATATAAAAAATACGAAGTGGTTGAGAATTGAACTCGCAACATCCAACTTCTTCACTTCGCCGGTGACCAGTTGTGCTGGCTTCGCGCTTGCGAAATAGACAACATTGCTTCTCTTTTATTCTTATCTTCTCCTCAGTGTGAGTGTGAAAGAAATGAAAAATAAAATAAAAAATGTAATCACGTGTTGGAGATAATCACGTGTCTTTGTACTGGTGATACTGGGTCCTGTTACTGCTAATCAATTAAAGACGTCATGTTACTGCTACATCTTGTTTGTTTGTCTGCGAGAAAAGCATTAGTACCATTTAATATAATAATTTAGAATAAGAGACGTGAGGATGAAGACACTCCCCTTTTAATTGTGTCTCTCGCAGCTAATGAAGTTTTACTACCCTTATATTGACAATGAGTTTATTTAATCGTGTGAGTGTGAAAATTTTGATGGTTGATTGTGTTCCCATTGGCGTCGTTGCTCGCTGTTTATCTTGTTGCTCGCTGGTTAACTCGCATGTCGCTTCATACTTAACAGCTGGATGTTCGCAAAATTATTCATCCATTTTCAACAATTTAGAAAATGAAAATTACTCTCCTTTTCTTTTATGAATTTTTCGCCACTAATTTTGCAGGGGGGACGTTCTTAGCGGAATGTCTGCGAACACCAATAATGAGTTTTGCACTGATTCCTACGAAGTTTTGCACTAAAATGTAAACGATTAGTAAACACTAAAAATACTAAAAGTACATTTTTTTTAAATTTTTTTTTTAGATGAAATTAGAAAAGAGAAGAGATTTTGTCATGTAGAATTATTTGTTGATGTAACTTCTTTTGATTTCTTTGCGATTGTTGATGAAGTACTTGGTGAATAAATCATTAATCTTCTTCCTGTATCCACTGTGCTATCTTTGTCCTTTCTCTTCCGTTGGATTCTTAAGTTTCTTGTTAAAATGTTGGTGTTGGTGGATGCATCTTATCGCAAAAGAGAAATTTATTGGAGCTTTTGATTCCTTCATTTTTAACTTCAATCACAAAAATCATGTTCACATTAGTTGTCAAAATTATGATTAAATTCAAGGTTTATGGACGTAAATTTATGATCAAAATTCTTTTGAATTTAAAACATCAACTAAACAGCAATTTTTGTGAAAAACAAAGATTAATAATCTAAAATTCAAAATCTTCCAGATTTATACTATGAATATATAATTTAATAAGATAAGAAAGAATTTGTCCTGTTTGAACAATTAATTGATCCAAATTCATTAGATTTCTCCCTGCGAAGAATGAAAACTTTCTTACGAAATGTAAATCTCTAATCAACAAAAAATCTCAAAATTTGACATTTTTAGAAATTCACTAAACAAATTTGTAAAACAAAGTTTGGTTACTACAAATTTGTAGCAAAAACATTTTTAGATTCAAGACTTCCACAATAAATCAAATTTCTACAAAAAGCAAAATTTAGGTTTTACAAAAAATCTATTTTTCAATTTGTGTTTTGAAATTCCCAAATCTGAAAAATGAAACAAAGAATAAGAAAAGTGAGAAGAAATTTGTCCTTTTTGATGATTTGTTGACACAATTTTTGCTGATATTTTCTTCATCCGCTCCTTAACATATCTCCTTTTCTTTATTTGTTGTATAATCATGATCTTTCTTGTAACTTCCATATTTGATCTTGAAATTTTTAGATCCAGTGAAATCCTATTCTAATGATAACCAATTTCTTTGAATCTTCTTCAATCTAATAAGCACGTCCCTGTTTCTAGCGCCAAAATGTAGTTGCAGGATTTCCCACAACACACCCTTATCATATCTTGATGTTAATTCCTAAATCTACATATAAAATGGTAGTAAAATTGCTAAAATTATAAACAGACACCAAGATTTTTTACATGGTTCGATCAATTTGATCTACATCCATGATTCTTTACTATGATTGTTATAATTTACATTTGATTTTACATTGATAATCTCCATTAATGGAGTTCTAAATTTAGTTTTAGGGAAGAAGATGATAAAGAAAAATACATTTTCTCTCTCTAAAAATCTCTCTGCAAAATATTTCTCTCTCTCCTAAAATTGTCTCTCTCCTCAAGACTCTCCCAACTCTAAAATCATCCTTTCCTCAATCTATTGGATCTCTATTTATAGGAAATTACATAATGGGTGACAGCTCACGTTCAACTTATCTTTCCCATATTTAGGATTTTGCTATGCTCCTTGCTGGCTCTGCTATCGTGCTCGCGAGATCTGCTATCGTGCTCGCGAGATCTTTTATCGTGCTTGCGAGATCTGTTATCGTGCTCGCGAGACTCTTCTATAACTATAAAATCTTTATTTCCTACCTTTCTCTCGCGAGATCCCTCCTTGTACTCGCGAACATTCTTTTTAACTACAAAATCTTCATATTTTTCTCATGTTTTATGTTGTCGTTGTTTATTACGTCATTCTCTGAATTACTTTGTGACGCTCGTGAAATGTTGTTGAAGAGTTTTCGGTGACGCTCGCAGAAGTGTCGTTAATCTCTCGTGAATATAATTGTGGCGATATTCTGGTCCTACAGGCTGTGTCTACTTCTACCAATATACCAAAACCTGTTGCCCCACCCAACACCAGACTTGCCCCTTGACCGACACCGGCCTTGCTGATTTGACGAACCTCGGCCTTGCTGACGGACATCGTTGTATCAACGCTTTGTTGTCTTGTTTCGTTCGAACACCGGCCTTGTCTCGTACACCATCTTTGTTACTTCTGCCAACACCGGCATTGCTGTTGTGGCCAACACCGGTCTTGCTGACTAACACCGACCTTGTTAACTAACATCGGTCTTGCTCGAACATGGGACACATGCGTGCTTGCTTTGACCAAACGTGAACCTTGTATGTTCGAACGTGGCGTGGCTCCAGCTGTGTTCATGTCCTCCTAGGAGCATGCTTCACTTCTCATATCGACTTCAAGGTTTGTCATGCTCCGTTGGGCCCTTATGAAGGATTGATGAGACGTATGTTAAGCAATGAGTACATCAAAGATAACTTGATCAAAGCGTAGATTATTTCCGTAGCTTGTGTGTTGAAACGTCTCTAGAGGATGTTAAAGTGGCTTCTGGTACGAACATTGAGGTGGATCCTGGGGAGAGTGTTGAAGCAAGATTCTGAAGCGAACGTGGGTCCCTGAAAGAGCGTTGAGGCGGCTCTTGAATAGACCATCGAAGAAACTTCTGCTGGAGGGAGCGTTGAAGTGCCTTCCTCTTCAGTTCGATTTACCCTTGCGAATTCCATCATTCTTGACTGATCCTCTCTCTCATATTGAAGAAGTCATTGGCTGACGGTGAAGGAACTTCATGCTGAGCCTTAGTCCCCAAGCGTGGTCTACGTGGCTCTATCTTGTATTCCCGGCGGGTCTTTTGTACGTAATGGTCGTTGATATGGTGAAGCTCTGGATGGTATTAATCGACGAGCAACAACAATTCCTAGGAGCAGCTGTGATCAGAAGAGACTGGCAGGGAGAGGCGTGATAGCTACAGGCACGAACTTGGCAGTCTTCATATAGTGGTAGAGCTCGTCTCATTGTTAGAGGGATAAACCGGAATCGATGGATTTCTTGATATTTCCTCTGGAATGAAAAAAAGGGAGAAAATCCCCTGCCCACGAGTATCCACTGAGCCTTCGACTTGATAGATGTTGTCACGCTGGTTTCATGAGGACGTATTTACTACGTTGCGTTTTATAGATATCTAGGAATATCACCGATCTTTGACAATACATCTGTTCTCTTGAATGTATACTCATATTTGAACATCTTGGAATCATAATGATAGCGTGCTTACATCCATGTTTGAGATAGAAAACGCGCTAAGAAGTCCCCAGTCACACTCCTTTGGTAACGCAACTACTTCTTCTATGGGAGACGAAATTCTGAAAGCGTCTCTTAATGTTTCTGCTGTCGATACATATATGGAATATCTTGGATGTTGTTTCATCATTGTGGAAGTCGTGTATGCGGTACTGGAGTTGGAGTTGGCGCAGGATGTTATATCTCGATGGTTTTCCTCTTACTGCTTCAGCGAAAATGGTTCTTTCTAGCAGTGCAGATGATGTTGTAGATGAGCGTTCAACAGCTCCAAAGGATGACCAAAAGCGCAGATTCTCCAACATAGCACGATAGATGTGCACCACTGTCTGATAGAGTGTCTCGTCCGGATCTTGCTCAAAATGACGCGTGGACATCGTTATCTTCTTGAGGCTGCTCCCTTGAGGTATCGTCTCCAGTGGAAGATTGCCACCATAGAGCGTTGATATGTTGCACCGGCATTCTTTAAACCAAATGGAAGTACAGTATAATAAAAATTTCCGAGAGGAGTTCGAAAAGCTATCTTACTTGCGTCATTCTCATACATCCTCATCTGGTTGTAGCCGCTACATCCATCCATGGAGGAGAACATGCCGTGTCCACTGGTGGCATCCACTAACATGTCGATGTTAAGTAGAGGAAAATCATCTTTGGGGAAGCATATGCTCAAGTCTCTGAAATCTACACAACACCTGATCTCGTGTCTGAACTGTCTCGGAGACTGTTTAACCGGATTGGATCTAGATATGACATGTAGATGATGGGTGACCAATTTTTCATCTAAACCGAGCATTTCTTCATACGTCCAAGCGAATATGTCATGGTACTCTTTGAGAAATTCCACAAGCTTCGTGTGTTCATCCGTGTACAAGGTTGAGCTGGCGGAGATAGTCCTAGGAGATTCCTCATTCCCGATGTTAACAACTTCGAGCTCATTAGTTGTGGAGTTAGTGCCACCTTGAGGCTGTCGTGGAGTATCTGGCACTTCTTATTCTTATGTCCCGTCGTTGTTGCAACATTCCATTGAGCGGAGAAACTGGGTAGCAGCCGTAGATTCACATGATGAGGAAGAGTTGTGACGCCTCGTCAGCAAGGATGCATCATGGGACTTAGTCTTCAATGATGCAAGCCGGTCTTCCTCCTGGATTAACGCCCACGTGGGGAGTGGGATGCAATGAACTCTGTCTGATTCCTCGTGCGGAGCTTGTCTTGGCTCAAATAATTCCACTCCACATATTGGTGTGTAAGGAGACAATGATGCAGGAATACAAATAACTTCTTTATTCAACATAGTCTTCATGAATTGGTGATACGTCGAGGGGAGGACCCTATTGTCGTTAAGCCATGGTCTCCCAGTATCATATGGTGGTCCGGCTCTTTTTCTATGACTTCGAATTTCACCTTTGATTGAATGGGCCCTACAGATAATTTCATATTGACATACTCATACGTGTTGGTTTGGTTTCCTTTAAAGTCTATCATCATGGTAGGCTGCCGTACGATCTTGTTTGGGAGAACCTTGTCCGTCCTGAGTGTCTTGAGGTTAATCACATTCGAAGACGCTCTTGTGTAGATGAGGGACCTCTTGAACTTAGAATCATTGATGCGTGCAGTAATGTGTAGGGCCTAGTTGTGACCTTCTTCCGCCATCATTTCTTCTTCTATAAATTTAACGCTTTTCGCAGACATGTCCGGTGTTTTGGAGGCTTCTGGGCGCAAAGGAGTTAACTGTACATCCAAGCTTATCTGGTTGATTGCAGCAAACGTCTCTGCCCGCTGATCCTTCGAGAGGTGTAAAAGTTTGCACAAACTTTCCACAAGAGAAGTAGCCTCCTAGTCCACCGGCCTCTTGTTCATAGTGAAATTGTTGACTTGAGGAGGATCGTTGTAAGGATCAATCCCCAGTATTGAAATCTCCGTGATAGGGGAACCGCTCATATCTGATGTCATCTTGACGAGGAGATCGAGTGTGCCATTTATCACTTCTTTAATCAGGTCCATGTTCTTCATGTAAATCTCCTGCACCCGTGCTAACTCGATCAATGATGGTATTCTTGCGGTTACACCATTAGACACACCATTGGGAGGAGGGGAATCTTCGTTGGAGGAACTTCAACCGGAATTCGAAATTTTTTGGTGAGTCCTAAGACCAACCATTTTGAAATCAACCAATAGGATTGGGTATTGAAGAAATTGATGTTGCAACCGAGAGATTAATCTCTCGTTGTGGTCGCCAATTGTTTATGGGTAAAACTACTTCTGCTGGTTTTGGTAATTTAGGGTGTGTGGATGAGAAGTGAATCTAAACCCTAAACAAATGCACTGCACGGGAGTGATTTTGATTTGAGAAATCAATCTATACAATTCTGGCCTAAACCAAGAAATGGCCGTTTCAGACTTGTTTCGATCACAAAGTGAAGGAGATAGGGTTGATCTTATGAAGGGAAGCGACGAAGGTGTTGAGATTGAGAAGGTATAGGCTTGTTTATGACTTGAAACATAAAGGTGAGCATGCTTACAATTAATGCAAGCATGCTCTGGGTGTTCGAATACGTTTTGTATTAACACTTGGCTTATATGTTGTGTTATGTATCGGAAATAGGGAGTAGAACCTATTTATACAAGTCATTTGATCCTCATTCACGTCTCTCATAGAAAGTGGAGGAAGTGGAGTGATGGAGTAGTGGAGTTGTGTGTTAGTGTCACACGATTAGTCTTGCCCACTTCTCCAATCATCACTAAACATCCATGTCTTCCTGATACATTCTTGTGATGGAGCGTTGCACGCTACACGTCGTGAACCGCCAGACCAATACCCCAGTTTGTGACATGATTGATGTCTCGAGTGTGGATCATGAGACCCACAGAAGGTAGCATTTGATTCTAGGTTAAATAACTAAGTTATTTAGAAAGTTGATACTTGTGAAGTATCGAGTGTAACCTATGCAAGTTATGCATCGAATGTATTCAGCATGTATGAAGCATCGTTGTTGAGCATCACACCCTGCCTACTTCGATTGACCGTTTGGACGCTACATGGGCGAGCTATGCCTTAGCCGATCACATTTTGTGGAGGAGTGGCAGACAGTGAACGCGGTGATATCTCACTTGTCGACTCCCATTCAAGGCTATCCGTCCAATCTAGCGAATTTGGACGGATGAGATGGCTTGCGACCCTAATCTGCGACTGTTGGATTAGGGTTTGTGACGTACGCAAGCTGCCACTTTCAGGTCGAACGAATTCAAGCTTAGAGAGCATTTCTGGAGGGACCGATTGGTCTTGCAAGGATGTGGCACGCTGGTGTTTACGCCAATGCTTGCTTGACTCGCAAAGGTCCAATCTAGACCACTCAATTTGGCCGGCAAAGACGAGTGGTCGAGATTAGATTTCAACAAAAATCCTATGTCGTAAAGGATTTGTTAAGGCAGCGCGACACACCACTTTTGGGGGCGCGAACCGAGGCGCCTGACCAAGGCCGGCTTTGGCCGATCGGTCAAACATGAAGTTGGGCCTACGGTGGTCATGCTATCATATTCGGCCTCCCCTAAAGTTTTATCTTTGCCTTCCATTCAATCCTGCGAAGATGGATGCTTGAGACGATTTTGCAACACATGGATGATGCCGCAAACCCCAATTAGGGTTTTGTCGGCCATGTGTCACGCCTTGTTTGGGCGTGCGATTTGGAATAACCAGGCATGGTATGCCTTGGTCGATCGGGTGAGGAGATAGATGGGCTCACGGTGGTCATTTTGATGCGCACCGGACCTGCTTAGTCTAATCCTGGACCCTTCATTCGTGCAGGATAAGATGAATGCTCGTGATTGATACAAACCCTAATTAGGGTTTCATCAGCCGTGCGTCATGCCTTGTTTTGGCGCACGAATTGGGACGACCAACCATAGTTGGTCCCGACCGATTGGTCCACGGTGTTTTTGTTGTCATGCTCTGTGCCCTCTGAATCTACATCTACACCCTCCATATATTCCTGCGAAGATGAATGGTTGAGACTTTTTTACGACACATGTAATGTGCCGCAAACCCTAATTTAGGGTTTCATGTCCGCGCTGCCTTGGATGGACGTATTAGCAATCTATGCTATCCTCTTGGGGAAGCCGACCATGCGGGGCCCACATTGGGTCGGTGGTGAATACTCCATACCTACTTGGGGGTTATGGATTCGATCTGGGCCATCCAATCATGCTGGTGAAGTCGGATGGTTGCGATCATTTCTAGATTGATATGGATAGTCCGGATGCTAAATCGGGCTAGTACACTCTGAGAGATGATTCTCTTTGTTAGAGAATGGGGTAGCATGCACGGGTACTTCGTGCATGCCTCACTTTTGGTACTTGGATATTCATGCTACTCTGCTGAGAGTAACATTCAGTCATCATGTCGCACCAACAATGCGAGTTCTGCTGAGAACAGCACAGGAAATACAAGGCATTTATGCATTAACTAGTAATGCTGAGATTCACAGAATATTTGGAGATTGTTGCTACATGCTCCATTCTAGGTGAATCAATAAAGCGAAGAAGTATTCATCACTTATCAAATAGCCTTATCCTCTGCAGGACGGCTGTACAAAATATTGGTTTTACAACTTTAGCCATGAACTAAAATCCACCATCAACACCCACCAACGGTACTCGTAGAGCTTCTTAATCCCACAGAAGTCTTTAAACGCGCGGTCGTAAAAGATTTCACTTAATAAGGATACTTTCTTCTCCGAATAGACGGCTCCACCAGAACAACAACATTGAAGTTTGCCTGGCTCTTAGGATAGTTTGCTAGAAATGGAAACTTAGGTATTTATAGACCAAGGATGTTTGGACACCAAGGAATTTCCAAAACTGAAAATATTCTCAAGATATGCAATGAATGGCAAGATTCGGTTTTCATAATTCCAATAAATGCTTGTCCAATATTTCCGAAATCTCTCAATAGAAAATCTCCAATTAGTAAATGCACATTACTAATTTTTATTCTCTGGAGATATGCATTTAATTGCTGGTAATTAAAGAATATAAAACCAAAAACCTTAATTAAAAGATTCTTAATTTATCTCGGCACATGATCTCCTTGAGTACTAAGGAATATCTTTGAACAATAAATGATAAGAGTTACTGTATGTGTTCAAAGTATGTTGACATATCTTTTCACTGCAAATCCTTATTTCATATTTACATGGATTTGCATTCTTGGAATCGGTCATACCACACTTCCAAACAAGTTTGGAATTGGTTCACCTGTTTTCCAAGACTACTATGTGATTTATCAAATACCAACTCACATATATGGGTTTAGTCAGTTCTACCAATCAGTAGGATCACTTATACCTAATTATGGAAATGCTTGTGATCGGTCACACCGGTAACTAGGATCGGTTACACCAGTTATAAGGATCAGTTCCATATTCACATGGTATTGCTTGTGATCGGTCACACCAGTTACAAGGACCGGTTACACCAATTACTAGAATCGATCATACCATCACAAGGTGATTACTTAGGATCGGTCACACTAATTAATAAAAACCAGTCATAAAAATTCATAAGTTAGGAATTGTGATTAGTTATACCAAGATACATAACCTATGTAGGATCCGAATCTCGTAACAACAACACTCTTGCGAAAACTTCTACCACACATGGAAAATGTCGCAAATTAATTATAGAAGTGACGTAATAGACAACGACAACATAAAACACGAGAAAGATGTGAAGATTTTGTGGTTGTTATAGATAAAGCTCGCGAGAATGTAGCGGGAGCTCGATAGAATGTAGCAGGAGATCGAGAGAATATAGCATATCCTGAGAGAACATATCAGAGCTTGAGAGTTTATGAGCTGTACTCCACTATATGTGAGCTGTCATCCACTATGTAAACACCCATATAAAGGGAAATGCAGGAGAGAGAAATGGTGGGGGAACAAAATTTTGTAAGAGGTTAGAGAGATTTTTTAGAGAGAGATATTTTTAGAGAGAGAATGTATTTTCTTTATCATCTTCTTCTCCATAAACTAGATCCAGAACTCTACCCATTAATGGAGATTATCAAAATCAAATGTAAATTTAAACAATCATAGTGAAGAATCATGGATGTAGATCAAATTGATTGAACCATGTAAAATTCTTTGTGTCCATTTATAATTTTAGCACTCTTATCACCATTTTTATATTTAGATCTAGAAATTGTTATCAAGATATGATAAGGGGTGTGTTGTGGGATTTCCTGCAACTATATTTTGGCACTAGAAACAGGGAGTCGTTTTCTTTATATTTTCAGAAAATTAGCTATTGTTGAAGGAGAATCAAACAAATTAACTAATATGGACGATGGTTTCCACTGGATCTAAGAGCGTCAAAAATAAAACAGGAAGTTTTAGAAAATGTTTTTACATTTTAAGACAATAAATACTATCGGTAGCTCACAGAAATAAAGAAACAGAGATTATGAAGACCGGATACAGATTTGGAGAAGGCGTTAAACAAAATTGCTTTAACAATCAATTCTAAGAGGATGAATTCACTTCTAATATCTTTAATTTTGTCCTTTAAATATTTATATTTGTGACGAAAACAAATAAGGATGTACTCATGATAAAAATATGGAGACTCATCATTTTGCGAAGAGAGATTCTGCTCCTAAAGAAACAGGTGTGAAAGTGTGAAAGATGTACAGAAAACAAAGTTAATCTCGCATGCTTTTTAAAAACTAATTTTGCGAACAGAAATTATGGCGTTGTTATTCAAGAAAACAAGTGTGACATCGCAGTGAAGAAATCATTCTCATTTATACCAGACAAAGAAACATCACCAACCTCTAATGAATGCTGCTGGCGATGAGAGGAAGAATGCAAAATCAGGTTTCCATTGTAGTTAGTGCCAGTGAAATTAAGGAATCATTTCGTCAAGAGTTCTATTATATTTAGTTCCAGCGAAATTAATAAATCATTTCTTCGCAGCAACAACAAGCCACCGCAACTCCAGTGATAATCATATGAAGCAAGATTAAAAGTGCCTTTAGGCATGAACGAAAACAGACGAAGTATTCCAACCAAGAATAATTGATGCAAAGAGCAAGAGAAGAAGATGATTACTTTTGCGAAACATTTGTAAGAGAAGGATATGATTACTTCTGCGAAGTAGTTTGGCAGAGAACAAGAAAGCTGCAAAAGAGAAGTTTATTTTCATGAATATTGACCACCAGCTGCATGAATATGTTGAAAGACTATTTCTGCCATCAGTTGAGAACGAAAAAAGGTTTCAACTTTGTAAAAAATTCCAGCGAAATGATGATACGTCAAGGGTGAAAGAAGATATCAATCCAACCTTGTCTATAGGCGAAGTACCACTTTCATTTCGTTGGAGCAATTTTGGAAGAAGATGAGACAAGGAAGTTGCAATCAAAGTTCGCTAGGTTGATGAAGCATTTACTGACAATCACAGAAAGAACCCAAGCATCAACCAATAAAGCCTACATAATGAGATGCAATCCCTTAGCATGTAGAGAAGCACGATCTAGAGGCAGCTAGTATTACCGGCAGCAAGAAAAGAGATATTAGAGCATTTATGCGAAGGAATGAAGTACCAGCCATTCACAACATTCTGCGAAGAAATCATCAGTAGTAACGAAGAATAACCATTTTCATAAGGAAAAGGGGGAAATTATCAAAAGCAAGTACAACAACAAAGCAAGGAAACAAAATTTGGTAATGTCAATACGAAGTTAAACATGGATTCATTATCGAAGAACATCCCAGCAACTGGAATACCTAACCAGCGGCCACCCAAACTCATCCGTAAACAGCAGTGACGATGAAATTTAATAATGAGAAGTTCACACGAGAATACACCAGCAGTTCATCCAAAAAAGGACAAACCACTTCTCCCTTCTCTTATTTTTTGCTTGATTTTTCAGATTTGGGAATTTTTAAGAAAAGTTTTGAGAAAAGTTTTACAAAACCTAAACTATGTTCTTCATGAAATTAGGTTCGTTCTTGTTAAACTGAATAAAACCAAATTTATTTTGTAGATTTACAGTTACGTACTAGAAATGTACTTGTTAAGCATCTAGTTCATAAGCTAAAGAAGAAACCAAGGCAATAATAATGATGACCGAGAAAAAATCACCAAGAACCCACAAATTCGAGGATGCATTGTCAAAAATGCCAGCGATGTAATAAGCATATGAGGAAACACCAGCGAGAAGAAAACATACAGGAGTAAAGTTGTTTATGAGGATTAATGGGAAGACATCAGGAGAAGCAAAGAATTTATAATGGCTCACTTGGCTAGCAGCTTTAGAAGAAGATACAATGAATTGGATATGACCATAAATCTCTTCTATTAAGAAAGAGTTCAGATCGTGGAGCAAAGTACTGAGATAAAAAATAACTAAGGCATTTGAGGAATCTGTGCTAAGAAGACAACATATGACTAAGAAGCACCAGCAGGTCATGGGAGAAGAAAGTAAGAGTGAAGACACACTTATTTATGTGGAAACTGTCAAGAACGAAGAACAGGTTAATAGCCCGCCTCACATTTCATATAGAGAAAGATAGTTCCTGCAAATCTCGCAGAGTGAAGACAAACTTATTTGCTTTGTACTTATTTCCTCAAGTCTTAAGTCTTACTTGTGTACACAATAACCAACACCAAGAAGAATATAGCGTGCAAAGATAACTTCTACAAATTCACGGAAATTTCCGCAAATGACAACTCAATAGCAACGGCAATCTTAATTTCGCTACATCATTGAAGAAATTTAGAAAAATGGCAAAGAAAGCCGCACAGGTGAAAGAAAATATCTCAATATCCAAGGCGCACGGATGAAGAGCAACAGAACAAAATACAACGAAGCTTAATCTGCGAATATCGCAGGAGAGAATTTTTTTACTTTGACAAAGATGAGGAAGTACATGGAAGTATCAATAATTGGAGCAGTGACAAAAAGTAGAAACTCAATTAAAAGATTCATAAGAGGCAATCTGCGAATTTCGCAACATGCTAAGAAGAAGGAGAAGAAGAAAGGATGGAGATAATTGTACTATAAAGCACGCGAATAATACTGCAAACACCAACAACAAGATGATAATGTATAAACTAAAGACTAACACACCAAACATCCGAGACCAGCAACGAAATGAGAAGAATAAAGGATGAAGAGGAAGAATACATAAAGGACATCAAAATGAGAATAAACGAAATTAATCATGCTATTCCAACATAGTTAGAAGCCAGCACAGATGGTTAGAGAGGAAGGATATGAACTTGAAGACTCGAGATCGAACTTCCCCTTCGCAAAATATTTTTTCCCCTTCCCATTTACTCCGCACAGACTTCCTTCACATCAAGTCTTCTGTCTCCTTATGAGAAGTACCTCCATTATGCGAAGTTAGTCCATGATGCAATACATTTTTCTTAAAATAGTGAGTCACAGAGAAAGGTAAGTTTCGCAAGATCTTTGATAATTTCGCATAGGAGAGTTAATTTCACACTGATAAAGCAAAGTTTCACTAACTGTGCTATAATTTCGCAGAGGCAAAGAAAAGAGTTGATGATTATTTCGTGCAGATATCTCGCAAAGAAATGAAAGAATGAATGAAAGAATAACGAAACGCGAAAATTTCACAGAAACGCGAATAAAATTTCGCAGAGACATATTAGAATGAGACGAACCTTTATGGCGTACACCCTAGTTCGCGAATAAAATTTCGCAAGAGGCAAATGTAAGACCTAAAGTGCGTCATGTAAGAGGGTATCTCTTTGCATAGCTCAGGGATAAGGTTATACTGCTGCTGGAACCCGATTCATGGATATTTGGGGTCAATGAAAGACCATCTAGGAGAGGTACCTTGGATTTTCAACTATATATATATATATATATTAAAAGTAGGACGACCGAGGGTCTCTCCTAAGGAGTGCAAAGTATGATCAAGGCGCTAAAGTACACGGTTGAGCCAAGGGTGCCCGGGGCGTATGAAACTACCCTGGCCATTCTTGGCAAGTCTTGACTATGATGCACTCGGCCCGAAGAAAACCCCACTTAGGGTGCAGTCTCGTAACTATAAGCCATATAGGGAAAAAGGATAAGAGGCTGCGAAAACAACTGGTTGTTGGTAAAACCGGATGGGAGGGGCTAGTCTTGTATGGCGTATGTACGTCTCATTGAAGGGGCAACCAGGGGGAAGATAAGGGTGGCACCCTCCATTAGGGAGCTGATAAGTGTCTTAAGACGCAAATGTCATGAGGTTTTATATTCGCAAGAATATTTAGGCTTGTCATATTTGTGCAACAATTTTACAATGGCAAAAAGCCATGAGAAAAGATAAGATGAGATCAATGGTTTTTTACATGAAAGTGTAAAGACGCCCTGCGATTTCATCGCAAGACGGCAATGTCATGGGGCTTTGTTCTCGCAAGAAAACTTAGGCCTGTCATATTATCGTAACAAATTGACAAATGAGGATAAGGAAAGATCTATGGGTCTTTACATGCGAATGTAAGGACGTCCTGCGATTTTATCGCAAAACAAAAATTGGCAAAATAAGACCTTTAACTAGGAAGGCAAAATAAGACCAACAGAATAATCGCAAACATTAACTATTTCCGTGAAATACATGTAAATTTTGTTCATTGCGAGAAAGATAATGAGAGGCAAGATAAAATATTCAGAATCTCTCAAGAGTAATATTCAGAATCTCTCAATAATACTATTCAGAATCTCTCAGGAGCACTATTCATAATTTCGCAGCATTATTTCAGGAGCACTATTCTTAATTTCGCAGGATTACTATTCATAATTTCACATAAGTATTTATAATTTCGCAGGATAATTCAGAATTTCGCAGAAATATTCATAATTTCGCAGAATGAGATAGAATTTCGCAGAATGTGTCAGAATTTTGCAGAATGTGATTATTTTGCAGAATGTGGTTATTTCTCTCAATTATTTCGCACAATTAAAAGCACCTTGAAGAGATAATACTATCATGAGGTAGAGGCAAGATAAGGATGAAGAAACAACTTGTTCATTCAATATTTTCTCAAGGATTCTCCCTTCATAGATAAAGAAGAGAGGCAACTATGGATTACCAAGAAAACATTTTGTGTTCTTTATCTTCTCGGCAAGAATCGTTTCCAAAGTGGACAAGAATCCTCACCAAAAATAGAGAAATAATTTCGCATGAATATAGGAAATACTCATGACTTTCATTCAAGGACGGATACTTCTTATATTCTGAGGATTGAGTACTTCTTATATTTCTTCAAGGATACTTCATACTTCGCATACTTCAAGAGTTGATACTTCTTATTTACTTCGCAAAGATCCGGAACTTCACAAACGAATATAGGCAAGTACGTACTTTTCAAGTCCAATATTCTTTCTCTCATTCCTTCATCAATAAAGATCAAAGACTACTACAACAACAGATTTTTTCTTAAAGATCGCTCTTCAAGCACTATTCAAGAAAAAAGAGGCAAGATGTAGGATCCGAATCTCGTAACAACAACAACAACGCTCTTGCGAAAACTTCTACCATACATGGAAAATGTCGCAAATTAATTACAGAAATGATGTAATAGACAACGACAGCATAAAACACGAGAAAGATGTGAAGATTTTGTGGTTGTTATAGATAAAGCTCGCGAGAATGTAGTGGGATCTCGAGAGAATGTAGCAGATCCTGAGAGAACATAGCAGAGGTTGAGAGTTTATGAGCTGTACTCCACTATATGTGATCTATCATCCACTATGTAAACACATATATAAAGGGAAAGGCAGGAGAGAGAAAGGGTGGGGGGAACACAATTTTGTAAGAGGTTAGAGAGATTTTTCAGAGAGAGATATTTTTAGAGAGAGAATGTATTTTCTTTATCATCTTCTTCTCTAAAAACTAGATCCATAACTCTACCCATTAATGGAGATTATTAATGTAAATCAAATGTAAATTTAAACAATCATAGTGAAGAATCATGGATGTAGATCAAATTGATCAAACCATGTAAAAATCTTTGTGTCCATTTATAATTTTAGCACTCTTATCACCATTTTTATATTTAGATCTAGAAATTTTTATCAAGATATGATAAGGGGTGTGTTGTGGGATTTCCTGCAACTACAACCTAAGTTAAGATCGGTTCTACCATCTCACACATATTGGTCATCCAAATATTTGCAGTGAATAGACGGACCAATAAGCTTAATGATTTCCCTTTCGATTCAATAAACGAGTTCATGAATGTACTTCCTTTAAAAAAATGTAAAACATTGTTTCCTAGGATGAAGACTTCACCATAACCCGTTCACATAATAATAATATATACAAGATTATGTCGATGCCATATCTACGAAGTTCAAAAGATAAGTGTTATACTTCGTAGTCTAATCTAATTCCCTAATAATATGATCATATAATTATGACCATGTCACATCACTATAGTATTATACAATATGTACAGTATATATAGCTTCACAGTTATGTTTTCAATATAACACGACTTGAAAGATACTTTAGGAATGAAACAGTTCAAGTCAAAATTACTAAACTCAAGTGGAAGGATGATTTCGTCGTTGTAGTTTGTTACTTCTTCACATTCTTCAGGTCTTCGGAGTAATACTTTTATGTCTCAACATTTCTATACTTTCTAGTCTAACCTAAACGAAGTTGACTTTAGTATTTAATCAAGCGACCCTAGATGAGTTTTGATACTAAAATATGACAACCAAACTTTACATACCAACGCTTGGTAAGTTCAACCGATCTATGCTCTAACAGATTGTGGTGTATTTGGGTACCCTCGTCTTTTCATTGTGCACACTTGATTGACTGGGATTTGACAAGTTATTTATCTCAAATAGGATTTAAAGCTTGTTATATAGATCGACCATCTAACTAGGTGTTTCTCTTTGAGATGTACGTTGATAGTTTGTAAACTAAAATTGATTATTTTATTAGTCTTGATCTTAGTTGATCTGACCTAACAAAGGAGTTTATATTATTTAAACGGAAGAACCTTTGTACTCTACTTATCTATGATTAACTTTTTTTGATTTAGTAGATTGATAGAGAGGTTACTGAAACAAATTAGTTTGTTACTGTTTTGCATTACGATCCAAAGGAGTGTAGTTGTTGAAGTCTTCACAGCAGGTGAATCAACTTAAGATAGTGGACTTTATCTTAGGATCCAAATGCGTAGACCAGATTGGTTATAGGCGCAGGGATATTGAGTAACTTGGAGTCAGAGTACTTGGTATCAACTATATGAAGTTGTAGTAGTCTTTGTATAGCGGCTTAATTCTGAGAACATTCAAAATTGTACTAAGTCCCAAGGTTTTTCTGTCTTGTATCTTTCCTCGTTAACAAAATCTTGTTTTGCGCCTTTACTTTACTTTTCACATTATAATTATTGGTAGAGTCATAGTTCAAATAATAATATTTTACGTTAATCAAACACTTGATTTGATCTCGTAGATCGGTTCAAATTCGAACTTATGCTATATACCAAGTGTAAATCTTAATCTCCTTGACAATTCTTATATGTATTAGATTACACAAGGTGTGTCTTAGATTGATATAGAAAAGATTGTGGTATACTTGGTACCCTCTTCATTTTAGTCCTGAATCCTATAAGACACAGAAAATCAATTCTAATTGACACAAACTTTAAATGGTGTCCTAGATAAAACTTTTCTAACATAAGTTCAAAGTACAAACCACTAGATGGATATATCTGTTATCCAAAGTTCAACACTAACCAATGACAAGAGTCATATTAGTGCAATACCGAAATCACAAAAGTATAATAAATTATACCACGTATTTCAATACAATAAGTTGCAGAAACAACTAATGTATATCCTTCTTCTTGATAAATTGATCGTATATAATATTAAGTCATCAAAATACTAAATTTTTGAAACAAACTTCGCATGTTATTTTTTTTCTTCAATAAATACGATTGTAAGAATATGATATAAATTGAACAAGTCATAGTTAATAATAATTAACCTCAATATGAAGGATGATGTCCTCATTTGATCTTTATCACATCTTCAATTCTTTAAGGACTAACAAGAGCATGTTTGGTATTCCAATGTCCTAAGCCTAACCTAACAAAGTTGACTTTAGTAAGCAATTCAAGCAGTGAGTTTTGGAAATTTACTTGATAACCAAACTTGGCATACCAATGCTTGGTGGGTCTCATCGAGAAGTGATCTAAAATATTGGTTTATAATGGTTGGATAACTACTTTGCAAAGGAATATAACATAGTTTTCTTTTTTGTTTCTTTTCTGTTAGACTATAGATCATCTTTTATGAAATCTTGATAACCAATTCTGATATTTTGAAATATCGTATTCAAGATGAACTTCAATTTGGGTTTCAACCATCCACCATCCAAGTAATAAAATAAGGAATGACTATCCATTGAAACTACATCAATTTTAACCTTAAGTTACTAAAATTTATAGCGGATAATTCCCAACACAAAGTAGTGGAAAATATCAAATGCACGGAGAAATATTATGCGTCAAATCATAATGGTGGCCTCACAAGGTGACGAAGATTGAGAATTGCAAGATCAAAATGTGAGGTGATATATAATACTTACATCTGTCGACTAGAGAATGCAAGGTTTTCGTTGGCCATCTATAGTTAGAGAGTCAACATTCTTCTATATTGGCGTGAACTTCGTCTTGGGATTGGATCTGGTCTTAGGTTTCTATCATAGGATTTGGGATAGATGAAAATTTGATTTAGGAAAGTGAAATAAATAAAATACGGCAACCTTAACCTAAACAAAGATAACTCTTACATTTGAATCATAACAAAATACTGAAAAGCTCGAAAACATAAGAGTCATATTAAGTCATTCTTACAAACACTTATGCATTGAGAAATATCGTTATTAATTGGCATCATAATAGTAACTTTAGCTTAAAACTTTTGTTGAACAATCTTCCTCAAAAGAGCGTTCTTGTTTCTAAAGTATCTCCAAACCCACTTAGCCAATAAAGCTTTGTTCACTAATCTCACGCTTGTGATCCCAAGATTACCATTAGCTTTAGGTGTACACACTTTGGACCAAGCCACCTAAGCTAAATTTTTTTACAGATCCGCACAAGAAGTTTCTCATTAGCTTAACAATTTTCTTCGTTATACTGATGATAAGGAGGTGAAATTAAACATGAAGGATAGCAAGTACACTCCGAGTCAAAACCAACCTCCCTGCCATTGAGAGAAATTTCCTCTTCTAACTGGCTAATATTTGTTCCATTCTCTCCAGCACAGAATCCCAAAAGAAGAGCATCTCCAATGAGCACCAATGGGACGCCCAATTACTTTCTTGGTAATCATAAAATATTAATTTGGTGTTACACTGACATAATCACAAGAAGAAGAAAAATAATCAAACATAAACAAGCAAATAAACCTTTTTTTTTCTTTGATGTGGTATTTCAGATAACTATTGAATATTACCGAGTAACCTTATCGAAACAATAATAATGTCAAACAAAAACAAATAAATATATTCATCATATATCAGGTATCCAGATATTCTTATCCAAACAGATATGGTATTCACTATCAGGGCCAGTCCTAAGAGTTCAATTTCCTCGGAGAGTTCAGATGTTCAATGTAAGAATCAAAAATCTTTTTCACTGTAATATTAATGTAATAATTTAAAAGTATTGTTCTTCAGATTAACTCTTTTTCCCTACATTACTAATGTAAGAATTTAAAAACACCCTTCTTCATATTATCACTTAATTAATATGGGTACTTAAAGAGAATGAGTGGTAAATAGATAATGAGTTGAATGTTTTTTTTTGTAATGTATTTAATTGGGCCGACCGAACGAAGCGAGGGAGGACCTTATATGACCACTTTTTTGTAAAATCTAAATCATCAAATTGAAACAAAAAGATTGGAAATGGTTAGGGTTGAAAAACCAATAATACCCCTTTAATAGCTAGAGTTTTTGTCATATTGACACAAAGGTTGTGGGATCGAATCCCAACCACCTCAATTTTTTATTATTTTTCGTTATTCTTCTTTCTCCTTCGTTATTTATTCCTCCATGTTCATATCGAAACTGCTCTCATCTTCTTCCTCCTCCTCTCGATTTCTTCTTCATCTGGCAGTTGTTATGTCCGAGAGAATAAATCGAAAACAAGATGGTTAAAGTTTGTACATGAAACTCAGAGAATCAACTACATGAGATGGTTGTGCTCGATGAACTCAGAATTTGAGAAGAATTGAGATTAAAGAAATTCAGGGATTTAGAAGATGTTTTAATGGGTGATTGAGTTGGTAAAGGTGGGTTCGAAGAATGGTTTCAAATTCAGAAGGAAACACAGGTAGATATGGTGATGCGGTGATGTCTCTGTAAGATCATATGAATAAATTGATGAAATTAGGGTTTCGACTGTAACTGAAAATGAAGAACAAGAAGAACAGAGATGGGTTGATGACAAATTGATGATTGAGACCAATTTGCAAGGAAGCAATAATGAAGTGGTGTTGTTTATAAGAAGGAATGAGTGGATTGCAGACGCTGATTGTTTTGGTATGAAATGCTGCTAATTTCAGAGACAAAGAGATGAGGGTTTGCAAGAAATTCATAAATCAGAGATGGTATTTGTTGGTGGTTTTGGGTAAATTTCTTGACTGAAAAGAACAACAACATTCTTGTCTCATTCTCAGCTTCCAATCAAGACGAAAAGGTTGCGTATCTTAAATTTAATCCTCTGAATTTAAAATTTTCTTTTTTTATACTGTTTTCATTTACTGATCATATCAAATTTCTCATAAAAACTCCAAATTTCACACAAAGAATTCAAATTTCTTTGGGTATTTGTTATTATACACAATTATAGAGACATTTTAAGGGTTTATTTAGATCATAAACATAAGCCCCCCACCCACATACCCTAACTGGAAATTTCTCACATTGAGAATGTGGAAATGAATTATATTTTTTAGGGAGGGATCATAATGTGTCACAGGGATAATAACTATTGATAAGACCCACTCGTGTTGTCGAAGGTGTGCGATTCTGGCATTGAGTTGTTGAATTAATGTGCATTTATTCGGAGGAAAAGTTTAATTTTTTATTGAGTATGTTGAATTGACTTACTCAGAAACTCGATGAGATCAACGCTGAAAAGGATAAAAATGAGGTTAAAGCTGGAACCGAGGTATCCGGAGAAGCTTCAGAACACAAGCATGTTGAGATAGATGAGGAAAGGGAGAAGAGTGAGGTTGAAGTTGAAGCTGAAGAATCCAAAGAAGCTTGGCATCAGAATTTGGAGTTGTTTAAAGAGCAGGCATTGAAAATGCAGGACATATCACAAGAAGCTTATGAGTTGTATTCTAAAAGGGTTGCGGTTATCTTGAAGGAAACTTCGGAAAAATTAAAAATTCAGGAAGAAAAATCAAGCCATGATTTGAGTAGAAGGTAAGGAGTATCTCTCAATGGTTGCAGAAAAATCTCCCGAGCAGGTGAAGGATATTGTAAAAACTTTTGCAACCTCATCAGCGGATGATTGGATTAATGTTAACAAAGTTCCTCATTTTTTCCTTGGAATTTTATATGGTACGTACAGACCTGTGTATCTTAGTCGAGTGCACCATTTTACAGAGTTTTTAGTACTTGAGGGACTGTATTTGCCAATTTACAGTTTCTTCGTGGGTTATTTATATTGTGCAGGTGCGTTTCTTTGTCTCAGAAGATTTCTTTCCTTCATGCTAAACGAAAGCATTTCAGGTATTTGGTTTGGTACAATTCTGGGTGGTGCTCTATTGGCTTTAAGTAAATCGAGCATGAGATCATTCAAAAGAGGGCAGTCGTCCGATTTGGCTTTGAAAGGGGAAGCAGGTAAAATTAAGCGATAATTTTGGATTGATATCTATTGTTGAAAACATATGATAAGCACCATGAAACTTCTAAAAAAACAATTTTCTTACCGAAAAGCTAAAGACAGTTTGTTCAGCTAAACAAAGTGTCTATGTTGGTGTTTAGCTAAACGAAATGAAATCTTTAATTTTGGATAGTTCATATTTGCACTTCGGATATACATTTCTTAATTTCTATTCTCTTCATAATGTGTCATTCAGCTTTGTGGGGAGGGGAGTGGTGTAGGATTATCAAAATATTAAGATCTTCAGTAAAAATTTCTAATTTTGTGAACTTGGGTTTACAGTAATTGTGGGTATACTCTTTTTGAGGCCTTTGCGGTTATTTTTTTCATGTAATTTCAAATGCAAACTCATACATGTTTTACAGTAACACCATATATTTGAATGGTGTAATATCTGCGGCTAAAGAGCATTCCCAGCATCATTAGAGATTAAATAGTTTTATCTTTTGGTTATTTGTACAGTGGTTGCATGGTAGCTTTCTTCATTTATAAAATCGTATTGGACGGTAAACTAAAGAAAGGTATAGCTTGAAACAAGGTTAGCATATGCTTTATTACTATCATTGTCTCAATTATGTTCTTCGGTACTCTTCAGATATCTTGTTAATCATTTTTCTTAGAGTTAGAGTTAGAGTTCCCCTTATTGTAAGACCATATTGTTTGAAGCCCACCATCATATATTCCAATATGCTCAAGCATAACCCACTTTGTACATGTATGAGGCAGGTAGAAGCGAATGGTGTATAGAGATTTGGACAGCTTCGGGGCAATACCATGAAGTTATAAACTGACCAGAAATATGAACAACGATGGTCAGCCTTAGAGGTTTCTTACTGTGTTTATATGTGATATTTTTTCTGTTTGTCTGTGATTTATTGTTCTTGTGTTGTCTGAAAACAAAATTGTCTACAAAAAGAATGAAATGGAAAATAAATTATCGAAAGGAAGATTCACTGGGTATCATTGTTGTTTCTTTGCTGATTGATTTATAATGTGTTACGAAGAACACGATAACATGGCATCATGCCTTGACCGTAATCTCATTAAGTTTTCAGGGGAATTCCCAATCTGTCAAGGGAGAAATAAATTTTGCCCATAGTATAACCACTAATACATGGCAACAAAACTTACATTATGTGGAACAAAGCTTATGACGGACTTATTTTTGCTTTTTGGCTTTTGTCGAGATCAGTTGGATATAAAATAAATAAAAAATCCTTAGTGATTATTGTCCAAATGAAAAGATCAGGTATGTTGCTCAAAATTTTGCAGCAACCAATGTTTAGGAAAAGCAGGTTCCTGGACGGAAAGGAAATGTTAATGTACTGTGACTACTGTCGTTTCTTTGACCTTCAATTTTTATCACAACTGTGTTTGCTTGACTTGAGTATGAACATAACTTTCTAAGAAATTTCCGGTCTCTGAGATTGAATTATAAGAGAACTTTTTGTGACTTGTATTACTCGCCATTCATTGCACAACATGCATTATGCTTGCATTGTTTTGTATGATTCCTAAAATTAGTCTTGATATGGATTAGTCTCCAAACTCATCCACGTCTGCAACTTAGTATTGGCAGTTTGGTGATCTAGGACCAAACGAAGATCCATATATAATAGCCTAACAAAACCCAACTTAACCTAAATCTCATTTATGGCTGTGGGGGCATAAGTTTACGGCCTCTGTGATGAACGTTTTTATTTTTGTGTATTTGCAGGCATAGACACTTTCCCAAAGAAATATGCAAGTCTATGCAGCTAAGAAGAAGATCATAAGAGAAGAGGCTTATTCCCCCAGAAGGAATGGCAATACAGTCTCGGTCCAAAAGCATAATCATTGAAGTAGTGGAGTAGTCATAAGCAAGAGAATATTACCATTATAATCGATGAAAAGTAAAATA
The DNA here is from genome assembly GCA_023529315.1 of Papaver bracteatum. NCBI lineage: Eukaryota > Viridiplantae > Streptophyta > Magnoliopsida > Ranunculales > Papaveraceae > Papaver > Papaver bracteatum. The sequence goes on along the minus strand of JAJJWX010000572.1, from coordinate 1,407,436 downwards.
AAAAAGATCTTTATGCCTTTCACCAATTTTGGTAGGTTATATCAACATATGGATCTCATTCTCATCTTTAACTGTAGAGTGCATATACAACTTCAGAACTTATGCTACACCTTTTTTAAATTGTATATATTGCAACTTTGTACCGGATCTAAAACAGTTTTTTTTTTTTTTGACACGGTAAGCTGGGTTAAGGAAACTCAAACCAAAACAAAAGAAAAAAAACAGAAAAACCAAACAAAACAAAAAACTAAAAGAAAAAGCTATCCACTAGGAGCTTTTCTCCTTCTCTCATACACAACTTGGTTCTTATCAGCCGCCAAAATTTCCTTGAAATCAGTAGAGAAATCTTCAATCCTAACTTCCTCCCAAATGCTTTCAGCCCTTTTGCTAGCCAAGGAGTATGCTTCTTTATTGGTCTCCCTGTAACAGTGAGAGATCTTCCACTTCACAAATTTTTCCTGCAGTTTTTTTATGCGCCTCCAAATCTGAAGCACATTCCAAGGAGGGATCATCTCTGGGTTAGATAGAATTATGAAAACTGCCATAGAGTCCACTGCCACATGGATTTTGAGTAAATTTTTGCGAATCGCCATCTTTAAACCTAACTCAACTCCCTGCTATTCATGAGCTAAAACAGACATAGGTTTACTAGTGCCATGAGCAGCATCCACTACTTCTCCAGTATCATCTCTGAGCAGTGCACCAAAATTACCAACATCATCCTTTAAGGAGCCATCAGAATTCAATATTATCTCATTAGGGTCTGGAAACAACCAGGTACACTGAATTACCTCAGGGTTAGTAAAAATACATTCAACCTTCCATCTGTTAAACACCATCTAGCAGGAGGGTTGTTTTCAGCCTTGTGAACTCTGGCAGCCATTTTAAATCTAATGTCTTGCACAATAGACATACTTATCTGATTAGCTGAATTGAACTGAGCTTTAAAAATCCTTCCATTTATTTCTCTCCGGATATGGTAGATAAAGCCATTAAAAGCAAGTTTCTTTATAGAGCTCAGGCAAGAAGACCCTTTAAAATTATGACTACACCATTGGACTTCATCCTCCCAAGAGTTCATGGGCTCTCTTATATAACCAAGCTTTAGTATAAGACCTTTCCATATAGGTTGAGAAAAGCTACATGAGTGAAATATATGGTCTTCAGTCTCCACTGCCTCATTACAAAGAATACAGGAGGCATCTTGAATTATCCCCCAAGATAGTAATTTATTTCTAGTCTTAAGTCTTTTCTGAACATGTAACCAAGATATAAAAGTGTGTCTAGGGATTTGACCAGAAAACCAAACCAAAGTGCACCAATCCAATTTAGGTTGCTCACCCTTTAAAGCAATATAAGTATCTTTCATTGAAAAAACTCCAGAAGAATCAGGTTTCTAAATAATAAGATCTTTTTCAGAAGTATTGAACTCAACAACTTTTAGCTGGTCCACAATCTCCTTATAAGAATCTTCTATAAGCTCAGGGAAATTCCATTGTCCTTCACAGATGAAATTAGACACAATAGAAGTCTCAGAAGAACCAATAATTTGTAAGAAATCAGCATCAACCCAGTCCACAAGTCTTCCTTTAGGATGCCAGCTTTCATTAATAAAGTTTGTTGAAGAACCATCTCCCAGCACAGTTCCTAAAAATTGTTTGGCTAAGTCTCTATGCTCTAGAATCCTCCTCCAACACCAAGAAGAATCTTGAGGGACAACTAATTTCCAAAAATTATTATCTTTTATAAGATTAGCCTTCACCCATTCAGTCCAAATGGTCTTCTTATCAAAAACTAAATCCCATATATGTCTCATATTAGAAATAAAATTAGTAATTTCTATATTTTTAACTCCAAGGCCCCCAGTATCATAAGAGTGACATAGATTTTCCCATTTTATGGGGTTAAATTTCTTGCCCATATCAGTGCCACTCCACAAGAATCTTTTGAATTTAGAATTTATCTCTTTAATAGCTCTTTTTGGAAGAACAAAGCATGATAACCAGAAATAAACCATTCCACTTAAGACTGATTTAATGAAAAGGAGTCTACCAGGGAAAGAAAGAGATTTAGTTTTCCAAAACTGAATTATAATGGTGATATTTCCCAGTAAAGGAAGACAATCTTTATAAGAAAGTCTAGTTGTTAAAATAGGAACACCCAAGTATTTAATAGGTAACTCACCCAGAGAGAAGTCCAACACTTGCAAAATTTGGTTCAAAACTGAGTCTTCAACTGCAGAATGGAATAGAGATGTCTTTTGATGATTGATTTGAAGACCAGAGCATTTACTGAAGTAATCCAGAGAACATTTTAGACCTGCTTTTACATTACCTTTGAAAAAAACAAGAACATCATCAGCAAAACTGAGGTGAGTAAGATTTGTTAGTTTACATCTTGTATGAAACCCATATTGCTTAAGATGAACTTGTTGCATTAAAGAAGAACTAATAATATCCATGACCATAACAAATAAGTAAGGAGATATAGGACAGCCCTGCCTTAAACCCCTGGTAGCTCCAAAATGGCCATAAGGTGCACCATTGACCAAAATAGAAAATTTTGCAGTAGTAATACATTGTGTCACCCACTCAATAAACTTGGGAGGAAAACCCATTCTTTTCATCACTAGAAAAATAGCTTCCCAAGAGACAGTATCATAAGCCTTCCTTAAATCAATTTTAAGAGCACATCTAGCAGTACCCTGAGCCATGTGATAGTTTCTAACAATCTCATGTGCCACCATTATATTATCTTGAATAGCTCTACCTGAAATGAAAGCAGATTGATTTAAGCTAATGAGACTTGGAAGAACCTTTTTCATTCTAAGATCAAGGATCTTGGTAATGCATTTGTAGATAACATTGCAACAAGATATAGGTCTGAAATCAGTAACAAGAGAAGGGTTTTACTTTTTGGCCACCAAAGTAATAAAAGTATTATTCACTTCCTTCAGTAACTTAGAGCTATGAAAAAAATTCTGAATTGCAGCAACAAAAGCATCACCAACCACTTCCCAACTAGATTTGAAGAAATGGCTTGAAAAACCATCAGGCCCTGGTGCCTTATTTGAGCCAATACAAGAAAGGGCAAAAACCACTTCTTCTCTAGTAACATCCTTGATTAAATCTGGCACTTCACTCTGTTGTATACAACTGCTAAAGCCAATGCCTGAAAACCAATCTTCATTGACAGTACAATCCTCATGAGGGTTAAACAACTCAGAAAAATAAGTAACACATTCTACATCAATATCCTTATCTTCTTCCAATTTCACATTATCAGCATTATAAAGGGATAAAATATTATTTTTACTTCTTCTCACTTTTAAAGAATTATGAAAGAAGGAAGTATTCTGATCCCCGACATCCAGCCATTTAATCCTAGATTTTTGTTTAGCTTCAGACTCCTCATACTTAATGAGCTTAGAATATTTCTGCACATAAGATCTTTCCATTCTAGCTAGCTCAGAGTTTAGAGGATCATTTTGAAGCATAAATTGAGCACAATCCATATACTCTTTAGCTTTAAGCACACTATCTGAGAGTTTCTTAAATCTCACCTTTTTCCAAAGGATAATATCTTGTTTAACTCTTTTAATTTTAGAAACAAGTTGGAACATAGGATTACCTCTAATAGGAGTATCCCAGGCCTGTTGAACTATTTGAACAAACTCAGGTTCTTCAGTAAGAAAGTTAAAAAATCTTAAAGGAGGTGGACCATGTCTTCGCTTCTCAAAGATAGAAATAATGCATGAAGAATGATCAGAAACACCTGGGACCAAGAATTCAGCATTTGAAAAAATGAAGTGAAGAATCCAATCAGTATTAATTATGGCTCTATCAATCTTGGATCTGATAATACTACCATCCATTTGACAATTATGCCAAGTATAAAAACAACCAGTAAAGGAAAGATCAAAAAGCTGAGAAGTTTGAAAACAATTATGAAAATCAATAAAATGGTGAGCCATAACCTCTGCACCACCAATCTTATCAGTGGGATGAAGAATGGAGTTAAAATCCCCTAATACTAACCAAGGCTTGGTGTTGAACTCTGCAAAGGCTTCCAAAGAATACCAAAGATTTCTTCTATTCATATAATAATTCTCCCCATGGACAAAAACAATAAAATTTAGTTGAATAGCAGTAGAAACTTCCAAGAAAATAGCTTGAGAGGAAATGTGGAGAACAGAAACATTCATAACAGAAGTATCCCAACCAACCCAAATTCTACCTCCATTAGAAACACAATCATTATCTAAAAAATTCCAAGAAGGATTTATATTATTACGTATTCTAACTTTATTAGTATCTTGAACATGAGTTTCAAGAATCCCTAGCATAGATAGGGAATTATTACTTATTAATCTCTTTATTTCAATCTGCTTAACTGGGTCATTAAGACCTCTTATGTTCCAACTACCTAACTTAAACATTATTTAAATTTAGAAATGGAAGAACCTCTAGCAGATTTCTTAAGATATGCAGTCTTAGGGAGCAAAGTGGAAGCTACTGAGGTATATTGCAGTACCTTCTTTTGAAAATGTCCTCTAGCACTTGAATAATCATCACTGTTTGGAGAGGTATCATCATCAATCATGAAGTTATCCTGAGAGTTTTCCTTATTAGAATCAGAAGCTTTTTGATGACTAACTTCATTTAATTTATCCAGCAAAATAAACTTATTCTTCATAAGAATATCACCCTTCTCTCTCAACTGAATAATAGGAACTTCATTAAGAACAGGGCTATTCAAATCAACATGCACAGTATTACTGCTAAGGTTTATCATAACATGCTAGTTGTTAACATTACTTTCAATTGCCATTTCTTCTTTAGAAGTATTCCATCTTCACATCCCTACATTAACCCGATCGATCACCAAGAGCCTAGAGAACGGGCAAACTTCGGGACATAACATTACATTCCAACTCAATTTTTCTTGCATCAAGGAACAAGTTTATATACATGAAGTTTTCAAAATGTAATAGAACGGTAAAGTTCAGATCTTTTCAGAACAATCGCTTAATATTTCCTCAAAACATCGAGGGAATTATTACTTATTAATCTCTTTATTTCAATCTGCTTAACTGGGTCATTAAGACCTCTTATGTTCCAACTACCTAACTTAAACATTATTTAAATTTAGAAATGGAAGAACCTCTAGCAGATTTCTTAAGATCTGCAGTCTTAGGGAGCAAAGTGGAAGCTACTGAGGTATAAGATCCTATTTCAGTTGGGCACTACACCAAAACATCTATTTTGGAACGGATAAACGCGTTGCTATGAATTTAAGAAACGCCACGGGACGTTGCTAATACGGTGTAACAAATTATTATGCAACACCAGGGTACGTTTCTCAAATTAAATAGAGAAACGTTTTATATCGTTGCGCACCTTGTTTACCAACGCTTTAATTTATAATTTGAGCAACTTATTCCTAAATTTGAGCAACATATTGGATAATTTAAGCAACATAAATCTTTAATTTGAGCAACGTTTTACTTTATTAGACAAACGGTTAAATAGTTCCACTAAAAATTCTGCAACTTTAACTTGTTTTTAGTACCGTTTCTCATGGAAGAAAGTCAAAGCAACGTATTGATTTCCAACATTTATATCCGTTGCACAATATTTACAGGTGAAAAAAAATATAATTCCGGCGATTGTTCCGGCAGATTTCTGCCCATGCATATATATACCATTCCAGATTTCTGCACCTGCATAAACCAATCTAGATCAATTACAAGATCCAATTTTCCATACAGCAGGAATCTCATAAACACATTATCACCATCACAAACATATGGTTGATTACCACAATGTAGAACTATACATATATATTCATATCAACTTGCAATATATGAATTCCTCATAAGAATTTAACAAATGACTATCATAAACCCATACAATTATTTGGTTGATTCAAAGATTTTACTAACTTTTGTCAAGAACCCAAGTTTCTAAATTTGAAAATACAAAATGGTCGATAAGACAGAAACATGACCTGCAATTTCCTCTCATAATGACTGGGCATCACCTTCATTGACTGTGTTTCTAAGCAAGAAGTTGAAACCTTGAACTTGGTGAGTCTTCATGTGCCTCGGATGCACATATCAGACACACCAAAATATTGATCCAATGCATTAGCTAGTTCTGCTATTCTTGGTTCCCTGGACAAAAGGAGGAGAGATATGAGTGAACTGCAAACAATATAAGCTATCCAAAAATAAAACTGACAGATGATGGAGCATAAAACAATTATTCAGAATATTTACCCACACATCAATCTTGTATATAGTTCCTCAGAACAGAATTTATCGTTAAAATAATCTAATCTTGTAAATAATCTAATTTACCCACGCAGCGTTTTCAATCTTCCCATGTATTATTATTCCAGAAACATAAACATAATCTAATTTGGAAATTGTGACTACTGAAACTGTTAATTCAGTTTAGCGCATTATGGGAATTAATCTGAGTAGAAAACGAACTGTATAAAATGGAGTATATAAAGCATCCAAGAATGAATATTTCAAAAATCAAATTTAAGTAAATTTTACTCTGACCACTTGCATCTCCTCGAGTCTACAGTAGATAAACACTTTGTTGGTCGATATCACATGACATTCTGCTAAATACGGAAACAAGTTAGTTCACAGGTTATGCAAAGGAGGATATACCTTTTAACTTTAAAGGTTCGACAAACAAACGAGAAAAAATAGTTAACATAGAATAAATGGTGGACCTCATAAATGGAGCTTCATAATATGAATCGTTATATATAGTTTTCTCTTAATTTACCTGATCTCATCCTGTCTTGTTCAATAGATATTTTATGATATAAGAAGTAATGAAACCAGGAAAACAAATGTGTCTTCTTTGTAGTAATTAGTTATGAGAATGGTGTTTCGCACGTCAACTTAAAATTTCCCTTTTAAAGTGGTAATATGAAATCATCAATGTGACCGCTTGAATATAAAATAAAAAAAATGGGCTAATATGAACTAAATTTGTAACAAAATATGAGATTGTAACTGAATTTCCCTTTTAGAGTGGTAATAGACTCACACTTCCGATAGTCTTCTGCATCGCTGCAACACGTAAGAAAGACCTTTCAGACTCTAATGCACGAACCCGAAGCTTCAAATATCCTTGCTCCTTTAACCAGAGAACAAATGAAATTGTTGAAATAAAACAATAAATGGATTACAAACCCAAAACATAAAGTATAGATAATAAAGGGATGTGAAAACCTTACCAGATGTTGAATAACTGCAGCAAGCTTTTCAACTCTGTCATCCTGCTTAAATAAGTTGTAAACATCTTGGTTTTAACGTTCCTCAACACCAGCCTCCCGAAATCTTAGCAACTCCAATGCATAGCTTCCAAACACATCATATCACACATAAGAGATATACAAAGAATGCATTGACAGTAATATCAGAAATTTCCATTATCTTATCGTAAGAAAATGTTGGTCGATAGGGCAAAACTCACGGTTTGGCAATTTCTATGATGTCTAATCGAGGGTCAAGACCCTTCCCAATACCATCTAATACTGCAAGGATGAAAGTTACTTTCTGAGAATCATGCTCATATATTACTTTATAGCAATGACTAGATAGGTTAGTTAAAGGCTGTACCAGAAAATACTCGGACGACAAATGTGAAAGTAGCAGGGAAGCAAAAAGGTTGGTCAGCATCAATAGACAGTAGATCTTCTCCTGAAACAGACAATAACAATGTTGAGTAACAATAACCATATACTCAAATTATAAATACTAAGCTTATAGGATCAATATTCAAAGTTCATGTGTTTTTGTCTTGTTTGCATCAATAAATTAAGGTGATGTGTTCTGAAGTGAAATGGTACGTTTCTGTTGCAATGCCTCGATTTTTCAACTATCCCAAATATTCAATCGAAACATAAGATCTTATTAACATGTCAACAGTAAATCGATATAAAAAGATAAAGTGGAAAATGGTAGGCTAAAAGTTCAATGCACAAGGATGTCATTTGATTACCTTTGGCGTTGAACTCATAAGCAAGTGAGAGATAAACATAAAGGCATCAAACAAATGACTATCCTACTAGGTTTTCTCTCTTCCATGAAAAAGAAGTCTTACGTCTAGCATAAATCTCAGTGCATATTTTTAGTAATATAAGCTAAACAACAGTTCCAGATAGCATTACCAATTGCAGCAAGGCGTTGCTTCTTTTTCGCTATTTTTTCCTCCTAGCTCAAAGGCTATTTAAATCCCACTACTGCTTCTGCTGCAGCAAGTTCTTCTTTCTCTTTTCTTTGTGCCGCAAGGCGCTCTTCAAATCTATAAGAAATATCGAGTTCTATTGGTTACTAAAAATGGTTAAAGAGTACAGGTCAAATCTCCAGTAGGTTCTATTGGTTACTAAAAATGGTTAAAGGACACCTATCTGAACCATAGACTGAAGCACCTATGTAAATAAACAAATTCAACGTTAAGCTGATTTCAGAAAATATTGGGTACCAGAAAGCTTCAAAGATGGAACACAAACCTGCTGCCAAAGTATATAACATCTGCTAGATGGAAAATAGACTTACCCTATCTGGATCCTTTTCATAAACACCATAAAATTCTTCCAGTAAGCCTTCCCTGATGTTTGGACTTATGCTGCACAATTCCAGTATACGTTGTTCTATTAATGGCTTAATGCAAGAACAAATTTTTGGATTCAAGAGCACTTTGAACAATAAGATTGAGCTTTTCACACATTTTTTTAATGACAGGTCAGATGGGTGCTAATGACTACCTTCCCGTCATCCCGAAGTCATAGAAGATGAGCCTACCCCCATTCACATCATCAACGGCAATATTTCCAGGGTGTTGCGAAGAGAAACAACATGTTAAATACAACCTACCATCGATCCTTAGAAAGGTCACAAATTGCAGTTTAATTTGTGATACAAAAGAAAAATTGTTAAAGAGGAACAAACATATGCACCATTACTAACTAAATCCCAAATTCTATAGCACCAACACCACCACCAACAAAATTACCCACATCATCAAATCTATGCAACAACAACACCACCTTCCCTAACAAAACCATCAACACCACAAAAAAACAGTTAAAAAACCACAAAACTGAAATCAAAAGAAATCCATACTTTAAAACTCCATCAAATAGTAAAAGGAACGAAAAATTGCAAATTTACTACAAAATACTACCTAAGAAAAGACGTTATTCACAAAATCAAGAAATGATAAAAAAAAAAAAAAAAGTATGAAGACTAGGATTTATACCATGGTGAAATCTTCTTCTTGTACTCTCAGATCTGTCGAATATGATACGAGTGTTTGCGTTGATTCACGAGAAACACTAACTAAATCTAGGGTTATAAAATTGGAAAATATAAAATTCTGATTCTAAGATGGGTTTTGATTCAAAGATGCGATTAGGATTAGGTTTTGAAATCATGATTGATTCGGTGATGAGAGTCGTATGGATATGCAGGATATCAATCTCCCTCATACAAAAATCGAGCGAGCTGAAATGAGATGAAGATTTGTTTTTGGTTAAATCCAAAGTTACAAAAGAGGGGTTTTCTTTTAGATCTGACATATGGATTTTGATTTTGAGATGGGGTTAGGATTAATCTTCGGTTTGTGAGGGCTAAGGTTGAAACTGTGAGATTTTCAGAAGTGGGTTAAGGAGGAAGATAAGAAAGAGAAAACGAGTTTGCAAAATATCCGAGAATTTTATTCACGGCTATGTTTGGGAAAAAATTGAACCATAATTTTTTTTTTTTTTGCAATCTGCATATAACTAATGAAAACCAATGAAAACATATTCTTTCTAATCCAACGTTCATTATGCAACTAAATCTTGAGCATTCGGATCCCAACCCATCCAACGCTCAATTAAATCATTCATTTTATAAATTAAAAAAAAAATGAAGACTAAGAAAACACAAGGGTGCGCAACGTTTTTAGAATTTCCAATACGTTGCTCAGTAACTTCAAATATAACTAAATGAGTGGTATTTATTTTGAGCAACGTTTTTACTAGTGTGCAATGGACTGTCGCGTTGCACACCCCCGAAACAGAAATGTTGCGAAATCCAGGATATGGTGTAGTGGGGTCCCTTATTCTTTTTCCAGACTTAGAAATCCAACCCTCAACATCCACATTAGGATTACTCTTAGATGGAGCCTTATTATCCCTCTTTTTTTGTAGAAACCCATCCATCTGCATCCACAGTTGTAGTAGTCTTCTTTTGAACCCATTTTTGCACTACTTTTTGAGCAGGTTTTATATGCTTAGGGCAATTAGACTGAGTATGACCAAAAATAACACAATCACCACACTTGGGAGGTTTCCAAGAGTAATCCATCTTGATTTCCACTTTGTCCTTACCCCCAAGAGTAAAGGTAAAAGAATCAGGAAAATCACAATCTACATCTACTTCTACACAAATCCTAGCATATCTCATTCTAGTTTTGTGTAAAGTTTGGGTATCCATCATAAGAGGTTTACCTAGATAATTAGCAATCATGCTCAAGCCCTTGTTATTCCACATAAACAAAGGAACATTCCTAAAATTCATCCAAACATGGAGAGATTTCAATTCAGCAATTTCCTGCTCAACCTTCCTAGACCAAGGTTTAATAATAAATAATCTATTTGAAATAAACATAGAACCCATCTCTAAAGCACGAGTTCTATCCTCAGCACATTGAAAATCAAAGATGAACATACTGTCACCATGGATGGTCATTTGAAGATTACCTTTAGGTTTCCAAGCTCGATTTACAGCATTACGAACCCAATTAAAAGGTAATCGTCTACCCTCAAAAGCTCCAATAACTTTATCTTCACACTGACGAATATCCTCATCAAAAACTTCATAAGGAATATCCATGGATTTCTTACCATCAAGAACATGATAAGAATAGAATTCCATATCTGCAGAGATTACTGACTCCTTCTTTTTATCAAAGAGAGAAGCCCAAGCCGTCGGCGAACTAACAGAACCCGATTGATGAAATTCTTCGAAACCCGGTGGAATAACCGGATCAACCACCAAATCAATACCAATACACTTTGAATTACCACCACCCCCCATTGGAGAATCCTCTAGAGGCAAGGAGGAGGCCACTAGAGGAAGAATAACCGGAGAAGAAACCTGCATCTCACCAGAGGAGACGCAGAGAAGAGAAAAAACGATAACCTAAAATCGCCTCAAATCATCCTTGACTAAGTGAACGCACAACAACCTTTTTTTGTTGCTAGTTATAATTCTTAGCTCGGATCTTAAGATAGTTTCTCGAAACTAATATGCACTATTTCCGCAGCCAAATATTTCAAGGATGCTAATGGGAGGTATTTATTTTGTTATATATGCAAATTGGTACACCCCCAAGCAAAACGGCACCCCAATTAGCAGTCATGAAATATTTGGCATTTTATAAACCATTGGTGCATACAATTTGGTTTGGTGTACTGACACATTGTTGAATCCGCGCAATCATGTAGTGGTATCATTTCTTCAAGTTCTTCGATCGGCCCATCCACCGCGGCAACGGTTGTACTAGTAACAAAGAAATATATATAATTGGTAATATTTTCCAAAATATTGTTTCTTTGTTTCTTAATTCTTATTCAATTTGTTGTTTTATCCCTAACTTTCAAAATATTATTTCTTTAGTTGCTTAATTCTTATTCAATTTGTTGCTTTTATTAGAAAATTATTTGTAAAATTATTATTTTTGTGAAGGAAAAAAGGGCTTAGAAAAGCTCCAAGTAGAAAATTATCAGACAACCTCAAATTTAAAATGATACAACTAGGATGTGAGGTTTGAATAAATCCTTTAACGTTCTCATGCATAAACAAATTCAAATTGACATAGTGAATGAAATAGAAAATTAATATTTTTTGGAACTAAAATAGATATCACTCCTCATTTAAAAGGCTAAGTCATATGAGCTCCCACGTTGCACGGTGAGCATGACACCCATCTCAAATTAAATTAGATAAAAGCTTTCAACTACACCAATTATGGAGAAGACAAGCGTCGGAACGTTATTGGTCTAAGATTTTTTTTTTTTTAAAACACCCCCTTAGTAGAGAACGTTATTGGTCCAAACCCCCTGATTTTAACGGCCAAATACTAAAACCGTTAGTAGAAAACGTGGGTGTACAAGACTTATGTGTTGATTTACACTTAATTAAAAAGTTACACCGAGTTTACACCAAATACTTAACTGGACGTAAAGTAACACCGTCAAGCAGGGACGTTACGTCAAAATCTTATTAATAGGGAAAGAAAGATTTTAAAATATTCGAATTTCCATAAAAAAAGAATTTTATACTGAAAATATTTCCATGTTTTAATTTTTATACAAAAAAAAACGTTAAACTAAAAAGATAAATTTGACAAAATCATTACTTGGATTCGAAACTTATAAAAATTAATTTGACCGGGAGGCGAATAAGACAGTTGGTTATGGAATGGTAACAAACATAATCAACGGTGGACTCGAGTGTGGTAGGGGGGGTGATGGTCGAATTTCCATAAGAACAACTTTGCATATCTGTAGTTGCAGGATTTCCTACACTACACCCTTGTCAAGAATCTATGAAAACTAAGTCATAATTGTGAATGAACAACAACACTTTTATTAATTCACTTTCAGGAAGATTTACAAGAAATATTAAAACTCAGAAGTACAACTTTCTTTCTGGAGTTTCTCTCTCCTCGGAATTCTCTCAGCTCTCAAAAATTCATCATCCTTTTCTGGATTTAGTTGAACCCTTTATATAGGAAAATACATAGTGGAAGATAGCTAAGACTTCCCCTTAATTCGGATCTACTCTGCGATCTCATCGCCATAACTTTAGTCTTCACCATCGCCAACTTTATAACCATCGTGAAGCAGACTTATTCTTCATATATCTTTAATCGTTAACCGTTACATCACTCTTTTGTGACACTCGCCAAATGTTGTTGAAGAATCTTGCGACAATCTCGTCAAAGTGTTGTTAATACTTGTAGAAATGTTTGGGCTTCTCGCAGAAATGTTGTTAATATCGCGGGAATAGCGTTGTAGCGATATTCTGGTACTACATCTTTCCTCTTCTCATGTCTTTTCTGCGAAGAAGAGAAGATATGAGAATCTAAAATTCCATAATTGCTTATCTTTTCAGATTTCTTCGTCCTTCGCCAGTTGTTTTCACGAATCTTTTCTTCTACTAAATTTTTGACACGTCTTGTATAACCGCTGCGATCTGACCACCCACGTCTCTTCTTTGCATTAATTTCCTTCATCTTATTCGAGAAATTTCCCCTTCTATAAATACTCTTCTCATTCCTCTCCTTTTTCTCTTTTACTTTCTTCTTTCTTCTCTTCGTATTCTCTCTGCAATTTTTATTGTTCTTCCACGAATTGCACTTCTATAACAACTGTGATTTATTCTTTCATTCCCATACTCAAAAATGGTTGTTACTGGTGCTAAAAATTTGAAGGCCTTCAATGGAATGCGCGAGAAACTCAGACTTAAAGGTTTTAACTTATCTTTGATTCCAGAACAAGATTCCAAATCAGAACATTCCCTTAAACTATTTATTTATGACCAATGTTCTCATGAGAAAATCATAGTATCGCTAGGACAACTTGAAGCTGGTCTTCCCATCCCTCTTTATGATCCTGAGATTCCGCTGTTTTATCAAATAATTTCTGACGAGAGATTCTCACGAGCAATATACCAATTAGGTGGGGATTGCATCAGATTACTACTTGAATATGCTTCTCGTGGCGCTGGTAAAGTAACTCGCTATCCCAAGGCTCCAAAGAATCCTTTGTTCAAAGATGTCCCCATTGTTTCTTGCGATTATACTGTGGACAACTTTTTTGTAAACTATAGTATTGTCCCTATGAAGAGGGATAGTACATGTTGGGGTGTTCGTTTAAAGAAAGAGAAGGTCGCTGGTGACAATGCTCTTATGATGGATATTGACTTTCATACATCTACTAACCAAGGTCCTCGTCATTCTAGCGATGACAAGTGGTTCATCTTCCCATTAAGTCTTGAAGGTCCTTATATATCTGGTTCTCGCAAACTTCCCGCGAGTTTTGCAGAATATCAACCCTGGGTCTTCAACTGGCCTGAAAGATATAAAGAAGTATATTATCTCAACTTTTCATGTTATTATTTATTGTCTTCTTTATATTCTCGCTAACTTTTCTGATTTTTCTCAGATTGATAGAATGAAACTCAGCTATCAAACTCTTAGGAAACCCAACATTCTCTTGGCTATGAGATCTTTTACAGATGAAGTAAGAAATATTTCTTCATAAATTTTAACAATATATTGTTGCCCCTATTTCTTATCTTCATATGTGCTCGCAGGAAATCGAAGAATTAGAACCACTGCCTCCTCCAAAAATCAAGGAGAAATATCCAAAGGAACCATCTGGGAAATCTATAAAAGAGAAGTCTACTACTTCTTCTAGGGGAAGATCTTCTAGCGATCCTCCGCTAAAGAAATTAAAAACTCATCCTTCTTCTTCTTCAACTCCTCAAATAATTCCAAAGAATCCCAGTGTTGTTCTTGATAAGGATATTGACGAGGAGTTTAATGTTGGCGGTTTTCCTTCAATAAGAAATTCTTCTTCTTCTGATTCTTCAATGACTCATCTATCTAGGATTTTTAGCGATATCTCCCACATCATGACTTCTAATGACGAGGATGAAATGATTGAAAAGATATCCCAAGCCCTTGATCAAGTTTGCGATGCTCCTATTTTAGTGGATAATGATTCTCTCCAAGGAATCTCAAGATCGCTGACTCCCAGTCTCTTGAATTCTCTTGGTGCCTTGGTATGTTTTCATTTCTTCAATTTGTTCATATTTTCTCTATTGCTAGATTTTAATTTATTTGTTTTCTTCGCAGGTTGGAAGAGCTTCTTTTGCTGTTGCTTCTGACTTAGATAAAAGATGCGTCAACGCTGAAGAAAAAGCAGCTAAAGTTCACCAAGATAAGGAAAAACTAGAGTCTGAAAATATAGATCTTCGCAAGAAGAATAAACAATTGGAGACAGAAGCTTCTGTTAATAAGAAAAAGATCATTAATCTTGATAGGGCTAACCAAAAACTCTATGGTATGACTGATTTCCCATATCTCTTAATTCCTTTTATTCTATCGCGTCTTATTCAAGCAATCACTTTTAACTTGCAGATATTTATGGTCTTACTGACGAGGCTATAATCTTCCAAACTTTCCCTGAACCTGTAGATGATCATACTCTTCTTACTAGTCTTAATAATTTCTTAAGTAATTTCTCAGATGATAAGATTAACTCCCTCCCCATAGACGAACTTAGATCTAAGTTTAATCTCTTAAAACTTGAACACAGATTCAATTTAGGCTTGACTGAAAAATATAGGCGCCTTTATTTTGATTCAAAGAAAGAAATAGATAAATTAAGGCAGAAGAATAGCGATCTTATTGACGAGAAGGTTCTTTCCATAAAAAAGGGATCTAAAACCTTAGCAGATTTTCATAAAACTCTCCTTGACGTTCAAATGGTCAGAGATAAACTTATCCTCGAGAATGAAGATCTTCTTGCGAGGGAGACTCAAATTCGATCTCGTCTCCTCATTAATAGCTATGATGAGTTTGCTTGGGCTGCGAAGGTTCTTGACAATGCCAGAAATGATTTAGGTGTAAATGTTAGCCTTCAAGTTGAACAGACGGCTCTAATTAGAGATATGATTTCTAACATAGAAGGTTATTAGCTAATCTTCTTCTCGCTAGTTTCTTGTTTTTATTATCCTTCTTTATAAAACTTATAACTTGTTGCCATATTCTTGTAGAAGCTGAGAAAGGTTATCTTGAAAGAATCAAGGATCTTGAAGAGGATAAGGATCAACTCGCGAATACTCTTGCTGCTTGCAATAATAAATATTCACAGTTGAAGAAGCAATTTGGCATCACTACCGCGAACTTCAATAGATCTCTCATTGTTGTTCGCAATGATTCTGTTAATTTGGTTTGCAATGACCATGGGATTTCTTCTTCTCTATATATCCTGATCTTGCAAAAGAAGTACCCAAAGTGATTTCAAATATCGACATCTCTGATAGTGAGGCTAAGGATTCTGACGAGGAAGAAAATGATAATAATGATGATGAAGGTGAAAAATCTGGCGAAGAAGAAGATTATGATGACAATGATGAAAGGGAAAAATCTAACGATGAAGAGGAGTCTGATAAAGAAGATGGCGATGGATCTAACTAGTTCTTCCTTTTTCTTCTCTTTTTTCTGTAACATTGCCGTTAGTTTCTCTAAATTTGTAAATTTCTTTTGCCTCTTTACTTCTACCTGTAAGAATCAGAAAGCATCTCTTTTTCTGCAAGTTAATCAATCAATATAACTATTATTCTTTTAATTATCGGCGTCCCTGTTTCTATGCAATTTTTATATGATAGATGAACAATAATTTCATCGTTCTCATACATTCCCATACTTGCCTCTATTATTCATCTGCAATATAAAAATCGATTAAAAGATTAAATAAAAATTTAAAATTTGCCTTAATATTGGCGATCTTTCCGTCAATAATAATTGCGTGAAATCGCAATTCTCGTAACATCTGCGAGTATTATCGCAGTAATCTTGTGGTCTTATTGTGCCTTCCTAATTAAAGGTCTTACTTTGCCACGCTCTTTCTTTCTGCGACAAAATCGAAGGACGTCTGTACATTTGCATGTATTGACCCATTGATCTTGTCTTATCTTTACATCTTGATTGTATTGCGACAATATGACAAGTCTAAGTTCTCTCGCGAGATCAAAGCCTCGTGAAATTTTCGTCTTGCGATGAAACCGCATGACGTCTTTACATTTTCATGTAAAAACCCATTGATCTCATCTTAACATTTCTCTCGTGGCTTGTTTCCTTTGCATTATTTACGTCACGCGACAATATGACAGGCCTAAATGTTCTTGCGATCATAAAGCCCCATGACATTGCCGTCTTAAGACACTTATCAGCTCCCTAATGGAGGGTGCCGCCCTTATCTTTCCCCTGGTTTCCCCTTTAAGGAGGGCACATCGTCCATATAATACTAGCTCCTCCCATCCAGATTTTCCAACAACTAGCTGTTTTCGCAGCCTCTTGTCCTTTATTCCTATATGGCTTATAGTTACAAGACTGCACCCTAGGTGGGGTTTTCTTCAGGCCAAGTGCATTGTATCCAAGACTTACCAAGGATGGCAAGAGAGTTTCGTATGCTCCGGGCACCCTTGGCTCAACCGTGTACCTCGGCGCCTTGGTCATACTTTGCACTTCTTGGAAGAGATTCTCAGTCGTACAACCAGGGTATAACCATATATAGTTGGTAATCCAAGATCTCTCTCCCGGATAGGTTTTCTTTAACCCCAACATCTGCATGACTCTGGTTCCAGCAGCGGTATAACCTTATCGCTGAGTCATGTCAAGAGATACCCCCTTTATAACGCACTATTAGGTCTTACATTTGCCTCTTACGAAATTTTATTCGCGAACTAGGGTGCACGCCATAAAGGTTCGTCCCATTCTTATGTCTCTGCGAAATTTCATTCGCGCTTCTCGCAAGTATTGTAACTCTGATAGGATATCATAACTTTGATCATTTTGGTAAAGTTTTTGTGATTCTTTCAAGCAGAATATTTTGTTCAATTACATATTTTTCAAATAAATTATTTGTAGAGTTCTCTAAGGTTCATCATTTTACCTCTCTACTTACTATTTTCTGATTCTGCTTTTCTGCTACGTTTTGCTATTGTCTCTTTTTCTGCGAGACTCTCGCCATCATCTTTCACATCCTCTTTTCGTTCTATTGCATCAATCATTAACCTTTCACATTTCTGTCGCTGCTTGATTTTGCACTTCCAATTGCTATTCTTTTCAGTTATTTCTTCGCAAGACTTCATGTCGATTTCATAACATTTCTTGCTTTCTCCCCAGTCTCCTTTAATAAATCCAACACCTTTTGGATGAGGAAATTTGATACACTGATGATAAGTAGATGCTACACCCAATATCCCGTGTAACCAAGGTCTTCCTATCAAAGCATTGTAAGGTGATTCGATATCTACCACACAGAATAAGATTTTTGAAGATATTCCTTTTAACAGTATTTGCATTTCAATTTCTCCTTTTGGCTTGTTAGCTGTACCGTTAAATCCATAGATTTTGTATGTTGATGGTATCAGATCTTCATCCTTTCCACCCATGGTTTTAAAGGTATGATAGAATAAGATATCGACTGAACTCCATGTATCTATTAAGATTCTGTTAATGGCCCATGAATCTTCGAATTTACTATCATTTTCTTCATCCTCTTCTTGCATTTGTTTTGGGTTAATCTCCAATCTCACGACCAATGGGTTATCATGCTGCTCGCCAATCTCAAGTACATCTTGCGCAGTGAAAGAAAGAGTTTGTTTCTGCCATTCTTCCAATGGCGAAGCTCTCGCTATATTCATTATTTCTTTCCCATTCATGTCTCTTGCGAAGACTCTACTTAGGATATTATCATGAAAATCCTCCATAGTTCTATATGAGTGCACAATAGAATTACAGAACAAGTTTTTTGCTTTAGCTCCTACTTCAATCACAAATGTTTCTGCTCCTTTTACAGCATTCACTCTGCGAGTTTCTGGTGCTGGTGGTAATTGCTGAGATTGTGGATGTCCTACTAGAAAATGATTTAGCTTCCCCTGATCAATCATTCTCAAAATTATCCTCTTTACATTCCTACAATCATTTATTGAATGGCCATGAAAATGATGGTAAGGACAGAATTCTTGACTTCGGCTATTTGTATGGGGTTCTTTCCCCATGTTCCATGGGGATGGTATGTTTTCCATCAAAATGATAGCTTCCCAAATTTTTTCTATGCTAGTATTGAGAGGTGGCATCTTGATTTCTTCCCATACTATCCTCTGATTACCTTTCCCTTTAAAATTATTCTTCCTTTGTCCACCATAAGTTTTTGAGGTTGATCAAGTCTTTGAATCTTATTGTTTCCACCGCGATTATAATAATTCTTCTCCCTTTCATATTCTTCTTGATCTCGACTACCCATCGCTACTAATTTTTGTTGGTTATCGATGACCACTTTCTCTTGTTGTGCTTGCGAGGTGCTCGCTACATTATTTATCATTTTAGGGAGCAAACTTCCACTTGCTTCCAGCGAGCTGGTGTTCACAATTGGGTATGATTCCATCTCATTTTGTTTCTCCTCCAAAGCAATGTATTCTTCATGTAGTTCTCGCAATTCCGTCATGGTGAATGTATTTTTGATTCTGAAAATCTGAATGTATAGTAAATTAGTCGCGAACATTGCATTAATGAAGGATATGATCAGATATCTTTCATCCACTCTTCCAGCCATTTCGCTGCACATTGACTTCCATCTTATATTTAAGTGCTTCAGACTCTCGCCAACTCTCTGTTTTAGCCCAAACACATCTTCAATACCCGGCCGTGATGAATTATTGCTAATGTACGCTCCTAAGAATGTAGCTTGTAAATGATCAAAAGAAGTTATAGTATTTTTTGGTAATCCCTCAAACCATTTCAACGCCTCGCCAGTTAAGCTAGATGCAAAGTACTTGCATAACACAACATCATGATTCTCCCATTGTAGCATACATCTAACATAAGCTTTAACGTGTTGAACAACACAAGTAGCCCCATCAAAAATGTTGGTTAATGCTGGTAAATTGCATTTTGGAGGTATTCCTCTTAAATGTACTTCTTGAGTAAATGGAGTCCTCGCAGCTTCTTCAATAGCTTCATAAAGTTGCCTTCTACCTCCTTCTCTTCTATTGCTTATCATTCCTCGCATTTCTGCTAATTCTCTCAAAATTTGCTCATTCTCAGCTGAGTTTTGTTCCATTGGACTTTTTAATGCATCTTTCCTTCTTCTGCGTTCTTGTCTTGCGAGATTTTGCGTATCTCCTTCTTCATTATCATCTCGTCTTTCTCTGCGATTTTCTCTTTCATCATCCTCTTGAAATCGCAGTTGCCTGTCTTATTCTCTGCGAATTTCTTTATTTCTCCTCATTTATCTTCGCTGTTTCTCTATTATCCTTTGTATCCTATCATATTTCTCTTGAATATTATCATTATAGCGGTTTTGTGTACGTCTTCTTTCTCGATTTTCATGGTTATTTTGTCGTACTGCCTCTCGAAATTCTTGCTCTTCTACTTCTGCCCTTAATCTTTCTCTCTCGCGGGCTAAATGTGTTTGTTCAGCATAATGTCTCTCGTTTTCTTCTTCAATCATTCTTTGATTTCTTTGATTCTATCGCCCATGTAATATCCTTCTTCTGGATTTTCTTCTTCAATTTGGTTGTTTCTTCTCTCTCGACTTCTATTGTCACGCGGATTATAGCGATCTCCTATTACCTCTTCTTTTCTATTTTGCATTTCTCTTCGAGTATTTTCTCCAACATTTCTTATAGGGGAAATTTTCCTTGGTTCTTCTCTGAATGATCTTGAATTTGATCTAACATTACTCCTTGATCTCCTTCTTTGTAACCTTAAATTCTCCATCCTTAGCTCATGATTTTGCCTTGTTAAATTCGCACGCTCTTCTGCCTCTAATCTTCTTTCTTCTTGTGTTCTTTGCCTCAGATCATCTACTATCCCATTTTCTCGTCCCACATGAACTAATTCTCCAACCATTCTTTTATTTCCTTCTCCTTCTTCTCCATTCCTTAATTGTCGATTTTCTGCTTCTTCCATTGAATCCGACCTCCAAGTGTGCATGCTCATTCTATCATAATCCACATCCCTATCTTGCGTTTGTGCTTATTGATTCGGCTGTTGAATTGAACTTTCTGCTTCATTTCTTGTTCTATTTCTTCTTGACCTTATTCTTAAAGATTCTTCTAATTCACCTGTTCCTTCACCTGCAAGTCTTTTACTCCTCCTCACAGTTGTTGGTGGTTCTGATGTGTTTCTTCTTCTTCTAACCATTTCTTCAATCCTAACAATTTCTTCAAATTTTCAAGTTGTAATTATAGATTTTTTAACTTGATCCTCCCTGTTTCGGGAGCCAAAATGTAGTTGCAGGATTTCCTACACTACACCCTTGTCAAGAATCTATGAAAACTAAGTCATAATTGTGAATGAACAACAACACTTTTATTAATTCACTTTCAGGAAGATTTACAAGAAATATTAAAACTCAGAAGTACAACTTTCTTTTCGAGTTTCTCTCTCCTCGAAATTCTCTCAGCTCTCAAAAATGCATCATCCTTTTCTGGATTTAGTTGAACCCTTTATATAGGAAAATACATAGTGGAAGAAAGCTAAGACTTCCCCTTAATTCGGATCTACTCTGCGATCTCATCGCCATAACTTTAGTCTTAACCATCGCCAACTTTATAACCATCGTGAAGCAGACTTATTCTTCATATATCTTTAATCGTTAACCGTTACATCACTCTTTTGTGACACTCGCCAAATGTTGTTGAAGAATCTTGCGACAATCTCGTTAAAGTGTTGTTAATACTTGTAGAAACGTTTGGGCTTCTCGCAGAAATGTTGTTAATATCGCGGGAATAACGTTGTAGCGATATTCTGGTACTACAATATCCTTGCGTTTCCACACTCGAGTCCACCGTTTCTCACAGTCTAAGTTAAACTAAATTTTTTTTTACCAATTTCCGTATTTTTATACCAAAATTATTATCTAAAAATCTTTTGAACAATCTTATTAATTTCCATATATTGGTTTTTATACCAAGTTGTTTTTTTTTTCTTTTTTAATCTTGACCGTGTATATACGGTTTGAAAAAAATCATGAACTAAATTTTCCTAATATGTTTTTTGATTATATTAGTTTTTGTTTTTCCGTTCTCAGGGGTGCAGCAAGATAACAATGCGAAAGATTGTCTTAAATTATAGATGTTATATTTTCTTTAGCATACAAGACAAATAAACTTTGTAACACCTCTGATGGTTTTCTTGATGATTATGAGTTTATGAGGCATGGGTTTACGTCATAATCATCGTCTATATCTCAATCTTTTTTTTTTATTTACATCATAATCTCTTTATAAATTACATTCTAATACTGCTTTTACAAATTCTTAAGCCATTGATGTCGACATCTTAGCCTTCACGTCAATGCAAATATTAATTTTCTTAGATTCCAAATCGTGATCGGGGCGAGGCGAAGCCGATCCATACCAAATCAAAAATATATGGTTTTTGGATCCGCCCGGTGCGTAGCATGGGCACAAAATCTAGTTACCCAAAATCTCAAAATTGTTATCGATATCACCCAAAATCACAAAAGTTGCCTTTGTAAAATTATTCGCTTGCTATCCTAAGGCAAGGCTTTATCACCTTGTCCCAACTCTGGTTCTACTGGTCACGTCCGTTAAAATAGATATCGTTGACACCCTCGTAGAGAAGGTGGGGAATGTACATCTCGGTTTCAAGGAAGTGCACCAAACTGCACTCACATACGAAAGCCCAAGTGCACAAATAAGTTGGAACCTCTGAGCATATAACAAGAATAGTCGGCGAGTTACAACATCAAAGGTGTCACTATTCATCCACAAAAACTTCAACAAAACAAATTGTTCACAAAAACCCCATTTAACATAAACTGTCTATATTACCCTTCTAGTTTAAATCACCCCAACAAAAACAAAAATCAACCACACTTTTAATTTTTATTATATTATCAACAAAAACAACAATAACCCACCACCATAAACTAGCAACACCACCGACAACCATCCGCCGCCGACGGACCATCGCGCCGCCACCACTGTCGCCGCCCACCACCGTCGCCTACCATCGCCGCCGCACCGCCACCACCGTCGTCGCCCTCCACCGCCGTCGCCCTACACCCCGTCGCCGCCCACCACCACCACCGCCGCCCACCACCACCACCGCAGCCCACCATCCTCGCCACAACTGTTTCCGACCACCGCCACCACCACCGTTGTCGCAACCACCGCCACCAGTGGACACCACCATCAACTAGCACCCAACACCGCCGACCACCACCACCAACCAACACCGCTACCATCGTCGTTGCCACCACCGCCACCACCAACCATCACACATACCAACGCCACCACCCACCACCACCAAATATTCATAAAACCACCACCAACTCTGCCTCCAACAAATCCAACCACCACTAGATGCCACCACCTCCATTACTACCCTAGTAGCACCATAACCACCAATACCATCACCTTCGTAACTAAAAATTGATGAAACTAAAACTGGTTTCATAAAAAAAATAAAAATTATTTGGTTTCGTCAGAAAAAAAATCCATCTCTATATCACTAAAAAGAATTGATGAATCCAAAATTCGTTTCATCAAAAACAATCCATCTCTATATTACTAAAAAAATAATATTAATGAAACTAAAACTGGTTTCATCAAAAAACTGTTTTTGGTCTCATCTATGTTTAGTTTCGTCAATAAAAGCTCAACAAATATTGATCAAATGCAGATGAAACCAATACTTGTTTCAATAGAATATTATTTATCACCAACAACGTTGGTTTCATCGAAAAATTCGAAAAAAATTAAGGAAAGATTAGATGAAACCAAAATAGGTTTTACCAAATTTAGATAAAACCGAAATCGGTTTTACCAAATTTAGATGAAACCAAAATCGGTTTCATCATAAATGTACTCTTGAGTGTTTCATAATCGATGAAAACTGGTCGAACTAGGGCAGTACTCTCTAATCCCTAGAAGGTCTTGCACACTTGCAACTATCTTTATGCACCAACCCCATCGCCGCACCAACCACCAGCACCACAACCACTACTACCATTACCGCACCACCACCATCATCGGCCACCACCATCCCCACTACGCCACCGCTGTTACCGCTGCCATCAACACCAACCAGACTCCACTAAAACAGAAAATAACTATATTAATAGTGGTTTCGTTGATAAATACTTGAAAATAAAATGAAACCAAAATTGTTTTCATAGAAAATGAAAGCAATCAGACGAAACCAAAATAGGTTTTAACAAAAAGTGTCACTAACAAAATTTAGTTTCATCAATACAAAAAGTGTCACTAACAAAATTTAGCCGCATAAGCATGAATTTGATACCAAGTTCTGAATAGTGTAAAGTGGCGTTTATGTTCAGAATGGTTCCACCGCCAGATGTGTCCTCCCTTCCTGGACCTCCTTTCTTTATATATTTCAACACTTCATAGCACATTATAAATGTGCCAACAGTATCGATGTCCATAACTACAAAGGACTCCAAACAACTAAAACTAAAAAAAAAACCATGTCACTGCCATGTACCAAATACGGGTCCAACCATTCAGAAACACATTAAAGAGGAAAATAAAAGAAAATATGAACCTGCTTTGATGCCATTAGGGGATAATCCTCAGCAGGCACTAGAAAATTCCCAGCTGCAGCATTAACAAGAATGTCTATCCTTCCAAAATGTTGAAAAGTTGCATTGACAACTCTAGTTGCGTCTTCGTTCTTACGATCATCTCCTACAAACCCAATTGCCCGAAACCATAAACATTGAATTGGTAAATCTCAAATGTGAGTCAAAATTACAATTACTAGCTAGTCAACTATTACTACAGAAATAATTTGCTCAAATGTCACACACACTAGCAAGTACCAAAAATTAAAGGTAATTTTACTGATAATGAAGCTGAATTCAGTGAAACCCACCAGTAACAACAACATGGATTGAAAAATTAGGGATATGGGTTCGTAATCTTATAAAAATCATTCATTTCATTTCTACAAATTTGACATACAAATAATAACAACACAAATTGAAGATAAAATTGGAAATCAAAACATTAATTAAGAATTGGGTATGTTTTTCCAGTTTACTTGAATTCAGAGAGAGCGGAGAGAAGAGACAGGAGAATCAAGAACAGATTTGCGTCTACCCATGTTATCAACAGAAGCTCCATGTCGACCAAACTCCTTAGTAATATCAAACCCCATTCATGATCCACGTCCAATAACCAAAGCTACTTTCCCTTTCACTATATCAACCTTAAATGGAGACTCCATTTCCACACTTCTTCTGTAAAAACTAAAAAAGAGTTGGCCGGCCTCCTAGTTGTTTCAAGTCAAATGACAACTGCATTCATATGTGATTTGGAGTATAATATAGGTAGTTGAAGCTTTTTTCATCTCAGGTAGTTTATTTTATAAAACATATGGGTCAAGTGTTAAGAAATATAAAAAAAAATTAGATAAAACCAAAATTAGATGAAACTGAAATTGGCTTCATCATAAATGTACTCTTCAGTGTTTCATAATCGATGAAAGCTGGTCAAACTAGGGAGGTAATCTCCAATCCCTAGCAGGTCCAGCATACTTGGAACTATCTTTATGTACGCAAGGAGAATTCCAACAAGGTACTATAAAGCAAAATGAAAGTTCTGTAAACTAAAACTAACAGGAAACGACATGAAGCGAGTGAAAAATCTTTCATAAACATCAAAAGTATCATAATTAGGTGGTGCAGCCTGCAATGCAAAATATTTTATACATCAATTTCAACAATTTTCAAAGCATGACTACAAATAAAACGGATCAACATACAGTTTTCGTTGCAAATCGCTGCCTCCTCGTCATCATCTGTAACAACAACAACAACAACAACATGAATCATACAAATATCAAATCTCTTTTCCCCGTGTTTAATTTTCATCATAAACCCTAAAAAAAATTCAACTGAAACATTAAAAACTGATTGGTAAGGTTATAAATCGAAAAAAACAACTCATATATTCATGTTCATACACAAATGATTTCGTATTATTTGTAAGGATTAAGGATGGCTTCTCGTTTGTATGAAATGAATTGAAAAACAAATAAAAATTTATGTGACAACATATAATTGTCGTTTAAGCATGTAAAATTGTAGGAAATGAATTGAAAAACAAATAAAAATTCATCTCATCTCATCAATTCATCTCAAAACAAATTTTCGAATCTGTTTAAGCCTGTAATTAGAATATCAAAGGAAGACTTGATTTACTCATCGTTTGAGATCAATTCTTCATTACCCTAGACCTAGTTTATCAAATCGACAACCCAATTAACATTTGAGACCAGTTTTTTTTGACATCCAACTTGAAAATATATAGACTGAGAAGAAAAATCACATCTCTAGATTTAGTTCGATTTTCACCTTTTTATTTTCCTCACTTCCCATTATACATTTATGTTGGTACGGGAATATGAGGTGTCGCTTTCGGTGATGAGAGATGAAGTAGAAAAGGAGACGATGTTGGTGGAGAATCGGGAGAATACCGTGGTTCTGATGGTGGTGCGGGAAGAACTGGAGGAGGTTCTGTTCGTGGTGGTGGTGGTGTGAGTGAAGACTGAAGAGAGAATATAGATCTCGTATGGAGAAGAAGAAATGGATGGTAGGGAAGGGTAGGGTAGGATGGGTATTTCTTGAAAATGAAATGGATGTAATTCACCCATATTAACATATTTGGGGTTTTGGTTTCATTTTTACTGGATACGGTTTTTATTTAGCCCAAATAATATGGTTGGTGTTAGTGTAACTCAAAAAGTATCATCTTAGTTTTTTAGAGCTTAATATGTAACTAGAAAAGAAAGACCCAAGAAAAATGAAATCCTGCAATAAGCCCAAGCTCATACTCCCTCCGTCCTAGTTTAGATGCTAAAATTGAGGATTTTTTTTGTCCTAGAATACTTGCTATACTTCATATTTTTCCACCTTTTATCCTGATTTGCCCCTGCCTTGGAATCATACCATAACATGGAGAATTGTGTATTTCAATTTTCAAGACACACTCTTAAATATTTTTCTCTATATATTTCCTCTAATTTGAATTTTTCCAACTAAACAACAAAATCTAGACATCTAAAAACTAGGAACATTAAATACTAACCTAGGGTAATTGCGGAAAAAAAATTATTCTCTTTGTGTTTCTTAATCTTTGTGCAAAATCCTATTTTGACATCTAAACTAGGATGGAGAGAGTATATTTTAAGAAATATATGTTTTCACGCACGAGATAGTAACTAGTAAGTAGATAAATTTAGATGTTTTATGCAAATCAGCCACTTATATCAAGCAAAACAAATCTTTGTTTATTTTATTTTTTCCAACTGAAACAAATTTGTTGATTGCCAATATCAGACAATACAGAACAAAAAGAGTTTACAAGTATGAAATGGGCACAAACCCTATAAACAAAAATACAGCAACAAGAAAAAAAAACCAGTTGTATTTTGTAAGCAGTACAAAATACTTGAAAGAACTGGGCTTCTAAATCTTTTTATGCAATCATATCATTTTATATAAATAAATGGTGAATTTAATAAGATGGTTAAATCCAATTTCGATCTTCTCTTTTTAAATGAAAGTTCCCTCTAGCTATTTCTTCGTCATCTCTTTACTAAGTAGAATTAGCTAAAACATTAACCATAATCTTCATTACTTTTACTTGCATTTGTAAAGCCATAATATAATCAGCTGTTTCAACAAAAAGCCCATCTAAACCCATGGAAGATTTTCCACCTGGTATAAGTTTTTTTAAGGTTTTCACTTTTCCTTTCATTCCTCTTCTAGAACCTACTAGAAGGTTCCTCCTTGTAGTTCCTTTACTCCACATATATCCTCCATTCATTAACTTCTTGATCTTCTGTTTCTTCACTTTCCTTTTTCTCATAAATTTATCTCCTAAGTTTTCATTCCATGAAGACTCAACAGTTGATGTTGAATCTAAAAAACCCTTGCTCTTAACTACTCTATCCTCCATACTAAGGAACAAAGTCTGTTGAGAAGGAGTTTCCATACTATTCTACTTAAACACACTTTTGCTTGGACTTGAGATGATTTTTTGTTCAAGTTTTTGAAGTGTTAAGATCAAGAAACAAGATTATAGATAGAATGGGTTAAAGGTGACGTTGAAGTTGGGGGTTTTATAAAGATATGAAAATGGGTGCTTTCTCGGAGTTTCTCCTACCCCATGCACCCACATGCACCCACATGATCACAGAGGCCAACCTGTCTAAACCCTAGCCCTTAATTTTTGTTTTCTCTCATTAAAACACCCTGTAAACACTTTCCTTGTAACCAAATTCAATGTATTTTTTCTTCTTTAGTTTAACTAATTTTTTTAAAAAAAATGA
This sequence comes from Papaver bracteatum, assembly GCA_023529315.1. Classification (NCBI taxonomy): domain Eukaryota; kingdom Viridiplantae; phylum Streptophyta; class Magnoliopsida; order Ranunculales; family Papaveraceae; genus Papaver; species Papaver bracteatum. Next base: position 1,379,231 of record JAJJWX010000572.1, on the reverse strand, counting down.
AATTAGGTCACATAATAGTACTAGTAATGTGGCTCATGATGGTTGATTTAGTCTTATGTTTCTTGTCAGGGAACCTGATTATATGTGCAATGAAATTAAAAATGTACACAAGTACGAATTTGTTAATTTATTAGGAAACAAAATCAAAGATTTTCCTATCTTAGTGTTTGGATAACGAAAAGATGACGTTCGTGGACATTCATGAACCACAATTTTTCTCTATTGAAATAAAATGTTAGAATTTTCTTTGTGTATAATGTTCTGACATGTTCGGTTCTAAGTACGCAAAATTAAAGAAAAAGTTTGGTTAAGGAGATAAGTTAGGGGTTAAACATTAATGAAGCTTATTGACTTAGAATTGTATTAAAGTAGAAAATTTTGTTTAAGGAAAAAGTAGAAGATTCACTACTGATCCTAAGTAACTAATACTAGTAATTACAGTTCCCCAATTTTGAGGTTCGTTGCAGCTTGGATGTGTAACATAATTTTGTGCATGGAAATCAATATCATTTGATGCTAATTGAAAAGGAAGAGACCGAACATTCATAGGTTTTTTTTTTTTTTTAATTACATAAACTTCGGTGACGCAAATATTTTTCATAAGCTTTTGTTTGCTCACATTATGCACTTTGATGCATGGCTTGGTGGGTTTGGTTTACGCCGAATTTCCATGCCTTAACTCCCAAAGCACATGGCTACACCATTATCGTAGGAGTACTATGCCGCTACATTATCTTATGTAGTTGGATACCACAATTATCAATAACTAGATTTGTGCCCGTGCTTCGCACCGGGCATTTTTTCTTTTAACTTGATGTGCGCGGGGTTTCGTCCCGTTCCGTGGTGATGGATTTTTGATTTGGTGTGGCAGGGCAATACATTAGCCACATCCCGTGGAGATCCATTTTTGATTTGGTGTGCGCGGGGCTTCGCCCCGTCCCGTGGCGATGTATTTTTGAGTTTGTAATTACAAAGCGCATACGTTTCCAAGTGTCCTCACCTAAATATTGTCGAGTTTGGTTTCCTTTATTTATCTTTTTTCCTATTCTTTTAAACCAATTATGCGTTGCCAAGTGTCTTCGTCAAAACGCTCGTTTCACAAAACTCAAAAAAGGCATGTTTCGACCAATAGCAAGTGAGGGCTTCCTCACCATTCAACGTGGGGATTTTGTTTGTCTAGGACTTGAAGTATTAAAACTCTTTACTTAAAACTCTATACTTCACTTAACATCTATATTTGTGCCCGTACTATGCACCAGGCATTTTTTGCCTTTTAATTTAGTGTTCGCAGGCCTACACCATGCCCCGTGGTGATGCGATTTCGTATGCGTAGGGTTTCGTCCCGGCCCGTGGTGATGTATTTTTGATTTTGTGCAGTGGGGAAAATACATTATTGTTTTTTTTATTTAAGCAGAAAATATGTGTGAAATATGTTTTTTTTTTTGTAAATGTATTAATTTGAAAAAAAGAATCTTAATATGGTAGGTACTCGATTTCCGAATTGAATTTCTCTTAAATAGTTTGACAGTGCCCTCATTTTACTTTTCCCCCTTCTTCCTGTATTGGACTGATACATCACAGAGGATTAGGAAAAAAAAGAAATAGATGCAAAACATAAAGATGAAGATTGTGAAGCCATAATTACATAGCCCAAGTAATTACAAATTTGATCAAAAAGGTTAAATCGAACAAAAGCCTAACACTATAATGTTTCACATCTTCTTCCCTCGAAAAATTAAACCCCAATACATTATAGGAGTTCGACTGTACGTATATTATGACATAAAGATAAGTGGAATAAAACAACAATGAATCTCATATCATACTCCAAAGATGGAGTGTCCTTTTTACTTGTTATATCAGTTGCGTCGTTAAACTCCTATAGGAAAAGGTCCTGTACTCCACATGTTCATCACTACATTTGATGTTGTAGAGAATTAATTTATTAGCAGCCATGGAATTTATTATAGGAAAAGAAAAAATGACACTTTTACATTAGATTAATCTGTAAAAGTAAAACATGTGCAAAACCACGGAAATGTTCAAAAAATATTCGCCAAGGACACATTCAACGGAAAGAACCTTGCCACCACGATCGCTGAGGACATAATCACATAAACAACCTTGTCATAAATCTTTGCTGCAAATCACATGATAACATATATAGATGGAAAATCCTTAAGAAATCAAATCAACTATCCAGCAGCAAGATATAGGGAATCAACTTACCCCAAGTGAGTGTACTCAAGATCTTTAATAGCTTCTCCTAAGTCTCAAAACTGAACAAATAAAAATTTTCTTCTGATATGCTTCCATGCAACACGCATACGCGCAAAATGTTTTATAATGTGACGGGCCCTTTCATGTGTGCACAATAAAAAGTGGGAAGGAGTTGAATACACGTAATTTCTAGGTACCTATGATTATGATGCGATTAAGGCCAGTAGCATATGCATTCACGAAAAAAAAAGGGTAATCCATTGTTTGAAAATGGGTAATCCATTGTTTCAAAATTGGCAATCCATGGACATAAACTGGTTATTATTCACTTCCTCAAACAAAAGATCCATCATGGCCTGCAAAAGAAGACTTAATTATGTTATTCGTATAAGTATCTGCATTGGACACTTAATGTATAGAGTGTGACTTGATGTCGAAGATTAAAAATATACGTTTAATCTGGGAAGAACACACTTGTCGGGAGTATGGACCAAATTAATGCGCATGCCTTTCAACTTCTATAACCCTAATTAATACAACCACCACCCAAAATAAAAATCAGATACACAAATAAACAAACCTTAAATTAAAATTATGATTATTACTCTGCAAAGAATTCATAGAAGTTCAAATTAACAAAGCTATGCGGTAACCCATAAGTTATATCTTATGTTGCTTAATGGCATTTGTAGTAATCCTTTGGCCGCATTCCTGTACCCGTGACCACCGAATTGGAAATTTTAAACATCAAATAATCAAGCCAAGAACTTCTTCTATACTTAAAATGGGTACCCCCTATTTATACACTCCAAAGCCAATCCCTAATTTAAGGAGATATACCCTAATACTAATGTTTTTATTCGATCATCCTGGTAATTGTAATTACTACCTAACTCTAAAATAAACGAAAATCCAACAACCTAAGTGAAAAATATAAACACAACAAAGAAAAAATTAGTTTTCCTCTTCGCAACCTAAATCAGAGTAAAAAAAAAAAAAAAAAACTTTTAGTCGATATCAATGATGATCAGTGAATAAGAAAAAGATAACCAATCATCAATATAAGAAGATCACATAATTAGTTCTTTCAGTGATTTCTATGTCAGGCACAATTTTTTTTTTTTGTACGCTTCCATCTTTTCATCAACTGATTAATTCATGTACACAGTTAGTGTAAATCATCCATGTAACTCACAAATTTTACTGTAGAAAGTGATTGAGGATGTTGCTCTTCGTATAAAGAATCCATATATGGCTTCTGTCTGTATAGATTATGAGTCCAATTTTGTGCACACTCCTTTAAAGAGTGTGCACAAAACAAAAGAATTTTATTGGTTGATCTAAAGTGTCCGTCAATAATTTTTTTAATTTGATTTTTATTTTCTTATAATTCAATTAAAACTTAAAATAGGCAATAAATATACATTCTATCCTAAAATACGCAGATATCATATACTCGAAAAAGCTAACTTTTCTTCTTCGTTTCTTTTACTACTTTTCTTTTATGTTTCATCTTTGAGGATCATGCATAACTTTGAAAAATTTTAGGTTATGCTTCTTTGTTGCAGATATGAAGCTTATTATGCATCAACTTTAATAATCTAGATAGTCCTGTTTGGAAAAAATGCATTTTGATAGCCCCAACTCTTAAAATTTCCTTGCTAGGGTTTGATTAAATTTTAACATTTCAATCATCATTATTTCATGATAACTCAATGTGGGCCTGGTTTTATTGAAAACGATTTAAGGGTTTGAGTGATAATATAAGCTGGATCCTCATGAAGTTTGAATGCAAGGTTCTAAACCGAAACATTCAAAGCTCTTATTTATTATTTTTGAGGGCCAAACTCTATTTGAAATTTGAGTAGTTGAATTTACAGTCACTAATGGTGCTGTGAGTTTAAAAAAATATCCGTAAAAATTGGACTCATAGATTATTGTACACCAATAATTTAGAGTTTCATGTTTATCGGAATCCTTCCCATAAAAAGACACGATTTCCTTAATTAAGAGTTTCATGTTAATGGATTTCCTTAATTACTTTGTAACACGTACGTTTTTCTTAATTTAGAGTTTCACTTTTTTTTTAACTATTTTGATGCAAGTGTCGTCCACCTTTGGCGGTGTTAGGAATGTACAATTAAGTTTTGGTGTAAACCTGGTGTAACAAAATTATTTAGGTTCAAATTTTGATATAAGTATTGTCCACATACTTTTTTGTCTACACCGTTACTAACGAACAATTAAGTATTTGATGTAACCAAAGTGTAACCAAATTTGAATTATTACAACCAACAGAGTTATGCCAAGTGTCCTCACCATAGCTTCTGCATTAGAAAAAGCCTATATCGGCCAATAGGAATCGAGAGTTTCATCACCGTTTAATGTGAGAGATTTATTTGTCAAGGCCTTTAAGGGGAAAGATTAAATATGATTAGTCAGTCTTTATACACGTGGTGTGTTGTAGTCGTTGTGCGTACGTAATGTTGAAGAATTACTCCCTAATTAAGCTAGATCCGTGTGCTGTATTTGGATTTTGGATCGTCTTAATTATATGCGACATGACATTAGCGATAAGTGATTTTTTTTTTTTTTTTGAAGCAAGAAATAAATGTATTAACGAAGAGAATCAGTTACATAGATGTGCCCTATCCTCAACAAGTTGGGAACTAATTTCAACAGGAAAGAAATTAGACCAAGTATGGCTTAAACCTTCTACTCTAGCTAATCTGGATAGAATATCTGCAACTTTATTTCTCTCTTTTGGAATGTGATAACATTTCCAAGAGGTATTAGAAGTAAAAAAAATTGAATGTCTTTAATCATATTTAGTAGATGCTAGTCTATGGGAGTATTCCTGACAACTGCATAAATTATTCTTTGTGCATCCAGCTCAAAATGCACCTTTCTTAGCTTTAAGTTATTCGCCCAGTTCACAGCTTCCCATAACCCCATGCATCCGCTTGCTCCACACTTCCAATATCCTTTAGTTGGATGCATTTTGCTGCCTGCTGCCAACCTGCACAATTGCGAATAATTAGACCTATGCCGCCTGAACCATTCAAAAATGAACCATCACAATTTATAGTTACAACATTATAGGGGGTGGTAACCAATGTGAGTTTCTACGACAGACACGGACATTGCTGACAGAAGATACAATCTTTAAAGAAAGATGATCTTTTATGTAAGTTCTGCACTTTTGGATGATTTTTTCTGGCACAGGGTTGACGTTGTTAAAGACCTTCTCACATATGTCAGACCATAAACATCAAGCAGTGATGGATCGTTTACACAGCTCTTCAATCTCAATCTTCTTGTTATGAAAGTCTTCAAACCAGGTACAGATCCATTCTGGGAAACTAAGTGTAATAGCTGAAGACCATCCAAAAATAGCAAACTACGCCAATCTAGGAATATTACAGTCTTTGAGAACGTGAGCATATGACTCTTGAGAAGACACACAATAAGGGAAAAAATCTACTATTCTTTGTATCTTTCTGCTGAGAATTTTTCTTGTCGAAAGCAGATCTGAGACTGCCTTTCAAAGAAAATGTATAATCCTTGGCAATAGTGGCAGTTTCCAGAGCGTTTTGTATATTTTCACCATCCTAGCATCAATAGAATTGGTTCCATGTTGTTCTTCAGTCATCTTACGGTAAGTATATTTCACAGAAAAAGAACCATTACTTTCCAGCAGCCAAACCAATCTATCTTCTTGATTAATGTGAATCGTAATTTTCAAGATGTAGTTAATCACATGAGCCTCAAATAATTCGTGAAGTATACTCAAATTCCAAGAAGAGTCTGTAGAGAATAATTTATGTACGTATTTATAGTGATGAAAAAAAGAACAACCTTGTTTAGGCATTGGTGGACCGGAGAGATCTTTAATCCACCTGTGTTTCCATATAAGATTTTTTTTTCCATTACCTAAACACCAACAACTGTGCTTTAGAACAAAATTTAGTTCCAAGTTGATGCTTCTCCATGACCAGGTAGTATTTGACTTCTCTTTCAAGTTAAACAGATCTTCATCAGGGTAATATTTAGCCTTTAGAGATTTAGTCATTATTGACTCAGAATCAGAACATAACTTCCAAGCATACTTGGAAAGTAAAGCTCTATTGAAAGTATGTAAATCACGAAACCCTAAACCACATTCCTCTTTGGGTTGTTGAGTTCTTTTCCTTGAAATAACATGATTGCCTTTATATGACTCTTTTTTCCTCCAGTAACGTTGTTGAGCTGAATGCATTTTTTAATGGTTGAATCAGGATGATGAATCGGGATGGCACCAGAAATATTCCTAACCATGACCATTCTGCCTGCTTCTGAAATATTTATACCACTCCATTTAGAGAATCTGTATCCCATCTTATCATAGAGAGAAGAAAACGGAATCCTTTTATTACTCCCTATAAAAAACGGCAGCCCTAGGTATTTATCATATAAGATGTTTAGATTTCTGACCTGCAGAGTACCACTTAAAATTTGACAATCTGATGGGTCTGTATTGGAAATGAAATATACCGCAGACTTATTGAAATTAATCAGCTGGCCTGAGCACTTGGAGAATTGATCAATAACAGATAGAAGATTTTGCACCTGATTTTCATTAGCCTTGCAAAACGATAAACAATCATCTGCAAAAAGCAGGTGATTTATTTTAGGAGCCGAACGAGAGATTTTCATACCAGTTAGGACGCCAGTTCTTTCACAGTGAGCCAAGTATCTTGAGAAAGATTCCATCGCAAGTATGAATAAATATGGTGACATCGGATCACCTTGACGAATGCCTCTAGTTGGTTTGAAAGAAGAAGTTGGTGACCCATTTAACATAATTTCAATATTTTTGGTAGAGATGCATTGAGAGATAAGCTGTCTGAACTTTTCTGAGAAGCCAAAGTATCGAAGAATATCTAGTAAAAAACTCAATTCAAGCCTATCGAAGGCTTTTGACATATCCATCTTCAAAGCAAGATGTCTAGTTTTTCCCTCTTTTCTTTTCATAGCTTGCACAATTTCCTGAACTAGCCATATATTTTCCGAAATAATTCTGCCTGGAACATACGCTTACTGCATCGGAGAAATAATGCCCGAGATGTGTTTCTTCATTCTGAGGGCTATGATCTTCGAAATTATTTTGTAGACTATGTTACACAATACTACTAGTCTAAAATCCTCAGGATTTTGAGCTATTTGTACCTTTGGTATTAGATAGACTCTTGTATTATTTAATTGCTTCAGAAGATACACTGAGTGAAAGAAGAATTTCACCAATTTACAAACATCATCCTTTATTACCTGCCATTGCGTTTGGAAGAAACCTGGGGGAAAATCGTCTGGTCCCGATGAAGTCCAAGGATCCATGGTCATTAAAGCTTGATGAATTTATTCTTCAGAGGAAATCGCTTCTAACTGCGCATTATCTTCTTTAGAAATACACCTTGGGATGTGCTGGAGAAAGTGACTGCTATCTGAAGTAGATGAAGAAGTCATGATACTATTGAAATGGTTCTTGAGAAGTGTTGTGAGAGAGTCTTTGTCATTGCACCAAGTGCCATCCTGAGCCATCAGAGAATCAATTATGTTGCGAGACTTTCTTCGATTCATACGAATATGTAAATACTTGGAATTTAAGTCCAAATCATTGTAGATTCGATCCTTAGCTTTTTGCATATTGCTTCTAGCTTGAATATCATTGAGCTTTATCAGTTCTTGCTCTAATTTGATGACAGCATTCGCGTTGGAACCATTAATATCAGTAGCTTGAAGATTGGATATATTTGTTATAACTGAATAACAATATTATTTACATTACCAAAAATACCTTTGCTCCATTGAGACAATACATGTCTAGTGTTAGACCCTGTGCAACTAGTAGACCATGCGTTTTTAATTTTCTCAGAACAACTATCTTGCGACAGCCAATGTTCAAAAACTTCCAGTTCCTACCCATAACCTTATTATGTTTGCAAAGTTCAAACAAAATAAAAGTAATATTATCGGTGACTAGGGACTTGGTCCATGGTTGAGTTGAGCCTGCTTTAGTCTATGCAGCATCAGTGTTCAATTGGTTCCCTGCCGTATTAGTAAAACTTAAAGATGTTTTTCTTTCCTCTTTTTGATTTTGGTTTGTTTTTAGGTCGCATAGCAATGTTTGGTGGTTTCTCGAAATAACAAAATAGGTTTCAAGGAAAGTTCTTCAGTATTTTTTATTTATTTTTTGAAGCATGTAAAGTTCTTCAGTATGCATGACAAAAAACAATCTAAGTAATTTTGTGATAAATTTATGGGACTCGTATTTCTATCGGCTGTTTTGAGTTGGATATGAAATGTTTTGTGTTTTTTTTTATTATTCCCACTTCGCTATTCTTTCTGTATTTTTTTTTTTTTTGGTGATCGATTCCAAATTGGGTCTTCTTTTTTTTATGTCAGTTATATCTATTGGGTTGTGGTACCCCCTTAAGTACCTCCCATTCAATGGATTTTTGCCTCCGCTAGAAAAAAATATTGGTCTGGAGATAAAATAATTGCGAGGTTCTTATCTGTGTATATGGCCAAATTTGTTCACAAACCTAATTAGTTCTTAGTTATAATCTTCAAGTACAAAGTACGTTTTCATTTAATTTAATTTAATATTATTTTTTTCCGAAAGGAGACGGTTAATGGAACCACGACCAATAAGTAAAAAAGAATAAAGAAAAATCTACAAAGACAAGAAAATATTGTTAGAGAATTGCTCGGTCGAACTCGCATGCGTTGTTATCTCAAGCATGTTTGTCACTATTAGCGATCAATCTGATGGAGTCTTAAAATCCAAAAATCCTTGTTCTTGATGAGATTGTTCTTGATCCAAGTGACCCCGATAGTTTCTTTGTCGCTTACGATGTCCAAAATGTGCCTAAGGTTGTATGCAATATTTGTAGTCTCAATACATCTGATTCCAAGCCCATATTCTTTGCAGGGGAGACAAGCAGTGGACCACTTAATTAACTGTAGACTGCTTGTAAGTGAATTCAATACCTTCCCAAAGGAACTTCCTAAATAAAAAAAATTAAGAGTTTTAACATTTCTCTTAGGTAAGACGAAACAAGAAGTCCAAAACACCAACATGTTGCTCAGTATAACCTTTATTAACAAAACTCTGCTAGTAAAAGAGAGGGCTCTGGCTTTCCAAGACTTTATCTTAGCATTGATGTGATCAATAAGGGGGGTATAGTCGGAGTGGGGGAGATGAATAAAGAGTAGAGGGAAACCCCAATACCTAATAGGGAGAGTACCAACTTCAAAGCCCAAAACAGATCTGATGCTCACAGTAGTATAGTTATCAACTGATGAAATGAATACATTGTTCTTCCTATTTTTAACAATCTGCCATGTTCTGTTAGAGATAGTGGTGAGTGTAGAAGAAAACGACCTGGAAGATTGTGTGTTTCCCTTTATAGATACCATAAGGTCGTCAGCAAAGCATAAATGGGTAACCACTGGATTTTTACATTTAAGATGAAGAGAGAAGAAACCCAAACTTACTTGTTTAAGCATAATTGAGTTGAAGACTTCCATTAGCAACACAAAAAGGTAAGGAGAGAGAGGTCATCCTTGCATGATGCCTCTCTTTACCCTATATGTAGCTATGTGCCGAACCGTTAACCATGATGGAGTATTTAGGAAAGGTGATGCACATATGGAGCCGGTTAATAAACTTGAGAGGAATCTTGAACTTACTGAGAGCAATGAACAGGGAATCCCATCTGATGCAGTCGAAAGATTTCCATATATCAATTTTGAGAGCACATTCGGGGGTCTTATCATTCCTATGATAATTTCTTAGAAGCATGATGTTGTCTTGGATGCTTATGCTAGATATGAAAGCTGACTGACAAGGGATCGTTATATTTTTACAATATTCTTTATCCAAATAGTAATATCTTAGTGATATATTTGTACATGAAGTTGCGGCAGGCCATAGGTCTGGCTTCATTCATAGCGGAAACATTAGAGATTTTAGGGACAAAAGTAAAAAATAGTACCATTTACTTCACCCAACAACTTGGTACTCGAGAAAAAACTCCTGATAGGTTTGATAAAATTAGGTTCAATTATTCTCTACCAACACTTAAAGGAGTTGGGGGGGGAGGAATCTATCAGGTCTTGGTGTTCTATCGGAATCTATAGTAGACAGGGCGAAGACGATCTCATCAGTAGACACAGGAGCAGCCAACAAATTAGCCTCTTCCTTAGAAACATGGTTGTTGAGCTCAATCTACTCTAAAGCAACAATATCAAAAGGAATGTCAGCTTGGTTACACGGGAATAATTTTATTTTCAGGACCTCTTATGTTCATCAACTAATTTTGGTTACACGGGAATAATAAATATATGTTATTTTTGGACTGAGGATATTCCATTCATAAAAGCAAGTATTTTTGGCATTGATTGGGTTTAGGGTCAACTGATAAAATTTCGGCTGAGAAATAGAGTGGCCGAGATTACAAAGATTTGAAGGGGGGATTTTAAAAATACAAAATTCAAATTTTCTAGATGATTGAGTTTAATCGGGTGGTTAACTTAGAAACTCACTAGCATGACGATGATACCATTTAAACCATATACATGATAAAAAAAGATAACACCGAAACATATTATTTGAATCCATCTTGAATCTGATGGGTTTTATAAACAGAAATACAAGGACTCCTAAAGTACCATAGCTATAATATCTTTTACCAGAAAAATCAAACTCCAACATCAATAGATTCTGCCTCGAACTCTCAAGTTTCTGCAATCACTAACAAGCTGCAGGATGCTAAGATAAGAGACATATGTGCTAGGAAGATTAGAAGAGTTCTAGGTGCTAAGACAACCATTGTTAATGCATCTGATGAATGGAGTACAACCCTAATAGGGAAACCTTTTTTTCCAAAGACCCAATTGAGACAGATGTTGTTAGAAAGGAAGTCAAAATCTCATGGAATAGATATGGAACAAAGGAAGTGGGAATACTGGACAAGAACATTTCCTCTTTAAGTTTCACACTAACGAAGTTATGAATGCAGTGCTTACCAAAGGTTGATGGAATGTTAAAAAATGTCATCTTAACTTAAAGAAATATGATGCTTCTATTGCGGTGAAGGATTGGGTTTTTACTCGTCAAGGAATGTTCAGTTCCAAGATATTTTGTTGGAACATCACTCTGAAGCAATTGAAGAACTAGGAACCAAAATCTGTACAGACACGGAAGATTATAAAATAAAATTTGGAAGTATTATTACATCTAGAATTAATATAGATGGTGGAACACATCGGAAGGAAGTGTCGCTTTGGTTCAATTTCATTAAAAAAGACAACCACATAGTCTTTGCCTTAAATGATATACTATAGATCACAATGAGGAAGAATGTCTTGATGTTACTGATGACCTAATGATTATAAGATTTATAAATGAGCAGTACATCACTTATTGTCATGAATCAGCCATGGATTATAGAGTGAAGATAATGATGATTTGGATCTTCTGTTATAAAGAATATGTGAAGAAAATAAAAGATAACTTAGTGAAAACATTGAATAGAAGATAATGGAGGAAACCAGGAACCACAAACGAACCAGAATGACAGCTGAATATACTGACTCATAGGATCTTGATACCATAAAAAACAAAACTGGAAAACAGAATCCATTAATTGATGCTGATGATATGGAACATGACATGGTTGACGAAGGAGACTTCTCGTGAGATGAATGAGGCCCCTGTTAATCTGGGAATATATCTTCATCACTTACGTTTCTTTTTTCGCCATTCCTTTAAAGTTTGCATTTTAAAATTTGAAGTCTCATATTACACTTGCATGCCATTTAATTTCTTCTGTGGACAACCCTAATATTAACTTGAGTATCAAGTAACTTGATTTTAAAATGAAAATCTTAAATTGGAATTGTCAAGGCTTTCTAGGTAAAGAAACTAGAGATCATTTAATGCATCCGAATAATCTCCACTCACCTGATATCATCTTCTTATCAAAGACTATGATTAATGATGAAAGGATTTTAAATCTCACTAATGTTCTAAGAATTCCAAATAGGTGCTATGTCCCTTCTGTTGGTCAAGCAGGTGGTATATTTCTACTATGGAAGGATGGTTTTTGTTTAGATGTGGTTAAGTCCACTAGCAATATGTTTCATGATTTAGAGAATAATGATCCTAGTAAGGGAGGGTGTTTTCTCTCTTGTGTGTACGACACTTCATATAGAAATGACCAACCTAGCCAATGATAATACATTAAAGATCTGAGTTCTTCAGTTTATATTCCATGGAGGGGATCTCAATACCACTATGAGTGAATCTGAGATAAACACTAATACAGACCCTACTTCCCTTGAAGTTCTGGATAACATTAGAGCTTCTGATTTACATGACATGGGTTATAATGGTAATCCATTTACATGGACAAGAAATAGTTATGGTACATGTAAAATTAAATCTAGACTTGATAGGGATCTTGTTAATATTGAATGGACCTCTAGCCATCCAGATGCTAAACTTGTACACCTTCCACAAAAAGGTTCAGACCGTTCACCAATTCTCTTGTCTATGTATAATAAAACTAGTCTCACAGGGAGGAGCTAGAAATTCTTTGAACACTGGTTACAAAATGATTCATGAAAGAATGAAATTGTGAGTGCCTAGAAAACTAACTTGACAGGATATGCGGCTTACATCTTATCAGATAAATTGTCTAATACAAGAAACATCCTTTCTAAATGGAGTAAGAGCACTTTTGGTCATATTCAATCAAGAATTACAAGCATAAAAGAAGAAATGTCTCAATTGCCAGTATCTGCATCTGATATTCAAGGAAATAACACTGAAGAAGTATTGAAGTTGGAAAAGGAGATTTACACTCTAAATGAGATTCAAGCTAGTTCCAATATGAAGAAATCAAGGGATCACTTCTACAATGATATGGATAAAAATTTAAAGTACTTTCACGTAAGAGCAAACCAAAGGAGGGTCAAAAGCAAAATTAATTCGCTACAAGCTCCAAATGGATTATGGTGTCAGGATAAAAATTTCATTGAAAATCTCTTAGTTTCACATTTCAAGTAGATTGGTACTTCTTCAAACCCAGAAGACTCTTATCATTTCCTCCAACATATTCCTAATTACATTTATGATCAAGACCATGCATACCTAGTTAGGATACCATATGACCAAGAGATCTATCAATCTCTTATGTCAATAGTATAATGTACTTTGACAAAAACTTAAGGTTCTCACTTCATAATTTGTGTATTGATTGTGTATCTGATTCTTTACAAGGTGACCTATTTATATACATTACAAAAGACATATTGTCAAAAAGGAAAGGAAGAAAAATAAGGGATGTTGTCAAAAAAGGGGAGGAAGAAGAAATAAGGGAGGAAGAAAATAATGGCCATTATAGAAGCCATCCATTCTAGAAGCTAACATGTGTTTCATATTCACAATTAATACCCTCCCTCAAACTCAAGATGGTGCAACACACATGTTGAGTTTGGAAACCAAAAAACTCGACGAGTCAAGTCGGTGTTTTGTTGAATAAATCAATGAGTTGCAATTCGAAGCGAACAAAAGGTAAAACAATAGTCTGTTCCTTGAAGTGATGTCGTACAAAGTGACAATCGATCTCAATATGTTTCGTACGTTCATGAAACACATCATTATGGGCAATGTGAATAGCAGACTTATTGTCACAACACAATGGAGTAGGTTCTGATAAATGAACTCCCATATCTTCAAGGATCCATCGTAACCAAACAATCTCAGAAGTTGTATGATCAAGAGCTCGATATTCGTCCTCAGCACTAGACCGAGAAACTACACTTTGTTTCTTACTACGCCAAGAGATCAAAGATTTGCCTAGAAACACACAATATCCTGTGGTTGAGCGTCTATCCGTGATGTCACCACCCAATCTTAATCTGAATATGCATGAAGACAAAGATCAAAGTAGATGAGAACTTTATACCTTGATACAAGGTGCCTTTGATATAACATAATATCCGAAGTACTGCAACATAATGTGTGGACCTTGGAGCAGACATAACCTGACTAACTACATGAACTGCATGGCTAATGTCTGGCCTTGTGATAGTCAAGTAATTTAAACTTCCCACAAGCTGACGATATAATGTAGGATTGGATAAAACTTTTCCTTCGAAGGGATTAAGCTTCACATTTAGTTCAAGAGGTGTATCTCAGCTTTACTATCTCATTAACCCAAAGACGTTGAAGAATTTCGGAGGTGTACTTTACTTGTGAGATGAAATAACCATCAGATGACTTATCGACCTCGATACCAAGAAAATACCTTAAAAAACCTAAGTCTTTCATTTCAAAACATGAACTAAGATGAAGTTTAAGAGCAAAGAATTCCTTCTAGATCATCACCTGTGATAACCATATCATCAACATACAAGAGGAGAATAACCATACCCTTCTTAGTTGATTGAGTAAACATTGATGAATCATAAGCACTTTGATTGAATCCATACTGAAGGATAGCATTAGAAAACTTCTCAAACCAAGCTCGTGGTGCTTGTTTAATTCCATACAAGGCTTTACGAAGCTTACATACTTGATTTGGAGAATGAACCATTCCTGGTGGTGGTCTCATATACACTTCTTCTCGAAGTTCTCCATTAAGGAAGGCATTTTTGACATCCATTTGATGCATATTACAATTATGAGCAGCAGCAACAACAAGGAGAGTACGTACCGTAGTCATACGAGCAACAGGAGCATATGTTTCTTCATAGTCTATACCATATTCTTGGGTATATCCTTGAGCAACCAAACGAGATTTGTAACGATCTATCTTTCCTTCTAAATTTGTTTTGATCTTGTACACCCATCTACTTCCAATAACTGTTTTCCCTGGTGGTAAGTCAACCATATCCCATGTACCAGCGTCCTTGTGTGCTGTGAGTTCTTCCCCCATAGATGTTTGCCAGACTGGACTTAAAGATGCTTTCCTGTATGATTTTGGTTCATGCATAGATAAAATGGATGACAAAGAACAATGATAATCTGCAAACCTGGCTGGTGGTCGACGAGTTCGTGGAGGCAAAACATCATTTTCAGGTACAAGATCCCCTTCTAGAGAAGCAATGTCAGGATTTTCCATAGAGTGGTCATGTGGAGTTTCGAAATTTTCAAGAGGAGTGACTTCTGTGGTGGTTGATGGAATAATTGTAGGCTGAGAGTTGGATAGAGATATATCCTCAAAAGGATCTAGATACGTAAACTGTTCTAGAGTAGAAGACTTGCTACTAGGAAGAGACCAAAAAGGTATATTTTCCCAAAATGTAACATGACGAGAAACACGTAAGCGTCGACTCTCTGGATCGTAACAACGATAACCTTTTTGTTCAATACCATAGCCTAAAAACACACAGATAGCATTCTTTTTACTGCGTTTGTTTCGTTCTCTTTCTGTGAGAAGAACAAAACAAGTTGAACCAAAGACACGAAGCTCGAAATAATTAGGTTTCTTATCATAGAGACGTTCATAAGGTGATATTCCTCCCGTGACTATAGATGGAATGCGCTTATTGTGTAAACTGCAGATGAGGACCGACTCACCCCAAAAATTAGATGGAACTGATGCCGAAAGAAGTTGGGTTCTAGCTGTCTCTATGATGTGACGATGTTTTCTTTCTGCTATACCATTTTGTTCTGGAGTTTCTGTACAAGATAACTGAAGAATAGTACCTTCTGTTTTGAGAAATTCTTTGAAAAGGAGTTGATATGTATTCACCTCCTTGATCAGCACAGAAAGTTTTAATGGATTTTCTAAATTAAGTTTTGACCATTGTAGAGAAATCTGTGTATATTTTCAAAAATTCTGATCTGGAACTGAAAAGGTATAGCCATGTAAAACGAGAAAAATCATCAATGAAGATAACATAATATAAAGCCCCTCCCTTAGAGGCAATGGGAGACTTTCCCCACACATCTGAATGAATAAGATCAAAAGGTTCAACTGAATGTGTAACACTATTATTAAAAGGAAGCGCAGGTTGTTTACCCAACTTACACGAAATGCAATAAGGTTCTTTATCAACTTGAATTGTTCCTAACAGTCCTTTATTGATCATATATGTAAGACGCGGAAAAGAGACATGGCCTAGCTTAGAATGCCAAGACATAAATGGGGACACAGTAGAAGGAAGGGAGTTTGCAACTACAGCAGTAAGTTCATTATTTGATTGTTGAGGAACAATGAGAGTTTCAAGGAGATATAATCTGCCAACTCTACGGCCTATCCCAACAAGCTTCTCTGTCCTGGGATCCTGTATTACACAACCAAAGGAGAAGAAATAAATGTTAAAACCCTGATTACACAGTTGCCCAATTGATATAAGATTCATCTTGATCTTTGGAACAAGTAACACATCGGTATAATGTATTTTATCTAAGACTTTAACATGTCCAATATGACTAGCAGCTATTTCGGATCCATCCTCAGTTTGGATTTTAGGTGTAACAATAGGATGCTTGCTTTCAAATACATTAGAATTGAATGTCATATGATTAGAAGCACCTGAGTCAAGAAACCAACCATTTGAAAAGGTACCTGTGGGAACTGAAAAAGCAGATGTTGTTGTAGAATTATTATTACCAATTGCAATGGCTTGTTTGAGCATCTCTTGAATATCAGCAAGATTATTTGATGTAGATGATGATGATTCAGGGCTTCTTTCTAACACAGGTGCTGCAAGAATGGAAGGCATAGATGTGTATGCAGTTCCATTTAACCTTCTTCTTTCTCTCATGTTTCTTGAAAATGGAGATATACAGCTTCCTCTTTTGTATGACCGGGTTCTTTACAATAATTGCATTGAATTTGTGAGTTTGATCCTTGGTGAGTTAGAGTTTGAGATGCTGATGTTTGTGACATACTCTGTATTGTTGGTAAAGTGCAGTTCTTGGCCAAGTGACCAGGCTTCTTGCAGTTGTAACACTGAACCTGTGACATGTCACGGTAGTTTCTCTGAGAGTTGACAGTATTATTAAAACCTCCACGCGAAGGAACGAAAAACACAACAGGTATCTCTGACTTGATCCTTTTCCGAGTTTCTTCAGTAATAAGCTCAGACAATGCAGCTTCTACAGTAGGGAGAGGAGATCGATGAAGGATTGAAGCTCTTACAGTCTCAAAATCATCTCTTAACGCCATTAGGAGTTGAACCAAATGCGACTCTTCTCGTATTTCTGCCACATTCGATATCTATAGTCCAATTGGGTTCCATCAGTGCTAGCTGATTCCATATAATTGACATCTCGAATGAAAGTCCGAGATTGACTGATCCATCTGCTGCTTCATAGAACGAATATCTTGTTCTAGTTTGTAACGTTGAGCAAAGTTGATTTGGGTATACCTTTTTGAAAGAAACTCCCATGCGTCTTTGGCAGTCTCAAAACCAGTAAGTTGCATACTTATGGAGGTGATTACTGTATTGCTTATCCATGTGAGTATCTTGTGATTTTTGATCTCCCAGTCTTCAGCGCTTTCTCCTTCAGTTCCTTTGTCTTTGCTGCTATGATCAACTTCTTTATCTATAATAACAGCACCAGTAGAGACAGCACTAGGCTTCTTGGCTTTACCATCAATATATTTCCACATAGCTTTTCCTTTGAGGAAACTTCTCATAAGGAAGGACCAATGGTTATAGTTTGTTCCATCAAACTTTACGGTGATAGGTTGATAATCTTCACGCGACATATTGAACGATAACAGAAAGGATTTTGGATACTAGAATTTTTGGATACTAGGCTCTGATACCATGACAAAAACTTAAGGTTCTCACTTCATAATTTGTGTATTGATTGTGTATCTGATTCTTTACAAGGTGACTTATTTATATACATTACAAAAGACATATTGTCAAAAAGGAAAAGAAGAAAAATAAGGGATGTTGTCAAAAAAGGGGAGGAAGAAGAAATAAGGGAGGAAGAAAATAATGGCCATTATAGAAGCCATCCATTATAGAAGCTAACATGTGTTTCATATTCACAATTAATATACTTCACTAGTCCCAGATGGCTTCCCATCATGGTTTTACCAATAACAATGGCAGATAGTGAAAGATGATATATGTAAGACGGTGAAAGTTATCTTCAATTCTAGGTTTCTTCTTAAGAAGATTAATAGTACAACAATTACTTTAATTCCTAAAACAACTTCAGCTCGTAAACCAGAATATTTTCAGCCAATAACATTATGCAACACAGTGTATAAGTTAATCTCAAAAAGTATAGAACTTAAACTAAAAAAGCATATGGCTGATATCATTTCCCCTATGCAGTTTGCGTATGTACTTGGTAGACCTATATCGGAAAACATCTGCATGGTTCAAGAATTGTTCAAAGTTATGAAGAAGAAAGGGGAAAGGACTAGTCATTTATATCTTAAAATGGATATGTCGAAGGCGTTTTATAGACTTGAATGGGTTTTTCTCATCGTAGTCCTAAAAAAATTTAGTTTCTGTGAGAAATTTCGCCACATAATTCTTCAATGTATAAGCACAACTCAAGTTGAAATCATGATTAATGGTTCACCATCCTATTCTTTCAATCCATCAAGGGGTCTATTCATCCTTGCCATGGAAGCATTCTCAGGGAAATTGAATCACTATGAGAACATAAATCAATTAATAAGTATGAAAATATCTCGATCAACTCCACAAATCAACCACTTATTGTTTGCAGATGATTGTCTTCTTTTTGAAAGACTAATCTATCTCAAACTAATAAATTGCTACAAATGATAGAAGAATTCAGTGCTTGTTCCTTCCAGTTTATCAACTTTCATAAATATGCAGTTTTCTTTAGTAAGAACACAAGTCCATCCTTTTGTCAAGTCATCAGTGGTATTCTCCAAGTTCGTCAGCTTGATATTGGGGTGGAAAATTATCTAGAACTTTATTTCTTTATAGGGAGAGAATAAAAAAAATTATTTTTCCCACTCTCATAGATAAGATGTAAACTAGACTATCAAGATGGGGTTGCATAAATATGCCTGAAGCTAGAGGGTAAATAATGGAGAGAAATGCCACTAATGATATTCCATTTCACCATATGATTAGTTTAAAATTACCAAATACTATTATAAGCAACATGAATTATACTCAACAGAAATTCTAGAGAAAGAATAAAACGAACAAAGGGAAGCATTCTATTTCTTGAAGAAACGTCAACAAACCTAAGGAGGAAGAGGGTCTAGGTTTTAAGATCTTAAATTGTTTTATAGAGCTTGTTAAGTATGCTTGGAAGTTATGCACGTATAATTCTTCTGTTTGTGCTATTTCGCTTAAGGAAAAATACTTTCCAGATGGTCAAGTTTTTAACATCAAGGATAATGCTACTTCAACATGGTTGTGGAGAAGAATAAGTTCTGAACTGCACTGCATCAAGAAATACAGCTGCTGGAGTATTGGAAATTATCACAAGGTGATGACATGGAATTATATATAGATATCTGAGTTATCTTCTCCCCCCATCCCTAAAGCTGGAGCAAATCATTACGAGAACTATATTTATGTTCATCATCTCTTTTCAACAAAATCTGGAGGTTAGGATTACAATCTAGTTTCTTTGTTTGAAGCACCAGTGGCAAGGATAATCCTCAATATGTATATTCATCCACATCATGAGGACAAAATGGTTTGGACTCTAGAGAGGAATGGAATGTTTTCTGTAAAATTAGCATACATGAAAATGTTTGAGGAGCAAAATATGAGTCAATCAGTGGGACAAAGAATGCAAACAATTTTCAAAAAACTCTGGAAACTGCCATTGTTACCAAGAATAGTTTAATTTCTCTGGAAATATGTTAAACATATTCTACAAACAGGAGATAAGCTGCTACATGTTATTCAAAATGGAGATTTTGGTTGTCCACTTTGTGCTCAAATACCAGGGTTCTTTTCTCGCTGCATACTAGAATTCTCTCTCTTTAAGGTAGTCTGGTTTGTTGTTCTAGGTATTCATACCCAAAATGGTAAAAATCTGGTTGAATGGTTCTGCAGTTGGTTTGACAAGCTCCTAGCTCATCAGATTCAAGAAGGGAAAATCTGTTGGATAGCTATAGTGGCATGGTGTATATGTTTGCAAAATGTGATAAATTGTTCAGGGGTACTAATGTATCTCCATATTCCATCATTCATAAATGCAAGAAGGAAATTACAGAGTTTGAAATTAAACCTGTTACTATAACAAGTCAACTTACTATACAGAGAAGTGTTAACCTTCACTAGAAGCCACCTCCAATTGGAACTTTTAAAATAAATATTGATGGTTCCTTTCATCATATTAATAAAACAAGCGGCATTGATCTAATAGTTCGTTATTTTGCGGGTGCACACCGGAGGTCAAAGTGTATCTACTTAGCAGATGAAATGAGTCCAGAGCAAACAGAATGCAGAGGGTTATGGGAGGCAACACAACAGGCTAAGGAACTTAACATGGAAAAAGTAGAGTTTGAAGTGGACACAAAGTTGGCGGTAGATGCAGTGAATAAAGATATCTTCAATATTGACCGGAGAATACACACTATGATTCTAGACATCAAAAGTTTGTTTAGAAATTTTATTTCTTTACATTATAGTTATGTTCCTAAAGAGGTAAATAAAGTAGTAGACATTTTATCTAAATTAATAAGGGTAAATTGTTTAAGCAGTGTCTGGTTATTGGCACCTTCTGATAACATTCTGTTTCAAATTCTGGAGGGTGTACATCCCGTAAACACCGAAAGGTAACTAATTCAATCTTCCCGTTTCAAAAAAATATAAATAATCCTGTAATAATAATAATAATAATAATAATAATAAAAGCCTTCGTGGCCCCTTTTCATAATAATAATAATAATAATATAGGTGTTGCCCAATTTCAAGATGGGCAATTCTCTTTTTCATAGGTTAGGGATTGTTATTCAGAAAGGTGTTGGCGCCCAGCTTGTTGCTAGGTTGCCCACCATCCCCTGTAATATTGATTTTGATGTTGATTTTTAATATAAGTGTTTTAAAGTTAATTTTAAAGATAAATTAATAATATAGAGATTATTTCTTATTGGTAACGTCAAAAAATATAAAAATAATAATAATAATAATATAAGGATTGAAACCAAAGATGTAGCCAATAATTGCACGATTGCTAAAGGGGGGACCAGTATTAGCAGGGGTACCGTTTCATATGAGACAAAATATTTATATCCGATCCTGGCCGTCGGATCACTCAAACGGTACCCCTACTAATACCGGTCCCCCTTTAGCAATCATGGATAATTGGCCTTTACCGCTTAATCATCGAGGCTTGTTGGTGTGAAAAAGTTGAAGAAAATTTAAAATGACCTACATCTGTAAAATGGAAAAAATAATCGTTCGATGCATGTTTTTGGAATGCGTCTATATATTATTACAGCGGTGCTACACACACCGTGATTTATCACGATGATATCACTGGTACACACATCCTTGGGGACCCCACCAGGAGAAAAGGGGGTTGGGTTTTTGTGTTTGGTGGGCCCCATCATTTTTGTGAGTGGGTGTGATATCACCGTTATTACTTTTCGTAGCACATTCAACAAAACACGACGTGCCACGTGAGCTGCCACTAAGGAATGAGAGACCCCTTCTTCCCTAGTGGGGGGCCAGCAGTGCAGGGTGTGCCAACCCTTCCTACACCCAACCTTCTTCTTCCAACCATCTTTTTATTTATCATTTTGTCCATCATTACTTATGGAGGATAATTGGCCGACTGTTAAGGAGGCCTTCTATGTGATGAGAATTGTAGTGGTTGTCCGTCACAAAATTTGTACAAAAAAATAAAATTGGTTTTAATTTCATGAAATTGAGATTCATATCTACATAATCAAACAAATTAATCACAAACTTACTTCATATACAACCTACTAAACAGATTTCCAGTTCAAACCGATTGAGAAAATTCATCAGATCGAGCAGATGATTCGGATCTAAACATATTAGAGCAGCAGAGAAACAGGTGAAGAAGATGAACTGTTCAAATAAGGTCTTTACTGGATCCGACCTGATGTACCACATTCGACCCACATTTAAGAAAAAACAAAAAACAATGAACAGAGAACAATTTTTTTGAATTAAAATCAATTTCTTGCAAATACCAATCATGCTTCAAAAAAAAAAAAAAAAACAATCATTCACGCTCACCCATTTTGAAAAATTCCCATAATATATCTTCCATTAAATCATTTCGATTTTAAGAAACTAAAAAATAGATGAACAGTAGATGAAAGTTACCATCAATATTTTTCGAGAAACATCAATTTACACCCAAAATCATTTTCTTCCCAACACCAGAGATTCACATTCACCCTTTTCGCCAAATTCCTATCAAATCCAATGAATTTGCAATCACTTGGAGCAAAATCATCAATTCTCTAATCACATTTTCTTTCACAAAGTATCGGCTAACCATTGACTTATAGAGCCTCCATAAAGTGATGCTTGGTTATGGAATGAATCTGCAATCACTTGCAGCCCCATCAAAACCTCATCCAGGAGCTGATCTATACGAACAGCCATCGTTGAATACTTGCCATTTATTTATCTTCATTTTTATCCAACCAAACAATACCAATACACATTACTCTCTTTTCATGTGCAACCATCTTTTCTAAATCACACAGAAGAATTGAACTGATTAAGGATTTGACTACCCTTGCTAATCAAGAACAAACGGACAAAAGGAGAAGATACGTATAGAAAAACATGAAATGAAAAAAATGGATTACTGCCAATCGATTGTTCTCTTCAAATTTCTTTCGATTTTGATAGATGAAATTCAGGAAAAAAATTAAATTTGTGGAGTTGGGTTGTCGATTATATCTGTAATTCAATAGAATAATGGAATGAGGAATGGTGCAAGAGGTAAAGCTGTGACTATGGTCCACGTGTAGTACATGCGGCGCCCTTTAGCTATACGTGGAGTGAGGAGATGCGATCTTCTTTGTTATCCTTAAATGCACGCAAAAATAGATGCAATGGTTATTTTTGTAACCACACAAGCTAGGTAGCAGAATAGAATCCAAGGAGAAAAGACAGATTCAAGTTGGTTTGGATTTTTTACTTTCATAAAAACACTACATGAATCACCATATCATTCATATCTTTATACAACTAATTTACACCTATTTGATTTATGTGATTTTGTAAATAAATGGAAGTACTATAAAATAAAATGTAACTCGCATATATGCATAGTGCAAAAGAACATGGCACATTATAGGCTGTCAATAATGCATTTTCATCGGCCTTACACTGCTATAGTAGTCATCTAGTCCTACTTGGCCATTTCCCCATGTGATTTCGAGATTAAGGCGAGCGTCATTGTTGCATTTCGAGTTCAAATTCGAATTTAATTTTTCCTTTCCTCTTTATCTTGTTTTTGTTTCCTTCATCACATGGAAGAAGGCAACTTTATGGACAAAAGAGGTTCAGAACGGTAGTGATGTGCGGTAATCATGTGGCAAAAGGCTTATGTTGCAACTTATTTGCATTCGTTGTATGCGAAGATGGTGAATCCACATGCAACTAATCATTCTCCTACATTTCATATGGGTGCTGTGAACGCGTAAATTACGATGGAATCTACGTGTTCACAAACAATGTTCGCACACATTAAAATTCACAGATTATATGTAATATGCGTAAAGCGAAGTGAACATACCGATTCATTGACTCTGAGTCTTCGGACTCGGCCTTGTCTAATCGTATGTTTATCACTAACAATGTTCATATAGTAAAGTAAATAGAGACCAAAAATTAATGTAAAGCTTATCATACAAAATACTGAATATAGAGTGCGGAATGTAAGTGCGGAATGTAAGTGCTGAATGTAAACGAGACGAGTATTTACGTGGTTAAGCACTAAGGCTTACATCCATGGGGTTGGGAGGATTTCATTATATGTAGATTGATTATAAATATAGTCAAATGACTTTGGAGTTTTAACTGAGGCTGCGGGATTAGGTAAACTGCTTACTCTTCCTAATTCTCTCTCCTATCATTTCTTTTCGAACCGACCTCCCCTCTCTCTTAGTGAGGAGGGGTATTTATAGGGGTTCCGACGTGGGTTCCACTGATGAAGGCCATTGTATTCTTATCATCTTGTGCTTTATGCCAGTTCGCGGACCTCTTCGTCTTTCACGATGCCCCCATCGTTTCTTCCTCACAGCCGAAGAGTTATGGTCGTGTCTTCCTCTGGTTGGCTGACCCATACAATGCCCAGGGTATTTAATGCGGGTGGTTGAGTCATCTGCATGCACCATACCACGGTTTCCTTCCCATGTCATATCCGTGTCAGTTAGCTCGGTCCTGGCCGTCGATCTGGGACCTCTCTCTAGATGGGATAAATCGAGTTCGAGGGTGTTTTCAGTGCTTCGAAGCAACATTCTGTCTCGGTACTCCTTAATTCGATTCCATTGGATCTGCTAGATGAGGGCCCCTCCTTGATGATACACGTTTCTTGGTTGTATGTACGTGGCATCATCTCTTGATGTTCCGCGTCAATGTCTCCCACGTGTTTAACCGAGGACACGTGGCGAGTGGTGAAAATATGTGCATACAATTTGCACCGTTTCTTCTGACTTAAGGCGTCAGTTGAAGTTAGAGGAAAACCATCGCATATTACCCACTCCTCCAATAACTTCCCCTAGATTTTAAAGCGCGTTTTCCATTATGCAATAACTTCTCCTTGGGTGAAGGGACGGTTTTAATCTTCATTAATGTTTATAAGGGGGAAATAGAATGTGAAATAAATTTCATTCTTTGTTGGTCCTTCATTCTTTTTCCCTGAAGTTTTCATTCTTCATTTTTGTTTGGATTCCATTAACTGCTGCTGCTACCATTAACTGCTGCTGCCTTTGTTTTGAATACGACCCATCCTTGATTTTCTGGGTTCGTCTGTTATTGTTGTCCGTTGTTTTCTGGCCGCGTTCTCCCATCGTTTGAAGCTCTTGGTATAGGTAAGAAGTTTATCTTTGGTTTTGGTCATGATTATTAGTTCGACTTCTGCTGCTGTGTTTTCGGCTTTGTGATGAAGAACACAAAAAAGTATAAATACTTGCCCTGTTCTTTATCGCAAAGGTTACAAATTCATAGTTGAAGAATTTCTCCTGGCGACGCAAGTCAGCTAGGGTTTTTAGTCTTCTCTTTTTTTTTTATCGGATATCCATGATGAACTCTATATAATTTATCCTTTTGGTCTTTATATGTGATTCTGCGGAACGTAAAACTTGTTTGTATGTCCCGCATACATGGCCGATCGTCAGCGGGTTCCTTATCAGACCCCGCTATCTAGTCCTCACAGATCTCCTCCGCGTAGAGACCCGGATTTGTCTCCGCTAGTAGGCTCTAGGGCCTCGCAGGCTGATCTTCGTTCTCAAAGGGTCTCGTCCTCTTCGGGTCAGAGACATTCGTCTTCCAAGAAAGGAAATCCTTCGAGGGATCCCTCAGGTTCTAGGTATGATGCTACCCGCGCTTCTTCTCTCCCAAGTGACGAGTCTAAAAATACGCAGGCTATTCCTCACAACGAAGCTCTGGTTGTTCCGCCTCTTCGTTCCATGGATCCTCCGATGCCTCAGCAGAATCCTCTACCTCCTCCTCCAGCGATTCCTTCCAAAGGAAAATCTATCAATGGTACTGCCTCGAAGATTGAACCGCCTAAGAATGTTCCTTTAAAAATGAAAGCCCCGGATACGAGTCCTTCGAAAGACTCCATGCTAGACCCTGCTGATGATGAATACGCTGCACCGATTATACGAAGCGTCTCGGTTGGTAAGATAAAAGTCACCTTCAAGCATATTGACCTGGAGACATTTAAGGAGAAGCATGAACTTCAAGCTTTTGAGGTCTGTTTCTGTGCTCCCGATGATGATATCACTTACGATCTTATCTCGAGATAACAATTCGATGAGTTTCATCTGCTGAATATAGTGGGGGACTTCGAGGCGGGTCTTATGTTGCCTTTGTATAACTCATGTGATTCTTTTTACTATGATGTATTGGCTGGTCGTGAGGGTTCTTCTACAAATACCCACAGTCGTTCTGTGTCATTGTTGACTGGGAATTATCTCCGTGCTATGAAGGAGTGCTACCTTCGGAGCAAGAGAGAAACGATGATGACTTGTTATGTCCCCGATCCTACTGAGAGGGAATGGTATACTCCCCAGAATTTTAATAATTCCTTCAGGGATTATATTAATAGTAGGAACCGTAAGCCGTGGAGTGTGGGTCTTCGTAATATTGCTGCTTCCCGTGGAGAGATTCGCCTTTTAAGTGAGGTGAGCGATGCCAAGTTGAAGTATGTTCCTGGCACTGAAGGGTCTGCTAACAAGAAGATTTTCCCTCCTCGTGAGAGGATTAAGCGTGACCATGACTACGAGTGGCATGCCACCGTTATTGAGATTATTGGTCTGTGGGCTTGGGGTTGGATTGCTAAGGAGTTTTCTTTGATTTCCCTAAAAGATGATTGTGACGTGTTGGACACCACTGGCAAGGGGAAAGCTTCGGGTCGCACGGTTGTGGATGATGATGCTGGGACCTTTGTTAATGAAGGGGAGGGATCAGGTAAGAAGGCAGCGGATGGAAAGGTTCCTGTTGTTAGGGATCTTCTATCGGGTCCCTTTCGGATGATTTCCCGCAATCTTTGATGCTAGAGGGTGACGACACTGTTCTTGCTTGGTTGAATAAGAAAAATTTGATGTTTGTCCCGAACCCTGCTCATGTACTTATTGGGGAGAAGGATTCTGATGCTTACACTCGTCGGATGATGCAATTATCCGCCGAAGATCTGGTTGCGGAGGTGTGGGACAAGAGTCTGAGGTCGCTGGAGGTTCCCCTTGTGGTTGATCCTCCATCCACTATTGTTGATATGATGGCCATAGCTGATGGGTATCAGTATGGTTATCCTCAGCAGTGGATGCTAGAGGTACGTCGTGTTTTTCATGTTTAATTTTCTGTGGGTATTCCACGGTGCTCTGACGTGATGCCTTCTTTTCTGGAACGTAGATAATGAGGAGAAAATACTGCAATCATAACTTGTACCAATTTTTTAAGTCCAGGTCTCTTTAGTTAGAGGGCAAGCTTCGTCATAGAGAGGGGGGGCTAGCTGTGGCTGAGGCGGTTATCTCTGCCAGAGATAAGGAAATAAGTGAGTTGAAGAACCATCTTAAAGGGAAGGAAAAGCTGGGCAACGAAGAATAAAGGCTTCGTCTGAAGATTTCTATGGTGCGCAGCGAGTTGGAGGGTATTCGAAAAAATGCTTCATCTTTCACAGGTTTGCTTCCTTTATTCTTACTTAACGTTGTTATCTTCTAGCAATTAGTGTTCTGTCTGAGTATCCCCACCCTATATTCAGTGGGTGGAGTTCCCAAGTTGATATGGATTCTAAGTGAGAGAGAATGGAATAAGACCCGTATTGCCGAGCTAGTAGAGCAAATTAAGAGTGAGGCCGAAAAATGGGACGCCAAGGCCGAGGTATGGCGTCTGAGTCATACTCAGATAGTTGATATGAAAAATAAGTATAACGCAGATCGTCATCTCTTTAATGGTACTTTACTGTGGACGCGTGATAATCTCGATGAAGCACGCGAACTTTCTTCGTCTTTAACGGTCAAGATGAATATTCTAAAGGAAGATCTACGGCAGGCTCGTTCCTCTCATGATTATGAAGTAAGAGAATATATGCAGCGTCTTGCCAAAGAAAGAGACGATTCTAGGGTCGAGGCCCGTGCCCTTAGAAAGGCCTTAGCCGCGTCCCGGGCTGATGTAGATCGCAAGGCCGAGTCTGAGAGAAATCTTGAAGTTAATATGTGCATACTTAACAAAGGAATGAAGGAGCTATATAACTAAGTCAACCATCTTCGTCAGGATTCAATGAAGCAGGTAGAGTTAGAAGCTAGTCAATTTGCTCTTTCCACTCTTCAAATGGATTATAAGAGAATTTCCGACGAGTATGACTTTCTTGACGAGGCTCGGGATGCGGTTGTTAATGAATATGAAATGGCTTCGGCTAGAGTCAAGGGTATATGTTTGCTTTGCCGAGTGTGATTTTGCACTTCGTAGTCATAATTCTTCGTTTTATTTTTCAGAGCTCCAGGGACAACTTCTCGTTGCAAATGAAAAACTTGACAAAGCTCAATCTGAGTTAGGGAAGGCTCAAACTGCCTTGGTGCACCAGGAGGGTCAGACCTCGTATTTCCAGGGCTTGGCTACGTCTCACGAACAGGCAACTAGCTTGGCCTCATCGAAAGTGAGCCGTCTGTCGACTCTATTGTCTCAGGCCCAAATGCGAAACACCGCCATCACATACAAGGCTCGTTGTCATCTAGCCAAGGAGACGATCAAGGTTTTGGCCAAAATAGAGCATGACCTCAGGACCGAGAATGGCCTTGTCAAGGAATATCCCCGTCGTTCTAAACCTCCATCCCTGTCCAGTTCTTCGGGGCCTTCTTCAGGTGGGAGCGTACCTTCGTCGCAGAGGGAAGACTCCACTGGTGGAGCTGAATTATCCAAGTAGATTCTTCTGCTAGTTATAGAAAGTTGATCTTTGTTGATTATAGAGTTTTCGTGGTATCTGTTGATTCTCTTTTCTTTTTTTTTTTTTTTTTGCTTATTTTGTCGAACTTGTAATCAACTTTCATGGAATGGATCATCGTTTCTATGTTTGCCCGCATCCTTATTTTAGCTGCGTTTTTTAGTTAACCAAATGAGGTAGTGAAAATAAAGAACGAAGTGTTTGAGTGCGATGTCGAAGGTATGTACCTTCGTGATCGTCTTGAGACCTATCACCCCTCTAGCTAATCCTTGGCCAGAGGATTCCCAGACGGTGGGGTCGATGCAACGTTCTAGGATATAGGGTATTAATATTTACATGTCCCCACTCCGTCGACCCGCTAACTGAAAATAGTTGGAGATCTCTTTCTGCTGGATGTCTTCCTCATGGTCTTACACTTATAGACGCTGATAGGGGAGTCCTGAGATATCTTTCCAATATTGGTGTGTCATTTTTGTAGCATATTTGTAGGTGTATTTACAAGTATTCATTCTGCTAATACGCTGCCCCTTGTATTGTCTTAGGATAATTGCTATCCAAGGATTTTCTCAAGAAAGCTTGTTTGGTTGATTTGTTGAGGTATGCTATTCCTCGTCCAGAGATAGAAACATATTGATGAGATGCATCGTTTTCTTCTTCTGGTACTCTTCACGCAGTTGCAAGATTGCGCTGCTATCTATGGATGGTATGGCTTGAGATATTTAGCGTTCCATGGATGTTGGAGGACTTCCCCTTTTAGGTTGTGCAGGTAATAAGATATGTTTCCGGCAATATCTTGTATGACAAAAGGTCCTCCATGTTGATGCCAACTTGCCCCATTTCTTTTCTCGTTGATATTGGGGTATGGTTCTCAGCACATATTGTCCTTCTACGAAATTTCTAAGTTTAACCTTTTTATTGTACTCCCTTGCTAATTTCCTTTGATGATTCTCCATTTTTTGTAATGTTGATTTTCTCCTTTCCTCGAGGTCGTCGAGTCTTTCCAGCATCATGTCCGTTGTGAGGTTCTTTTCCCATGCTTCCATCTTTATGGTTGGCATGATGATCTCCGTGGGGATGACGACTTCGGATCCGTAGGTGAGAAGAAAGGGAGATTCCCATGTGGTTGCCCTTCGGGTTGTTCGATACGCCCATAAGACATTATGTAATTGTTTACACCATCGTCCCTTATACTCGTCTAATTTTTTTTTGAGAATAAGAGCGAAGGTCTTGTTTGTGGCCTCTGATTGACCATTGCTTTGAGGGTATATTGGTGTTGATTTATTCTTCCTGATTTTGAAAGTATCAAATAGTAAATCGATGTTCTTGCCTTGTAGCTGCTTACCATTATCAGAGACAATCTCTGTTGGGATTCCGAACCTGCAGATTATGTTCTGGAATATGAATGTGAAGACATCTGAGTCGCGGATTCTAGCCAGAGCTTTAGCTTCTACCCATTTACTGAAATAGTCCGTGGCTAATATCAAAAATCTCTTTTTCCCTGATCCTTCGACCAAGGGTCCCACAATGTCTATGCCCTATTTTGAGAATGTCCAAGGACTATCTATTGAGTTTAGCATTGTTATTGGTGCGTGGATTCTTATAGAGAACCACTGGCATTCTTCAAATCTTCTCGACATCCTTGCAGCTTCTCGTATCATCGTTGGCTAGTAATACCCTTGGGTCTTCGCCTTGTCGGCCAGGGATCTCATTCCGCTGTGATTTCTCGCGTCCCCTCGATGAATATCTTTTAGTACCAAGTGGCCTTCGGTTCTGGATAGGCAGCATAGCAAGGGTCCGAGGAAAGATTTTTTGTATAAGATCCCTCCCCTTAAGTCGTACCTTCCTGCTTTTGATTGTACCTTCCTAGCCTGCTTTAGGTCTGTGGGCAGTGTTCCTTCTTTGAGAAAGTGGTGGATATCAAACCTCCAGTCTTCTGCTTTGCTGAAATCTTCGTCTTCATCTGCTCTCGTCATGATGTCATCCTCTTGAAAGTCATCCGTGATGTATTCTCCTATATGATCGTCTACTACTTCCTCTCCCATGCTGTCCTTTTGGCTTGCAGTGCAGAATTCTCGGGAGGAGACTGAGGGTTCGTAAACCCTGGTGATTTTGATTTCTCCAACATCTTCGTTTTTCAACATAGATGAGATATATGCCAAAGCATCTGCATGCCTGAGCTCCTTTCTGCTTAAGTGCCAGAATTTAATGTTTGGTATTTGATGTGCCAGTGTCTGGACTAATGTCATGTATGCTGACAAGGTTTCATCATACATATTATATTCCAGCTCTATTTGCCGGATGACCAGTTGTGAGTCACTGGTCAAGCGTATATTTGTTATACCCATTTCTATTATTAGACCTAGAGCATGTACAACAGCTTCTTATTCGACAATATTGTTGGTATGCCCTTTGAACTCAAATCTGAAGGCATGTATGATTCTGTCCCCCGTGGGAGTAGTGATTACGATCCCAATGCCGTCTCCCTCTTTGTTCTTCGAGCCATCAACGAAGACTTCCCATTGTCTTTGGTTCGCCGGTTCGAGAATATCGATGGGATCTTTGCTTCCTTTTCCCTTTGGTAATCCTGCCGTGTTAAGCCTATCGATCAAGATTTCTTCATCGTTGTCTAGTGGTAGATCTTCCAGGAAGTCTGCTAGGACTTGAGACTTCTGGTAATGTTGGAGCTCATGTATGATGTTATATTGGTCGAGATGAGTGTTCCATTTTGCAATTCTCCCTTCCTTTCCTGCGCTTTTAAGGACAGCCTCTAGCGGGGCTTTGCATGGAGCGCGTATATAGTGGGTCAGGAAGTAAGTCCTTAGATTTTGGATGGCCCATACTAACGCCAAGATGAGTTGTTCTATCTTTGTGTAATTTATTTCTGTTGTGTTGAGAGTTTTGCTGACGTAGTAGATGGGCTGTTCTATCTTCGTGTTGGTTTTAACCAATACCGCGCTGACTGCATCCTCCGTTGCTGCTATGTACAGGGCCAAAACCTCATCGGGATCGGGTTTTTGCAAGATGGGGATTCCAGCAAGGTATTCCTTGATTATCTGAAGGCTTCCTCGCACTCTGCTGTCCATTCAAACTTTCTCCTTTTTTTAAGGATGATAAAGAAGGGCTTGCATCTGTCTGAGGATCTGGATATAAAACTCCCTAGTGCTGCTAGGGAGCCATTGAATCTTTAGACTTCTTTCAGGTTCCTTGGAGATGGAATTCCTGAAATGGCCTGAATTTTGGCAGGGTCCACTTTGATGCTCCTCTTTGTTACTAGGTATCCGAGGAATTTTCCTGAAGTGACGCCGAAAGTGCATTTATCTGGGTTTACTTTCATGTTATGTTCCCTCATTGCCTGAAAGATATCCTCCAGATCTTGGTTGTGATCTTTTCGTAGCTTTTTTTTTACTATCATATCATCCACATAGACTTCCAAAGTATTCCCAATCCATGGCTTAAAGATAGCGTCAACCATCCTTTGGTACGTTGCCCCTACGTTTCAGAGCCCGAAGGGCATTCTCACGTAGCAGTAGAGGCTATGCAGGGTGTATAATTCCATATGTTGTTGATATTCTTCTGACAAGAATACTTGGTTGTATCCAGAGTATCCATTCATGAATAAAATCTCTTCGTACCCTTCAACCGCTTCGACCAGTGGGTCAATGCTTGTTAAAGGGTAGCTGTCCTTGGGGCATGCTTTATTGAGGTTGGTGAAATCGATGCATATTCTTACCCCGCCGTTCTTTTTAGGTACAATGACCATGTTTGAAATCCATGTTGTATATTTGACTTCTTTGATGAATCCAGCTTTTAGTAGCTTACGAAGCTCCATTTCGGCTGCTTTGTGGTATTCTGGGGCTACTTTTCGCACCTTTTTCCTGTAAGGTGGTGTACCTGGCTTTATGCGAAGCTCATGATGGATTGTCTTAGGGTCGATTCCTGGCATGTCCCCTAGTTTCCATGCGAAGACATCTGCGTAATCCGTGAGCAATTTTATTAAGGATGATTCACGCTCCTTATCCTTCAGAGTTCCGATCTTGACCAACCTAGGTTCTCTTTCAGTTCCTATATTTATTTATTTCACCGCTTCTACAGGTGTAAACATGGGTTTTGATTCCCCCAGGAGAGGAATATTGTTTGATTGATATTTGGTAGGCTCATCGTCTTTTTTTGTGGCCGAGGTACTTGCCTCTGTGTTTCCAATTGTACTTCCCTTCGAAAGACTTGTTTCGGAGATTTCTTATAGATAAGCATCTATGGTTCTTTTTTTCGTGGCTTCTTTATTTTGGGATGTTCGGTTCTTTCGCTGCTCATCTTGTTCGCTGTTGAGCTTGTTCTGCAGAGTTTGACATTCTCGCGCCGTGACTTGATCTCCTTTTATCTCCGTTACCCCCTCGGGGGTTGGAAACCTAAGGTATTGGTGGTATGTAGCAGCTAATCCCTTGAGTTTATGCACCCATGTTCGGCCGATTATTGCATTGTATGGTGAGGGTGCGTCCACCACGCTGAACCGGGTATCGACCTTCATTGGCCCTGCGTCTAATTGCAAGGCAATATCCCCTAAGGGCTTCGTGGATGCTCCGTTGAATCCGTATATAGTGTAGTATGAAGATAATAGTTGTTCATCGTTGAGTTCCATTCGTTTGAATGTATCATAGAATAAAACATTAACGGAGCTTCCCCCATCGATGAGGATTTTCTTGATATTGCATCCTGCAATTGGCAGTATGAGAACCAGGGGATCGTTGTGATCCTCCATATCTTCTTATGCATTGTCCATGTCGAAGATCATGGGCGCGTCCATCCATTGTTTGTGCTCGTCCACTTCTTCCCCATCGATTTTGTATAGCTCACAATAGTCTTCAAACTGCTTCCTCAGTCTCTTACCTATCTGAGCCGTTAAGGATGGTCTTGTGGACTCAGAACATGAGATGGTGTTGAGGGTACGGTTTCCTTTAGGAAGCTGGACCTGCTTGCTTCGTTTGGCCCTATCTTCATCGTCCGTCCTTTGCACACACTGTTTGAGGTCTCCTGCATCTACCAACTTTTGAATCATCATCTTTAGATTCTTGCATTTCTCTGTTAGGTGGCCATTGAAACAATGATATTCACAGTATTCTTTGGATTTTTCTGATCTTGGGGGTTGCTTCCCCTTAGACCATGGCCAATCGAGGTTCTCGCAACCCTTCATTTCTTTCAAGACGCACGAGTGACTGGCATTCATCTTTGTGTAGACTTGGTCTTCGAATTTTAGAACATCCCCTCGTCGATCATCCATGCACTCTCTTCTATCTTCGCTAGGTCGTTCACCTGAGTTGCCCCTTTTCGGTCCGCTGGATTGTTTCGTAGAGTTTGTGCGTGGTGGACGCTGGATCTGAGCTCTGGGATTTTCTCGTTGGATTTCTTCTAGCCTGGCATGCTTTTCTATAATCACTCGAAGGTCTCCTTCAGTAGCAGGGACGGTGACGTGGATCTCGACGAACAGGGGACTCATCCTGTCGAGTCCCCACTTGTAGCAGTTGATGCTGACCACGGGGTCTACGTTTCCGATGGCTTGACAGATTTTGTGCCACCTGTCTGTGTACTCTCTGATTTTTTATTTGTACTTGAATGCTAGTGAGAAGAGTTTATTCATTCCGGTATTTACAACTTTGTTATACATATAAGTTGTCAAGAACCTCTCAGTAAGTTGGTCGTACGAATTAATGGAATTTGGTGGCAAGTTGTCGAACCAGGAGAGTGCGGATCTTTTCAAACTTGAAGGGAAGTATCTGCACAATATGGCCTCGTCATAATTCCATCGTTCCGTCATTAGATTATAATAACGAAGATGGGCAGCAGGATCGCTTGATCCATCGTGGCATTCGAAGGACGAAAACTGGGCACTTCTAAAATGAGAGCTTTGGCCAAGTGTTGTGTTAGGGAGGTAGTGCTCGCTTCCTTCATCACTTGCTCCAATCTCTCTCCCCCCCCCCTTGCCTAGCTTTTAGTTGTTTGATCTCCGCCATCATCTCGGCGCGGAAATCTTCCATTGCGCGCTGGTGTTCTTCCTGAGGAAAGGGTCATTCCAGCCGTGGGGTATCGCTTTCGAAGTAGTCCGAGTTATGAGGGTTGTAATCTGGGTCGGATCTTAGACTTACTCCCGTGTCTCTTTGGTTCAATGGCTCTGAGCGGTTGGCCACCACCATCCTTAGATCCTGATTCGGTCTTGGTGCCATTGAGCTAGCCTCGTCGCGCTAGACTCCCATTTCCATGTTATGGGTAGCTTTTTCTATGAGTTGCTGATTTTCCTAAGACAATAGAGCTACTGCGTCCGCATATGTCTCTTGATTCCTTCTCAATTCTTCTAGCTCTACCCTCATCTGGGCAGAGTGATTTTATTCCTGATTAGGAGTCCCTTCCTGCACCTTCCCTCCAGCTGCTATCGTCTGATCTTCGTCGATGATTTGAATCAAGGGTTCAGGTAGATCTGTCTGCGGGTTTTGCAGCTCCGTTGGCTGATGAACGTGTTGGTTCGTTATTAGGAGTGGTTGATTGACTTGGAGGGGCACGTTCAGTTTATTGGTGAGAGGCATCCCGTAGAGAGGTTATTGTATCCCTGACTCTGCCATCCCTTTACGCTGTGCGTGTGGTCGGGTGGAAGCGGTCACTTTGGAGGCTCCTCCCTTGGATGCCCCGACCTTCGATGCTACGGCTTTGGCAGCCGCGGCCTTTAGAGCTTCTGCTGCAATAACGCTGGCATCTAAAAGCCTCGAGCTTTCTGCTCTATTATGCGTCTTGTCTATCGCTTTGAGCTTTTCTCCCTTTTGCTTGCTCCTAGTCATTACTGGTGTCGTCCTCGGTGTTTATTTTGAAGAGACCTTTGTTTTTCCTATATCTTTGTTCTTCTCCATTTCTGATATTTTCTGAAAAGGTTATCGAGTACAAAAAAGGAGCGGTTCAAGGGGAACCCGTTAGTAGAGTCCTGAAAATCAGATCCCGGAGGTGTGGAGAGATTATTCGGCTATTATTCCCCTTTTCAGGGGTATCGGATCTCTTGATTGGCCCCGGTTTATTTCACAAGTTTGACCACAAGCATGTGTAGTTTACAACAGAAACGTAGACATGATAAAAGGTATGTCGACGCAGATATATACCAACCAATATCTTTAAAACTGTTTGTAAGGTGTGGAAACTCTAATAAATGTATGAAATGAGCATGGGTCTATCCATGAGATTTATTTATTAAAACGCTTTCGAAGACGTAGATCTACTAAGATAGACATGGATCTATCCATACATTTTATTTTCCCAAAGGCAAGAACTTAAAAACGATTTCGAAGATGTAGATCTACTAGATAACGCGTGGGGAGACCCATAAAAACATTATCTTCAGGTGTTTTTTGTGAGTGTTAGAAAAAACAAAAAAAAGTTCTATGCACCGCTATTTTCAGAGAGCGGTGCTCGGAACAGCCGGAGTGTTCAAATCACAGGATAAGATAAATCTTTTACCGGGACTGAGTCCATGTTTCTAGCGCCAGATTATGAACACGTAAATTACGATGGCATTTACGTGTTCACAAACAATGTTCGCACACATTAAAATTCGCAGGTTAGATGTAATATGCGTAAAGCGAAGTGAACATACCGATTCATCGACTCTGAGTCTTCGGACTCGTCCTTGTATAATCGTATGTTTATCACTAACAATGTTCGTATAGTAAAGTAAATAGAGACCGAAAAGTAATGTAAAGCTTATCATACAAAATACTGAATGTAGAGTGCGGAATGTAAGTGTTGAATGTAAATGAGACGAGTATTTACGTGGTTCAGCACCAAGGCTTACATCCACGAGGGTTGGGAGGATTTCATTATATGTAGATTGATTACAAATATAGTCAAATGACTTTGGAGTTTTAACTGTGGCTGCGGGATTAGGGAAACTACTTACTCTTCCTAATTCTCTCTCCTCGCCTTTCTTTTCGAACCTACCTCCCCTCTCTCTTAGTGAGGAGGGGTATTTATAGGGGTTCCAACGTGGGGTCCACTGATGAAGGCTGTTGTATTCTTATCGTCTTGTGCTTTGTGCCAGTACGCGGACCTCTTCGTCTTTCATGATGCCCCCATCGTTTCTTCCTCATAGCCGAAGGGTTATGGTCGTGTCTTCCTCTCGTTGGCTGACACGTACACTGCCCAGGGTGTTTAATGCGGGTGGTTGAGTCGTCTGCATGTGCCATACCACGGTCACCTGCCCCTGTCATATCTGTGTCAGTTAGCTCGGTCATGGCCGTCGATCTGGGACCTCTCTCGAAATGGGATAAAGTGAGTCCGAGGGTGTTTTCAGTGCTTCGCAGCAACATTCTGTCTCAGTACTCTTTAATTCGGCTCCATTGGATCTGCTAGATGAGGGCCCCTTCCTGATGATACACGTTTCTTGGTTGTATGTACGTGGCATCATCTCTTGATGCTCCGCGTCACATGTCTCCCACGTGTTTAACCGAGGACACGTGGTGAGTGGTGAAAATATGTGCATACAGATGCGGTGCGGTCATTTGTCAGGCTATAGTATATACTGTACCACCTTATCATCAATTAAATTTAAAAAAAGTTGCTGTTTAATCGATCAAAAAAAATATTTTTTTACTATTATAGGTTAATGTTGTTTTCCCATTATCCGTCCGGTTAGCAAATTTTATCTTCTAGTGTTTAGATTTTATTTTAGCTCTGTGGACATCGGAATATCCTCACAAAACTCCGCAAGTCTGTTGTACGTTGTACTACTGTTGTCATTCAATTATGTGCATGCGCGACATAAATCTTTACATATCTGTCCTCTGGAAATATCTGCAAAGATCATCCTTACCTCCTTGGAGTAACTACTTGTTGGACAATTGTACGGGTTATAGAAAGATCCAAATGCGTTGAATGATACAGACAAAAACATCCCAAAAAGTGTCTGAGGTTTGTTTATGTGTTAGAAGGAGAATCCACGAGTTTTATTTTTGTCAATACACGTGGCATTGAAGTTTTCCAATAGATGATCTTCCATTTTTTTCTCTCTTGAATTTTTTTTTTTTTTTGACCGGGTGAACTTGGAATTGGAGTGAGAAAACTAATATTGATATAGTAGTGAGAAATATTTCAGGTGCTTGGTAGAGTTCTAAACCCAACAAGAGATGAATAACTCAAACCTAAGCAAGAACTTAAACAAAATAACAAAATTAACCATTTTGATTTGGGGTAAGCAACCTCCAAGTAATTAACAAATTGAAAAAAAGAAGAATTGTTTTAATGGTGTCCTAAACAAACTCAAGTTCTAAGTATTTATAACTAAACTAGCTTGTGAATCAAGCAAAAACTAATTAAGGAAAATACGTAAACTAATTATAGATTGTCTTAATTAAAGTAGTTGTTCTATATATGGAAATATCATCTGAGAAGGAACTGGCATTGCAACATCCCACCCCACTTGAAAATTGAATTGTCCTCAAGTCTGGAATTCAGGAAAGCGGGCAATAATGTCATCAGCATCTTCCCAAGTGGCATCTTCTTTTGAGTGACAATAGTTGTAGCAGATCCCAGCTTAAGTTTAAGTTGTGAAACATGGAACACTGGATGAATGCGACTAGTAGCTGGTAGCTCAAGTTTATAAGCAACAGTTCCAATCCTTTCTAAAACTCGAAATGGACCATAAAACTTTGGTGAAAGCTTAGAAAAAGACTGATTTGCCGCAGTTGTTTGTCTATAAGGTTGTAGACGAAGGTAGACGATATCATTCACTTCAAAAGTTCTTTCAGTATGATGAGAATCAGCATAAGTCTTCATCCTAGTTTGAGCATCATCTAGGTGAGATTTCAAAAGTTTCAAAGTATGATCTCGAGCTTTTAAATTCAGTTCTACATCATTGACATTAGTAGAGCCGGGTAGATAAGCTGAGATTGTTGGAGGAGATCGACTATACAATGCTTCAAATGGACTCATCTTGATTGCTGAGTGATGACTTGTATTGTACCACCATTCTTCCCATGGAAGCCATTTAGACCAATCTTTTGGTTTAGTTCCAGCAAAACATCTTAAGTAGAACTCTAATGTTTTATTTGTCACTTCAGTTTGCCAATCAGTTTGTGGGTGATATGATGAACTTCTACACAACTGAGTGTTTTGTAATGCAAAGTAAGCTTCCCAAAATTTTCTCATGAATATTAGATCCCGATCACTTGTAATTGTCTTGGGCATACCATGAAGTCGTACTACTTTTTTTACAAAAATATCAGCAATGGTACTGGCAGAATAAGGATGCGATAATGGTATAAAGTGAGCATACTTTGTTAAACGATCCACACCAACCAATATAGAGTTTTTTCTATTGGAATTGGGAAATCCATCAATAAAATCCATAGAAATATCTAACCAAACATCTTCAGGTATGGGTAGAGGTTGTAAAAGTCCAGGAGGAGCTAGAGCTTATGACTTATTACGTTGGCAAATATCACAATGGTTAATAAAGTCTTTGATAGATTGTTTCATACCTTTCCAATGAAAATTGAGTTGCAGGCGTTTGAATGTACGTAGAAATCCAGAATGACCACTAAGAGGAGAAGAATGAAAATAATGAAGTAATTTGGTACACCAAGCAGAGGAAGGAGGTACCACAATACACCCTTTATAACGTAGAACACCATCAATATAAGAATATTTTGACGCCACATTAGTAGACTGCTAAAGTTTTTTGATAAGAGCATTCAGTTCAGCATCATTATGACATTCAGTAATGATGTCATTAATTCCTTCAAACACATGAGAAGTGATTGCTAGTAAATGAGTATCAGCTAATCTTGAAAGAGCATCCGCAGCTTTATTTGAAGATCCGCTTCGATAAATTATCTCATAGTCATAGCCAATGAGTTTAGATAACCATCTTTGCTGCTCGATAAAAGACAATCTTTGCTCCAAGAAGTATTTTAAGCTTCTATGATCTGTGTAAATTTTAAAGTGGCGGCCAAGTAGATAAGGTCTCCATTTTTGCACTGAAGAGACAATAGCTAACATCTCCTTATCATATACTAACAAATTCAAGTTTTTCCCAGATAATGGTTTGCTATAAAATGCAATGGGTTTACTAGATTGCATCAACACCCCTCCTAATCCATTTCCAGAAGCATCACATTCCAAATAAAATTCTTTAGAAAAATCTGGCAATGCTAACACAGGAGTAGTATTTAAAGACAATTTTAACTTGTTGAAAGCTTTTGTAGCTTCATCAGTCCAAGTAAAAGAATCTTTCTTTAAAAGTTTAGTCAGTGCCGCACTAATTTTCCCATAGTCACGCACAAATTTGCGATAATATCCTGCTAAACCCAAAAATCCTTTGAGATCTTTAATTGTAGAAGGAATCGGCCAATGTGTAATGGCCGAAATTTTATCTGGTTCTACTGCAATCTCGTCAGCTGAAACAATGTGGCCCAGATAACTTATGGAATTCTTAGCAAATTCACACTTAGATTCTTTGAGAAATAACTTGTTTGTTTTGAGTAGTTAAAAAACAAGTTGTAAGAGTTGAAGGTGTTCTGACATGGAATTTCTGTATATTTATATATCATCAAAAAAAAAACAAGAACAAACTTGCGAAGATAAGGCCAAAATATATCGTTCATAAATCTTTGAAATGTTGCAGGGGCATTAGATAAGCCAAACGGCATTACTAGAAACTCGTAATGACCATCATGAGTTCTGAAAGCCATTTTTTCAATATCCGAGTCAAAAACTCTTATTTGATGATATCCAAAACGCATATCCACCTTCGAAAAAACATTCTTACCATGTAACTTAT
This sequence comes from Papaver bracteatum, assembly GCA_023529315.1. Classification (NCBI taxonomy): domain Eukaryota; kingdom Viridiplantae; phylum Streptophyta; class Magnoliopsida; order Ranunculales; family Papaveraceae; genus Papaver; species Papaver bracteatum. The sequence continues at coordinate 1,338,582 of JAJJWX010000572.1, read as the reverse complement.
CTATCAATTCATCAACTACAGGAATGAGAAATCTATCTTTCACATTAATCTTGTTTAATGCTTTATAGTTGACACACATACGCCAAGTACCATCTTTTTTACGTACCAACAAAACTGGAGAAGAATAAGGGCTAGAACTTTGTCTAATGAACCCTGCTGTTTCAAGTTCTTTCACTATTTTCTAAATTTCTTCTTTTTGAAAGTGAGGATATCGATATGGTCTAACATTAATAGGAGTAGTGTTTGGAAGTAAAGAAATATGGTGATCATGTAATCTTGTAGGTGGTAACAAAGTAGGAGTGGAAAAAATATCAGAAAAACTAGATAGAAGTTATGAGATTTCAGTAGGTACCTGATGAGTAGCTGTGATAGAATCAGAAGTAGAAACCAACTGAAGAAGAATACCCTGATGTTCACGATGAATAAGTTTCTGCATTGAGATACTGTCGAGCAACATAACTGAAGTAGAGTTATTTCCAATAAGAAGATAATCAGAATCATCAAATTTGAATCGCATATGTAGTTTTGAAAAATCCCAACTAATATTTCCCAAAGTTCTTAACCAGTGAACTCCAAGAACTGCATCACAACCACTAACTGGTAATATATAAAATTCTGTAGAGAAGCTGTAATTTTGTATCTTCACTGGAATATCTGCAAATGATCCTTGAGTCTCAATAAATCCTCCATCACCTACCATTACACGTATATAAGAGCCACCAAACTGATCAACAAAACCGCATCTCTTAGCAATTGAAAGATGTAGAAAATTATGGGTGGATCCAGAATTGATGAGGATTGTAATAGTTTGTCCTTTAATATGGCATTGAATTCTCATTGTATTGGGAAAGGGAGAACCCAAAAGAGAATTCAACGAAATAGTAGTTTCAGGTTCCCTTGGACATGGAACATCAGTTGCAGATATCTCATTAATGAGCTCAATATCTTCTTCAGCTTCTTCTGGAGCACCTTCCAAAATAAGTAATTTAGGTTTTTCACATATATGACCTGGTTTGTAAAACTGGTCGCAGTTGAAACAAAGACCTTGATCTCGTTTTGCACGTTGTTCATCTAACGTTAATCGTTTAGCTCCAGGAAGAATAGTAGTTCTCCTATTTTGCACACCAGCAGAATTAAGTACCTGTCTAAACGGATTTGGACGAGCAAAAGTCTTGAAAGAAGAATTAGATTGCAATACCTCTTCTTGCTTAATGGCTTTTTTGAAAACTAAAGATAAAGTTGGAGGTTCAAGTACTTCAACAACTGAGCGTATTTCACTTTTTAATGATCGTATAAAAAGATCAATTATATGCTCCTCAGGTAAATCAGTGATAAAATTCAAGATTTGTTCGAATTCTGCAATGTGTTCACGTACTGAACCAGTTTGGGACATTGTAGATAAAGCCATACGAGGATTGGCAAATTTTTTGTCTGCAAAACGATCACAAATCAAAGAACAAAATTGCAACCAAGTAGGAGCTAATACCTTTCCTTGAACCCATCTATACCAAGCATTAGCTTCTCCTTTGAAGTGAGCAGTAGCAATTGATATTTTGTAAGCTTCGCCAATATTGTGTAGGTTTAAGTATTGATCAGCCTGAAAAATCCAGCCTGCCGGATCTTTACCATTAAAATTAGGGAATTTCAGGTTGATTGGTGCTGCCCGAAGAGGAGAAGTATTGTCTGCAAAGTTAAGACCACCATTGTTACCAAACGCACCACCACTGCCTGGAATACCATTATTGTTAGTGGAAGCTACAAAACCAGGTGGAGTGGTATTTATCGGAAATCTTGCCAAAAGAATGGATGCCATATTCCTTGTCATAGTGTCAGCAAGTGTAATGGATTCATGTTTATATGCTTTTAATAGTGAAGCCATATCCTTATTATGAGCCTCCATTAATAAAGTCATGTTTTTATTATTTGAATCATGTAGCTTAGTAAGAAGAATATCCATAGATTCTGCTTTTAAATTTTCTTCTTCTTCGTGATTTTCAGTAATAACTTCCATAAACTTATTAACTGTTGTGTTGAGTATGGACATTGAGGTGGTGATCTTGTTGACTTCTTCTGTTATTGTCATGATGAACAGCGGAAGCTAAACGGAGAGAAAAAAATTTTACTAAATTTTTGAGAATAATCGAACCTGCTCTGGTTCCAGATGGTAGAGTTCTAAACCCAACTAGAGATGAATAACTCAAACCTAAGCAAGAACTTAAACAAAAGCAGAAAATTAACCCTTTTGATTTGGGGTAAGCAACCTCAAAGTAATTAATAGATTGAAAAAAAGAAGAATTGTTTTAATCGTGTCCTAAACAAACTCAAGTTCTAAGTATTTATAACTAAACTAGCTTGTGAATCAAGCAAAAACTAATTAAGGGAAATACATAAACTAATTATAGATTGTCTTAATTAAAGTAGCTGTTCTATATATGGAAATATCATCTGAGAAGGAATTGGCATTGCAACAGTGATTTACACAATACAGGACAAAGTTATTTATACCCATAACATATATATATATATATATATATATATAGTCAAGTCAACACAGACTTGACCTGACCTATTCCTAATACACCCCATCAAACGTTACAGACAGACAGTCTAAAAGTCTGGAACAGTTTGAAAAGAAAAACGAAAAGAACACAGACTTGACATGAAAAATATTACACCCCTTTACTATGAACAATCACATAAAATTGCAGAAGAACTCTAGTTCAACACAGGCTTGACCTGACAGATAATGTTACGGAATGTAACTATCAACAACAATAATAAGAATTCCCAGCAGGAACAGAAACTCAAGATGAAGTAGCGGAATTGAAAACCAATATTTTTCCTTGTTAATCCAAATGCTAACCCAGCAAGCCTTGAAAATAGTAATACTAGAAGCATGTGAACATCAAACATCTAAAGGAAGCAATCTTGTCAGTGGTGCAGAGATTCAAGCTAGCAGTTACTGAAAATATATCACAAAACTAAGCGGCAGAAGTATCAGTAGAAGCATGAAGCAATGTTGGCAGCAACAAAAAAAAAATAAGAATTGTGACAAATTTTGTTAAAGAATGAAGCAAGACACATAGTAATTGTTGAACCTTTTTTATGAACCATTAGAACTATCATCAACACATGTTGAATAACATCAAAAAGAGTAACTTCCGGTATTTGTTTTGGTGTTCTCTATTGGTTAAGAGACTCAAATTGTTTTTGGTGTTCTCTGTTGGTTAAGAGACTCAAATTGATATTTAGAAACTGGTGTTTGTAAGACCAGATCTGTAAAGGTTTTGCTATGACTTGTTTTGAAGTAACAAGTCATATAACTGGTTATTGAAATGATTTTAGGACCAGTTAGATATTAAAGAAGTATTAGTCCATATATGAAACACACAAAATGAAGAAACGGGGAAAATGTTTTTTAAGAAGTTATTACCCATATGAATGTTGTCATACCCGGAAGTTGCTACTGCTGTAGAATTGATGATGAAGTTGCTGCTTTTGTGGAATCAGTTGACACTGTTGTTGTGGTCTGCAACTGCTTCAGTAAGTACTTTGCGAAGTATGTACTCCTATGAATAGTTGTTGTAATGTTGTTTTAACTTCATGGATACCCACCGAGAACACATCTTGCACATAAAACACTTTGGACAGCTGAAATTGATGTGTCGACTGATAAAATAGATTCCAGTTTAAACTCATACTTTGGAAAGAACATATGGCAACTGAAATGGTGTGATCAGACACATTACAAGGAATGGATGATCTTGGCCTCCTCACAGTGTACAATCCAGAAGCCTCAAATTTCCAATCTATAATCATATGAAATTTATGTACTGCCTACTGTAAATGCCCAAACATCGATACCCAACAAAAATAAACTCCTCAAAATAAACCGAAAGATCAATTTGATGAATTCTTGGACCCCAACAACCGGAATGTACCTCTACGAACAAATGAGATTAGTGAAATCCATGGAGAAAGTGCAGTGGTTTCAAGTAACAAGGACAATGCTGATGATGTTGAACCAGCAAACTCAAGTGATATTTCAGTCGAGAGACAGTCAGACCCATATGAAGAGAATCTATCTTCTACACTTTTTTCATTCTGACAGCTGCTTTGAAGATTTTAACAATAAAATGAACGAAGGTTTGTATTTTAACATGAGTTGTGATGGATCTCAACAAACAAATGTCAATCCTAAAAATGATGGTGGAGATGTCGAAGTTACACATTATGAAGATGATGATACTGATAACATTGCTAGCGTTGCAGTTCTGAATAATGTGGTCAGCAGTGTTACTGATGATAATGTTTCTAAAGAGTACGGTTTGTTACGCAATTTGTACCCAAATCCTTCAAAAACAACGATTTGGATGATTGGATAAAAAGCTTACTTCATATGAAATAGACACCAAAATTCATTCAAGAACAAGATTGGTTAAAGAAATAAGGAAGATGATTTTGTTAGATGTGAAAGATTTGATCTTTAGGGTTTTGAAAAGAAATAATGAGTTAAATTGAAAATTAGGTTGATGTTGATGATGTTCTAGTAGTGGGTATTGAAGGATTATAGAAAGAAACAGCTTCACAGAATGGTTAGGGTTTAAAAGATGAATCCTTGTAAAGAACACAACCATTAACCAACAATTCTAAGAACCCTAAGCTGAAAAACCCAAATTTGAAATCAAAGAACTGAGAAAATTTATATTCTTATCAAAAAATTACCTCTATCAAATAGAAATTCACCATCGTTGTAACCAGAACACCACAAATTTCTGATCATTAGAGCAACGAAAGTGAAAACATCTTCAATATCAATTTGATTTCTTCTTTTTCTTCTTCTTCTTAGGACAACCTTTTGATGATGATGATGATTGTGATGATGCAGCGGAAACTAAAAATTGATTTTCCATTACAAAGAATTATGTAGGTGAAAAGAAAATCTAGGATCGAATAAGAATTTTAATAGATGTTTTTCCCGAATGATACCATGAGAAAACTAATATTGATATATTAGTGAGAAGTATTGCAGTTGCTTTACACAATACAGGACAAAGGTATTTATGACCATAACATACATATATAGTCAAGTCAACATAGACTTGACCTGACCTATTCCTAATAGGATGGCTACTTCATTGTATGTGTTTCTCTTTTATCATCATTATAATCATTTGATGAGGATATTTGGTGTCCTCGGTTGTTGAGTAATGTAAGAAGTACTAGCAGCGGCAGAGTCAGACCTAAACAAGTAAATTTTCGATGGGGTGTTTTTTGATGGGGGCAAGGGGGAAAATCATGTCTTGAATTTTTTTTTTTGCTTAACAAATAATTATATTAATAGCCAAAAAGGTTTACACACAAGCCCACTCAAGCTGTTCAGAAAACATTATAAAAATAAAGTACTACAAATAAAAAAAAAAATACAGAAGAATTGTTAGCAAAACCTATGATATGGTTTATCTGGATTCTCCAAACTCCCCAAGAAACTAGGTCTTGAATTGAATATGGATCTCTCTCCTCTTGCCATGCCTACACCCTTCTTTGCAAGATTTTCTGCAGAGAAGTTAACTTCTCTGTAACTATGAATAAACTCCCAAGATTGTATCTTTGCACATATTTGATGCCATCTGTTTATTGCAAACCAAGGAATGTTGTTGCTCTGGAAAGCTGGAATTGCTACTGTGTAATCTTTCCTGAAGCATAAATCATGGAAGACTTGACTAACTGCCCACTCCCCTGCATTCAGAATGGCTAGAATTTTTGCAAAAAAATTGTTAGATACCCCCAGACCACCTGATATTGCAATTAAGAATTCACCGTTGCTTTTTCTTGCTAGGAAACCATAACCTAAAGCACCTGGATTCCCTTTAGATGCTCCATCACAGCATAATAACACCTGATTTACACAAGGAAATTGAAAAAAGATTTCCTGGATTTTAGCAGCTTTTATCTTTCTGCTTTTGAAGCCAACAGATTTCAATATCTGTAGATCATAGGAGTCATTCCACATATGTGATTTCACTCTGACTTCACTTTCAGTTGTAAGCTTCAATATATTTGTCTTGATTCTTTCCACATAAATGATTTTACCTTTATATATGCATTTATTCCTCATGAACCACAATTTTCTCATAGTGACAAAGGATGTTATTCTCCATAAATCTTTTATCACTAGGCTTTTATTTTTTTTCTAACGATAACATCTCTTCAAATGATCTAGGATTAATGAAATTGAATAGACCTCCCAACCATTTCCATATAATTTCACTGAAGTCACAAAACCACAGCATATGTTCTTTATTTTCTTCATCTTTTTTGCAAAAAAGCACATCTTGAAGCCATACTAATCTTTCTTTCTTTTTTAAATTTTCATCAGTAGAACATATGTCTCTTGCTAATTTCCAAACATTGCTTGATATATTAGGAGTTACTGAAGAATGCCATACCTTTTTATTCCATTGTAATCTTGGGAATTTCTCTCTTACTGCTTCAACAGCTGATGCCACTGTAAATTGACCTGAAATTGTATCAGTCCAGATTCTTCTATCTTCACTCCCATTTACTGAAGATAATTCATTTAAATCAATCTTCTCCAAGATTTCACTTGGAATCACCCACTCATCTTCTAGCATAATATCAGAGACTTTCAATTCTAGGAACTGAGCCATAAAATCATTTTCAGGGAATTGAGCTTGCAGTGTTATATCATGTATCCATTTTTCTCTCCATATTAATATTCTTTCACCATTTCCAACCAGCCATCTTGTACCTTCATTCACATCATCCATCACCCATTTAAGTCCAGGAAAAATGGATGATTTCTTGTAATATCCATTCACCCTTCTTATTCTGAAACTTTGCTTGAAAAAATTTGGACAATTCATCAGTCCCGTTTTGCATCTTCCAGAATAGATTCATTAAAAGAGATTTATTTATTACTTCTAATCTACTTATTCCCAACCCTCCTTCATTTATTGGTGAACAAACTTTGTTCCATTTTAAAGTAACTGTCTTTTTATTTGCTGGATCTCTTGTCCATAAAAAAAATCCTTATTATTCTTTCATATTCATTAAGTAATCTCTTAGGCCACTTATAAATTGACATATTGAATATAGGTAGGAAACTTGGCACAAAATTGACCAAGATAACTCTTTCCTGGAAAGAAACAAGTTTCCCCTTCCATCCTGCTAGTCTATCTTGTAGCATCTCAACACAGCTCCATACATGATGAGATTTCACTCTACCTGGAAATAACAGTACCCCAAGGTACTTATCTGGAAATTCTACCAATGGTATATTGCATTCTTCTGAAAGCTGTAATCTTCTATTTTCACTTGTGCCCCCATAAAACATTTACTTTTGTCCAAACTCACTATCTGTCCAGAGGCATCTTGATATTCTTTATGTACCGACATAAGTGTTTTTACATTTTTCTTGTCTCCATTGCAGAAAATAAACACATCATCTGCAAAAAGTATGTGTGAAGGTTGAACACCATTTCTATTTACCATTTCCCTTAGACTGCCATCTTTTATCTTCTTTGTGATGTTTCTAAAGCATCTTGTGTTATTAAAAAGATGATAGGATAGAGAGGGTCTCCATGTCTCAAACCCCTTTCAACTTGAAAATAACCCCCTGGTCCCCCATTGACTAAAACAGATATCTTTGCAGATTGTTAGAGAATTTGTAGCTAATGAAATAATTTATCAAAAAAGCCGAATTTACTCATTACTTGAAATAAGAATTTCCAGCTAAGAGAATCATAAGCTTGGATAATATATATTTTTAAACCAAAGTTTCCTCCCCTTCTCTTTGTATCAAGTTTATTTATCATTTCTGATGCTAAAGCAATCTGTTCTTGTATAATTCTTCCTTTAATGAATGCTCCCTGTTGAGGTGAGATTATCTTCTGAATTATGCTCCCCAATCTTGTAGCCAATATTTTGGTGAAAACTTTAACACTAAAGTTCATTTGACCAATGGGTCTAAATTGCTTAGCTTTTCTTGCATTACTAGCTTTTGGTAAGAGTTTCAGAAAATTTGCATTAAGCCCAGCAGGAATGAAATTTCTTCTCCAATAATATTATATTGCACTTGTAAGCTCTTCACCCATTATATCCCAAGAAAATCTATAAAACCACCTTTCAAACCCATCAGGACCTGGTGCACTCTCTGGATTTAGATCAAAAATAACTGTCTTGATTTCTGAATCTGTAGAAATTGAATCCATCATCTTGTTATCATCTTCATTCACTACTTTGGGGATATTGTTTAGGCACTGCTGAGTTATCTCCACTTCTTGGTATTTAAATTTATCTTCAAAGTGTATTACTAGAACAGTTGTAATTTATTTTTGATGTGTTATGATATTTTCTTCCTCATTTTCCAGCTCAACTATAGTATTTTGTGCTTGCCTGATCTTCAGATTTACATGATTTTTTTTTGTATTTGATGCTCCATACTTCAGCCAACTTACTCTTTACTTCTATTGAATTATTTCTTTTTGTTGCTGAGTTAAGACTTCAAGTTTTTCTCTTGCTAACTGATTCAACAACTTTGTATCTGCGGGATTTTGATCTGATATAATAGAGGCAGCCAATACTTTTGCTTTTGCAATCTTCAAGTTTTTTGAGACATTACCAAAAACTGACCAATTCCATTCTTTTATATCTATTTTTAATCTTTTGAGCTAACTCATAAAATTATAAATTGGATTACCCTGTATTGGTTTCCTCCAAGAATTTTCAATCAGCTGAGGAATCCTGGATGTTGAGTCCATACTTTTAGTGCTCTAAATGGAGTATTTGATGGTTTTGGGATATCAACATTTGCTCCTAATAAAGCAATATGAACTGATAATCCTATGGAACTTGCTTTGTATGACCAACTTGGATAAAGATCAAGCCATTTGTCATTGTATACTGTTCTGTCTAGCTCACACACTATCCTCTTTTTTCCAGCTTTATTATTGCTCCAAGTAAATTTTAATCCTGTTTTTGGAGCTTGTACCAGTCCACTGCTGTGGAGGAAATTATTAAATTCTTAAAGGTCTTAATCCACCTTTGTTTTCTTCCTCCTTTAAACCTGAATTAAAATCTCCAATTGTTAACCATGGTTTACTTAAATTATTAAGATCTTCTATTTCACTCCATAATTCTCTTCTATTGACTATTAAAGATGATGCATGTACACATGTAACCAATGCACCCCCCACTTCAACTGTAATTGATTGTTCTGTTATAGAAATGACATCTGGAGGTGTTATAGAAACATTCCTCAAAATCCAAATATTCCCTTTTCTTGTAGTTGTAGTATTATGATTAGCTTCATGATGCATACCTGTTAACCTCAACTTCTTACAGAAATTTGATGAATATTTCACTTTTGGCTCTGCAATGATCACTAAAGTAGGATTAAAATTCTTAACTAAACTTTTGAATTTATCTTTGGCCCTAGTTCTTCTTAGGCCTCTGATATTACAGAAAATAATCTTCATTTATGATGTTGAGGATGAGAAGAATTACTTCCTCCCAGAAGTTCATTTGTTCCACCCTCCAAAACATAAGATTGATTTCTAGTTTTATTATGCTAACATGTTTAGGTCCCTTATGTATTTCTTTAGGTAAACCTTCAAGAACTACTTCTTTTTCCACGAGAGGAATAACATTAACAACTTCATTAATTAAAGGAGCACCAGCTGCTGAACTAAGAATTTGGGTTACACTTAACAATGGGAATTCCTGATGAGAACTAAACATTTCTTCATTCATATTTTGAAGTATTTGGAATTTACCTGAATTGATTGTAGGGGAAGAAACCTCTATTGATTGCTTTTGTTGTACATTGAATGTCTCCACTTCTTCATATTTATCATTTATAATTTCCTCAATGTTCTCCACCAACTTATCTCTACCAGAAGGAGTATTACAGATATCAAATCCAACTTGAAATGGAGGTTGAGTTCTTTTGTGTGTAACTCTTCTCCAAACTTTTTTTACTTCATTAACATTTTGATCTACTTCCCTTGCAGTTGTTTCTCTTCTTTTAGTTCTACTCTCTGCAACATAATGGCCAATTACTTGACAATGATTACAAAACTTTAGAAATTTAGGAATTTTTACTGTCTGCTCAAATCCACCATATTTTGATTCAACCCAAATTTTGCTTGGAATTGGCTTCACTAAATCAAACTCAACAAAAAAACTTGCATAATATCCAGCTTCTCTCTTTAAAGTTGTTTCATAAACTTTGATAGGTCCACCTCGGGCTTTACCCATATGAAGAATTATTTTCTCCTTCCAGTATTCTATACTTATACTAGGAAAATTGACCCACACAAATGCAGAAGTTGTTTTTTGAGAAGCTGTATTGAAATTTCGTTCCCATGGTTTTAATTTAAGATTTTGTTCTTCTACCACCAAATTTCCAGATCAAATATAGTTCTTATCCTCATCATTCTCCAATTTGATTATGAAAAAACCTTTTCCTAATGGTATAAGCTGAACAGAGCCTTTCAATTTCCATTGCCTCTTTAGAGATGTTTCTGCAACCTTAAATTCCAGTTTAACAAAATACAATCTCCCAATTAAACTAAACATCCATTCATCGAAACTATCATCAATAATATCATCAGGGATGAACAAAGATGGTGAACTACCATGTGTACTACATTCAGGTAAATCTGAAATCATTTTAGCTGATGATCTAAAATTCGATTCACAATTTTGTTGAGATTCAAACGCAGGTCCAGTTTCTTGCTGAAACTGATTATTATCCATCATATTTAAGAAAAACTTGCTATATTATGATCTTATTACCACCTATCATTGATATCGATCGAAAAATCACCTGAGTGTAATGAAGATCCGTCTCGAGAATGAAAAAAAGTTAGACCGATTCACACCAAGTTGATCGCTTGATTCGTCACCGATTCACAAAAAAAAAATTTCAACTTTAAAAATAATGTCTTGACATGTATTTTTCCTATTAATTATTTTAACAAATTTTTTTACCAAAAAAATCAAGAATAAAATATCACCGATTAAGATAACCATTATTTTTACCAATTATACAATTCTTTCATATATTTGGAAACGGAATTTGATGGAATCAATTTATAGCAAACACACGTGTCAAAACATGATTTGTCCCCATGCCCCCATCAGAAAACGCCCCCATCAAATATTTTTCCGACTTAAACAATGAAGGGGACTAAAAAATATTTTTATATAAACTGTGGACTAAATTTATAAATCAGCTGGACTAAAAGTAAAATTTGTGATAAAATTAAAGACTTCTTTTATAATTTTGGTGATTTTAGGGGGGGGGCTAGATCCAGGGTTAGTCAACCATTATTTCCGCCCCTAAATACTAGACACGTTAATTTGGTAAAACAAATGTAAATATATCTAGCGGGCAGCAATTTGGATGATATAAAATACACACAACACGAATTTTTAAAGCTTCCACCTAAATAGCTTGGTAGTTCTACCTAGATCGCATTGTGGTATCGAGAAGATCGGTTGATAAATAAAGCTTTACATTTTAAATGGATTTAAAATACAACAACGAAAAAGATACATCGTGGAGTAAAATTATTTATAAGAACTTCGAAGGTAATTTATTTATTTTTGAAGAAAAATAATTTATTGAATCCAACAGAATACAGCAAGCTTCTAAGTCCAAGTACAAAGTAAAAAACTAGCAACACAACAATTAAAACTACTAGACCAAACTACACCTGGCAAAGAACTACACTAAATAGAATAATGAAAACAAAAGAAAACACTCGAAAGCAAACAACAACACAACTAAAACCCAAGTCTAAACCACAAAACAAAACACTACATATCATTCTTATCCTCTAAAAGGGTTGATACGATAACATTAGGAGAATTAGTTACCCACTGGCTGTTACATTGATATTTCCTTGCAAACTTTTCTAATTCATCTTCTGCCCTGTTGCATTCTCTAGGCTGATATTGAGACTGAACTTGAGATAAACTTTTAACCAAACTGCAACATTCTCTTAATAAAGATTTATCTTCCCATCTTACTCCTTCCATTAATCCTGACCTTAACACTTCCATGATAATTTTGTTTTCCCCATCTAAGATAATTTTGCTGATTATCATTATCATCATTTGATGAGGATATTTGGTGTCCTCGGTTGTTGAGCAATGTAAGCAGTACTAGCAGTGGTGGAGTCAGACTTAAACAAGTAAATTTTCGATTGGGCGTTTTTTGATGGGACATGGGGGCAAATCATGTCTTGACTTTTTCTTATGCTTAACAAAGAATTATATTAATAGCTAAAAAGGTTTACACACAAGCCCACTCAAGCTGTTCAAAAAACATTACAAAAATAAAGTACTACAAATATAAAAAAAAAAAAACAGAAGAATTGTTAGCAAAACCTATGATATGGTTTATCTGGATTCTCCAAACTCCCAAAAAAAATAGGTCTTGAATTTAATATGGATCTCTCTCCTCTTTCCAAGCCTACACCCTTCTTTGCAAGATTATCTGCAGAGAAGTTAACTTCTCTGTAACTATGAATAAGCTCCAAAGATTGTATCTTTGCACATATTTGATGCCATCTGTTTATTGCAAACCAAGGAATATTGTTGCTCTGGAAAGCTGCAATTGCTGCTGTGAAATATGCCCTGAAGCATAAATCTTGGAAGCCTTGACTAACTGCCCACTCCCCTACATTCAGAATGGCTATAATTTCTGCAAAACAATTGGTAGATACCCCCAGAGCACCTGATATTGCAATTAAGAATTCACCGTTGATTTTTCTTGCAAGGAAACCATAACCTAAAGCACCTGGATTCCCTTTAGATGCTCCATCACAGCATAATAATACCTGATTTACACAAGGAAGTTGAAAAAAAGATTTCCTGGATTTTAGCAGCTTTTATCTTTCTGCTTTTGAAGCCAAAGGATTTCAATATTTGTAGATCATATGAGTCATTCCACATATGTGATTTCACTCTGACTTCACTTTCAGTTGTTAGCTTCAATATATTTGTCTTGATTCTTTCCACATAAATGATTTTACCTTCATATATGCACTTATTCCTCATGAACCACAATTCTCTCATAGTGACAAAGGATGCTATTCTCCATAAATCTTTTACCACTGGGATTTTTTTTCTTCCAATGATAACATATCTTCAAATGATCTAGGATTAATGAAATTGAATAGACCTCCCAACCATTTCAATATAATTTCACTGAAGTCACAAAACCACAGCATATGTTCTTTATTTTCTTCATCTTTTTTTGCAAAAAACACATCTTGAAGCCATACTAATCTTTCTTTCTTTTTTAAATTTTCATCAGTAGCACATATGTCTCTTGATAATTTCCAAACATTGCTTGATATATTAGGATGTACTGAAAAATGCCATACCTTTTTAGTCCATTGTAATCTTGGGAATTTCTCTCTTACTGCTTCAACAACTGATGCCACTATAAATTGACCTGAAATTGTATCAGTCCAGATTCTTCTATCTTCACTCCCATTTACTGAAGATAATTCATTAATCATCTCCAAGATTTCACTTGGAATCACCCACTCACCTTCAAGCATAATGTCATAGACTTTCAATTCTGGGAACTGAGCCATAAAATCATTTTCAGGGAATTGATCTTGCAGTGTTATATAATGTATCCATTTTTCTCTCCATACTAATATTATTTCACCATTTCCAACCAGCCATCTTGTACCTTCATTCACATCATCCATCACCCATTTAAGTCCAGGCCAAATGGATGATTTCTTGTAATACCCATTCACCCTTCTTATTCTGAAACTTTGCTTGAAAAAATTTGGACAATTCATCAGTCCCATTTTGAATCTTCCAAAATAGCTTCATTAAAAGATATTTATTTATTACTTCTAATCTTCTTATTTCCATCCCTCCTTCATTTATTGGTGAACAAACTTTGTTCCATTTTAAAGTAACTGTCTTTTTATTTGCTGGATCTCATGTCCATAAAAAAATCCTTATTATTCTCTCACATTCCTTAAGTACTCTCTTAGGCCACTTATAAATTGACATATTGAATATAGGTAAGCTACTGTAAGTACTGAATATCACAAGATAATAGTTCACGAGTATCGTAATAAATAAAGGAGAAAAAAGTTATAAAATGATACGATGATAGAAGTAGCGCGGAGAAATATGAAGTTTTGCGAGGATGAAGTAATTTTGTGAGTATGAATTGCGATACTTCGCAATTCATATACAGCTGTATAAGTTTTACTATAAATAGGAGTTCAAATGTAAAATTTGAGAGGTTCTTTTAGTGAGTGTTAGAAAATATCTTAGGAAAAAGAATAGAGAAAGTTGTAACTATTCTACTTCCATTTAGATACTTCTTTGTAATCAATTGAGAACATTAATAAGAAAATTGTTATTCATCATCAAGAACTTCTTGAGTTTTTACTAATTCTATTGAGGGTGTAGTTGTAGGTTATTCTGCAACTACATAATTGGCGCTACCACAAACGAGGAGAGAAAGAATTCTGTACGGAGAAAAATGACAAGAAGAAGAAACACATCGAACCATTAACTGAAGTAAGAAGAAGTGTAAGACTTGCAGGAGGAGAAGCAAATATAACAGGAGAACCTAGTAGGAGAAGAAGTAATCGAAGAAATCAAGCTCAACAAATAATAGATCATGATCAAGTGAGTATACACACTTGGAGAACTAATACACCAGAAGAAGGAGATAGAGAACCACAAATCAGAGAAAATGGGAGGTTGATGGGAGGAACAATTCTTGAAAGAGAAAGGGAGATGTTAGAAACATTGATACAAGGAATCCAAAAATAACGAATGATCGAAGCTGAAGAACGTGCCAATTTAACAAGACAAAATCAAGAATTGAGGATGGAAAATGAGATACTACAAAGAAGGAAATCTCAAAGTGTTGCAAGATCAAATGTTAGAACATAAAGAGAAGGACAAAATTCACCGATAATCAATAATGAAAATAATATGCAAGAACAAACGCATAATCAAGGTGAAAGAAATCAAGAGAATCGTTTCATTTTAATACCAAACCACGAACAAAGCATGGGGAATTTACGAACAAGACCAAATCCTAGAGAAAACAATCAGAATCGAGAGGAAGAGCAGCAACTTATGGAAGAAACTGAGAGACAACAAGAAATACATCAAAAAAATCACGAGAATGGAGTAAGAAGACATGAAGAGGCTCGTAAAAAACAAAATGTTGAGTATGAAAGAATTAAGAGAAGAATTGTAAACCAACAAACGGAAGTGGAGAGGAATGAACCAAATTCTCGAATCAGAGTACAAGCAAATCAAGGAGAAATAAATCACAGAAGAAGGAGAAATGAAGAAGAAGAAATTCCTGATATTCGCATGAGAAGAATGAGAAGAATAGAAAGGGAAGAACAAGAATTCCAAGATACTATGCAACTGAACAATTATGATAATTTAGAAAGAATATATTTGCAAAATTATGCAAATGAAAACATTAATGAAGAATATGATAGAATGCGAAGAATCGCAAGGGAGGAAGCGCAAGAACGTAGAGGAAGAGAAGCTGCATTAAAAAGACCAATGGATGAGAATTCTGAGGCAAATGCACGAATCTTTCGAGAATTAGCAGAAATGAGAGGGATGATAAACAATAGAAGAGGAGGAGATAGAAGGCAATTATATGAAGCAATAGAAGAAGCTGCGAGGACTCCATTTGCTAGAGAAGTACAATTGGGAGGAATTCCACCAAAATGCAATTTGCCCACACTTACCAGTATCTTTGATGGGACTTCATGTGCTATTCAGCACATTAAAGCATACATAAGATGCATGTTACAATGGGAGAATCATGATGCTTGTGTTATGCAAGTATTTCGCATCAAGTTTAACAGGGGAAGCTTTAAAGTGGTTCGAAGGACTCCCTAAAAAACACTATTACGTCATTCAGTCATTTGCAAGCAACTTTCCTTGGAGCATATATCACAAATCATTCTTCACGGCTTGGTATTGAAGATGTATTTGGTTTAAAACAAAGAGTGGGTGAAAGTTTGAAGCATTTGGTAAGACGATGGAAGACTATGTGCGATGATATGGCGGGAGCGTGGATGAGAGATACTTGATTCTGTCCTTCATAAATGCGATGTTCGCAATGAACAATTATATGTTCAAATCTTCAGAAGAAAGAATTCCATAATGATGACAGAGTTACGAGAATTGCAGGAAGAATACATTACATTAGAAGAAAAGCAAAACAGTATGGAGTCATATCCAGTAGAAAATACTAGCAATCAAGAGGGAGGAGCAAATTTACATCCCAAAATAATCAATGTAGTAGCAGGTACTTCGCAAACATCCTCACAAACTTTTTCGCAAATTTCAGAAGAGAAGAAAATCAATGATAGCCAGCCAAAGATGGTAGCAATGGGAAGTAGAGATCAAGAAGAGTATGATAGAGAGAAGAATTTCTATAATCGAATAGGAAATAACCAAATTCCAAGACTAGATCAACAACAAGAAAATTATGGGGGACAAAGGCAAAATTATTTTGGACAAGGGAACTAGAGACAAAATTATAACAACGGTCAAGGAGGTCAAAGAATGGTAAGGGAAGATATAAAGTTGCCACCTTTGAATACAAGTGTAGAAAAGATATGGCAAGCAATTATCCTGGTAGAGAATATACCAACTCCATGGAACATGGGAAAGGAACCACCAATGGGTCCAAGAAGTCATGAATTTTTTTCATATCATCATTTTCATGGACATTCTACAAATAATTGCCATAATATCAAGAGGATAATCTTCCGAATGATTGATCAAGGAAAATTAAATCAATTTTTACTTAAGCAGACACAGTCGTAACAATTACCACAGGATCCAGTCATAACTCGTAGGGAGAACACAACAAAAGAAAAAGGAGAAGAAATCCTACATATAGAAGTGGGATCAAAAGCAAGGAATGTTTTCTGTAATTCCATTGTTCATTCATATAAAACCATAGAGGATTTTCATGATAATGTGTTAAGCAGGGTATATGCGAGGGATGGTGAAGGAAAGGAAGTACGCAAAAATTTCACGACTTGAAGATTGGCAGAAACGTGAAATTTCTTTTGAAGCCACTGAAATTCCAGAAGGTTGTGAAGCACATGATAATCCATTGGTAGTAAGATTAGCAATCTACATGAATATGGAAGAAAACGAAGATGATATGGAGGAAGAATCAATTGGTCTTAATAGGATTTTGATTGATACTGGAAGTTCTGTCAATATCCTCTTCTATTCTACTTACAAAACTATGGGGGGAAAAGATACATATTTAATACCTTCTACTTACAGAATTTATGGTTTTAATGGAACTTCCAACAAGCCCAAAGGATAAGTGAGCATGCTAATTCCATTAAGTGGAATGCGAACTGAAATTCTGTTCTGCGTTGTTGATGCCGAATCACCATATAATGCTTTGATAGGAAGACCATGGATTCATGGAATTCTAGGCGTAGCTTCCACTCTACATCAGTGCATAAAGTTTCCTCATATGAAGGGTATTGGAGTTATCAAGGGTGATTGGGCTGAGGGAAAGAAATGTTACGATACAGAAATAGAAGTTTGCGAAGGAAAAATTGCTGAGAAGGAAAATTGGAGAAAAAGAGCAAAGGCTGTGAAAAGAAGTGAAAATTTAATGGCAGAGGATTAAGGAAAAAGAGAATAAAGTTACGATGATAATCATACAATAAATTTACGATGATAATAAGGAATTGTGATTTGCGAAGAAAGAAGAAGGAAAATAATAAAACAAGAAGGTAATCAGTACGTTTGCTCGTGGAAATGAGGTATGTGGCAAAACAAAAATTTTATTTCGTGATAAATTTTACGAATATTGTTTGCTTGCAGGAAATTGGGAAAAGTTACGAATTTTCAGAATTTATATTCCGATTAAAATTTCATTAATTTGCGAATAAAATACCGCAATCTGTGATCAGCCACCAAAAAAGAAAGAGAGCCGCAGAAAATTTTATACAGGCAAACCTTTGTGGCGTACACCCTAGTTCGCGAACCTATATTTCGTAAGAGGCAAATTCCTAAAGTACGTCATTTAAGGGGGTACCTATAACGTGGCTAAGGGTAACCGGAACACCACCAAGGGCCCTTAGTACATGGTAAAAAATTTGGGGTACAACCCAATAATGGGGTACCTATCCGGGTTAGACACCTTGGATTCTCACCTAATCTAGCGACATTACGCAATATAAAATGCGGTGTAAGAGGATTTAGGTTGGGCGACTAAGGCATACTGTCTTTCCCAAGAAGTGCAGAAAACGATCAAGGCGCCGAGGTACACGGTTGAGTCAAGAGTGCCGGGTGAGGTTGAACCACATCTGCCATTTTTTACAAGTCTTGGCAAATGATGCACTTGGCCCAAAGATACCCCATAGGGTACAACCTCGTAACTATAAGCCCTATAGGCAAAAAGGATAAGAGGTTGCGATCAAAAGCTGGTTGTTGGCATAACCGGATGGGAAGATCTAACCTTGTATGGTCGATGTACGCTTCCTTGAAGGGGCAATCATGGGGAAGATAAAGGGCAGCACCCTCCATTAGGGAGCTGATACGTGCTATAAGACGCAAATGTCACGAGGCTTCTTGTTTGCGAAAACATAAAGGCTTGTCATATTTGTGCAACAAATGAAGTTCTGCGAGCCTTCTAAAAAAAAAAAAAAAAAAAAAGAGAGAAAGAAAGAAAGAAAAGAATAAAGAACTCGCAGAACATAATAAAGAAGTTAAGATGAGATCAATGGGTCACTACATGAAAGTGTAGAGACGTCCTGCGATTTCATCGCAAGACGGCAATGTCATGGGGCTTTATGTTCGCAAGAATATTTAGGCCTGTCATATTGTCGCAACAATTCTTGAAGAGGCTAAAATACTATACAAAGAAGTTAAGATGAGATCAATGGGTTTTTGCATGAAAGTGTAAGAACGTCCTGCGATTTCATCGCAAGACGATAATGTCACGAGGTTGTATATTCGCAAGAATGTTCAGACTTGTCATATTATCGCAAATACAAAAATTTACTACAAAATAGATGGCAAAATAAGACCTTTACTTAGGAAGGCATGATAAGACCACATAAATTAATGAAATCCATTGCATCAATATCATTGAAGAAATTATACAAGAATATACATTATGAAGATCTGAAAAGAAGACAACTTCGTCAATATCATTGAAGAAATTTTACAAGAATATACATTAAGAAGTTTTGAAGAGAAGAAAACTCTGTCAATATCATTGAAGAATTTTTACAAGAAGTCCTATCAAAGAAGATAACATCATTGAAGAATTCTCACGAAGACTTAACAAAAGATGCGATTTTGATAGTAATCAAATACAGATAAGTTCATACTCGTAAAATGTTACGAGAGTTAAATACTTCTTATACTTCTCCATATATTGAATATTTTTCTACAAATTCAATACTATTTATACTTCTTCAAGAGTATATCATATTTATTATACTTCTTCAATGGATATTTAATTTTGCGAAGGTTAAGTACTTATTATACTTCTTCATACAATTCTTATACTTCTTCATATATTGGGCAATTCTTCATGAATTGGATACTGCTAATACTTCTTCAAAGATATTTTATACTTCTTATACTCCTTAAGGATATTTCATATTTCGTATACTTCATACTTCTTATACTTCAAGGGGAGATTTATTATTTACCTCGCAACATTCCGCAAAAGGAAAAAGGCTCATATTTCTTATACTTCAAAGGGAGGAATTTTTATTCATAATCACAATCAGACAAAACTTCGTAAGATAAATTGAGAAGGATATTCTAATACTTCCAGCAAGAGTTGATCATCTGAAGAGAAATAATAAGGGGAAAAGGAATACTAAGATAAGTCTTTAAGATATATTATTTCTCTCCACATGATCAAGTTATGCGAATAAGGGAAACAAACATCAAAGAAAGATTAATTCAAATTAAGATTTGAAAAAGAAATTGTTGGATTGATTCAAAGTGCAATCAAGAAGAAAGTGTTGTATTGAAAAGAAACAGAACAGACATACAAAAAAGAGTGAAGTTACAGAACAGATATACAAAAAAGAGTGAAGTTATTTTTCAGGCGATCTATTCCCATCAAAATGATCTTCTTCTTCAAATTCACTATCATTTTCAACTTCACTTTCAGAGATTTCCAGATATGGAGTATCTTCAGGAATTTCTTCAGAAAGGAGCATATGGTACTTCTTGAGAGGAATTTCATTATCTTCGCAAATCTTGCGAGTCATCTTAGCTCGAAAACGCTTGACATATAAACTATGGTTATGCTGGGAAATTAGAAGCTGAGATCTCAAGTCAGAAATTTTCTTATTACGATTAGCAAGCATAGTTTCCAGATCATTATTCATCTTCGCATAATTTTCTGCAGCAAGGAGAGAAATTAAGGAATTGGTTAGCAAATTACGAAGGAAAAGTAACCAAAATAATTACCATCGCAAAGAATTTACCTTCTAGTTGCTTCTTATCATTACGAAGAGAAGAATTTTCAAGCTTTAATTGATTATTCTCCTCAAGAATAGAAGAATTATCAATTGCGATGCTCGCAGATTGTGAATTATCTTCATGACGGGATATTAATTCTGCGTTATCAATATTTAAATCTTATACTCTCTGATGGAGATTTGAATTTTCAACCTCTAACTTCCTACAACGATTCAAAGTTTTCTTCTCAGCAATAGAATGGCGTCTTTCCCAATCAGAAGCAGCTGCACAACTAACTCTTCCAACCTAAACAAGAAAAAAGGGGTTAGAAATCAACAAAATAAGGGAAATAAACAAGGAATAGAGAAGAAACTTACCATGCTACCTAAAGCATATAATGAAGCAGGAGAGACGAATCTTGAAATTCCTTTGAGGGAGTTATTATCAATTACAGTAGGAACTTTACAAGCCTTCGCAATAAGTTTGCGAGCATTCGCTGTAGGAGAATTTCCTAATCCATGAGAAGATTGAAGGAAAGCCTCAGAGATGCTAACCATTGCTGAGGCAAAAGTTTCTGGGATACTATAATCTTCATTTCCACCTTCATCAACATCATTATCATCATCTCCTTTGTCAGAAAGGGTATGGGGATTAGAACTAAAGTCCTTCTAAGGAAATTTATCATCTTCATCACCAAGATATTCCTCAATGTTCTCATTAGAAGAAATTACATTGGAATGAGATTTGGTTGAGAGTATCTTCTTTTTCCTCCTCTCGTAAACAACATCTTGAAGTTTTGTTTTTCCTTTGCGAAGAGCATCATCTTGACTACCAGAAGATTGGGTAACCTTCGCAGAACGAAGAGTTTGTTGTCTTGCAGTAAGCCTTTTAGAAGAAGTAGAACTCTTATTTTCACTCGCAGCAATCTCAGGAAGAAGTGGAACCTGTAAATTCAAATAAGGATAAGAAACAGAGGCAACGATATATTGTTTAGAAAAATACAAGAATGTTTCTTACCTCATTTGAAATTAAAGGGTAACAAAAAGATAAGGAGATGGAAGTACATACATTTCTAAAAACCCAAGGTTGATAATAGCGGTTACGAAGGTTCGCAGGAAGTTCTACTATCCCAGTAATATAAGAACCTGATAATATTAAAGGGTACTTATACCAATCTTAATCATTAGAACGACGAGGTGTCTTATTATTTCCTGAAACATAATCAATATCGTGCATGAGAAGATCATCTGCTGCGATATTAGCTTTACGATGAAGACGAACACCCCAACGATTATCTTCTTTCCTCGCAGGAATTAATGTTTAATTTTTGAAGAAACCCTCAACTGTATAATTCGCAGCAACAATTTCTATATTTTCAAATCCAGGTTTTCTAAGATCAACTGAATACAAATATTTCCCAAAAGCGGCACGATTTGAGAATTCAACTAAGAGGCGAATACAATCACCAGTCAATTGGTAAATGGCACAAGAAAAATTGGGGTGGGAAATAATTTCGTAGAATAAAGGAAAGTTAACATCATAAAGAGGAAGAGGAAGACCTGCGAGGATTTGACCTCGTGAGATTAAAATTCTCTGATCATCCCAAACATAGTTGGTAAAGAGATTCACACAGAGAGAAGATTTATTATCATAACCTTCAATCTCAGAGAGAATAAGATCTCTATCAGAAAGTTCTGCATTAATTTGTTCAATAGTTTTCTTCTTTGGTGCCATTGAATATAAGAGGGAAAATAGAAAGGAAAAAAGATAAAAGAGATTGCAGAGGCAGAAGTGGTGAAGAAGATGAAGAGAATAAAAAGAAAAAACAAAGAATATTATTTATAAGATAGTTTGATGAAAATAAAAACTAATTAATACGAGTAAGCGTGAATGGTTGAAAAGAACGGTTACGAAGAAACATGTCAGAAAGATAATGGAAAAGCAAAAAGACGTGTTGCGAACTTGATGGGTGGTAATAACTATACTAAATTTACGAGAATAGAGATTCTCATGACATTTCTTCTTCGTATAATTGACATGAGAAGAGGCAAGATGTAAGTACTGAATATCGCAAGATAATAGTTCACGAGTATCGTAATAAATAAAGGAGAAAAAAGTTATAAAATGATACGATGATAGAAGTAGCGCGGAGAAATATGAAGTTTTGCGAGGATGAAGTAATTTTGCGAGTATGAATTGCGATACTTCGCAATTCATATACAGCTGTATAAGTTTTACTATAAATAGGAGTTCAAATGTAAAATTTGAGAGGTTCTTTTAGTGAGTGTTAGAAAATATCTTAGGAAAAAGAATAGAGAAAGTTGTAACTATTCTACTTCCATTTAGATACTTCTTTGTAATCAATTGAGAACATTAATAAGAAAATTGTTATTCATCATCAAGAACTTCTTGAGTTTTTACTAATTCTATTGAGGGTGTAGTTGTAGGTTATTCTGCAACTACAGCTACTTCGCACAAACTTGACCAAGATAACTCTTTCCTGGAAAGAAACAAGTTTCCCCTTCTATCATGCTAGTCTATCTTGTAGCATCTCAACACAACTCCATACATAATGTGATTTCACTCTACCTGGAAATAAAAGTACCCCAAGATACTTATCTGGATATTCTGCCAAAGGTATATTGCATTCTTCTGAAAGTTGTAATCTTCTCTCTTCACTTGTGCCCCCTATAAAACATTTGCTTTTGTCCAAACTCACTATCTGTCCAGAGGCATCTTGATATTCTTTAAGTACTGACATAAGTGTTTTTACATTTTTCTTGTCTCCATTGCATAAAATAAACACATCATCTGCAAAAAGTATGTGTGAAGGTTGAACACCATTTATATTTACCATTGCCCTTAGACTGCCATCTTGTATCTTCTTTGTGATGTTTCTACTCAAAGCATCTTCTGCTATTACAAAGAGGATAGGAGAGAGAGGGTCTCCCTGTCTCAAACCCATTTCAACTTGAAAATAACCCTCTGGTCCCCCATTAACTAAAACATATATCTTTGCAAATTGTTAGAGAATTTGTAGCCAATGAAGTAATTTATCAAAAAAGCCAAATTTACTCATTACTTGAAATAAGAATTTCCAGCTAAGAGAATTATAAGCTTAGATAATATATATTTTTAAACCAAAGTTACCTCCCCTTCTCTTTGTATCAAGTTTATTTATCATTTCTGATGCTAAAGCAATTTGTTCTTGTATAGTTCTTCCTTTGATGAATGCTCCCTGTTGAGGTGAGATTATCTTCTAAATTATGCTCCCCAATCTTGTAGCCAATATTTTGGTGAAAACTTTAACACTAAAGTTCATTTGACCAATGGGTCTAAATTTCTTAGGTTTTCTTGCATTACTAGCTTTTGGTAAGAATTTCAAGAAATTTGCATTAAGCCCAGCAGGAATGAAATTTCTTCTCCAGCAATATTATATTGCACTTGTAAGCTCTGCACCCATTATATCCCAAGCAAATCTATAAAACCACCATGCAAACCCATCAGGACCTGGGGAACTCTCTGGATTTAGATCAAAAATAACTGTCTTGATTTCTGAATCTGTAGGAATTGAATCCATCATCTTGTTATCATCTTCATTCACTACTTTGGGGATATTGTTTAGGCACTGCTGAGTTATATCCACTTCTTGGTATTTAAATTTATCTTCAAAGTGTTTTACTAGAACAGTTGCAATTTATTTTTGATGTGTTATGATAT
Organism: Papaver bracteatum; assembly: GCA_023529315.1. Lineage (NCBI taxonomy): Eukaryota > Viridiplantae > Streptophyta > Magnoliopsida > Ranunculales > Papaveraceae > Papaver > Papaver bracteatum. The sequence continues at coordinate 1,314,339 of JAJJWX010000572.1, read as the reverse complement.
TTCCTTCCTCATTTTCCAGCTCAACTATAGTATTTTGTGCTTGCCTGATCTTCAGATTTACATGATTTTTTTTTGTATTTGATGCTCCATACTTCAGCCAACTTACTCTTGACTTCTATTGAATTATTTCTTTTTGTTGCTGAGTTAAGACTTCAAGTTTTTCTCTTGCTAACTGATTCAACAACTTTGTATCTGCGGGACTTTGATCTGATATAATAGAGGCAGCCAATATTTCTTCTTCTGCAATCTTCAAGTTTTTTGAGACATTACCAAAAACTGACCAATTCCATTCTTTTATATCTATTTTTAATCTTTTGAGCTTACTCATAAAATTATAAATTGGATTACCCTGTATTGGTTTCCTCCAAGAATTTTTAATCAGCTGAGGAATCCTGGATGTTGAGTCCATACTTTCAGTGCTCTAAATGGAGTATTTGCAGGTTTTGGGATATCATCATTTGCTCCTAATAAAGAAATATGAACTGAGACTCCTCTGGAACTTGCTTTGTATGACCAACTTGGATAAAGATCAAGCCATTTGTCATTGTATACTTCTCTGTCTAGCTCACACACTATCCTCTTTTTTCCAGCTTTATTATTGCTCCAAGTAAATTTTAATCCTGTTTTTGGAGCTTGTACCAGTTCACTGCTGTGAAGGAAATTATTAAATTCTTAAAGGTCTTAATCCACCTTTGTTTTCTTCCTCCTTTAAAACTGAATTAAAATCTCCAATTGTTAACCATGGTTTACTTAAATTATTAAGATCTTATATTTCACTCCATAATTCTTTTCTATTTACTATTAAAGATGATGCATGTACACCTGTAACCAATGCACCCCCCACTTCAACTGTAATTGATTGTTCTGTTATAGAAATGATATCTGGAGGTATTATATAAACATTCCACAAAATCCAAATATTCCTTTTTCTTATAGTTGTAGTATTATGAATAGCTTCATGGTGCATACATGTTAGCCTCAACTTGTTACAGAAATTTGATGAATATTTCACTTTTGGATCTGCAATGATCACTAAAGTAGGATTAAAATTCTTAACTAAACTTCTGAATTTATCTTTGTCCCTTGTTCTTCTTAGGCCTCTGATATTCCAGAAAATAATCCTCATTTATGATGTTGAGGATGAGAAGAATTACTTCCTCCCAGAAGTTCATTTGTTCCACCCTCCAAAAGATAAGATTGATTTCTTGTTTTTATTATGCTAACATATTTAGGTGCCTTCTGTTTTTCTTTAGGTAAACCTTCAAGACCTACTTCTTTTTCCACGGGAGGAATAACATTAACAACTTCATTAATTGAAGGAGCACCAGCTGCTGAACTAAGAATTTGGGTTACATTTAACAATGGGAATTCCTGATGAGAACAAAACATTTCTTCATTCATATTTTGAAGTATTTGGAATTTACCTGAATTGACTGTAGGGGAAGAAACCTTTATTGATTGCTTTTGTTGTACATTGAATGTCTCCACTTCTTCATATTTAACATTAATAATTTCCTCAATGTTCTCCACCAACTTATCTCTACCAGAAGGAGTACTACAGATATCAAATCCAACTTGAAATCGAGGTTGAGTTCATTTGTGTGTAACACTTCTCCAAACTTTTTTTACTTCATTAACATTTTGATCTACTTCCCTTGCAGTTGTTTCTCTTCTTTTTGTTCTACACTCTGCAACATAATGGCCAATTACTTGACAATGATTACAAAACTTTGGAAATTTAGGAATTTGTATTGTCTGCTCAAATCCACCATATTTTGATTCAACCCAAATTTTGCTTGGAATTGGCTTCACTAAATCAATCTCAACAAAAAAACTTGCATAATATCCAGCTTCTCTCTTTAAAGTTGTTTCATCAACTTTGATAGGTCCACCTCGGGCTTTACCCATATGAAGAATTATTTTCTCCTTCCAGTATTCTATACTTATACTAGGAAAATTGACCCACACAAATGCAGAAGTTGTTTTTTGAGAAGCTGTATTGAAATTTCGTTCCCATGGTTTTAATTTAAGATTTTGTTCTTCTACCACCCAATTTCCAGATCAAATATAGTTCTTATCCTCATCATTCTCCAATTTGATTATGAAAAAACCTTTTCCTAATGGTATAAGCTGAACAGAGCCTTTCAATTTCCATTGCCTCTTTAGAGATGTTTCTGCAACCTTAAATTCCAGTTTAACAAAATACAATCTCCCAATTAAACTAAACTTCCATTCATCGAAACTATCATCAATAATATCATCAGGGATGAACAAAGATGGTGAACTACCATGTGTACTACATTCAGGTAAATCTGAAATCATTTTAGCTGATGATCTAAAACTCGATTCACAATTTTGTTGAGATTCAAACACAGGTCCAGTTTCTTGCTGAAACTGATTATTATCCATCATATTTAAGAAAAACTTGCTATATTATGATCTTATTACCACCTATCATTGATATCGATCGAAAAATCACCTGAGTGTAATGAAGATCCGTCTCGAGAATGAAAAAAAGTTCGACCGATTCACACCGAGTTGATCGCCTGATTCGTCACCGATTCACAAACCTTTTTTTTTCAACTTTAAAAATCATGTCTTGACATGTATTTTTCCTATTAATTATTTTAACAAATTGTTTTACCAAAAAAATCAAGAATAAAATATCACCGATTAAGATAACCATTATTTTTTTACCAATTATACAATTCTTTCATATATTTGGAAACGGAATTTGATGGAATCAATTTATAACAAACACACGTGTCAAAACATGATTTGTCCCCATGCCCCCATCAGAAAACGCCCCCATCAAATATTTTTCCGACTTAAACAATGAAGGGGACTAAAAAATATTTTTATATAAACTGTGGACTAAATTTATAAATCAGCTGGACTAAAAGTAAAATTTGTGATAAAATTAAAGACTTTTTTTTATAATTTTGGTGATTTTAGGTGGGGGGGGGGGGGCTAGATCCAGGGTTAGTCAACCATTATTTCCGCCCCTGAATACTAGACACGTTAATTTGGTAAAACAAATGTAAATATATCTAGCGGGCAGCAATTTGGATGATATAAAATGCACACAACACGAATTTTTAAAGCTTCCACCTAAATAGCTTGGTAGTTCTACCTAGATCGCATTGTGGTATCGAGAAGATCGGTTAGTAAATAAAGCTTTACATTTTAAATGGATTTAAAATACAACAACGAAAAAGATACATTGGGGAGTAAAATTATTTATAAGAATTTCGAAGGTAATTTATTTATTTTTGAAGAAAAATAATTTATTGAATCGAACAGAATACAACAAGCTTCTAAGACCAAGTACAAAGTAAAAACCATCAACACAACAATTAAAAATACTAGACCAAACTACACCTGGCAAAGAACTACACTAAATAGACTAATGAAAAAAAAAACACTCGAAAGCAAACAACAACACAACTAAAACCCAAGTCTAAACCACAAAAGAAAACACTACATATCATTCTTATCCTGCAAAAGGGTTGATACGATAACATTAGGAGAATTAGTTACCCACTGGCTGTTACATTGATATTTCCTTGCAAACTTTTCTAATTCATCTGCTGCCCTATTGCATTCTCTATGCTGATATTGATATTGAACTTGAGATAAACTTTTAACCAAACTGCAACATTCTCTTAATAAAGATTTATCTTCCCATCTTACTCCTTCCATTAATCCTGACCTTAACACTTCCATGATAATTTTGTTTTCCCCTTCTAAGATAATTTTGCTGATCATCATTATCATCATTTGATGAGGATATTTGGTGTCCTCGGTTGTTGAGCAATATAAGCAGTACTAGCAGTGGTGGAGTCAGACTTAAACAAGTAAATTTTCGATGGGGCGTTTTTTGATGGGGCATGGGGGAAAATCATGTATTGACGTTTTCTTATGCTTAACAAAGAATTATATTAATATCTAAAAAGGTTTACACACAAGCCCACTCAAGCTGTTCAAAAAACATTACAAAAATAAAGTACTACAAATATTAAAAAAAAAAACAGAAGAATTGTTAGCAAAACCTATGATATGGTTTATCTGGATTCTCCAAACTCCCCAAAAAAATAGGTCTTGAATTGAATATGGATTTCTCTCCTCTTTCCAAGCCTACACCCTTCTTTGCAATATTATCTGCAGAGAAGTTAACTTCTATGTAACTATGAATAAACTGAATATTGTTGCCTTGGAAAGCTGCAATTGCTGCTGTGGAATCTGTCCTGAAGCATAAATCTTGGAAGCCTTGACTAACTGCCCACTCCCCTGCATTCAGAATGGCTATAATTTCTGCAAAACAATTGGTAGATACCCCCAGACCACCTGATATTGCAATTAAGAATTCACCGTTGCTTTTTCTTGCAAGGAAACCATAACCTAAAGCACCTAGATTCCCTTTAGATGCTCCATCACAGCATAATAATACCTGATTTACACAAGGAAGTTGAAAAAAGATTTCCTGGATTTTAGCAGCTTTTATCTTTCTGCTTTTGAAGCCAAAGGATTTCAATATCTGTAGATCATATGAGTCATTCCACATATGTGATTTCACTCTGACTTCACTTTCAGTTGTTATCTTTAATATATTTGTCTTTATTCTTTCCACATAAATGATTTTACCTTCATATATGCACTTAATCCTCATGAACCACAATTCTCTCATAGTGACAAAGGATGCTATTCTCCATAAATCTTTTACCACTGGGATTTTTTTTTTCCAATGATAACATCTCTTCAAATGATCTAGGATTAATGAAATTGAATAGACCTCCCAAAAATTTCCATATAATTTCACTGAAGTCACAAAACCACATCATATGTTCTTTATTTTCTTCATCTTTTTTTCCAAAAAACACATCTTGAAGCCATACTAATATTTATCTTTTTTAAAATTTTCATCAGTAGCACATATGTCTCTTGCTAATTTCCAAACATTGCTTGAAATATTAGGATGTACTGAAGAATGCCATACCTTTTTAGTCCATTGTAATCTTGGGAATTTCTCTCTTACTGCTTTAACAACTGATGCCACTGTAAATTGACCTGAAATTGTATCAGTCCAGATTCTTCTATCTTCACTCCCATTTACTGAAGATAATTCATTAATCATCTCCAAGATTTCACTTGGAATCACCCACTCACCTTATAGCATAATGTCATAGACTTTCAATTCTGGGAACTGAGCCATAAAATCATTTTCAGGGAATTGAGCTTGCAGTGTTATATAATGTATCCAATTTTCTCTCCATACTAATATTATTTCACCATTTCCAACCAGCCATCTTGTACCTTCATTCACATCATCCATCACCCATTTAAGTCCAGGCCAAATGGATGATTTCTTGTAATATCCATTCACCCTTCTTATTCCGAAACTTTGCTTGAAAAAATTTGGACAATTCATCAGTCCCATTTTGAATCTTCCAAAATAGCTTCATTAAAAGAGATTTATTTATTACTTCTAATCTTCTTATTCCCAGCCCTCCTTCATTTATTGGTGAACAAACTTTGTTCCATTTTAAAGTAACTGTCTTTTTATTTGTTGGATATCATGTCTATAAAAAAATCCTTATTATTCTCTAACATTCCTTAAGTACTCTCTTAGGCCACTTATAAATTGACATATTGAATATAGGTAGGCTACTTCGCACAAACTTGACCAAGATAACTCTTTCCTGGAAAGAAACAAGTTTCCCCTCCTATCATGCTAGTCTATCTGGTAGCATCTCAACACAGCTCCATACATGATGAGATTTCACTCTACCTGGAAATAAAAGTACCCCAAGGTACTTATCTGGATATTCTTCCAAAGGTATATTGCATTCTTCTGAAAGTTGTAATCTTCTCTCTTCACTTGTGCCCCCTATAAAACATTTGCTTTTGTAAAAACTCACTATCTGTCCAGAGGAATCTTGATATTCTTTAAGTACTAACATAAGTGTTTTTACATTTTTCTTGTCTCCATTGCATAAAATAAACACATCATCTGCAAAAAGTATGTGTGAAGGTTGAACACCATTTCTATTTACCATTGCCCTTAGACTGCCATCTTTTATCTTCTTTGTGATGTTTCTACTCAAAGCATCTTCTGCTATTACAAAGAGGATAGGAGAGAGAGGGTATCCCTGTATCCAACCCCTTTCAACTTGAAAATAACCCTCTGGTCCCCCATTAACTAAAACAGATATCTTTGCAAATTGTTAGAGAATTTGTAGCCAATGAAGTAATTTATCAAAAAAGCCAAATTTACTCATTACTTGAAATAAGAATTTCCAGCTAAGAGAATCATAAGCTTGGATAATATATATTTTTAAACCAAAGTTACCTCCCTTTCTCTTTGTATCAAGTTTATTTATCATTTCTGATGCTAAAGCAATTTTTTCTTGTATAGTTCTTCCTTTGATGAATTCTCCCTGTTGAGGTGAGATTATCTTCTAAATTATGCTCCCCAATCTTGTAGCTAATATTTTGGTGAAAACTTTAACACTAAAGTTCATTTGACCAATGGGTCTAAATTGATTAGCTTTTCTTGCATTACTAGCTTTTGGTAAGAATTTCAAAAAATTTGCATTAAGCCCAGCAGGAATGAAATTTCTTCTCCAGCAATATTATATTGCACTTGTAAGCTCTGCACCCATTATATCCCAAGCAAATCTATAAAACCACCATGCAAACCCATCAGTACCTGGTGCACTCTCTGGATTTAGATCAAAAATAACTGTCTTGATTTCTGAATCTGTAGGAATTGAATCCATCATCTTGTTATCATCTTCATTCACTACTTTGGGGATATTGTTTAGGCACTGCTAAGTTATCTCCACTTCTTGGTATTTAAATTTATCTTCAAAGTGTTTTACTGGAACAGTTGCAATTTATTTTTGATGTGTTATGATATTTCCTTCCTCATTTTCCAGCTCAACTATAGTATTTTGTGCTTGCCTGATTTTCAGATTTACATGATTTTTTTTTTGTATTTGATGCTCCATACTTCAGCCAACTTACTCTTGACTTCTATTGAATTATTTCTTTTTGCTGCTGAGTTAAGACTTCAAGTTTTTCTCTTGCTAACTGATTCAACAGCTTTGTATCTGCGGGATTTTGATCTGATATAATAGAGGCAGCCAATACTTCTTCTTCTGCAATCTTTAAGTTTTTCGAGACATTACCAAAAACTGACCAATTGCATTCTTTTATATCTATTTTTAGTCTTTTGAGCTTACTCATAAAATTATAAATTCGATTACCATGTATTGGTTTCCTCCAAGAATTTTCAATCAGCTGAGGAATCCTGGATGTTGAGTCCATACTTTTAGTGTTCTAAATGGAGTATTTGCTAGTTTTGGGATATCAACATTTGCTCCTAATAAAGCACTATGAACTGAGACTCCTATGGAAATTTCTTTGTATGACCAACTTGGATAAAGATCAAGCCATTTGTCATTGTATACTACTCTGTCTAGCTCACACACTATCCTCTTTTTTCCAGCTCTATTATTGCTCCAAGTAAATTTTAATCATGTTTTTGGAGCTTGTACCAGTCTACTGTTGTGAAGGAAATTATTAAATTCTTAAAGGTCTTAATCCACCTTTGTTTTCTTCCTCCTTTAAAACTGAATTAAAATCTCCAATTGTTAACCATGGTTTACTTAAATTATTAAGATCTTCTATTTCACTCCATAATTCTCTTCTATTGACTATTAAAGATGCTACATGTACACATGTAACCAATGCACCCCCCACTTCAACTGTAATTGATTGTTATGTTATAGAAATTACATCTGGAGGTGTTATAGAAACATTCCACAAAATCCAAATATTCCCTTTTCTTGTAGTTGTAGTATTATGAATAGCTTCATGATGCATACCGGTTAACCTCAACTTCTTACAGAAATTTGATGAATATTTCACTTTTGGGTCTGCAATGATCACTAAAGTAGGATTAAAATTATTAACTAAACTTCTGAGTTTATCTTTGGCCTTTGTTCTTCTTAGGCCTCTGATATTCCAGAAAATAATCTTCATTTATGATGTTGAGGATGAGAAGAATTGCTTCTTCCCAGAAGTTCATTTGTTCCACCCTCCAAAAGATAAGATTGATTTCTAGTTTTATTATGCTAACATGTTTAGGTGCTTTCTGTTTTTATTTAGGTAAACCTTCAAGACCTACTTCTTTTTCCACAGGAGGAATAACATTAACAACTTCATTAATTGAATGAGCACCAGCTGCTGAACTAAGAATTTGGGTTACACTTAACAATGGGAATTCCTGATGAGAACTAAACATTTTTTCATTCATATTTTGAAGTATTTGGAATTTACCTGAATAGACTGTAGGGGAAGAAACCTCTATTGATTGCTTTTGTTGTACATTGAATGTCTCCACTTCTTCATCTTTATCATTTATAATTTCCTCAATGTTCTCCACCAACTTATCTCTACCAGAAGGAGTATTACAGATATCAAATCCAACTTGAAATGGAGGTTGAGTTCTTTTGTGTGTAACTCTTCTCCAAACTTTTTTTACTTCATTAACATTTTGATCTAATTCCCTTGCTGTTGTTTCTCTTCCTTTAGTTCTACACTCTGCAACATAATGGCCAATTACTTGACAATGATTACAAAACTTTGGAAATTTAGGAATTTGTACTGTCTGCTCAAATCCACCATATTTTGATTCAACCCAAATTTTGCTTGGAATTGGCATCACTAAATCAATCTCAACGAAAACACTTGCATAATATCCAGCTTCTCTCTTTAAAGTTGTTTCATCAACTCTGATAGGTCTACCTCGGGCTTTACCCATATGAAGAATTATTTTCTCCTTCCATTATTATATACTTAGATCTGGAAAATTGACCCACACAAATGCAGAAGTTGTTTTTTGAGCAGCTGTATTGAAATTTGGTTCCCATGGTTTTAATTTAAGATTTTGTTCTTCTGCCACCCAATTTCCAGACCAAATATAGTTCTTATCCTCATCATTCTCCAATTTGATTATGAAAAAACCTTTTCCTAATGGTATAAGATGAACATAGCCTTTCAATTTCCATTGCCTCTTTAGAGCTGTTTCTGCAACCTTAAATTTCAGTTTAACAAAATCCAATCTCCCAATTAAACTAAACTTCCATTCATCGAAACTATCATCAATAATATCATCAGGGATGAACAAAGATGGTGAACTACCATGTGTACCACATTCAGGTAAATCTGAAATCCTTTTATCTGATGATCTAAAACTCGATTCACAATTTTGTTGAGATTCAAACACAGGTCAAGTTTCTTGCTGAAACTGATTATTATCCATCATATTTAAGAAAAAACTTGCTATATTATGATATTATTACCACCTATCATTGATATCGATCGAAAAATCACCTGAGTGTAATGAAGATCCGTCTCGAGAATGAAAAAAAAATTGACCGATTCACACCGAGTTGATCGCCTGATTCGTCACCGATTCGCAATTTTTTTTTTTCAACTTTAAAAATCATATGTTGACATGTGTTTTTCCTATTGATTATTTTAACAAATTTTGTTACCAAAAAATATCAAGAATAAAATATCACCGATTAAGATAACCATTATTTTACCAATTATACAATTCTTTCATATATTTGGAAACAAAATTTGATGGAATCAATTTATAGGAAACACACGTGTCAAAACATGATTTGTCCCCATGCCCCCATCAAATAGTTTTCCGACTTAAACAATGAAGGGGACTAAAAAATATTTTTATATAAACTGTGGACTAAATTTATAAATCAGGTGGACTAAAAGTAAAATTTATGATAAAATTAAAGACTTTTTCATGATTTTGGTGATTTTATGGGGGGCTAGAGCCAGGGTTAGTCAACCATTGGCTCCTCCCCTGAGTACTAGACACATTAATTTAGTAAAAAAAAATGTAAATATATCTAGCGGGCAGCAATTTGGATGATATAAAATGCACACAACGCGAATTTTTAAAGCTTCCACCTAAATAGCTTGGTAGTTCTACCTAGATCGCATTTTGGTATCGAGAAGATCATTTGATAAATAAAGCTTTACATTTTAAATGGATTTGAAATACAACAACGAAAAAGATACATTGTGGAGTAAAATTATTTATAAGAACTTCGAAGGTAATTTATTTATATTTGAAGAAAAATAATTTATTGAATCCAACAGAATACAGCAAGCTTCTAAGACCAAGTACAAAGTACAAAACCATCAAAAGAACAATTAAAACTACTAGACCAAACTACATCTGACAAAGAACTACACTAAATAGTCTAATGAAAACAAAAGAAAACACTCGAAAGCAAACAACAACACAACTAAAACCCAAGTCTAAACCACAAAATAAAACACTACATATCATTCTTATCCTGCAAAAGGGTTGATATGATAACATTAGGAGAAATAGTTACCCACTGATTGTTACATTGATATTTCCTTGAAAACTTTTCTAATTCATCTCCTGCCCTATGGCATTCTCTAGGCTGATATTGAGACTGAACTTGAGATAAACTTTTAACCAAACTGCAACATTATCTTAATAAAGATTTATCTTCCCATCTTACTCCTTCCATTAATCCTGACATTAACACTTCCATGATAATTTTGTTTTCCCCTTCTAAGATAATTTTGCTGAAGTTCTTCTTAGCAATCTAATTAGCAGCTTGAAAAATAGCTAGAGCTTCATCTTTGTCAACATCTCTAACCTTCATTATGAAGGCCATGGCTTTGATGCGTGTCGTATGCGTCAAAAATAATTCACTTCCTCACTCACTAAATATAAATATAGTATTCGATAAGAAAGAGTTCGTATCCACAGAGAGGCGATTGTTGTTATGCAATTTTCAGATTCTTAAGTAACCAAAATAACCCAAGGTGTGTTTTTGTTTTTATCAAAGTAATAAAACTAAATAAAGCAAAGTAAATAGTTGGAATAATCAATAAGAAGAAGATATTGGTTAAGGGATAGTATCATTCATAAACATGTATTTTTCATCTATGATTAGAATTGGTATTTAATCTCTCAATTATCAAAAGTCCTAGGATATCTTGATCGCAAGAGTATCTCATTTATTTCCTGATTTTATCACAAACAACATTAAAAGATGCTATTATGAAATCTACTTAAAAAGCAACCTAAAGTGTAAAAGCACAATTAGATTTAACTCCCTAAGAGCAATAAGTTTTATGAAATAAGACTAATCGATGCAAACAAACGTGTAAAAGCACTAATTCGTTTTAACAAAGGTTATGATTCATATACAATTAAAAAGATGTATCACTACAAGTATTAATCACAAGATGCTACTAGAAATCAGATATAACAACTTTTACGTATTGAAAACCCTAATATAGCTATAGAGATGAAAACAAATCCAATTGATTCCGGACTCAAAGCATTCAAATCATATGATAATATAAATAATGAATCACAAACGATAAAATTGAGACAAAACTAATGCATAGAATCAAATAACATGCTTGAAGAAATCAATTTTTATCCCATAACTAATTATTGTATTTAGCTACTCATATTCATGGAGTTCATCATCATAATATTCAAAGAAATAAGATGAAACATAAAAGAAAGCAAACCCTAGAAGTAGTTCTCTGCAAAAGCTCCAAGAATAGAATAAAACGTTATCTCAATTGTGTAGAAAACTTCCTTTTTATAGCTTTTCTTCCTTCCAAAATTAGGTCTTGTCTTCAAAGTCCATTAGTTGGAAATTCACCTGGCCCACGAGAGAGAAAACCCGTGTAGAAAATCTGTCCCAAAAGTGGTCGCCGGAAAACTGGGTTTTTGGCCGGAATCTGGCGCCGGTTATCTAAAAAGACAAACCCGTCGAAAGAATATTATGTCATTGACCGTCAAAGTCAACGGTCAAGATAACGGTCTTCGTTAGTCACCTGGTCAAGGTACTGAGTCAGCTCGCTAACTGGCAATGGCCTAGCCATTTTTCAGACTATATCATTGCAGCTCCACTGCCAGCCATGATGGTTGTGCATTCCCTGCAACTCCATGGTTATAACTTGTAGCTTCTCCATTCTCAGAATTCATCACCATCACAGTTCAATCCATACTATGACTTCACCAGAACCACCAACACTCCAGCTAAAGAAATAGGCTAAACCACCACCTGAACACCCACTTCACTTCATTGCAGCACTTCACTGCCACCACCAGTCTGTAGTGCAAAATCTCCACACACAAGCAGCTACCACCTGCAATCCAAAACCACCTAAAACTGCAGATAGCCATTTCTCGACACTGTCTCAGTCCACAGCTGCAATTCAACAGCATCATCGCCTACAATATCATGCCTTGTACAGCTCCAAAACCTGCAATGCTTTAACCCTTATGCCAACTCAACACCAATTCAGGCCTAGTAACAGCTTCCCCTTAATGCCAGCAACACCATCACTGCAGTCTCAAATCCTCAAACTAACTGCAACCATTTGCACTGTTCCATTTCTTGATTTCACTCCAACCTCGCACTCTTAGCTCAACTATTCTCTCGCATCTCTCATGATCAGCCGCAACTTCCATTTCCCCGCAATTCCAGCTTCATTACTAGCAATCACCATCTCCCAACTTGCAATGCCATCACCTAATGTTCACTTTCGCAGCAAAGAACCAAACCAAGCTAATGATTCAACCCACCAAATACCCAAGAACATCACAACCAAACTCATAAATCCCCACCTCAACTTCACAGCTACATCATCTCAGTTGAATTCACCACCACTGCCACATGAAGCACAGCTCAGCCAAGACAGCACCCTGAGTTCATAACCTCCATTGCAGTAACCACTATCTTCTATTTCCTACAAAACAATTATAACATCACCAAATCCATTATTCATCGCATTGCTACCAACTTTTTAATCCCAGGTTCAAGCTTGCACAACCCACACATTCCTTGTCTCATGAATACATCTCACAGCAACTCATACCACCAAATTGAAATTCAGTTCACTGGTTTGCAACTTCATTACCAGTACCATCCATAATTCCAGTGCCTCCACCAACACCAACCATTTCACTCAATTCAACACCAGAGTCCCTTTTTAGCTGAAACCCAGTACCAACATTTTTTTCTTTTTCATGTTCTTTGCCATTATCAAACCCATCTATGCAAACACACAACCACAGAGGCAAAAGAACTTCAATTTCTTCTTCTCTTGAACCAAACTTGAACTCCATTCATTCACCATTCTCAAACTTGTTCCTAAGCATACATCTAATGCTTCACCAGCTGCAGTTGTTCCTCTATAACCTAGCTACTTTCACTGCATAATCTGCCTATCCTCTTCACTGACATACTCAGCTTCTCAATCTTCTCCATCTAATCCTGGTTGTTTAACTTCACTGATCCCCTTTTCTTCTCTGAGTCTATTCACTACCAACTGAGAGTACCCATCTTTTTCACAACTTCATAGCCAGAAATTCACAGTAGAAACCCATTTTCAAACCCTAACATCTCTGGTTCATTGTAGTTACCATCTCTAATTCCTTCTTCCACTAGAACCCATTCTTCATATCTGAAATTCATCAGATCTTTAACAGCAACCACCAAATTCAATTTGGTTTAGAAACCAACATGAACCCATTTTTCACAGTTACAAGAACCCATTAACCTTCACAGATTTACCTGAGTTGTCACCTGAACCAAATCAATTCCACACTTCAAGCTCAGAACATCTTTAAATCCAATCTCTCCTTGGAATTCATATCATCTCAACAACCTAATTTGAAACTCTCAAATTTCTTTCTTCCATTTTGATTGAATCTCTCAATATCATCCTCTCTGTCTTGAACTCAAAATTCACCTCTCTTTCAGGTGCCAAATGATTGAGAAGAGGTTCTTGATTTTAGGGTTTGTTAATCATTGGGTTAAAGCTGGGTATTGTTATGGGCCGGACAAAGACGTCCCCCAACTAGCTTAATACATAGGTGCCTTGAGTATCTCATTGGGTGCTTTAAACACCTAAGTGGTTGTCCCTTGTCCTTAGATTGACTGTAATTAGTATTCCTCCAAATAGAGTCACCCATTAACATGTGGCTAGGCTCCAGATAGTGATTTCCCATGAAATGACAAGTTTTCCCTTTTTGCTCAAGTCACGTGCTTTCTCCTTCTTTCGAGTTCCTCCGCTAACAACAAACGTCCCTTATTTCTCATATTCACTTGTACTTTTCAATGAGAGTCATCACTAAAGTTTTCGTGCTTTTCAGACAGAAATTTGCATCACTAAAGCCGACATACTTTTCAGACAGAGATGAAGAAATAAAAGCAAATAATGAGACACAATCCACCTCCAACGCTTTTGCCATGTTTCCTCTCCTTTTGATCCAAATGACTCCAAAGTACCTAAATACTCAAAAACAAAACATAAGATACATAATTCACACGAAAAATAGCAAAGAAAGCATAAATACTAGTTAGTAAATACGTTGTATTCTACACCTATGAAATTCCCCCACACTTAGACTTTGCTAATCCTCGAGCAAATCAAACAAAACAATTCTAAAACATACATACAACTCCGTCTCGTCGAGGCTACGGTTACTCTAAGCATAAATAACAAGCCTTTGAACCCCTAGGTGTCCCTAGTGGACGAGTTTTAGTCTCGTGAAGGTTTACAAGAGGTCTGCCTACAAAACCTATATTTCCAACTCCGTCTATTTGTGACAAATCAATGAACAAATCCAAAATGACTACATGAGGAGGTACCTTGCACAAATTCAATTCATATATTAGTAAATAAAGCTTTAATTAGATAGTCGAACAAGCCACAATACTCGGAAACTAACGAACCACAATCACAATGAAAAGATAAAGAAGATGGATATAGATGTAGATGTTGGCGAATGTTCACAAGTGATCGATGTTTTCCATATCTGTCTGAAGGTCACTGCCAAGATGAACCTATTCCTATTGGATTGAGCTACTTGGTTTGAATTCTACATCAACTCACTGGCATATACAAGGGAACCAGAAGTGACTTTATTCAACCAAATATACTTTCTTTTCTTTTTCACTTTTTTTTTTTTTTTTTTTTAGACAGCATGATTAGATCTTTTGGATCCAAGCACATGCTTCTTGTCAGCAAGTACATGATAGTTGCCTTGGATCCTGCATTCCACGCTTGTTTAGGCGACGGAGATAGGGACTACGTTTCACACATACTGTTATTCCCAAGTGTCATTTTATTCCGTTTTGGTCTAATTGGTCGGTCTTTTTTTTCTTTCTTTTTCTTTTCTTTTTCTTCATTTTTTATTTTTCTAGTAACTCAATCACTCTATTTCATCCTAGCAGTAATAACACGTCGATGTTAGTGACCCACCAAAGCACTTAGAGAACAATATATAAATATGGAAAAATAAAAATAGAATGCGATATGGTGATATTCCGAGATATGGTAATAACTATCATGTTAATTGTGATTTCTGAGCTATGTTCATCCCTTTTAGTTAATTGGTTCCTCAACTCCTACATTCAAAATGGTTCCATCCACTAATGGTGTCATCCTAAAGGCACAAGTTTCTAGATTTCGGAGTTCAAAAAGCAATTTTTTTTTTGATTTTTTAAAGGAATAAAACAAACTAAAACAAACTATACAAACATATAAATGCTCCCCCACACTTAAACTTTACATTGTCCTCAATGTAAAATTGAATCATCCAAAGAAAGTTCAAGGTGGGAAATTCCGCAAATGATATGCAAAAACAAAGAAAATAAAGATAAAAGCAAATGTTTAAAAATAAAAAGATAAAGGTAAAGATACAAAACCGGTGGATTGCCTCCCACTTAGCGTTTGGTTTAAAGTTGTCAGCCCGACGTTCTCCTTGTTCACTAAGACTCCTCCAGTTTCCACAAAGTTCACACCTTCCACAACTTCGGAAGTAAAGTTCTCATAATATGGTTTCAGCCGGTGTCCATTCACTTTAAACTCCTTTCCTGTAGCAATACTACGCATTTCTACTGCACCATGAGAAAACACATTAGTCACAATAAAAGGTCCGATCCAACGTGACCTTAGTTTACCCGGAAATAATTGCAAGCGAGAATTAAACAAAAGCACTTTCTGCCCAACACAAAATTGTTTTCTAGAAATCATAGAATCATGAAATGCCTTAGTTTTCTCCTTGTAAATGCGCGAGCTTTCAAATGCATCATTGCGTAACTCTTCTAGCTCTTGGAGTTGCAACTTTCTTTGTTTTCCAGCACCATCTAGCTCCATATTGCATTGCTTAATAACCAAAAATGCCTTATGTTCAATCTCAACGGGTAGGTGACAAGGTTTACCGTACACAATCCTAAAAGGAGACATCCCAATAGGTGTCTTGTATGTGGTTCTATAAGCCCACAAAGCATCATTAAGTCGTATGCTCCAATCTTTCCTTGTTGGATTCACCGTTTTTTCTAGTATGGATTTCACCTCTCGGTTCGATACCTCGGCTTGTCCATTGGTTTGGGGATGATATGGTGTTGCAATCTTGTGCGACACGTTGTACTTCTTCAACAATCCTTGTAAGAACTTGTTTTTGAAGTGAGAACCCCCATCGCTAATTATGGCTCTTGGAATTCCAAACCTTGCAAAAATGTTAGCTTGCACAAAATATGAAACCACTTTAGAATCATTAGTTGGGGTGGCCTTAGCTTCCACCCATTTCGAGACATAATCAACAACAAGTAAGATATAAAAATTCCCATGGGAGTTGACAAAAGGACCCATAAAATCAATACCCCATACATCAAAAACTTCAATAAATTGAATAAAATTTTGTGGCATTTGATTTCGGGAACCTAGATTGCCTGTTCTTTGGCACCTATCACAAGTTGTGCAAAATATATGTGCATCCTTAAATAAGGTTGGACAATAAAAACCGCTTTCAAGTACCTTGTGATCTGTTCTTTTACTCCCAAAATGTCCTCCGCAAGCATAGGAGTGACAAAAAGACAAGATAGAGTTAAATTCAGATTCGGGAACGCACCTTCGTATGACTTGGTCGCTGCCATGTTTCTACAAGTATGGATCATCCCATATATATTGGTTTCCTAACCTCTTAAGTTTGTCCCTCTCAGCACGAGACAAGTTCTTTGGGATTTGTTTAGACACCAAGTAGTTCACAATATCCGCATACCATGGTTCCGCAAATGCAATTGAGAAAAGTTGCTCATCCGGGAAACTTTCACGAAACGGGATAGCTTCCTTGTCCACAGCAATACGGCTCAAATGATCCACAACGGTGTTCTCAATTCCTTTCTTGTCTTTGATTTCAATATCAAACTATTGCAAGAGTAAAATCCACAGTATGAGCCTCAGTTTCGCCTCTTTCTTTGTAAGCAAGTACCTAAGTGCTGCATGATCTGAAAAGACAACAACTTTTGTACCAATTAGGTAAGAGAGAAACTTTTCCAAAGGAAAAACAATAGCTAATAACTCTTTTTCAGTGGTTGTGTAGTTTTGTTGGGCTTCATTTAACGTTCTAGAAGCATAATAAATAGCATGAGGTATCTTCCCCACACGCTGCCCAAGCACCGCACCAACCGCATAGTCACTTGCATCACACATGAGCTCAAAAGGCTTGCTCCAATCCGGTGGTTTAATGATAGGGGCTGAAATCAAAAGTTCTTTCAAACGATTGAATGTCGCCATACACTTCTCATCAAAGTTAAAAACCACATCTTTTTGCAATAAGGTACAAAGTGGTGATGCTATCTTGGAAAAATCCTTGATGAATCTACGATAAAAACCTGCATGACCAAGGAAAGAACGTATCTCCCTCACTGTAGTGGGAGGGGTTAGAGCACGAATAAGGTATATCTTAGATTTATCAACTTCCAAGCCTTTAGAATATACTATATGGCCTAAAACTATGCCATGAGTTACCATGAAATGGCACTTCTCCCAATTTAGCACAAGATTTGTTTCAACACATCGT
Organism: Papaver bracteatum; assembly: GCA_023529315.1. Lineage (NCBI taxonomy): Eukaryota > Viridiplantae > Streptophyta > Magnoliopsida > Ranunculales > Papaveraceae > Papaver > Papaver bracteatum. The sequence continues at coordinate 1,296,368 of JAJJWX010000572.1, read as the reverse complement.
TCAAGGATTAGTAACAAATTATTCAAATAAAGGTCAAATGAATCACCAAAGACACTAAAGTCGTCCATGAATACTTCGATTATGTTTTCAACATATTCTGAAAATATACTTACCATACACCTTTGAAAAATAGCTGGAGCATTGCACAAGCCAAAAGGCATCCTTCTATAAGCAAAAGTACCAAAAGGACAAGTGAAAGTGGTTTTCTCTTGATCCTCCGGCGCTATCACAATATGATTATAACCTGAATAGCCATCAAGAAAGCAATAATAAGAGTGTCCATCTAAACGTTCAAGCATTTGATCAATAAAAGGTAATGGAAAGTGATCTTTTCTAGTTATGGCATTCAATTTCCTATAATTAATACAAACCCTCCAACCGGTTTGCACACGAGTTGGGACAAGTTCATTCTCATCATTCTCCACCACCGTCACACCTGATTTCTTTGGTACAACATGTACCGGGCTCACCCACTTGCTATCGGATATGGGGTAGATAACACCCACTTCCAAAATCTTGAGTATCTCCTTTTTCACAACTTCCATCATTGGGGGGTTCAAACGACGTTGCGCTTCCCTTGTAGGCTTTACATTGTCCTCCAAACGGATCTTGTGCATACAAACGGCAGGGCTTATACCCTTGATATCGGAAATTGTCCATCCTATGGCCGTCTTGTGCTTCCTTAGCACCCTCAGAAGTTTTTGCTCCTGTAATTCACTAAGCTCGTTAGAAACAATCACAGGTAACTCTTCATTGTCACCCAAGTACAAGTACTTTAAGTGACTAGGAAGAGGTTTCAATTCTAACTTTGGAGATTTAACAATAGAGGGTAAAAGTTTTTCATCACTGCAGGGTAAAGAAATAAAAGAGATATTATGAGTTTCCAGGAATCCTTGTAGTGAGTTGAGATCACCAAGGGCTTCTTTGACCTCATTACCACACTCTACACCATTATCAATATATGTAGTTAGAACGGTTTCCAAAGCATCATCACCATTCAATTCAAACATTTGTTGTGCCAATGTATCCATAACGTCAATGGAGAAGCAAGAATGGACATCACTAGGATATCTCATCGTCTCGAAAATGTTGAAACGTATTACTTCTCCATCAAACTCCATAGTTAGCGTTCCCTTATCCACATTAATAATGGTCTTCGCCGTTTTCATGAAGGGACGCCCAATTAGCAATGGAAGAGACGAGTCCGGTGAACCTTCATCCATCTCTAAGACTCAAAAATTTGCTGGAAATACTAGTTGATTAACCTGCACAAGAACATCCTCAACAATACCCATTGGGTAGACATTAGAGCAATCAGCTAATTGCAACACAATTTCAGCCTTTTTGAGAGGACCTAAATCAAGTGACTTATACATAGATGCAGGCATAATATTAATGTATGCACCTAAGTCTAACATTGCTTTGTCAAATGTAGTGTTACCAATTTTTAAGGGGATGTCAAAGCTGCCCGGGTCTTTGCATTTCAGTGGGAGTTTGTGTTGTAAGATTTCCGAAGCATTCTCCCCCACAGTAAGCACTTCATTACCTTTGAGCCTTTGCTTATTGGTACACAAGTCCTTCAACACTTTTGCATACTTTGGAACTTGCTTAATAGCATCAATGAGTGGTATGTTCACATGAATCTTCTTAAGAACATCTAAAATCTCCTTTTCTAGTGCCTCCTTCTTAGAATTTGCGAATCTGCGAGGAAAAGGTAAAGGAGGAACATAAGTAGGAGTAGGAGTTTTAGAGTTAGGAATAGGTACCTCAGAAGTTTGGGGAGAATCCTCATTCTTCTCCTCCAAAACAGGTTCCTTTGGTGTTTCCACCTTGCCCGAATCAGCAACTTCCGGTTGCACAAGTTGTTTACCACTTCTCAACGTAATCGCATTGACACCCTCCTTTGGGTTAATAGGTTGAGAAGGGAGTTTCCCACAATTTTGTGCCTTCAATTGGTTCAACTCAGTAGCCATGGAACCCATTTGTGTCTGCAACTCCTTGATCGCACTCTTGGTTTCTTGTTGGCTATCTTTAAACATAAAAGAAATGCCTTGCATCATTGTTTGAAGCTTTGCATCAATATCGGAACCTTGATTTTGCATTGATTGTTGTAGTTGCTGAAATTGTTGACGCGGATGGAATTGTTGTTGTTGAGGTTGAAATCCACCCGAATTGTTGAAATTGGGTTGTTGAACCGCTCTTTTCTTGTTCGCATAGCTAAAATTGGGGTGATATCTCCATCCCGGATTGTAAGTGTTGGAATAAGGATCATACCGTCTTTGCTGATTTGGAAAAACCGCATTAGCTTGTTCATTGACGTCTTCATACCCATGAGAACTTGGTATCACCGTGGATGAAACTTGTTGTAGCATTGCTGAGATGTTACCCATTTGTTAACGAAGTTCCTCCACCTCGCTCACTTTATTGACTCGCCGAAGAAGCACATCCGAACCACGACTCAAGAATTATTGAGAGTTTGCTGCCATATTTTCAATCAACTCTCTAGCTTGTGCCACCGTCTTACTCACTAGTGCACCACCACTCGCAGCATCAAGAAGATTCCTATCACTTGATTGGAGACCTTCATAGAAGTATTGGATAATCATAGAGTCACTAAATTGATGATGAGGACAGCTTGCCACCAATCTCTTGTATCGTTCCCAACATTCATATAACGATTCTCCCACATTTTGCTTCATCCCGCAAATATCCTTGTGAATTTGAGTAGCCTTAGACACAAGAAAATATCTCTCTAGAAAGAGTTTCTTCAACCCATTCCATGTTGTGACACTTCCGGGAGGCAAGTAATATAACCAATCCTTAGCACTATCCGCCAAAGAGAATCGGAAAACCTTCAACATAGCACCATCGGGATCCATATTTGCTAGAAGCATAGCCGTGACAATGGTGTGGAAGTCCATAAGATGTTTGTTTAGATCTTCATTCACCATGCCATGGAACTTTGGTAATTCTCTAAGCAATCCCGGCTTTATCTCAAAAGTAGAGTCGGTTTGAATACAACCTCGCTGTGTATCCAACTTGTGCGAAGCCAAGTCCTTGAGTGTACGATTTGCAGCGTCACCCATTGATTCTTCTCCTTCTCCTTCTTCTTCAAAAGGAATATCGTGTTCTACTTCCTCTCTTTCTTGCCGAAGAGCTTCGTGTTCTACTTCCAAGTTGTGTTCTTCCGTTGTGCCTTGCCTTGGTTGGAGTATTGTTCCCTTTCGAGTAGCTATCCCGCACCTTGGATAATTCCAATCTTTAGAAGCCAGAGATTAGGTACCTGAAAAACAATTCTCGCAAACAAGTGAGAAACAAGACAAAAAAACGAAACACAAGTATGCAAGCAGAAAAATAATAAAAAGAAACTAAAAACTAGATAACAATCTGAATGCCTCCCCGGCAGCGGTGCCAAAATTTGATGCGTGTCGTATGCGTCAAAAATAATTCACTTCCTCACTCACTAAATATAAATATAGTATTCGATAAGAAAGAGTTCGTATCCACAGAGAGGCGATTGTTGTTATGCAATTTTCAGATTCTTAAGTAACCAAAATAACCCAAGGTGTGTTTTTGTTTTTATCAAAGTAATAAAACTAAATAAAGCAAAGTAAATAGTTGGAATAATCAATAAGAAGAAGATATTGGTTAAGGGATAGTATCATTCATAAACATGTATTTTTCATCTATGATTAGAATTGGTATTTAATCTCTCAATTATCAAAAGTCTTAGGATATCTTGATCGCAAGAGTATCTCGTTTATTTCCTGATTTTATCACAAACAACATTAAAAGATGCTATTGTGAAATCTACTTAAAAAGCAACCTAAAGTGTAAAAGCACAATTAGATTTAACTCCCTAAGAGCAATAAGTTTTATGAAATAAGACTAATCGATGCAAACAAACGTGTAAAAGCACTAATTCGTTTTAACAAAGGTTATGATTCATATGCGATTAAAAAGATGTATCACTACAAGTATTAACCACAAGATGCTACTAGAAATCAGATATAACAACTTTTACGTATTGAAAACCCTAATATAGCTATAGAGATGAAAACAAATCCAATTGATTCCGGACTCAACCAAACTAGCATTCAAATCATATGATAATATAAATAATGAATCACAAACGATAAAATTGAGACAAAACTAATGCATAGAATCAAATAACATGCTTGAAGAAATCAATTTTTATCCCATAACCAATTATTGTATTTAGCTACTCATATTCATGGAGTTCATCATCATAATATTCAAAGAAATAAGATGAAACATAAAAGAAAGCAAACCCTAGAAGTAGTTCTCTGCAAAAGCTCCAAGAATAGAATAAAACGTTATCTCAATTGTGTAGAAAACTTCCTTTTTATAGCTTTTCCACCTTCCAAAATTAGGTCTTGTCTTCAAAGTCCATTAGTTGGAAATTCACCCGGCCCACGAGAGAGAAAACCCGTGTAGAAAATTTGTCCCAAAAGTGGTCGCCGGAAAACTTGGTTTTTGGCCGGAATCTGGTGCCGGTTACCTGAAAAGTCAAACCCGTCGAAAGAATATTCCGTCATTGACCGTCAAAGTCAACGGTCAAGATAACGGTCTTCGTTAGTCACCTGGTCAAGGTACTGAGTCAGCTCGCTAACTGGCCATGGCCTAGCCATTTTTCAGCCATATCATTGCAGCTCCACCGCCACCATGATGGTTGTGCATTACCACCAGCTTCTTTGCTCCAGCATTCCCTACAACTCCATGGTTATAACTTGTAGCTTCTCCATTCTCAGAATTCATCACCATCACAGTTCAATCCATACTATGACTTCACCAGAACCACCAACACTCTAGCTAAAGAAATAGGCTAAACCACCACCTGAACACCCATTTCACTTCATTGCAGCACTTCACTGCCACCACCAGTCTGTAGTGCAACATCTCCACACACAATCAGCTACCACCTGCAATCCAAAACCACCTGAAACTGCAGCTAGCCATTTATCGCCACTGTCTCAGTCCATAGCTGCAATTCAACAGCATCATATCCTACAATATCATGCCTTGTACAGCTCCAGAACCTGTAATGCTTTAACCCTTATGCCAACTCAACACCAATTCAGGCCTAGTCACAGATTCCCCTTAATGCTAGCAACACCATCACTGCAGTCTCAAATCCTCAAACTAACTGCAACCATTTTCACTGTTCCATTTCTTGATTTCACTCCAACCTGCACTCTTAGCTCAACTATTCTTTGCATCTCTTCCATCAGCTGCAACTTCCATTTCCCAGCAATTCCATCTTCATTACTAGCAATCACCATCTCCCAACTTGCAATGCCATCACCTAATGTTCACTTCCGCAGCAGCAACCAAACTGCTAACAGATTCAAGCCACCAAATACCCAAGAACATCACAACCAAACTCATAAATCCCCACCTCAACTTCACAGCTACATCATCTCAGTTGAATTCACCACCACTGCCACATGAACCACAGCTCAGCCAAGACAGCACCCTGAGTTCATAACCTCCATTGCAGTAAACACTATCTTTTATTTCCTGCAAAACAATCATAACATCACCAAATCCATTATTCATTGCATTGCTACCAACTTCTTCATCCCAGGTTCAAGATTGCACAACCCACACATTCCTTGTCTCATGAATACATCTCACAGCAACTCATACCACCAAATTGAAATTCAGTCCACTGGTTTGCAACTTCATTACCAGTACCATCCACAATTCCAGTGCCTCCACCAACACCAACCATTTCACTCAATTCAACACCAGAGTCCCTTTTTAGCTGAAACCCAATACCAACATTTTTTTCTTTTTCATGCTCTTTGCCATTATCAAACCCATCTCTGCAAACACACAACCACAGAGGCAAAAGAACTTCAATTTCTTCTTCTCTTGAACCAGACTTGAACTCCATTCATTCACCATTCTCAAACCTGTTCCTAAGCATACATATAATGCTTCACCAGCTGCAGTTGTTCCTCTATAACCTAGCTACTTTCACTGCATAATCTGCATATCCTCTTCACTGACATACTCAGATTCTCAATCTTTTCCATCTAATCCTGGTTGTTTAACTTCACCGATCCCCTTTTCTTCTCTGAGTTTATTCACTACCAACTGAGAGTACCCACCTTTTTCACAACTTCATAGCCAGAAATTCACAGTAGAAACCCATTTTCAAACCCTAACATCTCTGGTTTATTTCAGTTACCATCTCTAATTCCTTCTTCCACTAGAACCCATTCTTCATATCTGAAATTCATCAGATCTTTAACAGCAACCACCAAATTCAATTTGGTTTAGAAACCAACATGAACCCATTTTTCACAGTTACAAGAACCCATTAACCTTCACAGATTTACCTGAGTTGTCACCTGAACCAAATCAATTCCACACTTCAAGCTCAGAACATCTTCAAATCCAATCTCTCCCTGGAATTCATATCATCTCAACAACCTAATTTGAAACTCTCAAATTTCTTTCTTCTATTTCGATTGAATCTCTCAATATCATCCTCTCTGTCTTGAACTCAAAATTCACCTCTCTTTCAGGTGCCAAATGATTGAGAAGAGGTTCTTGATTTTAGGGTTTGTTAATCATTGGGGTAAAGCTGGGTACTATTATGGTCCGGCCAAAGACGTCCCCCAACTAGCTTAATACCCAACTAGCTTAATACATAGGTGCCTTGAGTATCTCATTGGGTGCTTTAAACACCTAAGTGGTTGTCCCTTGTCCTTAGCTTGACTGTAATTAGTATTCCTCCAAATAGATTCACCCATTAACATGTGGCTAGGCTCCAGATAGTGATTGCCCATAAAATGACTAGTTTTCCCTTTTTGCTCAAGTCGCGTGCTTTGTCCTTCTTTCGAGTTCCTTCGCTAACAGCAACCGTCCCTTATTTCTCATATTCACTTATACTTTTCAATGAGAGTCATCACTAAAGTTGTCGTGCTTTTCAGACAGAAATTTGCATCACTAAAGCCGACATACTTTTCAGACAGAGATGAAGAAATAAAAGCAAATAATGAGACACAATCCACCTCCAACGCTTTTGCCATGTTTCCTCTCCTTTTGATCCAAATGACTCCAAAGTACCTAAATACTCAAAAACAAAACATAAGATACATAATTCACACGAAAAATAGCAAAGAAAGCATAAATACTAGATAGTAAATACGGTGTATTCTACACCTATCAGGCTTCCAAAAAAGTTCCTGTATGATTTTGAACCACAAAAGACATACCAAAAAATTTAGTTTTAGGGAGAATAGATACATCAAAGTTTAATTTAATACAATCAACTGGAGGATGATGCCAATGTCTAGAGTTATCTAATCTATGTTCCAATGAAGTATGCAGCTGGCTAGAGTGTATGCATATGTGATACTGATGGCACAAATCAAAAATTTGATGAATGAATGCTCAATGATGCATTTGTTTCTCTTCAAAAACTTTCACACATCTAGTTTTCCATAGTTGTCACATAGTGATAACTGCTAAGTTTATTAAACCCCTTCTAGCACTGCAAACCATATGGTCCCTTTCAGGCCATGATAAAACCCAATCTTGCAGACTAGGATATTTGTAAGCATCTTGAATAATATCTTGGGAAACCACAGAACAAACTTCCTTCGCAAAAGAACAATGAAGAAGCAGATAATCCCTAGTTTCTAAATGATTATCACACATCACACAGTTACTATAATTCACTCTAGATATTCTTTGAACTCTTTCTGCAACTAGCAGGATATATCTAGTAATTTTCCACATAAACAGCTGATATTTAGATGGTATATCTAAAAGCCATATACGAAGCCACATTTTTTATTGCTGCTCGGTAACCACCTGCTACATACTCTGCTTGAAGATTGCATTAAATGTAGAATGAACTGAAAATTCTCCATTCTTAGTAAGAGACCATCTCATAACATCCAATGCAGGCTGAGAAGGAATTTGAATAACATTTATCTTAGAAATATGATCATTATTGAATAGCTGTTGAAGTTTATCTTGTTTCCATGCTCTATGTTGATGATCAATAAGATCAAAGACCTTAACTGCTGTTGATGGTGGATTTTAGTTCAGGGTTAAAGTTGTAAAACCAATATTTTGTACAAGCCATCCTGCAGAGGATAAGGCCATTTGATAAGTGATGAATACTTATTCGCTTTATTAATTCACCTAGAATGGAGCATGTAGCAACAATCCCCCGAATATTCTGTGAATTTTAGCATTATTGATTAATGCATAAAACGCCTTGTATTTCCTGTGATGTTCCTAGAATAAATCTTATTATTAGTGCGGCATGATGATTGATTTTTACTCGCAGCAGAGTAGTATGAATATCCAAGTACCAACAGTGAGGCATGCACGAAATGCCCGTACGGGCTATAATTCTCGGTGTGTTATACAAGCCCGATTGATCACGTAACTCTCGGTGTGTTATACTAGCCCTATTGAGCATATAACTCTCGGTGTGTTATACTAGCCCGATTGAGCATCTAAACTGTCCATAGCACTCTAGAAACGATCACGATCATCTAACTTCACTAGTGTGATTTTATGGCCCAGATCGAATACAATACCCCCAAGCAGGTATTGGAATATTCACTGCCGACCCAACGCGGGCCCCGCATGGTCGGCCTCCCCAAAAGGGGTGGCAATGCTTGCCAAACCGTCCAAACCAAGCGGAATGGATAAGAAACCCTAAATTAGGGTTTGCGGCACATTACATGTGTCGCAAAACGATCTCAACCATCCATCTTCGCAGGCATAGATTGAGGGTGTATATGTAGATCCAAAAGGCCCAGAGCATGTCAACGCAATCACTGTGGGCCCGCCTACACACATGACCAATCGGTCAGGACCAACCATGATTGGTCGTCCCAATTCGTGCGCACAAAACCAAGTATGACGCACGACCGGCCAAAACCCTAATTAGGGTTTGTAACGATCACGAGCGTCCGATTTCTCCTGATCGAATGAAGGAATTAGGAGAGAACTGAACAGGTCCAGTGAGCATCAACATGATCACCATGGACCCATCTATCTCCTCACCCGACCGACCAAGGTATACCATGCCTCGCACGCCCAAACTAGCGTGGTCACACTTCCCAAATCACAAACTGATCTAGACCACTCAACTTCGCCAAACAAATTGAGTGGCTTAGATCACGTTTCCATGGGACAGTCAGGTATATGCGTGAATATCAGCCTACCACCTACATGCCGGACCAATCGGCCGAGACCGAACAAGCTTGGTCGTCTCGAAACGTGCGCCTTGAAGGTGGCATACCGCGCCACTTTAGGAATCCTTTGTGGCATGAGATTTATGTCGCAAATCAATCTCATCCACTAAACTTCACCGGTAAATTTGAGTGGCCTAGATCGAACCTTCGTGAGATAGTGAAGCATGGGCATGGACATCAACATGTCATCTACACGCATGCCTGATCGGTCCTCCATGAAACGTCTCCCAGGCTTGGATTTAACCAAGCTGAAAGAGTGCACTCGTGCACCTCCAAAACCCTAATCCAATGGTCGTAGATTGGGTCGCAAGTCATCTTGACCGTCCAATTTCTCCATCCTGGACAGACGGCCTAGGATAGGAGTTAGGCGACCAGTGAGGTATCACCGTGATCACCGTCTTCCACTCTACCACACCATGTGGTCGGCCAAGGGAGGGATTTCTAGCGCAGCCTCCAAACCATCACACGAAGTAGGCAGGGCATAATGCTCAACAACGATGCTTCATATATGCCGAATACATTCGATGCGTAACATGCATATAATACACACGATGCTTTACAAGTATCGACCTCCTAAATAACTTAGTTATTTAACTAGCATTACATGCTACCTTCTATGGGTCCCACGATCCACACACTCGAGACATCAATCATGTCACAAACTGGGGGATACATACTGGGGTATTGGTCTGGCGGTTTACAGCGTTCAGCGTGCAACGCGCCATCACAAGAACGTGTCAAGAAGACATGGACGGTTAGTGATGATGGGAGAAGTGGGCAAGACTAATCGTGTGACGCTAATACACAACTCCACTACTCCATCACTCCACTTCCTCCACTTCCCACGAGAGACGTAAATAAGGCTCAAATGACTTGTATAAATAGGTTCTCCTCCCTATTTCCAACATAAGAGAAGACAACACAGAAACCAAGTGTTAATACATAACGTATTCAAACACCCAGAGCCTGCTTGCATTATTCATAAGACTGCTCACCTTTTTTGTTACAAGTCATAAACAAGCCAACACCTTCACAATCTCAACACCTTTTTCGCTTCCCTACCTAAGATCAACCCCATCTCCTTCACTTTGTGACCGAAACAAGTCTGGAACAGCCATTTCTTAGTTTAGGCCAGAATTATATAGATTGATCTCTCGAATCAAAAGAACTCTCGTGCAGTGCATTTGTTTAGGGTTTAGATTCATTTCTCATCCACACACCCCAAATTACCAAAACCAGCTGAAGTAGTTTTTACCCATAAATAATTGGCGACCACAGTGGGAGATTAATCTCTCGGTTGCAATATCAATTTTTCGGTTCTCAATTTCATCTTTTCAATACCCATTTCGATTTTCTCAAATTCAAAGGGATATATATTAGATCCATTTCAATCATTAACCTGTTCATTTCTTTCAATTGCAAAGTCCAGTTTCTGGCTTACGATGTATTCTCCTCAGCCGAGTTGTCCGGAGGCCGCGAGTGATCCAAACCTCATGAAGAATATAGCCATAATGCTAGAAGACGTCCTAGAAAACCAAGTTGGTATCAATATAAGGCAAAGTGAGATGTTTCGTCTTCTGAATGATATAGCAGTTTAACTGCATGAAGGTTCTACAGGTGCCTACCCGGAGAGTATCAAGAACGACGACACAGTCAAATATCTATTTAGAAATCGTGTTTCCACCAATCAGGACGCGGAAGGAACACCTGGCCATACCAGGAGGCCAGGGAGAGATGAACAACATAATACATCTAACGAAGGAGGCTCAAAGCAGTTATATAGGGGAAAGGATGGGTCAGGAATTCCGCAACCTTTATCAGACGAAAGAAATGGTCCATCCTATGAAACACTGCTGGAAGATTTATATCTCAAGACCCTTTCCGAAGTACAGAAAGCTGCCCAATCTGCCGCCGCTTTTCAACCAAACGGAGAACCACCTTAAGAGGGGGAAATAAGCCAAGAGTCACATGAGCACAGAGGCTGGAGATACCTGACTTAGCCATATGATGATGACGCTCTCGTTAACACAAGACATTTGAAAGCAGCAGCACCTCAGCGGAGGCGGCCACCCAAGCGGAACGCGTATATGTTGGCACACGTCCCGCCTCCAAAACTTTTTTCATATCAAAGTCATCAAGAGATATCACAACAGCGTCCGTCAAAGCAAGAGAAGCCTGGATCAACATACCCGCACTTCCCATTTTCCATGAATAAGGTCATGGAATTATTGGAGATGTGGGTACAAGACGGGGAATTCCAACTTCCTCAGGAATGGAGATAACTAAGTGATCAGAAGGTGATAGATACGAGATATTATCATTATCATCATTTTCTTCACCACCCCACCAGTGAATGCAATGCCCTGAAGCGTATTTTCCAAGTGAATCTTAGTTCCGAAGATTTGCCGCCTGTCTCCGAAGATTTATGCATGCAGTTTCTCGAAGTAAGAACTAGGAGAGGTCTAAATTCATGCAGATGGAATTCCAAAAGCAAGTAAGTTTTATCACGCAATTCTTACAAGATGGTTTTAGAGTTTACTGGGGACTTGGAATCCTGCATGAGAAAGATTCAATGATCATACGCTATGTTTGTCTCCTTTCATGCTAGAACGATATTTACAAATCCATATAAATATTATTGTATTAGCCACATTACTCATAACCATAATGCAAATTTCATTCATAATAATCTCTCTCTCAAAAAATCATTCACAAAGAACTATCTCAAAATAAACCGGTTCAAAAATACAATCACCTACAAGTTCAAAACCTATAATCAATATTGTGAAAGGAAATCCTCACATCACCCAAAAACTCCTAAGAACGGAAGGGAAAAACATAAGTAGACGGCATAAACCGTTCAAGGGAAGTCATTCAGCAACAAATCCTCCCTCTATGCATGGGTGGATTTCATCTTCTGGAGAAGAGCCTGTTCCAGCTTCAACTCATGAGACAACCTTTCAATCTTTTCTTCCTGGCAAGAGATGTTATCTGCAGAAGAGACTTCACGTGTTTCAGCTTGCAGCTTCTGGATTTTAGCGAGTCCTTCACAGAACCAGGAGACATTAAACTCATACTTCACGAACACATCCCGGTAGAACTCCGAGTTTTCGATCACTTCTTCAAAATCAGTATGCCCAGTCACGATGCTCATGTCATGGATAGAAGATAAAGCTTTTTCGACACATTTAAATAATGCTAGGCAACTTGTAAGCTTCTTGGTAGTGGAAATGTGACCATACTTCTTCCATATTTTGGTATATAACTCTTCGTACTTAGCTGGCACGCTGAACCCTCCAACCAGCACATGATCTCCGAAAGTAATGTCAAAAGAAGGCTCAAAGATGACACCAGCACTGGAGTGCATGACTAATGCGTTAGAAGTCACGGGGAGCTCTTTAGAAGGGGTAGCGTTTCCATAAGCTTCTACATCGTCATTCCTCCCAATCTCGAGGTTGGAATCTTTCATAATCTCGTCTCCCGGTTCACCGGACTGATCAGGCTCCTCATTATGCACGGAGACGCTTCCTTCATCCTGGACTGAGCCTCCATCATCCTCGTTATCTTCTACAAAGGTTTCAGTATCACCGGACTTCTCGATATGAGGATCAGTATCTCCAGACTTCTCACTATGATTACGTGCCAGTCTTGCGAAAGCATTTTCTTTCGGAATTCCGATCACGAACAAGAATCATTGTTGGTGGAAGTTACTTAAGCGAGGACAAAATCAAAAGATCGAAGATATTTAAAATACCTGCATATTAGAGGAATTGAGGATCACCGGGCCGCATGCTTTCTTCTTGGCCCGGGGACTGCAGTTATCAGTAGCATTAACTCTGGATCGATTACCCAGAAGTGGATTCAACCGCTTGTGCTGATTCAGGATCTCAGGAGACGGCATATCACGAGGAGCTTTCTCAACTTCTTCTGAGAACGTCTGGAAAGCTAATAGCTGCTTTCTCCAAAATTCCTTGTACTTATCAGTTGCCATCGGCTTTCTTCTAATGGGAAAAAATGGAAGACTCTTCTCTGGTGTGAAGACGTCAGCATTGAGAATGGATGGGATGACCTCTGGCAAAGGCATTTGCGGATGATGGAAGGGAACACCCTAGTCGAATCCCATTTGGAGAGCGGCTCTGTCAATATTGTAAGAAACCGCAGAGAGGAACTCATCGAAGAAAGTTGGAATATATCCTGGCATACAACTTCGAAGGTTGATGGCTTCTCCATGACTCACGGTTCTTCCTTCAGTGTGCAACACAACGTCAGAATCAATGGTATAAGTTTCCGGCTGAATCACTGAAGAATGGAATGGCCCCCATGGGAGGAAGTCTATAGCATACACATTGTCAAGAAAATCAACAAGTCTTACCCCAGGTTTTGGACGTCTATTCTGCCAACGGAGTATCCTTGAGCCGCCATACAAACCGGAGAGTGAATCCGCGGGGATGGGAGTATAATTTTTGAAATGTTCCCACAGACACGCTTGGAGGAAATCAATGTGGATATGCGTTTCCACCTTCTTATATCCATTGGAAGCATGCATGTCTACCGCCAAATCATCTAGATGAGAGTACAGTGATCCAAGGAACAAAATGCCCAAGGGGAGAACCACACCTTTTGCCAATTTTATAGAAAATATGACGAGGTCGTGTCTTAATAGTCTTTTTCCAAGAACCGTCATTGAAGATGTCCCGAGATAGCCACAAGGACAGAAACGCAACCACGCTAAGTTCATCATCTAGTTTTTGATCTGGCTTCGGTTTTGCAGGAGACCACTCAGACACCTACCAAGTATAAAAGCATTTTACATCACTTTTCTGTTGGTCATACTCTCCAGCCTTGTAGGACCAGAATATCGCCATGATATTACTCTTGCGAGATTAACAACACTTCTGCGAACACCACCGCGAGTTCTTCAACAACACTTTGCGAGTATCACAAGATAATTTAAAGAGTGACATAATAGCTGACGAATGAAGAAACACGAGAAGAGAATGATTGTCCGGCGATGGTTACAACGCTTGCGAGAATTGACATTATAACTACTGCGATAATATCGCAAGTCAGATCCGAAATTAAAGGAAAGCTTAGCAGTCATCCACTATGTAACTACCCTATATAAAGAGACCCAGTAGATTCAGAGAGGGGATGATGTATTTTTGAGTGTTGAGAAAGTCTTGAAGAGAGAGAAAATTCAAGAGAGTGGTGGTATTCTTGATTTCTTCCATTTCTTGTAAACATTTCTCAGAATCAAATAAGAAAGTGTTGTTTTTAATCTTCAAATATGTGTTAATTACTGTAAATTCTTATCAAGGGTGTAGTGTAGGTTTTCCTGCAACTACATTTTGGCGCCCGAAACAGGGACTGAATTAACAAAAATCATAGAAAAAGTGAGGTAGAAGATGAGAGTTATTCAAGATTAAGAAGATAATTGAACAAATCAGTGAAATTGTTGAAGGAAAAATGATCAGAGCCAAAAATAATTGTAGGAAATTGGAGTGTGGTATGGTAACAAGAACAATGATCGACAAATTCCATGAAAACATTAAAGGGAAGATACATAAACGAGATTTTGAAGGAAAGAAAATTATGATGGTGGAGAAAATATCACCATTGAAGGGATGTGAAAAGCAGAAAATCACATTTACAAAATGAAATACCAATGAAAATTTGAATCATACATCTCCTTTGGTAATTACGGTATCCGTTATACAAATAAAGAAGGAAAAATCAACAAGATCTACAGAAGAGTGGGCTATAAATAGAACTTTGGTGGATGCAGGAAGTTCTGTAGATATAATATTTTATCATGCATTTAAGAAAATGGGATACAGAGATGAAGAAATGTCTTTTTCAACATATCATATTCATGGCTTTGGGAAATCTTTAACAAAACCTAAAGGCAAAATAGTGGTACGAATTCCGCTAGGAAATATTGAAACACAAGTAACATTATGTGTGGTAGACATGGAATCGCCGTATAACATGATACTGGGAAGACCATGGATACATGCAATCAAGGTTGTAGCATCAACATTCCACCAATGCATCAAATTTACTATGCCCAATGGAATTGGAGAAATTAGAGGAGATACTGATCTTGCGAAGCTGTGTTATCAAACTGAAGTAAGAAATTATGAAGAGCGTCCAAAGCAGCAAAAAGCTCGTAGAAAAATGGCGAAAGAAACAAAGAAACAAGAAGAATTTAAAGTTTACATGATAAGAGCAAAAGAAGGAAAAGGAATACCCAACGAAATCTCGCAAGAAGGAGATGAACTCGCGAGAGTTGTGAAAACCTCAACACCAATGGGAGAGCATGAAGCCAGCTACACCGCAGCAGAACCAACAAAAGAAGTAAATATTGGAAGTAAAGAAGAACCTAAGATGCTGAAAATTGGAACGAAGATGGATGCAGATGAAGAAGAGTGAACCGTAAACCTCTTGCGAGAGTATAAAGACATCTTTGCATGGAATATGGATGAGATGCCTGGAATAAACCCATCAGTTTCATGTCATAAGCTAAAAATTAACAAGGAGGTAAGACCATTTAAACAAAGGATAAGAAAAATCGCAACAACATACCATTCCCAAATAGAATAAGAATTACAGAAGATGCTTGATGCGGGAATTATCAGGAAGGGAAAGTACCCGGAATAGTTTGCAAATATGGTGGAGGTTCCAAAGAAGAATAAATGGATAAGAATTTGTATAGATTTTACTGACTTAAACAAATCTTTTCCTAAAGATAGCTTTCCATTGCCAGATATTCCTCAAATGGTCGAATCAGCAGCGGGAAATGATAAAATATCTTCATTAGATGGGTATAAAGGATATAATCAGATTCCTCTCGCTGAAGAAGATCAAGAGCACACCGCATTCTTTGCCCCAAGAGGATTGTACTATTATACAAAGATGACTTTTGGTTTACGAAATGCTGGTGCAACATATCAAAGAATGGTGGAAAAAGTGTTTGCAAAATGGATCCATAAAACATTAGAGGTATATGTAGATGACATGTTAGTCAAAAATAAAGAAGATAAAAACCATGTGCAAGACTTAAAGGAGATTTTAGATCAAATGCAACACTTTATCATCAAGGTGAATCCCGAAAAATGTACTTTTGGAGTAGCTTCAGGAAAAATTTTGGGGTACATTGTGTCAAAGTAAGGAATACAAGTTGACCCAGATAAAGTACAAGCAATTCGCGACATGCCAACACCAGCAACAGTAAAAGATATGCAGAAGTTGGACGGGCTCTTAGCCTGGCTAGGAAGATTTATCTCGCGATCTTCAGATAAATGCAAGCATTTCTTCAACATACTTAAGAAGGGTACAAAATTCAAGTGGACAGATGAATGTGAGAAGGCTTTTCAAGGAGTTAAAGAATATTTAATGAACATATCTATCTTACAGAAACCAGAGCCCGGAGAAGAATTATTGATCTTCCTTGCGACAACTTCGCACGCGTTAAGTGCAGTATTACTGCGAGTGGACGCAGGAATAGAAAAATCAATTTATTACATCAGCAAAACATTTAATATTGCAGAGAAAAATTACTCAAAGATTAAGAAGTTAATTCTGGCATTGGTTTATGCAACCTTTAAACTTTGCATCTATTTTCAAGCACATAAAATAAAAGTATTAATAAAGGTACCAATTGAGACAGTAATGAAGAATTCAAAAATATCAGGCAGGGTTGAGAGATGGAATGCACAAGTAGGGCACTTTGAAATCAAATACGAAATACTATCCTCGCCAAAATCACAAGTTGTAGCAGATTTTTTAGCAGAATTTCCTCTAGAAGATGATGAAGTTGTAGAAGAAATGATGGACATAGAAGAAGAACATGGAGACCCAAAAGATCTATTAAAAGAACCCAATATGTGGGAAATATTGGTGGATGGATCATCAAATGGGGAAGGTAATGGAATTTGAGTTGTCTTTATTTCGCCAGAAGGAGAAAAAGTGGCTTTTTCATTTCATCTGGAATTCACGTAAACTAATAATGAGACGGAGTATGAAGCGGTGGTGCATGCGTTAAAATTCGCAATAGAAATGAAGTCGGAAAATGCTAGAATTACTAGTGACTCGCAATTGGTTATTCTCCAGATAAAAGGAGAATACACAACAAATGAACCATCTTTGAAGAAATACAAGAAACTTGTTGAAGAATTGTCTGCGAGAATTCCAAAAATAAAATGGATACATATATCAAGAAAATATAACAGACTCGCAGATGCTTTTGCTTTCATATCTAGCATGATGATAAATCCAGCTGCGAGATGCATAAAAATTCAGACACTTGTTTCACCATCAATCAATTAGGAAGAAAAAAATGAAGCAGATGTGATGATGATAGAAGGTGGTGAAGAAGAACCAAAAGGCAATATTGCAGATTAGCGAACAGAACTTCATGCATATTTTGCAAGAGAAGAGTCACCAAGAAATAGATTAGAAACACATAAATTAAAAAGTCGAGCAACAAATTGTGAATTAAGATATGGAGTATTATATCACAAATATTTTAATGGACCATCGCTAATATGCTTGACAAGGGAAGAAGGACAAAAGGTGTTAAAGATGTTTCATAGTGGAGATGCTGGTAATCACAATGGGGGAAGATCTTTGGCATATAGAACAAAAATGCAAGGTTATTATTGGCCATACATGCATGAGGACGCGAAGCAACTTTCAAAACGATGTGAAGATTGTCAGCGATATGGAAAGAAAATACATGCACCAGTGGCACCATTAACATCCTCAACCAGTGTGTGGCCTTTTGGAAAATGGGGGTTAGATATTGTAGGACCATTTGTACCGGGATCTGGACAAAGAAGATATTTAATTGTCGCTACAGATTATTTCACAAAATGGGAAGAAGTAAAAGTAGTGCAACACATCCGCGACAAAGACATTTTTACATTCATATTTGAAAATATAATTTGCAGATTTGGGATTCCTACACAGTTGGTATATGATAATGGAAAACAGTTTGAAGGAAAGAATATCGAATTTTTACTTATTGCATATAAGATTAAATGTGGAAAATCAACACCACTATATCCGCAGGCTAACGGACGGACAGGCAGAGGCAACAAATAAGATAATTTCATATATACTGAAGAAGAAATTAGAAGGACACCACAGGGCATGGTGCGAACAAGTACATAATGCAATATGGGATTACATTATAACCAGACGGGAAGCTACCGGAATGTCACCTTTTTGTTTGACATATGGGGTTGAGGCTGTGTTACCAACAGAATTTGCTATTCCTACAACAAAAAGAGAAGTTTGGGAGAAGAATCTTAGTGCGGGTATGATTCTAAATAAACTTGATGAGTTAGAAGAAAATAGAGAGAAAACTTTACAACATATGGAAAATTATCAGCGGAGATTAGCTCGCGAGTATAACAAACGTGTCAAAATACGTGAGTTCCAACCAGGTGATTTAGTGTTGCGAGAAACACCAGTGTATCAGCGAGAAAATGGTGGAAAGCTAGCGAGAAAATGGGATGAACCATATATCATTAAAGAGATAGTTGGAACTGGGGCATACAAATTAATGGATCCAGAAGGTAGAAATGGTGGTCAAAGACTTGATAGACCGTGGAATAGATTATATCTGTAAAGATATTATCAATAACAAATTCTGCGAGATGCTGGTATATTATATGATAAAACGGATAATAAATTTTTCTTTCTCTATCACAACTGCGAGATTCTTCAAATGACAGAGCAAATAAGAAACACGAAAATATCGCAAGAAACGCGAATAAAATTTCGCAGAGACAGAAGAATGGGACGAACCTTTATGGCGTACACCCTAGTTCGCGAATAAAATTTCGCAAGAGGCAAATGTAAGACCTAAAGTGCGTTATATAAGGGGGTATCTCTTTGCATGGATTAGGGATAAGGTTATACCGCTACTGGAACCTGAGTCATGGAGATGATGGGGTTAAAGAAAACCTATCCGGGGGAGGTACCTTGGATTAACAATTGTATAAGGTTATACCCTGGTTGGAGGACCGAGGGTCTCTTATAAGGAGTGCAGAGTATGACCAAGGCGCCGAGGTACATGGTTGAGCCAAGGGTTCCGGGGACGTACGAAACTACCCTGGCCATTCTTGGCAAGTCTTGGCTATGATTCACTCGGCCCGAAGAAAACCCCACTTAGGGTGCAGTCTTGTAACTATAATCCATATAGACATAAAGTACAAGAGGCTGCAAAAACAGATGGTTATTGTTAAGACCGGGTGGGAGGAGCTAGTCTTGTATGGCCGATGTGCCCTCCTTGAAGGGGCAACCAGGGGGAAGATAAGGGTGGCACCCTCCATTAGGGAGCTGGTAAGTGTCTAAAGACGACAATGTCATGGGGATTTATGATCGCAAGAACATTTAGGCATGTCATATTTTCACGTGAAAAATATTATACAGAGGCAACAAGCCATGAGAAAAAGTTAAGATGAGATCAATGGATTTTTACATGAAAATGTAAAGACGTCCTACGATTTCATCGCAAGACGGCAATGTCATAAGGCTTTGTTCTCACAAGGGAGCTTAGACTTGTCATATTGTTGCAGAGAAATCGATAAAATACGGATAAGGCAAGATCAACGGGTTTTTACATGCAAATGTAAAGACGTCCCGCGATTTTTTCGCAGACACAAAAAATTGGCAAAATAAGACCTTTAACTAGGAAGGAAAAATAAGACCAACAGAATAATCCCAAACATTAACTACTTTCTTTTAAGAATGCATGAAAGATTTGTTCATCACAGAAGAGATGATAAGAAACAAGTATCCTTCAGAATTTCTCAGAAATATTATTCAGAATCACACAACAGGATTATTCATAATTTCGCAGAAGTATTCATAATATCGCAATACTATACATAATTTCGCAAGTATTATTCGCAACACAGTTCGCAAGGAGAAAATGTGGGAAACACTTGTTCATCACAAGAAAGATAATGAGGGGCACGTATGGGAGTTGATAAATAAAATATCATTATCTTCCTTGAGAATATTCAAAATAACAGAAATATAATTGAATTCCAAAGTTGCATAAAGATAAATTGCTCGCAACAAAGAGGAGGAAAATGAAAACAAAAACAAAACTCAAGCTTCAATATTGGTCTCGCCAGCTTCATTCTCCTTGTCAATATTCTTCGCGTCACGATCAGCTTGAGTTTCTTCTTCATCTAACTTTTCACCAGTAATTGCTTCACCACCAGTAGCTACTTCTTTAGAAGGACTTTTTTCTTCTTCTGTTGGGTCTTCTTCTTGAGAGACATCTTCTTCACCACTTTCATAGTGTAGTTGCAGGAAATCCTACACTACACCCTTAGTAAGAATTCACAAAGATTAAGACATCATTTGAAGATAAAGAATAATATTTTTATTAATTTGATCCAGAAATAATTACAGGAAATATAAGAAATCAAGAATACAACCGCCTTTTCTAAGTTTTTCTATCTCCTCAAGAATTTCTCATCACTTAAAAATTATCTCTCTCCCTTCTGAATCTACTGGGTCTCTTTATATAGGGTAGTTACATAGTGGATGACAGCTATGTTGTCCTTTAATTTCGGATCTGTCTCGCGATGTTCTCGCGGTAGTTATAATGTCCATTCTCTCAAGTGCTGTAAGCATCGCGGGATAATCATGCTCTTCCTGTGTTTCTCCATTCGTCAGCTACTACGTCATTCTTCAAATCATTTTGTGACACTCGCAAAGTGTTGTTGAAGAACCCACAGAACTGTCGCTGTAAAATTCGCAGAAGTATTATTGTGGCGATATTATGATCCTAAACATAGATTAGATCTGGGAAGAGGAATTTCATCATCATCTACTTCTAGAGGCTCAACGGATACAAGAGGGGGATACTGGGATATCAGAATGTCATTCACAAGAACTTCAGCACTAAGATGAACCTTGCGAAGGAAACCTTTATCACGATTTCTAATTTCTATATTTTTGAAGTATTCAAGATAGTCATATCTCCTCTTAGCACGATCGCGAGATTGAACAAGATTGGCGGTGAGCACTCCGTTTTCTTTGCAAACTTTAGCCAGTTTTTTAGTCAAATCAGAAATGGTAGAATGAAGGCTTTTTTCAGATTCTGCGAGAAACATAAATTGACAAGAAAATATTCAGATGAAAATCTCGCAAGAAATATAGCAGAGAAATTAAATAAAAAAATTAACAATTAAGGAAGTCAAAATGACTACCTTCTTTTTGAGAAGTTAAGTTTTGAATTAGTGTTAAGAAACAATTCTCCCATTGGTTCATGGTATCATCAAAATTATCTCCAACTATATCCTTCAGGCGAGATTTTATAATTTCTTCTTTGGAGAGGAGATAAGTATTTTCTTTTGCTAATAAGGAGTAAGATTCTTCTAATTGAGAATATTTATCTTGGAGTTTACTGGCGTTTAAACTTAGAGTTAACCTGCCTTTGATAAGTTTATCTTTCTCAGCGGAAGAAGATTCAGTTACTTCTTTGAGTTCGTCTTTTAATGAACGAAGAGATTGTTCTTGGTCGTTACACACTTTCTGAAGAATATTTATTTGCTGCGAGGAGATCGCCATCTTGTTTAAAAAGCTATGTTTCTCCTGAGACAAAGTTTTATTTTCATCTGATAAAGATTTCATCGCCAAGTTAGCTTGGGTTAACAAATATGAGAGGCAAGTAACTTCGCTACTTAACAGATTTTGCCTTTGCGCTAATTAATCGTTCTTATTGGTAAGATTATGTATTTGATCGTTCGAGTATGTGTAAAGATTATCTAATCTATTATATTGATCCATCCAAGAATCTCTCTCAACACGGGCTTCTTCAGCGACAGACTCAAATTGAAATATGTTCATTAATCATTTCTTATTTAAAGCTAAATAGGAAAACCAAATATTTAAAAGGAAATTGAGTACAGAAAAGATGAAAATATACTAGAACATAAAAATTAGAGGCAGAGACAGAAGAACTATACCTTTTAACTCCTTGTTTTTATCGCGAATATTTTCGCAATCTAGTAAAGAGTTGCGAAGCTTGTGATCAAGAATATCACATTCTGAATTTTTGGCTTGGAGACTTCTCTTTAGAGATTCAACTTCATTTTCTAAAGACGCTCGTGAAGTAGTTCGATCAGAACCAAAATATTTGATTAAAGTCTCGCAGACATCATATTTGAAAGGATCAGTAGAAGATTTCCTGGCATCATCTAAAATGTCAGAAAAAACTTTAAAAGCAGCATCAACCCCTACTGATGCTTCTTTAGATAAGGGAAGAGGTGAAGAGGGTAAAGTGGTAATGCTGGCAAGTTGGAGATTTGAGTCATTTACGATGGTTGCATCACTATAAGGTGGAGTGTCTGGAAAAGTAACGGTTGGAAGTAAAATAGGAGTGGAAGAAGCTTTGTTCATAACAGTTTTGGGAGTCTCATTCATTGGAGGATTAATGGCATTGGGGGTATTTATAATGATATTCTCGCAAATAGATGATGGAGGTTCCATCTGCGAAGTAGTAGAAACAGATTTTGAAGATGAAAATTTGGGAATAGTAATATCAATCTCAAGAGCCTTGGATTTGCGATATTTCTTGCGAGGTTTAACAACATTTTCATCACCCTGCGAGTAATAATATAGATAAGAAACAGAGGCAATAATATTGTTATTAAGAAAACAAATGTTTCTTCCTACCTTATGACTCGCAGACTTCCTTTTCTTTTCAGTGAGTTTTGTTGTGAATCTTCGAGAAGATTAGGGTTTTGGTCGACAAACTGGGTGTTGGATGTAGTTCCACTGAAAAGAAAACATAGTATTGGAGTTATATAGAATCAAGCAAAAAAGATCAAATAAGGTGAATAAATATGATTTAGACAAGCAAAATCGAGTTTAATAACGTCAGAAGAACACATACCTTGGAGATTCCATTGAAGAAGCATCAGATGAATTT
This sequence comes from Papaver bracteatum, assembly GCA_023529315.1. Classification (NCBI taxonomy): domain Eukaryota; kingdom Viridiplantae; phylum Streptophyta; class Magnoliopsida; order Ranunculales; family Papaveraceae; genus Papaver; species Papaver bracteatum. The sequence continues at coordinate 1,273,154 of JAJJWX010000572.1, read as the reverse complement.
GCAGAAGAAGAAAGTTGCAGGTAGAAAAATTTGCAGAGAATGAAGAGGTGAAGAAGACGAAGAAGTAAAAGAAGAAAAAATATTTCTTTGATAGGTTCTCACTTTTATAGACAGAAGGATGGTAACCTGGTAATAAAAGATTAACCGGTAAAAAGAGGAATATTCGACACGTGTAGGCAGTAACACTTAATTTACGGAGTTTTGTTGATCATAGGAGATGAAACGATGAATAGCTGCGGCATTTTATTTCTCATGATCTTTCCTCCTTCCCAGAAAATACATGAGAAGAGGCAAGATGAAGGACCAGAATATCGCCATGATATTACTCTTGCGAGATTAACAACACTTCTGCGAACACCACCGCGAGTTCTTCAACAACACTTTGCGAGTATCACAAGATAATTTAAAGAGTGACGTAATAGCTGACGAATGAAGAAACATGAGAAGAGCATGATTGTCATGCGTTGGTTACAACGCTTGCGAGAATTAACATTATAACTACTGTGATAATATCACAAGTCAGATCCAAAATTAAAGGACAACTTAGCTGTCATCTACTATGTAACTACCCTATATAAAGAGACCCAGTAGATTCAGAGAGGGGATGATGTATTTTGAGTGTTGAGAAAGTATTGAAGAGAGAAAATTCAAGAGAGCGGTGGTATTCTTGATTTCTTCCATTTCTTGTAAACATTTTTGATAATCAAATAAGAAAGTGTTATTTTTAATCTTCAAATATGTGTTAATTACTGTAAATTCTTATCAAGGGTGTAGTGTAGGTTTTCCTGCAACTAAAAGACTTTTTAAGTATAGCCTTAAGGGTTACCTTATCTTCGTCAGATAATGTGTAGTGGAAGTTCCTAGAAATCGGAAGATTCATTAACACGGCTACACTTTCCAGGGTAATAGTCATTTCTCCCCATCTATAAATGGCCATGTGTGTGGAAGGACGCCATTGCGAAATGAAAGTGATCAAACCTGTAGTATCTTTCTTAATGTGATGAGAAGCAGACGCCATAACAGCCTCAATGATCTGCGCCTTGGTCAATTTATCCTTGATAGTATCGTTGCTCAGCATACGCCTCATCCATCCCTCATAAGAGCTCAGTGGAGTGTGGCAAACCTTGAAGTCAATAGGAGAAGGCGGATATTCATTCTTTCGAAGACATAATCTCATTACGAATGCTGGAGAAGATGACGGGGCAACCTCTTCATTTTCTGAGTTCGAAAATAGTATTATCTTGTGGCTAGGATGTTTCCTAACATTTGGAAAATGAACGCTAAACAGTTCATCATCTATATTAGGCATGTCTCTGGAGTTATCAATACTCCTCGATTTTGCAGTAACATTATCAGGTGACATCTTAACAAGAGTCTCTTTATTCATCTCCAAACAACTATAATGAAGTGCAAAAAGAAAGAGTTTTTACTTCGTGCTGAGGGAGAATTAGGTCGGCTATTAAAATAAATAAATAAATATATGTGCGTTTCCGCACTTCCACATTCGAGTGAAGCAGGCACGCAGCTTGTCCATGTTCGAGCAAAGAAGGCATAGGTGGGGCCCACGATTTGTCCAAGCAGTTATTGGGTCACGCAAGCAAGACTGATGTCATGATCGATCAAGTAGGCTGGCGTTAGGTCATGACAAGCTGGTGCAAGGTTACAAGGCTGGTCGATCAGGCGTACGCGGTGGGGCCCGCGTTCAATCAGGCGTGTATGGCGGGTCCCACATTTGTTCAAGGTTGCATGCATGGTTTTGTTTATGGGCGGAAGAGCAAAAGAGTAGTTCATGGGTTTTCAAACTATAACCTAAGGCTCTAGGTTTTTCATGCGACAATAAAAATAGAAGCAAAGTTTCATCTACAAACAGGATGGTCTTCTCAAAGAGCAAAAGAAGTTTACCTAAGAATTTAGGGTTTAAAAAAAAAAAAAAAAAGAATAAAGAAAGAAAGGATAGCGAAGCACCTACCTGACGGGTGAATAACGGCATCAGCGATGAAGTCCGGCGACAACAACAACAGGTCCAACAGCAGCGTCAGCAACACGTCCAGCAAGCAAACGTCAGCTGCAGCACCAAACTCGGCGGCGGGCGTGGTCGGTGGCGGCGGCTTCAGCGGCGAATGTTTGAGCGGCGGAAAGGGAGTTGAAGAAAACGGTAGAATCAAAAAAGGGGGTCGGTCCCACTCAGGATTCCTCTTTTATTTCAAACACCCAAGGAAAGAAACCGGTCCCACTCAGGATTCCATGCTTGCAACGGCGCGTTCACATGGGCGATTGATAGCGGACGATCAAGGCTTTCCGGGTAAGCTCCCTTCATCTTGTTTTTTCCCGTATATTTGTCACCATCTCATGCCTACCCCCACAATAGTGTAACCATTATACGCTAGGCATGTGACTTAATGTTGATGGTGGATTTTAGCTCATGGCTAAAGTTGTAAAACCAATATTTTGTACAAGCCGTCCTGCAGAGGATAAGGCCATTTGATAAGTTATGAATACTTTTTCGCTTTATTAATTCACCTAGAAATGAGCATGTAGCAACAATTCCCCGAATATTCTATGAATTTTAGCATTATTGATTAATGCATAAAATTCCTTGTATTTCCTGTGTTGTTCCTAGAAGAACTCTTATTGTTGGTGCGGCATGATGACTAATTGTTACTCGCAGCAGAGTAGCATGAATATCCAAGTACCAACAGTGAGGCATGCACGAAATGCCCGTACAGGCTATAACTCTCGGTGTGTTATACTAGCACGATTGAGCATGTAACTCTCGGTGTGTTATATACTAGCCCGATTGAGCATATAACTCTCGGTGTGTTATACTAGCCCGATTGAGCATCTAGACTGTCCATAGAAGTCTAGAAAAAATCACGATCATCCAACTTCACCAGCGTGATTGGATGGCCCAGATAGAATCCAATACCCCCAAGCAGGTATTGGAATATTCACTGCCGACCCAACGTGGGCCCTGCATGGTCGGCCTCCCCAAAAGGGGTGGCAAAGCTTGCCAAACCGTCCAAACCAAGCGGAATGGACAAGAAACCCTAAATTAGGGTTTGCGGCACATTACATGTGTCGTAAAATGATCTCAACCATCCATCTTCGCAGGCATGGATGGAGGGTGTAGATGTAGATCCAAAGGGCCCAGAGCATGTCAACGTAATCACTGTGGGCCCTCCTACACACATGACCAATTGATCAGGACAAATCATGATTGGTTGTCCCAATTCGTGCGCACAAAACCAAGTATGACGCACGACCGGACAAAACCCTAATTAGGGTTTGTAACGATCACGAGCGTTCGATTTCTCCTGATCGAATGAAGGGCTTAGGAGAGAACTGAACAGGTCCAGTGAGCATCAACATGATCACCATGGACCCATCTATCTCCTCACCCGACCTACCAAGGCATACCATGCCCGGATTCTCCAAATCGCACGCCCAAACTAGCGTGGTCACACTTCCCAAATCACAAACTGATCTCGACCACTCAACTTCGCCAAACAAATTGAGTGGCTTAGATCACGTTTCCATGGGACAGTCAGGTATAGGCGTGAATATCAGTCTACCACCTACACGCCGGACCAATCAGCCGAGACCGACCAAGCTTGGTCATCTCGAAACACGCGCCTTAAAGGTGGCATACGTCGCCCCTTTAGGAATCCTTTGCGGCATGGGATTTCTGTCGCAAATTGATCTCATCCACTCAACTTCACCGGTAAATTTGAGTGGCCTAAATCGAACCTTCGTGAGACAGTGAAGCAAGGGCATGGACATCAGCATGCCGTCTACACGCATACCTGATCGGTCCTCCATGAAACGTCTCCCAGGATTGGATTCGACCAAGCTAAAAGAGTGCACTTGCTCACCTCCAAAACCCTAATCCAATGGTCATAGATGTGGGTCGCAAGTCATCTTGACCGTCCAACTTCGACAGCCTGGACAGACGGCCTAAGATAGGATTTAGGCGACCCGTGAGGTATCACCGTGATCACCGTCTGCCACTCTACCACACCATGTGGTCGACCAAGGGAGGGCTTGCTAGCGCAGCCTCCAAACCATCACACGAATTAGGAAGGGCATAATGCTCAACAACGATGCTTCATATATGCCGAATACATTCGATGCATAACATGCATAGAATGTAATACCCGTGTTCTTTTTTATAAAATTTTATGGTGCGATCTCAATCCATTTGGATTGGAAGACTAGGATTAGCGTAATGTGGAGCGTGAAACCTAGTTGTGTTTACCTGAGAAATTATATTTCTCTTTGCATGATCCTTCTCGTAGTGTGCACGGACTTTAATGAAGTTTTTAAACTCAAGTTTGCGATAAAATGACACCTGCCTCGACTATGTGTCAAGTAAAAATTGCAAGAAGGGTATTTTTGACCTTATACCTTCTTTTATAAACATTTTCCCCTAATTTTATCTCAAAATCACCTCTTTATTTCATTCTTTCATTTTTCATACAACAAAGAAGAAAAGAGAAATTTTTTTTATCATAAAACTTGATTTTGAAGCTAGATCTATTTAACAATCGTTTGGTGAGTTAATATGGATTTAGTTGCTTTGGAAGGTTCAACTACACAAAAGATAAGGGTAAAACTCTTATTTAAAACTGATTTGAATTTAATTTCATTACTTTGAATAATCCATGGGTACTCTCAATTTATTGGAATTGATCTTTACTTTCTCTTGAAATTCAATTTAGAAGCAATTCAAGGAGTTCTGAAACAGTTTTCTGTCCTGTTTTATGGTTAGATTCTCACCCAGTTAATTTGAATCTTATATTTGTTTATATTTTTCAAATACAATATTAACTTCTCTTCTTTAAAACTAGCCAAGAATCAACTGATTCCGTTGAGTAATGAAGTCTGGGTGAATTTTTGAGTATAGACTTCCAAAATTATAATCTCTGAAGAACTTTGTCATTGTCCTGTTTATTAGAGAATTTTCAGATCCTATTTATACCTGATCTCTTTTTGTCATAATTTTTATGTTAAATTAGAGTCTTTCAGCTTTCCAACAAGACTAAGTTTGCTAAATTCTGTTGTGTAATGATTTCTACACGAATTTTTGATTATAGACTTCCAAAACTGTAATTTCTGAAGAACTTGGTCACTGTCTTGTTTATTTGAGACTTTTCAGATCAGATTGATACTTGATTTCTTCTGATTATTATTTTTATTTCAAAGTAGAGTCTTTTATCTTTTCAACAATACCAAGTTTGCTAAATTCCATTGTGTAATGATTTTTGCACGAATTTTTGATTACAGACCATCAAAACTAAATTTTCTGAAGGACAGCACTTCTGTCCGTTCTGGTTGAGAGATTTAAGCATAGTTATGCATCTTATCACCTATGTTTATCATTTTTATGTTAAATTTGGGTTTATTAGCTTTCTAATGGTACCAAAACTTCTAAATTTCATTTTATAATGATTTTTATACGAATTTTTGAATGTACACTGTCAAAACTGCAATTTCTGAGAAACGTGATCTCTGTTCTGTTTTTGTGAAACACTTTGAGATAGATATAAAACTCATTGATTTTACATATAATTTTTATATGAAATCTCATGTTTTTTTCTTTAAAATGATCCAAGAACCAATGCATTTGGTTGAGTAATGAATCTTGTGTGAATTTTTAAGTTGGAACTCCCAAAACTTAAGTTTCTCTGTAACGTTTTTACTGTCGGACATCCCAATGAGATTTCAACTTGGTTTCTAAATTTATTGTTTTTATCTATAGTTTGTATATTAAAGGTTATCTTATTTTCTTTAAAAAGAGCAAAGAATAAATATATTCCGATAAATAATGAAGCTTGTGTGAATTTCCTAGCAAAGACTACCAAAACTGCTGGTTTTCTGTGGACAATATACTGTCAGAATTTTCAAGCGTGGTTTGGACCTGTTCTTCAACTGTTTATTTTTGCTAAATAATTTTATATGATACCTTATTTATTATTCTTTAAAATGAGATAAGAATCACTCATTTTCGTTGTGTAATGAAGTCTACACAAATTTTTGAAAAGAAAAAGTTTATCTGATTATCTTTTGATTAGTATATTAAAAGAAAAAGAAAAAGAAAAAGTTTTTATGTAATGATTATGTTTTGTGTAATAATAACTAATGATTATGTTTTGTGTAATTATAACTTATTAGTGGTAAGGTAAACGAATCCAAAGCAACAAAAGTCAAACTCAAAGTGAGTAAACTAAATAAGAGTTAGTAAAGGGGGAGAGCTAAGTTTAGAGTGAAAGTGAAAGAGTCCTCCAAAAGAAGATTTCTTCGGTGATAAGCTCTTCCTTGTATTGTTGATAGTTTTTGGATTGCGATTCGAGGTAGGCGCAACACAATCTAAAACTCTTTTTATATATGGTTTTGTTAATTAAATTCATATTTACAAGTTTTTATGGATGATAATCGATGTTGTGAGCATGATTATGAATGATGGGCTGCAGTCCATAGATTGTGATTCTTAAAGATTATTTATGACGGTATACGAGAAATTCTTGGAAATGGTTTTTGTTTCCTAAACCCACGTGGGGCTCCCTGGGGCGAGCGGATTGATTGAATTTATTATTGTATGACGGGATACGAGATATCCTTGTAAACGGTTTTTGTTTCCTAAACCCACGTGGGGCTCCCTGGGGCGAGCGGATTGATTAAAATTATTATTGTTTATGGATGAGGTGTTTCCATGTGTAGTTAAACATGCTAGATGTTTTTGAAAGGGATTGAAAAATATTGCATAAAATTTTTTGTTGCTTCTTTGCCTAGTGAGTGTCACAACTCACGTCGTATTATGACAAAAATTCCAGATTTGATGCATGACAAGGAGTTGATCAACGTGGAGCCTAGCGAATAATTTTAGATCCTTAATATTGTTGTTTTAGCGTAAAATTCTAGTTCAAAGATGTAATTAGTTTTATATTTAAAGCTGTAAAATATTGTTTGGTATTGAGTTGACTATTTATCATTTTAAATTCCCAATAGGTTTTGATATGATTCTTTTTGTAACAAAGGTAAAACATTTTAAGGGACATTTTGTGAAAATTACAGATTTTCCTAAAAGAATTTCTGAGTATTCCGCTGCGACAATTTTTTTAAAACGGACATAATTAATTAAGCCCAAATGATTTACTTAAAGAGCCTGGGCTTAGTAGTCGGGCCTCGGCTATGGTACCCAAGTGGCACTCTGGGTTTTGAAAACCGGGGCGTCACATAGAATACACACGATGTTTTACAAGTATCGACTTCCTAAATAACTTAGTTATTTAACTAGCATTACAAGTTACCTTATGTGGGTCCCACGATCCACACACTCAAGACATCAATCATGTCACAAACTGGGGGATACATACTGGGGTATCGGTCTGGCGGTTTACAGTGTGCAACGCGCCATCACAAGAACGCGTCAGGAAGACATGGACGGTTAGTGATTATGGGAGAAGTGGGCAAGACTGATCGTGTGGCACTAATACACAAATCCACTACCCCATCACTCCACTTCCCACGAGAGACGTAAATAAGGCTCAAATGACTTGTATAAATAGGTTCTCCTCCCTATTTCCAACAGAAGAGAAGACAACACAGAAACCAAGTGTTAATACACAACGTATTCAAACACCCAAAGCCTGCTTGCATTATTCGTAAGCCTTCTCACCTTTTCTATTACAAGTCATAAACAAGCCTACACCTTCACAATCTCAACACCTTCTTCGCTTCCCTCCCTAAGATCAACCCCATCTCCTTCACTTTGTGACCGAAACAAGTCTGTAACGACCATTTCTTGGTTTAGGCCAGAATTGTATAGATTGATCTCTCGAATCAAAATCACTCACGTGCAGTGCATTTGTTTAGGGTTTAGATTCACTTCTCATCCACACACCCCAAATTACCAAAACCAACAGAAGTAGTTTTTACCCATAAACAACAGCAAAATTATTTGTGGTTGTAGAAATCATATTATTCTTATTAGGAACTGTACCAAACCAATGAGCATTGGAAGCATTAATTTTTGAACCATCTCCTACCTCTCATATATGAAATTTCATTATCCAATATAATCCATGTTGAATTCCTTGCCATATCCAAGTTCCTTTCTTTTTAATATTCCCATATAAAGGATCTAAATTTCTGAAATATCTTGCTTCCAGCAATTGAACCCATTTAGCATCTTTCTCATCAAGCATTCTCCAAGCAAGCTTGGTTAAAAAGAGCTTAATTAAAAAAAAAAATCTCTTGAAGCCCAGACCTCCCATTTTTTTTTGGCTTACTTAATTCTAACCATCCAATAAAATATGCAAACCTTTGAAGAAGCTTTATTCCACCAGTAATTCCTTTACAAAGACTCAAGTTTCTAGATTGATTTATCTGGAATTTTGAGACATCCCAACTAAAATTGAGTCATTGAAGCAACAACAACTTGAATCTGGGTACTCCTTACTATCTGATTAACTAGATTTCCCTTCCATGATTTAAGTTTAGAATCCATTTTATTAGTTGTCTCTTCAAAACAAATATTTATTTCTTCCTATGTATAAATTGATACCCAGATATTTTTCATTTAAAAGCATACATTTCATCTTCACCAATGAAGTAATACTTTGAATTGGTGCTTCACTTAAATTCTTGTTGAAATGTATACTCTATTTATTAAGATTTATCATTTACCCGGAAATATCACAGAATTGATTAACAATATCCATCAAATTAAGAACTGACCTCATCGAAGCTTTAGAGAATAAGATACAATCATCGGCGAAAAAAAGTTGAGAGATTTTAGGACCCTTTGTTGCTGGTTGTAGAAGTATAATCAATCCATTACTTTCAGCAGACTGCAACATTCTACTCAGTGCTTCCATACAACGAATGAAGATATACGGAGATAATGCATCACCTTGCCTTAGACCTCGAGTAGGAGTAAACGGAATAGTGGGAGAACCATTTAAAAGAATTAATATAGTAAAAGTACTAATACACTAATTTATAAGTTTACACCACTTCTCACTAAATCCCATTCTTCTCATAATATTAAAAATAAAACTCCACTCCATTATATCAAATTCCTTCGCCATATCTAGCTTAATTTCCAATGCTCCAGGAAAGAAATGTGAGTTCTTTGATTTTTTGATTTTCAGTGAGCATCCATTAAGCACAGATAAAGTAGAACAGAAAGTTGCAATGGCTTGGGTCACAACCATTTTCAAATTAGAAGACATGTCAGGAATTTTTTTCATGTTTCGATTCTTTGATGGAAACAACTATAATTATGTGTTGGAGGAAGGACCATGGAGTTTTGATGGTTATTTAGTTGTTTTCAGGGAATGGAATACTTTTGTCATTGTTGATAAAATGGATTTTCATATGCAGGAATTTTGGATCGACACCAAAAAGTTACCTCATGAATTTCTAACTGTTGAAGTGGAGAATCAAATTGCAAGGATTCTTGGTAATCCTCTGAAATTAGTCCCCGAAGATGGTAATCCTACTGATACAAATACAGTAAGTGTACTCATTGAGTTTAACATCTCTAATCCAATACTCATAGGGTTGATGACGGAAAATACAACCAAAGTTACTCAATGAATTCTGATATACTTTCGAAGACAACCAAGGAAATTATGCCCAGCCTATGTTATTGTGGATCATAATAAAAATGAATGTTCAGATAAAGCTGAGAATGTCCAGACAATTGCTAGCTATATATTCAAATTTGGTGAAGATTTTAGTAAAGTGATTGACCCAAGACAGTATAATCCTAAATATATGCAAGGTTAGAAGATTCTAATCTCTCCTAAAAAGTCAAGGGGAAAAAGAGAATGAAGAAGAAAACCTTTCAAATCCCTGAAGATGGCTATCATGTATATACAATTTATACTCAATCTGGAGGACATACTGCTGAAACATCAACAGGTAGAAGGAAAAAAGAGCAAGAGACGGTCATGTAGCTAGCAATCAAGCCAGTCTTCAAGTAGACCAGGATATTTCTGATTATCCACAATATGAGGAGCAAGGGGTCAATGAATATCAAGGTGAATATGTTCCCCAGGAATATAATGAAACAGAACATCTTATGCATCCAAGCTTTTATAGACCTTATCCTCAGATGGGTGAATGGGACAACTTGGTTTCTTCAAATACATGACATCTTCCAGCAGAGCAGGAGGATCATGTATGTTTTGATACTAATATCTCTTTTCAATATTTGGTTCGCACTTTCTTCTTTCTTTTACTTGCTAATATCAGCAGAGCAGGAGGTAACTTTTTGATATCGGCTGCAGATGAAAATCCAATTTATCAACAATGACAGAAGTATTTTATTCCCTGAAAACAACTAAATAACCATCAAAACTCCATGGTCCTTCCTCCAACATAATTATAGATGTTCTAATCAAAAGATGAATATATTCCTAACATGTCTTCTAATTTGAAAATGGTTGTGACCCCAAGCCATTGTAGCTTCCTGTTCCACTTTATCTGTACTTATTAGATGCTCACTTAAAATCAAAGAACAAAATAACTCACATTTGTTTCCTGGAGCAGTGGCAATTAAGCTAGATATGGCGAAGGAATTTGATAGAATGAAGTGGAGTTTTATTCTTAATATTATGAGAAGACTGGGATTTAGTGAGAAGTGATGTCATCTTATAAATTAGTGTATTAGTACTTCTACTATATCAATTCTTTTAAATAGTTTTACCACTATTCTGTTTACTCCTGCTCGAAGGTCTAATGCAAGGTGATGCATTATCTCTGTATATTTTTATTCTTTGTATGGAAGCACTGAGTAGAATGTTGCAGTCTGCCGAAAGTAATGGATTGATTATACCTCTACATCCAGCTACAAATGGTCCTAAAATCTCTCACCATTTTTTCGCCGATGATTGTATCTTATTCTCTAAAGCTTCGATGAGGTCAGTTCTTAATTTGATGGATATTGTTAATCGATTCTGTGACATTTCTGGGAAAATGATAAATCTTAATAAATCTAGTATACATTTCAGCAAGAATTTAATTCAAAGTATTACTTCAGTGGTGAAGATGAAATGCTTACCTTTAAATAAAAAATATCCGGGTATCAATTTATTCATAGGGAGAAATAAAAATGTTTGTTTTGAAGAGACAGCTAATAAAATGGATTCTAAACTGAAATCTTGGCAGGGAAAGCTAGTTAATCAGGCATGAAGGAGTACCCATATTCAAGATGATATTGCTTCAATGGCTTAATTTCAGTTAGGATGTCTCAAAATTACAGATAAATCAATCAAGAAACTTAAGTCTTGGCAAAGGAATTACTGATGGAATAAAGCTTCTTCAAAGGGTTGCAGATTTATTGGATGGTTAGAATTAAGTAAGCCAAAAAGAATGGGAGGTCTGGGCTTCAAGAGTTTTTTTTTTTTTTTTAATGAAGCTCTTTTAACCAAGCTTGCTTGGAGAATGCTTCATGAGAAAGATACTAAATGGGTTCAATTGCTGGAAGCAAGATATTTCAGAAATTTAGATCCTTTATACGGGAATACTAAAAAGAAAGGAACTTGGATATGGCAAGGAATTCAACATGGATTATATTGAATAAGGAAATTTCATATATGGGAGGTAGGAGATGGTTCAAAAATTGATGCTTCCAATGCTCATTGGTTTGGTGCAGATCCTAATCAGAATAATATAATTTCTACAACCATAAATAATTATGTTGTTAAGGTCTTTGCTCTTATTGATCATCAGCATAAAGCATGGGAACAAGATAAACTTCAACATCTATTCAATAATGATTAGATTTCTCAGATAAATTTTGTTCGAATTCCTCCTAAGCCTACAATGGATGTTATGAGATGGTCTCTTACTAAGAATTGAGAATTTTCAATTCATTCTACCTATAATGCAATCTTAAAGCAGAGTATGTAGCAGGTGGTTTCCAAGCAGAAAGAAAAAAATGTGACTTCTTATATGGCATTTAGATATACCATTTAAATGTCAGCTGTTTATGTGGAAAATTAATAGAGATATCCTTCCAATTGGAAAAAGAGTTCAAAGAATAACTAGAGTGAATAATAGTAATTGTGTGATGTGTGATAATCATTTAGAAACTAGGGATCGTCTGTTTCTTCATTGTTCTTTTGCGAGGGAAGTTTGGTATGCGGTTTCCTAAGATGTTATTCAAGATGCTTATAAACATCCTAGTCTGCAAGAATTATGTTAAGGATACTACTGCACTCATTTCGAACAATGGTTTGTGGGCAAGAACTTCAAAGGTAACTCATATTCTTTATTTCCTTAAATATTTATTTTAAATCTGCTGGTAATAGTTTGTGGGCTGGAATAAGTCCAAGAACTATGTTAAAGATAATACTGCACTCATTTTGAACAATGGTTCTGATATTTTATCCTGGACTGATATTTGGATAGGTGAGAATAATCTCAAGAATAAATTTCCTAACATGTTAAAGCTCTCTAAATCCAAAAACTCCATTGTTAAGGATATGATCTCTGATCAAGGTATTTGGAAATATGAATTTAAAAGAAACCAAAGGGAGCATGAATTGGGTGAGGTGGTGTTTTGCAGCTGATTTTTCTGTGGAAAATTGCTATTATTTGCTAGATGTAGATGGGTTTTTGGTTTTCCCTTATAGACAGGTCTGGGACCCTAAAATTCTTTTGAAGGTTTTGTTTCTTGTGTGGTGTCTTTTTAACAAATGAACACCGACTCTGGATTACTTGTAGAAAGATAGTAAGGTAAATTCTAATATGTAACGTGGAGTAGCAAACTCAGAATCACCTTTTCCTGCACAGTCCGGAGACTTGAAAAGTTTGGTAGTATTTCTAGAAAGCTTTTGGAGTAAATTGGGTATTTTATGAAAGTATAAAGTCTAAGAGAATGTGGGAATGCTCTAATAGGAAGAGCAGCAAAAAGATAAAAATAATATTCGGAGAATTCTGCCTTTTGCAACTTCGTGGACCGTTTGGAGGGAGTAGAACTGTAGGATTTATGATAACAAGAGAAGGAACTTTAACCAACTAGTAGTATCTGTTAAGTGTACTATATATAGTTGGTCTTTGAATACTAATATTTTTGAAGGTTTTTCTTTAAGTACTCTTCTATGTAATTCAGAAGCTCTTACGAGTAACGACTAACTTCTGTTTTACGTTCTATTTTTTTCAAATGGAATTATTATTCTTCAATTACAAAGGAGTGGGTCGGTAACCTCGCAACTAGCAATGCACCAACCCCTTTCTGAATGACATCTCATATTCTGCCAAAAACAAAATTACGAATTTTACTATAGAAATCATGACTGGATATGCAACACCTTAATTTCTTCAGAAAAACCACCATGTCCTCCCCAAGCTCACCAAGTGTGGAGAAATCTAAAGTACCCAAACCATAACCCAGAGCACTGCACTTATCCAAATACTTCTTATGCTTACGAGTGACGACATTATAGATATCAAGGCTAGGTGCGAAAGCACGAATACCCCCTCCAGTGAAAGGAGAACCCCCGGTGACATAAAAACATGTATCATGCCCATTTTCCCAGTTATAAACAAGGATATCAGCAGGCCTCAAGGCAGAACCATCGTCAGATATAAGGCCTAAAACAGCTTCCTTCATAGCAGCTAAAACAAGCATCACTAAAAGTATCCCGAACAAGGTCATGCCGGAACTTAAGGCCCAAAATGCAGGGCGTGATCACCGAAAACATTCGTCTCTCTACTTCAACTGGAACATGAACTACGTTCTTCAAAAAATGGGATACCCAAACAGTAATGAAGAACTGAGGCAAACTGGCGCGGTCCAATACATTGATTAATCCCAATAATAGGAATGACTATAAGATAGTCTTGAGCATGGTTTGTTTTGTTACATTGACATAAAAGTAAGTCACGCTCTGACATGGAAAACTTTTTAGGAATTTCTTTCTTCACAGCGTTGAAATAAGGAACTTCCAAGGTTCTCATAAGATGGGGGGAACTGTCGACAACGCTAAAAAAAGAATAAAGAGATCCACATAATTGTATGTAAATGTCGATGGCGGAAAGGAAAGTGGAACTGGATCCCGTGACTGCGGCATTACGTAGAATATTGTCCTTTAAATTTTTAGTTTGAGCCCATGAATCAAGGAAATAATAAAAAGCAGTATCAGCCATAATGTATATTCCTAGGCCACCATCTCTAAGGGGGGGAGAAGCAATGAATGCGCTGCTACAGGGGACAAAAACCAAGGCCATCACCTATGATCAATTGTCGTAAGTGTTAGAAATGGTTGTCAAAAGGGCCTGGGCTTGCTGAACAACTGCTGGAAAAGTGTTACACATAGAGAAGTATAGACGGGAGGCACCAGAGAAACTGCGAAGAAGCAACAACTCACTTTGAGGATATCTAAGCGTACGCACCGAGTCCATCAACAATATAGTCTTATTCACCCTTTACAACACCATCGAAGAACAAAACTGCTTGTCTAGACTAACATGCACGCCACGAATCATAACTCCAGTGGCTGGCCTTGTTTTGGAAATATTAAGGTGCAAACCCCTGAGACGATCGTCCGTCTGAAAGATATATAGCGCCTTATAGACCTTTGTGGTATAACCAATTGGTGTACCATCATACAAATACCATTCCTGGAGGTGTAGGTTGTAGTTGCAGGAAAACCTACACTACACCCTTCACAAGAATTCACAATAATCAACACATATTCGAAGATTAAAAACAACACTTTATTATTTGATTCTCACTAATGTTTACAAGAAATGGAAGAAATCAAGAATACAACCGTTCTCTTGGATTTTCTCTCTCCTAAAAACTTTATTAACGCTCAAAAATTCCTCTCCCCTTTCCGAATCTACTGGGTCTCTTTATATAGGGTAGTTACGTAATGGATGACAGCTAAGTTGTCCTTTAATTTCGGATCTGACTCGCGGTATTATCACATCAGTGATAATACTAATTCTCGCAGATGATAAAACCCTCGCAGAATTGTCATACTCTTCTTATGTTTCAGCTATCGTCATCTGCTACATCACTCTTTGAGTTATTCTGCGACACTCGCAGTATGTTGTTGAAGAACTCGCAGACGGATTCACAGAAGTGTTATAAATCTCGCAAGAATAATATCATGACGATATTTTGGTCCTACATCTTGCCTCTTCTCATGCATTTTCTGCGAAGGAGAAAAGATCATGAGAAATAAAATGTCGCAGCTATTCATCTTTTCACATTCTTATGTTATGACACGTTTCTGCATCCTTTGCCAGATTTTTTACACGTATTTTTTCTCCCATTCAATTCCTGACACGTCCTTTTCAACCGCTACATTTCAACCGTTCACGTCTTTTCTTCGCATTGAATACATTCATCTTCTCGAGAATCTTTGCATTCTATAAATACTTCCTTCATTCTTTTCTTTCTTTCTTTTTACTTCCTCTATCTTCTCTCTGCAATTTTACTATTCTTCCATGAATTCTGGATTTGCTACTGTTGCAATTTTTTCTTTCGATCTTTTACTCTTTCAATCTTCATTCCCATACTAATAAAATGCCTCCAGCTGGTCGTAAATATCTGAAAGCCTTTGAGAAAATTCAAGAAAAACTTCAGAACAGAGGTTTTACTTTAGCTACCATTGCTGATCAAAACCCTAAGGCTGAGCTTTCTGTAAAATTATTTTCTGATCATCCATGTAATAACGAGAAAATTATAGTCTCGCTAGGACAACTTGAAGCTGATCTTCCAATTCCTCTCTATGACCCTGAGCTTCCTTTATTCTATGAAATACTCTCTCATGAGAAGTTCTCGCGGGCGGTATATCAGTTGAGTGGGGATTGCATTCGCTTAATTCTTGAGTATGCTACTTGCGGTGCTGGTAAATAATCTCGCTACCCTGATACCGCGAAGAATCCTAAATTCAAAGATGTTCCAATTGTTCCTGCAAAGTACACTGTAGAGAATTGCTTCGCAAACTATGACATAATCCCTATGAGGAGGGATACCACTTGTCGGGGTGTCCGCTTACAAAAGAAGGATGATGTTTCTGAAGACAAAGTTCTTATATTGGACATTGATTGGCATCCGGGCAACAATACATCCCCTCGCCATTCCAGTGATGACAAATGGTATATTCTTCCCTTATTGTTAGAAGGTCCATACATTTCTGGTTCTCATACTTTACCCGCGAGTCTCGCAAATTATCATCCATGGGTGTTTTGCTGGCCTAAAAAGAATAAGGAGGTATATTCCCGAATTTTTACTTATTTCTATTGTCCTCATATTCTTACGTATACGCTCGCTGACTACTCCAATATTTCCAGATTAACAGATTGAAGGCTAGTTACAAGAAGTCAGGGAAACCTAGTACTTTATTAGCTCTCCAATCACTCACAGATAAGGTAAGAAATATTCTTTTATGATTCTTAACAATATATTGTTGCCAGGGGCGGAGCCAGGTTTTGAGAATTGGGTGGGAAAGTCATGAATTAATGGACATTTAAGGGGGTGCAAAATGGATAAAAATGACTAAATTGGGATAAAACACGGAAAATTGGGCTTGGAAAACAGATAGGCTGGGTGGGAAAGTGCACACCCACCCTTCCATGTGGCTCCGCCCCTGATTGTTGCCTCTATTTCTTACCTTTATATGTGTTTGAAGGTTATTGAAGAAATAGAACCTGTGAAGATCGTGAAGACTAAGGGGAAAAGCAAAGCTTCTTCTCGCAAGGATAAATCTACTGTTCTTCTCAAAGAGAAATCCACTGTTCCTTTTTCAAAGAAAAGAAGAATCCAATCTACTTCCACTTCATCATCTCAATCTAATGAAGAAAGTTCTCATGATGATACTGATACTGATAATGATGATGATTTTGATGCTGATATCCCTTCCGCGAGGGAATCCTTCCAACATGAGTCTTTTATGTCTAAGCTATCCAGCATATTTTCTGATACTATGCTTGGTATGGGGAATGATGCTCTTAGAGATACATGCCAAGCTCTCGCAAAGGTCTGTAATGCTTCCATATTAGTGGACAATGAATCTCTTCAAGGAGTTTCAAGATCAGTGACTCCCGGCCTCTTAAATTCACTAAGCATTTTGGTATGTTTTCATTTCTTCGCCATATTTGTATAATTTCATTTCTTCGCAGGATTTTAATTTATGTTTATCTAGATAATTTTTTGTTTTCCCCGCAGGCTGGAAGAGCTTCTTTTGTTGTTGCCTCAGACTTGGAGAAAAGGCGTGCATCCTTTCACAAGAAGAATATTGTTCTTCGCAAGAAGAATGAGGAGTTAGAATCTGAGTTTGCTAATCTCCGCGAGAAGGACGGACAGATGGAATCTGAACTTGTTAGTCTTCGCGAGAAAAATAAAGAATTATAATCGGCCTCTGCTGATCTTGGCAAGAAGAATAAACAACTAGAGAATGATTTTCTCATCAACTGCTCAAAGTATCCAATCTTGAAAGTGCCAATAAACAACTCTTAGGTATGAGGATTTTCCTCTTTTCTTTCATATTTCTACTTTCCATTACTCCTTCTTATTTGATTTACTATTCTCGCAGACATTTATGGTCTCTCTGATGAGGCTTCAACCCTTCGTTCTTTTCCTGAACCAATAGATGATGATGCTCTTCTAGAGCTTCTCAATAAATCTTTGAACAATCCCTCCTATGATAGAATTAATTCTCTTTCCATAGATGAACTCAGGTCTAAGCACCTCTTAGAAATTGACCATAGATCTTGTTTAGACATGGCTAACAAATTCAAACGCTTTTACCACAATTCTAAGGAAGAGATTAAAGCTTTAAGGGCCAAGAACAGTGATCTCTCAGATGACAAAGATCGTATATCTAAACAAGGAGCTCAAACTTTAGCGGATTTTCATAAAACCCTTCTTGAAGTCCAAATTGAAATAGATAGGCTTATCTGCGAGAAAAAGGTTCTTATTGAAAGGGAAAACCAAATTCGTTCCCATCTTTTTATTAATAATGATGATTAATTTGCCTGGGCTGCATAGATTCTTGACAACGCCAGAACTAACTTAGGTGTAGATGTTAGTCTTCATGTTGAACAAGCGGCCTTAATTATAGACACGATTTCTGAAAGAGAAGGTTGTTAACTGTTCTTCCTCATTAATTTCTTGTTTTTATAGGTTTTTGTAAAATTTCCACTTGTTGTTATATACTCGCAGGACCTGAGAAGAGATATTCTGAAAGAATTTGAGAACTTGAAGACGAAAAGGGTCAACTCGCTAAGATTCTTGCTTCTCGCAATGAAAAATATTCAAGATTGAAAGACCAATTAAAGATCGCTGCTGCGAATTTTAGTAATATCCTTGTTGGTATTTGCAATGACTCCGTCAAGAGGGTCTTTGATGATCATAACATTTCTCACTCTTTGTATCCTTGCCTCGCGGAAGAAGTTCCAACGAATACTCCAAACCTTGTTATCTCTAACAGTGAAGCCGAAGAATATGGTGAAGATGAAGGATATAGTGAAGATGATGGTGAAGACAAAGAAGGAGAAAAATATGGCGAGGATAATGATGGATCTAACTAGTTTTGTTTCTCCTTTTTAATCTCCTTGTAATATTTGTACATTTATCTCCTTATTCTTGTGATATTGCTGCGAATTTCTCCAGCTTCTAAGGTTCCTTGATGTATAGATTTCTTTTGCTTCTATCTGTATAAATTAGAGAACAATTCTTTTTTTGCAATATGATTAATCAACATGATTTTTAATTTTTAACTATCTGCCATATAAAGATGAATAATAATTTTATCATTCTGTTTATTCCCATACTTGCCTCTATTATTCATCTGCAATATGAAAGATTGAGCAGATTAATGTTGAATAAAATATATTTGTAAATTTTGCCTCAACCTCTGCGTAAATGGCGCAGGTCATGTCTGCATAATCTCATGATCTCTCGTGGTCTTATTTTTCCTTCCTAGTTAAAGGTCTTATTTAGCCACTTTTTATTTTTGCCGACAAAATCGCAGGACGTCCTTACATTCGCATCTAAAAACCCATTGATCTTGTCTTATCCTTGATTTTTCAATTTATTGCGACAATATGACAGGCCTAAGTTCTCTTGCGAGAACAAAGCCCCATGACATTGCCGTCTTGCGATGAAATCGCAGGATGTCTTTACACTTTCATGTAAAAACCCATTGATCTCATCTTAACTTTTTCTCATGGCTTGATGCCTCTGTAAGGTATTTTTCACGCGATAATATGACATGCCTAAATATTCTTGCGAACGTAAAGCCTCATGACATTGCCGTCCTTAGAAACTTATCAGCTCCCTAATAGAGGGTGTCGCCCTTATCTTCCCCCTACTTACCCCTTCAAGTAGGGAACATCGGACATACAAGACTAGCTCCTACCATCCGGTATTAACAACAACCAGTTGTTTTCGCAGCCTCTTATTCTTTTTGCCTATATGGCTTATAGTTACGAGACTGCACCCTAAGTGGGGTTTTCTTCGGGCCGAGTGCATCATATCCAAGACTTGCCAAGAATGGCCAGGGTAGTTTGGTGCGCCCCGGGCACCCTTGTCTCAACCGTGTACCTCGATGCCTTGGTCATACTCTTCACTCCTTAGGAGAGACCCTCGATCGTCCAACCAGGGTATAACCTTATATATAGTTGGAAATCCAAGGTACCTCTCCTGGATGGGTTTTCAATAACCCCAATATCCATGAATCAGGTTCCAGCAGCGGTATAACCTTATCTCTGAGTCATGCAAAGAGATGCCCCCTCATATGACGTACTTTAGGTCTTATATTTTCCTCTTGCGAAATTGTATCCGCGAACTAAGGTGTACGCCATAAAGTTTCGTCCCGTTCTTATATGTCATTATTCTTTGATTATCTCTTTTTTTCATTTCAGCTCTTGTATGATTTTTCAATTTCATCTTTTTCATTGAAACGAAATATTCTTTTGAAACATTTCCTTCAGCAAATCATTCATACATTTCTTAAATTTCACGATTTGAGAAATTTTACCTTTCTACTTACTACTTTTTGCTTCTGACTTTTTGTTGTGCTTTGCTATTTTATCTCCATCTGCGAGGCGCTTGCCATCAATTATTTTTAATGTGTGTTGACTTTGCTGCATTCCATCTTCTCGCCTTTCTATTGTATCAACCATTAATTTGTCACTCCTTTGCTTCTGTTTGATGTTATGCTTCCAATTTATATTCCTCGCAGCTCTTTCTTCGCAAGATTCCATGTCAATTTCATAACACTTCTTTCCCTCAATCCAATATCCCTTTATAATTCCAACACCACTGGGATGAGAAAACTTAATGCACTGGTAATAAGTTGACGCTACTCCTAGAATCCATGTAACCATGGCCGGAAAATTAAGGCGTTTTATGGCGATTCTATGTCAACAACACAAAATTGAACTTTAGAAGATAGCCTCTTTAATGAAATCCGCATGGTAATCTCCCATTTTGGCTTGTTGGCGGTACCATTGAAACCATAGATCTTATAGGTTGACGGTATCATATCCTCATCTCTTCCTCCCATTGTTTTGTAAGTGTGATGAAACAATATATCCACTAAGCTTCCAGTGTCAATTAAAACTCTGTTAATGGCCCAAGAATCTTCAACTTCATCATCCTCATTTTCTTCTTCATCTTCCTCTTCTTTTTGTTTTGGGTTGATTTCTAATCTTACCACTAGTGGATTATCATGTATTTCGCCATGCTCAGGTACTTCTTGTGTAGTGAAAGAAATAGTTTGCTTTTGCCACTCCTCTAATGGCGAGGCTCTCGCAATATTCATTATATTTGTTCCATCTATGTCTCTCGCGAAGACTCTTCTTAGAAAATTATCGTCGAAATCCTCAATAGTCTTATATGAATGTATGATGGAATTGCAGAATAGATTCTTCGCTTTGGCTCCAACTTCTATCACAAATGTTTCTGCTACTCTTGCGGTATTTACTCTGCGAATATCTGGTGCTGGTGGCAATTGCTGAGGTTGCGGATGTCCCATTAGAAAATGATTCAACTTTCCCTGATTGATCATCCTCAAAATTATTCTCTTTACATTCATGCATTCGCTTATTGAGTGACCATGAAAATGATGGTAAGGACAAAATTCTTGATTTCGATTATTTGGATGTGGCTCTTTTCCCATATTCCAGGGTGATGGTATATTTTCCATCAGGATGATAGCCTCCCAAATTTTCTCTATACTAGCATTTATAGGTGGCATCTTAATTTCTTCCCATATTATCTTCTGACTTCCTTGCCCTCTATAATAATTTTTTCTTTGACCACCATAAGTTTCTTGCAGCTGATCAAGTCTTTGAATTTTACTATTCCCACTGCTATTATAATAATTCCTTTCTCTTTCAAACTCTTCTTGATCTCTACTTCCCATGTCTACTAACTTCTGCTGACTATCAATCACTACTTTCTCTTGTTGCGGTTGCGAGGTGCTCGCCACAGTATTAATCATCTTAGGAAGTAAACTTCCATTCGCTGATATTAGACTGGTGTTTGCGACTGGATATGATTTCATCTCATTATGTTTCTCCTCCAAAGAAATGTATTCTTCTTGTAGTTCTTGCAGCTCAGAGTCATTGTAATTGTATTCTTCTTGTAGTTCTTGCAGCAATGTATTCTCCTTGTAGTTCTTGCAGCAATGTATTCTTCAGAGTCATTGTAATTATATTTTTGACTCTGAAAACTTGGATATATATAACAAATTGGTTGCGAACATAGCATTGATGAAAGATAAAATGAGGTATCTCTCATCCACCCTACCAGCCATCTCACTGCACATTGTCTTCCACCTTAATGTCAAATGTTTCAAACTCTTGCCAACTCTCTGTTTTAACCCAAACACATCTTTAATTCCAGGTCGCGAAGAATTTTTACTTATGTATGCCCCCAAGAATGTAGTCTGTAAATGAATGAAAGAAGTTATAGTATTCTTGGGTAAACCCTCAAATCACTTTAGCACCTCGCCAGTTAAGATTGATGCGAAATATTTGAATAATACAACATCATGGTTTTCCCACTGTAGCATACACCTAACATAGGCTTTAATATGTTGAATGGCACATGTAGTTCCATCAAAAATACTGGTTAACGCTGGCAAGTTGCACTTTGGGGGCATTCCTCTTAGTTGTACTGCTTGAGTAAATGGAGTTTTCGAATCTTCTTCAATGGCCTCATCAAGTTGCATTCTGCCTCCTTCTCTTCTATTTTTCAACATTCCCTTCATTTCTGCTAACTCTCTTAATATTTGTTCATTCCCGCCTGAATTTTGCTCCATTGGCCTTTTCAGTGCAGCTTCCCTTCTTCTGCGTTTATGTCTTTCTTGCCTTGCGAGAGTTTGTGCTTCTTCTTCAGTATTTTCATTCTTCCTTCTCCCGCGATTTTCTTCTTCACCTCCTTCTTGAATTCGCAACTGCTGATGTCTTCCATTGTCTCCTCTGCGATCTTCTTCATCTCTCACCATTTTTCTCCGCTACCTTTCTATTCTCCTTTGTATTCTATCATATTCCTCATTGATATTATCATTGTTGAGATTTTGTTCACGTCTTCTTTCTCGATTGTCATGATTATTTTGACGTATTGCTTCTTGAAATTCTTGTTCTTCCACCTCTGCTCTCAATCTTTCTCTCTCGCAAGCTAGACGTGCTTGTTCAACATAATGTCTCTCAATTTCATCCTCTATTATTCTTCGGTTTCTTTGGATTTCTCGCTCATGTAGTATTCTCCTTTCTTCTTCTGGATTTTCTCCACCATTTTTGTTATTTCCACCCTCTTGATTTCTATTATCACGTCTACCATCCAAAGTTTCAATGCGTGGAACGTAGCGATCATTAATCATTTCTTCTCCTCCATAATATTGTTCTCCATTTGGATTATGCATTCCCTCTTGAATATTTTCGCCAACATTTCTCATAGGGGAATTTCTTCTTACTTCTTCTCTAAATGACCGTGAACTTGATCTTGCAGTACTTCTTGATCTCCTACTTTGCAACCTCAAATTCTCCATTCTTAACTCGTGATTTTGTCTTGTTAGATTCGCGCGTTCTTCCACCTCCATCCTTCTTTCCTCCTGTTCTATTTGTCTTAATGCATCCAATGTTTCATTTGCGCCATCTCCATGTATTAATCCTCCGTTTACTTCTTGATTTCTTCCCTCTCGCCTTTTATCTCTTAATTGTCGATCTTTTGGTTCCTCCATTGAATCTGATCGCCAGGTATGCACACTTACTCTATCATAATCCACAGCTCTATCTAGCATTGGTGTTTGCTGATTTGGCTGTCGAACCTGATTTTCTCCATCATTCCTTGTTCTATTTTTTCTTGTTCTTATCCTTGAATATTCTCCCATTTCATTTGTTTCTCCACCTGCAAGTCTTTTACTCCTCCTTACAGTTGTTGGTGGTTCTGATGTATTTCTTCTTCTTCTAGCCATTAATCTTAGTGAACTGTTGAAAATTGCGTAAAATCCTTCACTAATTATTCCAAATTCCTTCCAATCACAATGTCATTTTTACCTTTTTCTTCAAATAATCATCAATTCATCCCGGTTTCGGGCGCCAAAATGTAGTTGCAGGAAAACCTACACTACACCCTTCACAAGAATTCACAATAATCAACACATATTTGAAGATTAAAAACAACACTTTATTATTTGATTCTCAGAAATGTTTACAAGAAATGGAAGAAATCAAGAATACAACCGTTCTCTTGGATTTTCTCTCTCCTCAAAACTTTCTTAACGCTCAAAAATTCCTCTTCCCTTTCTGAATCTACTGGGTCTCTTTATATAGGGTAGTTACATAATGGATGACAGCTAAGCTGTCCTTTAATTTCGGATATGACTCGCGGTATTATCGCAACAGTGATAATACTAATTCTCGCAGATGATATAACCCTCGCAGAATTGTCATACTCTTCTCATGTCTCAGCTATCGTCATCTGCTACATCACTCTTTGAGTCATTCTGCGACACTCGCCGTATGTTGCTGAAGAACTCGCAGACGGATTCGCAGAAGTGTTATAAATCTCGTAAGAATAATATCATGGCGATATTCTGGTCCTACATAGGTCACACAAACTATCAATTTTGTTCACTAGGGGATGCAAAGCAATAGAAAACTGAAAATACCCCAAGTAAAATGCCATCTCTTTACCCATTGCGGATGCGGCCAAGTTCAAAACTAATGTCATCCAAATAATCCCAACGACAGTGGGTCGTATCCCTCCTCCGGGATTCATCAAAGATGTAAGAGTAGCGCTCGCAATAAACTCCCCTAGCTCACTAGGAAACTATCCAGCAAGCCACAAATTAACCAATCTTGTGATGGAGGAAAGGAGGTCATTCGCAACATCAGCATCAAAACCACTGAGAGCGTCAACTTTGGTGAGTATTAGCTTTTGATATATTGATATTTTCTTATCAAAAAGATAATAATTTAAAGTTCTCGGAGAAGAAAATAATTTACAAAAGCGTAAGAGACAATACATATTTGTATGAATTAACGTTTAATCCTAAAACTATTTGGAGGTCTGAAATCTTGAAATTTCAAGAAAAAAAAAAGGTTTTCTCTAAATGTTAGCAATTGGTTTATAATGATGCATGATATTTTTTATATATATTAAATTAATACCACATGCTTATGTTATCATATCTTTCAAAGCATCAATCATAATTTCGTAAACTTTATACGTTTAAGAAAAACTTTAGCGAGATATACACTTCAGATACAAAAATGGTTGTGAAATTACTTTTTTTTCCTTCAAAGTTTTGGTTTTTCGTTATATTATTTTCCTCCAATATATCTTTTTTTTATTTTTATTTTAATTTTAATAAGAAAGGAATTTCATTGCTTCAACCTTGAGTTACAATAAGTTTCTCTTTAATAAGAGAGTCTAACCACCATGGTGCATCAACTTCCCAATGGGTTTTATCATGGAATTTAATGGCATCTTTAGCTAGTAAATCATCTGCACTATTTGTATCTCTGGGCACATAAGTAATCACCTATTTATTAAAAGATTTAAGACAATCTAAGCAATCTCTTATGGTAGAGTTATTCTTCAATTTAACATCTCCCGCTATCCCATTCAGAGCATTTATCACATTTAGGCAATCCCCTTCAATGTGCACATTTGCAAACTTTTTCTCCTTAGCCATCTGAATTGCCTCCAATGCAGCCAATGCTTCTGCCTGTTCAGCATCCTCTGCTACTGCTGGAAATCCACACGCTCCTTCAAATTTACATGCATCATTGATCAGAATTAGTGCTCCACCCATACATTTAGTTTCTTTACAGTAGGAAGAATCAAAATTTAGTTTAATAAAATCCTTCTTGGGGGATTTCCACTGAACAACTACTATTTCCTTGCAATTCTCAGACCTGATAGAGTTCATTTTTGCAACATTTTCATTCCAGTCTTGGATTAGATGTTTGCAAATATGGACTGTCTTACTTACCTGCACTTGCACATTATCAAAGACCAAAGCACATCTCATTTTCCAGATTTCCCACAGAGTGTGGCTAACACGAATTAAGATAGCAGAGTTAATTCTTAAGCTACTATTTGGACCATTACTAAACCAACTAGTAATCCAGTCTAGAAGAGTCATTCTAGGTCCTATACTTGTGAGAGGAAAATCCATTCCATTCCAAATTTGAATAGCTACATCACATTCCAGGAAAAGATGATCCATAGTTTCAATATCTTTATCACACAGAGGACACAAATTTCCAACATTTTGCATATGTCTAGCAAGCCTATATCTAACAGGGAGACAACCAAGCAAACATTTCCATAAAAAGTGTAAGATTTTAGGGGGAAGTGGCATTTTCCAAAATTGAGTCCAAGGAAAATTGATGAGACCTTCAGCTATGTTATTACCAACATTATCAATAACCTTGTAAGCACTCTTAACCGAAAAGATACCATTTTCAGCAGGTTTCCAAATTAACCTATCTGCACCACTTTTAGGAATACGAATCTTACAAATTTCAGCAACAATATTAGGTTCAAAAAGAGAGTTCAAAATGCTCAAGTCCCAAGTGTTGTTGTTGGGAGACATTAGTTGACTAACTGTTGTCATATTGCTAGAAGCAAATCTAGAATTTAGGGGCTGGGGAATGGATGGAACCCATATATCTTTCCAGATATTGATGTTTTTTCCATCCCCCACCTCCCAGCAGTAATGTTGTCTAATAATATTTAGGCCCCTGCAAATCCCTTTCCAAATCCAACTACCATTATCACTATTAGCATGTAAAGGATTGTGATCAGGGAAATATTTATGACTTAGAATTTTAACCCATTCAGCATCATGTTTAGTAAGCATTCTCCAGGCAAGTTTAGCCAAGAGAGCGGAATTAAGATCAGCAGTTTTCTTAATGTTAAGCCCTCCTAGAGCTTTAAATTTGGCTACAGAATCCCAATTCTTGACAAATAAACCTTTATCTCCTTGTTTTTTGTTCCACCAAAAATTCCTTTGGATACTATCTAGTTTTTCTGTGAGTTTCTTTGGCATAGGAAAAACAGCTAAGTGGTGAGAAGCTAGAGATCCTAAGACAGATTGCACCATCACAGTTCTAGAAGGTTGGTTCATATTTTTTCCTTTCCAAGTAGCTAGTCTTTCCAAGAATTTTTCAAGTAAGTGACTGAAGGTTTCCATTTTTTTCTGTTGAATTAGAATGGGAACACCTAGATACTTATCCTTGAGTCCTAGAGTTTTAATATTAAGAATATCAACTATCTGCTTCTTAACATGGGAACACCTAGATACTTATCCTTGAGTCCTCCAATATATCAAATTTGTCGAAAAAGTACACAAGTTTCAAACATAGCATTAATGCTGCTTAAAAATCATTTAAAAGTATCTGAGACTTTGTCAGTCCTATAGATGTAAATTGAAAGTATAAAATATGGGAGTGACTACAGCTGGGACAACTGTTATAGTCCAAAACTTGGACATGATGTGGCACAATCTGAGCGGTAGAGAGGGAAATGATTCTAGCATCGAGATTGGTAATGGGGTGAAGAGGGGAATGATCAAAGGCTTGGATCTGTTGTCCAATTTCTAGAGTTTTCCATAAAATATCGTGCACTAACTAGTTACGTGCATGCTCACAACTCAACACAGTATGGCCCCAAATAATTATACATAATTATTAATTTCAATACCTTACTTTTGCCGAGTGAATAAGATATCAATTTAAATGAAGTTGGAACATACTCAATGATTACCTTATATGCTTTGGTCAATTTGTACTAGTAGAAATGCAATTGTTCACACTAGAAAAATTGAAGAACCATTTACAATTTTGGCTAGAGGGAAATTGATGTTTTTGGTGCAAATAAACCAACTTTACCTCTTAAAAAATTCTACAATGATTCTGATCTCTGAATCTCTGTTTACATTTCTCCATCTTTTGATTGGACTAAAATAAATTATGATGGAGCTTGGAATCTCTCTTTAGAAAGCCGTTGGACTTATCTTACAAAACAAGCTTGGTAAAGGGACGGTAAGAAATGGTAGAGGGGCGGCACCCTAATAAGACAAAAAGGTCATTACAAGTAATTTTCAAGTGTCCCTTATCAAATAAAATTTGGAAATGACTAATTAACCCTTATTGTTGATAATCAAGATTAGTAATGATAATCAAGATTAGTGTTGATAATCAAGATTAATGTTGATAATTAATTTTCACTTATCATATGATTCACAACTCTAAAAAAAAAAAAACTTTTGTGATATTTGTGAAGGTCAATCTCAACCAATTGAAGAAATTAACCAACAAAGTGAAGAACCCAGCATTGAAAATGACTAGGTATACTTCTAAAGTACGTAACAAATCAATTTTTTTAAAATTTCAGAAGAACATACGGTTGGAATTGAGCTCGTTACCAACCGTAACTATATGTTACGGTACGTAATGTATCAATTACCAACCGTAACTGGTTCAATTTTGGGAAAACCCAAAATTTCAGTAGAACATACAGTTGGAATTGAGCTCGTTACCAACCGTAACTATATGTTGGGGAAAACCCAGAAAAAAACCATTTACGGTTGGTATAATTTGTTCCCTTACGAACCTTAGGGAACTTACGGTTCGTAACTTGGGTAAACAATACCAACCGTAGGAACTTACGGTTGTTAACTTTGGTTCGTCTTCGACCGTATTAAAACTTGAAAATTAGTTTTGAGGCTCAGGATTATTTACGGTTGAAGATGCAACAAATCTTACATGCCGTAACTAACCTATGGTTCATAATGGGGTTTCAAATACCAATCGTAACTGAGAAAATTTCTCAGACCCAAGAACATACGGTTGGTATCTTTGATGAATTTGATAGTTACGAACCGTAGAAGCATCAAATTGTTCAGTTACGGTTGGTATTGTTTCAATACCAACCGTAGAAACAGGAAATCCAGAATTTGAATTTTTAATTTTAACCTAAAACCTAACACAATAAACAAAATACTAACTGGGATTTTCAAAACAACGCTAAAATTTTCGATTGAAATGGAAGTGGTTACGGTTGTAATGGAGGAGTAGAGAAGATGAAAGAAAAAAGAATGATTTTGATTCATGATTTTGATTCTTCTCATTCATGATTAAAAATGATGGAGGACAATTCAGTCTTTCAATTTAAAAAGAAGGGACAAATTAGTCTATTTAAAGCAAAAAGGGTAATCTAGTCAATTTATACCACCTATAGGACACCCCCTAACCTATTAGAAGGACATTGCTATCACACTTGCCGCCCCTCTACCATTTCTTGCCGCCCCTTTACCAAGCTTGTTACAAAATTATTGGGCCGACCGACCGGAGGGCCCGAAGGGTGAGAGTTCCTTTTATGGTCATTTTTTTGTAAATTGAAACCTAACATAAATTTTCAATTTCATAAAAAGATTTTGGTAGTGTGCACTTGGTAATACCAAAATATCCTTCCATTTTAATCAAATTACTATATATACTCATTATCGTATTCTTTTAGGGTATAATTGGAAAGCAAAATTAAATATAACATATCTAAAAATCCGTGTCTTGGAATTTTACAAATTTTATCTCGTTGGAAAGCTAATAAAAAAAGCATTTCCAATGAGCACAAACAACAATATTAAATTTAGAGTTTTTACGAAAAAATTCGGAAGTGTTTATCATTTTAGGCACAATTTTAGAAAATTGAATGTATATCCATTATGCAAACCACCACAAAGGATACATAATATTTTATGTAGCCATACTTTGGTTTATGTATCAACTAATTTTCCTTTGCAACTAATAAAACGATGTACTCCCTCCGTTTCAAGAAAAGCGATACTTTTATTTTAGGCATAATTTTTGAAAATTCATGCATAGCTATTATGCAAACCACTACAAAAGACGCATAATACATCATGCAACCATATTTTGGTTTATGAATCGACTAATTTTTCGTTTTAGAAAAAGTCATACTTTCCCATTCCGTTTTGGTAAAAGTGATACTTTCACTTCGTTTCGGGAAAAGTGATATTTTCGCTCCGTTTAGGGAAAAAGTGATACTTTCTCTCCATTTCGTCAAAAGTGATCCTTTCGCTTCGTTCCAGAAAAAGTAAAAGTGATACTTTTTCTGGAACGGAGCGAGAGTATCATTTTTTCAGAAGCGAGGCGAAAGTATCACTTTTTCGGAGACGGGGCGAAAGTATCACTTTTTCTGAAACATGGTGAAAGTATTAATTTTTCCGAAACGGGGCGAAAGTATCACTTTTCTGTAAACAGAGTTCTTCGGTCGGCCATCTCACCGTGGCAACGGTTGTGCTAGTAATAATCGTTTGTACTTACAGAAGCCTTATAAGTTGTACATCCCTTGTTTTTCAGTAAGAGAAGCAAAAATTATAACAGTAAGGGATGCCATGAGAACTTCTTTGATGAGGAATAATCAACAAATTATGATTGAAAGTGATGTTGAAGGAGCAATTCAGAAGAAAAACCAGAGATTCTTGTGTACATCATAGAACTATCTGATATTGTATACCTTTTTTTTTTACCAAATTCAATTAGATTTTTTTTTTTTTTTGATGCAAATAAGAATTAGATTAATTATGCACTTTCGTGATCAATATGGTTTAACAGAAAATAAGGAGGGTAAAACTATCCAACTACTAGTAATAACCTCTTTACGAGCATACTTTGCTAACTCATCAACACACTTATTAGCTTATCTACATGTGTGCTTACATAACCAGTTCTCAAATGAACTTAACAGAAAAATAATGTCTTCTACTACTCCTCTAAGCTCCCATGGAACGTCTGCATGGAAACCTTTAACTTATTTCACTAAGCTAAGGTAGTTTGTTTCAATAATGATTTTCTTGAACTCCAATTGCAACGCCAGATTTACAGACTCTAAGAGAGTTAGGAACTCCAAGTGTTCAGATCTCATTGCTCCATTGAAGCTGGTACAACTCGAGGTTAAGAGAGTACCTGCAAATTCCTGGAGATTAGTCCATATCCTCCTGATTTTGTAATATGACAATAAGATGAATCAATATTGATTTCAATAAATTTCTATCAGGGGGACACCACTTTGGTCTCATAGAAACCATACTAGAGTTTGTAAGACTCCTAGTAACAGAATCAAAGCTAGTAAGGAAATTATTTATCAAGTGAATAACTTGCTGAGGAGAGGAGGGCTTATTGTTGAAAACAACACAACATCTCTCCTTCCATAGGAACCAACTTATGGTTGCCATTTTTGATGTCATAGAGCTGTCAGCATTTGTAAACCATGACAAGATCCACTCTTTTGGTTTATATGTTGTATTATCAGTAAATCTATAGCCTGCGCAGAGCCATACATCTCTAGTATAATGGCGGTCACGGAAAATGTGCAGTATAGTCTCTATTTCACTTTTATATCTATTGTAGATGGCATCATCTTGAGGTAGTCTTATGCCAAGTCTTTCCTTGGATGAGAGGATATCCTTGCCGCACTTCCAGATAAATAATTTGATTCTAGGAATGGTATCCAGATTTCAAACATGTTTCCATATACTATTAGATGGGGAAGCATTCCTTGTATGACCATCGTGATACTTTAGATTATACAGAGCATGATAGCATGACTGAAGCAACCATTTTTTATTTTGTTAAGGTCAATTTGTCCTCAATGTTCAATGAAATTCTTATCGCTAAGATTTTCTGGGATGTAGTGTAATCGAACAAACATGTAAACCAAATCAAATTTCCAACTTTTACTGTCCTGATCAATGAGTTCAGGCATATAAGAGTACACTGAAAGTTTGATTGCACTGCTAGAAGGAGGAGTATCCATAGTGTGTATCCATTTATCACTCCAGATAAGGATATGCTTTCCATCTCCAGCTGACCACTGACTGAACTGTTGTATGAAAGAAAACTCGGAACTAATAATCTTCCAAGACTGTGTTGAGTCCTCCTTTTTGGGGGAATGGAGAGGATTTGATTTTATAAAGTGCTTAGATTTAAGAGATGGTGACCAAATTTCATATTTAACCGTGCAAATTCTTCATGCTGACTTAGCTAACAAAGCATGATTAAAGCATCTCAGGTCCCTGAAATTTAAGCCTCCGTCATCAAAATACTTACATACACC
Source organism: Papaver bracteatum (assembly GCA_023529315.1). NCBI lineage: Eukaryota > Viridiplantae > Streptophyta > Magnoliopsida > Ranunculales > Papaveraceae > Papaver > Papaver bracteatum. The sequence continues at coordinate 1,241,527 of JAJJWX010000572.1, read as the reverse complement.
AGCTCAAGCTGTTAAGAATAGACTTTATCCCTCTAGTTTGTTCCACAAAACCGTAGTTGAATGGATTTTATCTTAATTATAATTTCCTCCGGAAGTTTAAAAGAGCTCATCTGGTGAACAGTGGTTGTAATTAACACATTCTTAACCATAACTGATCTCATACCTTGAGATTGAGACTTTATCAACCACGTTTCTCAGTAAGATTAGTAAAAGAAACTTTTTTCCGTTTATTCAGAAAGAGTGGAATACCTAGATACCTTTCATGTGGGTTCATCCTCTTTACTTGAAGCATACATGTCATATCAGCAGCAACAGATGGGTTTAGGTTTTTGCTAAAAGAAGCTTCTGACAGTTTAGGAGTTGGCCAGATGTTAAACTGAATAAATGAAGAATATCTTGTAGGGTTTCTTATACTGTCGAGGTTTGCCTTAACAAAAATTAAGCACTCATCAGCAAAAAATAAGTGACTAGAGGAGCCCTTCTTGCAATTTTAATCCTACTGATTTTTTTAGAAAACTCAGCATCCACCATTGCTCTCGAGAAAGCTTTTATGGTGATAATAAAATGATATGGGAATATCGGATCTCCTTGTCGTATACCCCTTGTTGGATGAAAAGGTGTGCATGGTTGGCCACTGAGAATGACAGAAATTTCTGTAGTGGAAATACACTAAAATACAAGTGAACACCATTTACCTGATTACATATGCTTAGTGTCTTGCGAGTGTTGTGAAACTTGTGATTCACATTAAATGCTGCACTTCCCTAAACACTTTCTCCCTAAGCCTTGATGATTTGGTCTTTGCAGGTATCATTTTACATCCAGCAAGCAAAAAAAATTCAATTGCAACTCAACAGATTATCAAAAATATATAAAGTTCAAAAAAATTGGAGCATGATCAGATTCAAGTTGTGTTATGGGACAACTTTGAATCAGGAAAATGAATGACCCAGTCATCATTAACTAATTCCCTATCTAGCCTATATTTAATCCTACCTGTACCATGCTTAATACTAGTCCATGTATATGGTTTACCATTATAGGTTTAGTCTATTAAGCCTGCTTCATCTATACACTGCACAAATAGATGAAGAAGTAGAAGTAGAAGCAGTATTTCTACCATTTCTATCTGCTAAGTTAATGATGACATTTAAGTCACCGATAACAACCCAAGGTTGACTTACCTCTGTACCTAAATCTCTAAAATAGCTCCATTGTGTTTTCTTTTCGTTTGGCTTACAAGAGCCATACACACATGAGAGAAGCCATTTTTGGCTTGGATGGGTCATTTTAACTAGGTGGTGAAACATATTTTTTTGATGAATATTGAAGTAACGTAATAGATACGTACTAGAGTTTGTATTTAGGTAACTTTGTATTTCTTGTAAAGCACAGATATTGTATCTTAGGCATTCCTTTGTAAAGAAGTAAACGAGTGTGTATAAATAACACACGAGTACAATGTAATCTATCATCGAAATATAATTTATAAGAAACCAGTTTTCTTCTCAAACCCTAAACTCTTCTTCTTCTCTTCTATACCTAAGTTTCAACTTGGTATCAGAGCTTGTTGAGATCCTCATGTCTTCCGCTGCCTCCTCAGTTTCAACTATCTCAACCGTTCTCGCTTCTTCTCAATCGATGATGGCCTCAACACACTTTTCACAACCCCATCATATTATCATCGTCAAGCTTGATGAAACAAACCATTCTCTTTGGAAAGCTCAGTTTTTACCCTACCTTCAAGGCTATGATCTTGCTGGTTTTGTTGATGGAACGCACCCATGTCCGTCTGCCACTCTCCCGAGTTCTGTCTCTAAAGCCTCAACCACTCTTCCAACTCCTAATCCCGAGTATGTTGCATGGTTGAAACAAGATAAAATTCTTCTTGGCTGGATTTTCTCATCCCTTACTCCTGTTGTTCTACGATGTGTGCATCGTCTCACGACATCTCATGAGGTTTGGTCTTCTCTGGAATCTCTCTTTGCTTCTAAATCTGATGCGCATATCCACCATCTTCAGTGCGAGTTACGTTCCTTGAAAAAGGGTTCTCTTTCTATGAGAGCTTACATAGATCGTGCTCGTAATATTGTTGATAGCTTAGCTGCAGCTAATACTACCGTCACCAATTCCGAACTTCGACACTGTCTACTTGCTGGTTTGGACTCCAGTTACGACTCTATTGTGACCTCTCTTACTACCTCTATGGGATCGATGAAGATGGAAGATTTTATCACCTATCTGCTCACGTTTGAGCTGCGTGTTGACCAACAATCTAAATCTCTACAATCTCAACCCGTTGATGCTGTTGTTATTGCGTCTTCCAGGACGTCTTCTACTACCGCTGGAATGTTGCCTACACCTGATGTCTCTCCTGGTTCTCGTCTCACACGGGATTGTCAGATGTGTGACAAGCCCGGCCATCTAGCTCCTATGTGCTGGAAACGTTTCGATCGAAACTGGCATCCTCAACCAGCTCGTAGACAACAGTCTGGTACACAAACTACCACCTGGCGTCCTCAGAAATCTGCTCCTCGCGCGTATCTGGCTGATGCTCAACGATCGTTTTCTGTGCCTTTGGTACCTGATAGTGGAGCTACTGACCACATTACACATGATCTCTCCAAGCTCCATCCTTATTCCGAGTACACAGGCCCTGATCAAATTAGGATGGGTAATGGTTCCTCTATTCCTATCTCTCATACTGGTGACTCAATCTTGGGTACTCCTACTCGTAAGTTGTACCTTAAGAACACTCTATTTGCTCCTCAAATATCTCACAACCTATTATCAGTTTCTCGTCTCAATTCTGATAATGATGTATTATTTGAGTTTCATCCCAATTTTTGTCTTGTGAAGGATCGATGCACGGGAAAGGTGCTTTTGCGCGGCAGTAGGGTTGGTGGTCTCTATGTTCTTGATTCGGCGCTTCGTCCCTTGGATTCTACCCAAAGTCTTGTTGGTGAACGTGCCAGTATTCAAGAATGTCACTCTAGATTAGGACATCCTATGATGCGAACTGTGTGTCATGTCATCTCAAAATTTTCTTTACCTGTTTCTAGTAAAACTATTAGTTTTTGTTCCTCTTGTCATGAACATCGTAGTCATAAGCTACCCTTTTCTTCTAGTACTACTATTTATTTGAATCCTCTTGATTTGATTGTTTCGGATGTTTGGGGACCATCTCATATTATTTCTAATGAAGGTTATCGTTATTACGTCATTTTTATTGATGCCTTTTCTCGTTTCACATGGATGTTTCCTCTTACTCATAAATTTGATATCTACTCTATTTTTCTTGTCTTTCAAAAACATGTTGAGAATTTATTTGGTCGTAAGATCAAGCTCTTTGAATCCGATAATGCACTTGAATATCGGAAGTTAACTCCTTATCTTCAACAGCACGGTATCTTCCATCGTTTTTCTTGTCCTCATACATTTGAGAAAAATGGCTTAGTTGAGCGTAGACATCGCCATATTAGAGAAACTAGTCAAACCTTATTGTCTATGGCCTCTATACCGCCCTCTTATTGGTATGATGCATTTTTTACTGCATGTTATCTCATGAACCGGGTCCCTTCCTCTGCTCTTTCTAAGTCATCTCCTTATGAATTTCTTTTTGGCTCACAACCAGATTATACCTCTCTTCGAGTTTTTGGATGTCTCTGTTTTCCTCATCTTCGCCCTTATCGTTCTCATAAGATGGATCCTTCCTCTTCTCCATATGTTTTTATTGGCTATAGTGTCCAAAATAAAGGCTACAAGTGTCTTCACATACCTACTGGTCGAATATATGTTAGTCGGAATGTCGTCTTTGATGAAACCACCTTCCCTTTTGCGGACAAAGCACCATCCACGCCAGCATCGTCTTCTGCTGATGAGGTAACCTCTTCTCCCATGGCTATCATACCTACTTTTTCAGTTCCTGTTCTACTACCGTCCTCAACTGTGGACCCTGTTCGGAAACTGCATGGTCCACTCCAGCCCGTCCAGCTATCTCCAGCACCTGCCCCATATGCTATCATGTCACCTACACCGTCTGCATCAACACTTGTCTCGTCATCTGCCACTGACTCGTCATCGCCTGCTAGCACAGCGTCAGTTTCCACACCTGCATTGTCCGCCACTGACAGTCCGCAGTTTACTTCTTCCACTTCAGTTACCGAGCCTACAGTACATGCTGATGCTTCATCTATTCATCCTATGGTCACTCGAGCCAAAGATGGGATTTTCAAGCCGAATTCCAAATATTCACTTATCTGTGATTCTACCATTGAACCAACCTGCTTCTCTCAAGCACAGGCGGATCCGAATTTGCGTCAAGCATCTGATGATGAGTATAACGCTCTTCTCCAAAATGGTACGTGGACCTATGTTCCTTTTGATCCTTCAATGAATCTAGTCGGTTGTAAATGGGTTTATCGGATTAAAAGGGATGCTAATGGCAAGATTGTACGTTACAAAGCTCGTTTGGTCGCTAAGGGATACAATCAACGTGAAGGTGTGAATTTTGGTGAGACATACAGTCCGGTGGTCAAACCATGCACTATTCGGATTATTCTTACTTTAGCATTGTCTCATAATTGGAGTATTAATCAACTTGATGTGTAGAATGCCTTTTTGCATGGTAATCTTGACGAAGAGGTTTACATGAAGCAACCACCAGGATATATTGATCCTAATTTTCCTAACCACGTTTGTAAACTCCAGAAGTATCTTTATGGTTTAAAGCAGGCACCACGAGCATGGTATCATCGGCTTAGTACTTTCTTACTCCAACTCGGCTTTGTTACTTCTAAGTGTGATTCTTCATTATTTATTCTCCGTGATGCCCATGGAGTCATCTACTTACTTGTTTATGTCGACGATATTATCTTGACCGGTTCTAATACTGCGACCTTGGAGTTTATTCGTCTATCTCTGCATAAGGAATTTTCTATCAAGGACCTTGGCTCCTTATCTTAATTTCTTGGGATTGAGGATACTCGCACTTCGTCTGGTATGTTTCTTACACAAAAAAGGTATGCTCATGATCTTCTTATTTGTGCTAAAATGGATGGTGTTAAACCAATTAAGACTCCGTTAAGTACTACTGGTGATATATCCTCTGATAGAAGTACTCTTTTACGTGATCCTACGGAGTATCGGAGTATTGTCGGTGCTTTACAATATCTTACGTTTACACGTCCAGATTTAGCTTATGATGTCAACAAAGTTTGTCAGTATATGCATGCTCCAACTGAATTTCACTGGCAGTTAGTTAAACATATTTTACGATATCTTAAGCAAACATCTACGTTTGGCATCAAGCTCCAACCAGCTAATGCTCTACAATTATCTTTCTGTGCTTATACTGATTCTGATTGGGCTGAATCTTTGGATGATCGACGGTCTACAAGTGGCTATTGTGTTTATTTGGGTGCTAACATTATCTCCTGGAGTGCTCGCAAACAGAAAACCGTGTCTCTCTCTAGCACAGAAGCTGAGTATTGAGGTCTTGCTATTGCTACTGCTGAGATTATGTGGATTAGATCTCTTCTTTCGGAGTTGCAAGTTACTACTTTGTCTCCACCTATTTTGTGGTGTGATAATCTTGGTGCTACCTATATTACAGTGAATCCGGTTTTTCATGCTCGCACCAAACATATAGAAATTGATTATCATTTTGTTCGTGATCAAGTTGCTTTGAAATAACTAGATGTTCGTTTCATTTCTTCCAAGGATCAAATTGCGGATATTTTTACTAAACCACTTCCAAAGGACCGTTTTTCTTTATTAAGGTCCAAGCTAACAGTTCAAGATGACCCGTTACGCTTGCGGGAGGGTATTAAAGTAACGTAATAGATACGTACTAGAGTTTGTATTTAGGTAACTTTGTATTTCTTGTAAAGCACGGTTATTGTATCTTAGGCATTCCTTTTTAAAGAAGTAAACGAGTGTGTATAAATAATACACGAGTACATTGTAATCTATCATCGAAATATAATTTATAAGAAACCAGTTTTCTTCTCAAACCCTAAACTCTTCTTCTTCTCTTCTATACCTAAGTTTCAACTATGAATAAACAACTTCAAACTCGAAACCATATTTTAACATGAATAACAACCCACTAGAGATGCCAATAGAAGGTTCATAAGCAGCATTTTGATAATCTAGTTTATCTGAGCTAATCTTAGTTTCCTGTAAAAATAAACTAATCTAGTTTCTAAAACATATATTTTTGTTTTTTACCAAATCCAAGAAAGTAATCTTTGCATATGCTAACCATACTAGTAATGATGAATTGCCCACGATGTAACCCAACAGGAAAAATTAGCCAAAAATGTATCGTTTGGCCTTCAACTCCGGCACGGGTTATGCCAAATTTAAGGGTTGACAATAGTCCCACACAACATAATGTTGGAGTGTAATGTTGTTTCGGTCTTTTTTACATTGACTATATAGAAAATAAAAATCATTTTAAATTGTGAAATTGCATCATACTGAATCGTTTAACACTGAACAATACTGAAGACAATTGTTCTTGTAAGCAGCTGGAACTTAGTTTCGTTGTGATGGACCCTCAATCTACGAAAATGCTATTTGACCAGCAGGTTAATAGCTAAATAACAGCTGATTTTGACGTGGCAATAGATTTGGCACAAACAAGTGTTTTTCTATGGACATGTCATCAGACAAATCATGCTCAGATCGTCAACCTTACATCAAACTGATCTGTTTTTTTTTATCAGCATCAAACTGATCTGTATTGCCTCTCACTTTCTTCTATGGTGATGATTTTTTACCCAAGTATGAAGTTTCACATGAAAAATTGGTGAAAATTTTATTGACCTTAATCCGTGCACTGGATTCTATTCTTAATTTCTCAATTTCAGTGGATAAAAATTTAATTATACTTGATCCTCATTGTATTCATCGAAGCATTAAAACTTAATTACATAAATTAGGGTTTATGTTTAAGGAATGAGAAAACTACTCGTTGAAGAAGATGAATATTTGATTCTAGGTCTGGCTTCCGAATCAATGTGTAACATTCGAAATTAGAGAATCAAAAATAAACAGTTAGAAGCTACTATTTGGCCAAATTGTTATCAATGGGAAGGACAATATATAGGAGTTTTTAATCATTGAAAAAAAAGTAATGGGTATCTTTGATTGAACTGGAATTTCAAATTATGTTATGTCTTCTGATATAAGATCTGGCTTCTTAATTTGATCAACAATAAGACACAAAACTAGGGCGATAAAATATACTCTGTGAAGATTTAGTCATAGTTGATTCGAGGGAAAAAAAAAGAAGTAAAAATCTCTCCCTTACAAATTCCTTTTTGATGATGTGGTTCGGAGGAGTTGTCAGCCCAGTCTGCCACATCGGGTGCCATGTGGGATCAGCGGGTATTCTGTTGTTACCTAGTTGTTCACCTAGCACGATTGCTCAATCTAAATCGAAAACCAACTTTTTAAATCTTTTGGTTCTTTTTTTTTTTTCCTTCTAGCGGTCATTTCCAGCTTTAAAAATCCTTTTAATGTAATTGTTAATTGGTACACAAGTTGTCACGAATAACAGGGTTCTATTTTATTAATTGCAAACCATGATTACAAGTTAATTAAGTACATCAAGAAACCATTGTATAACAAGAAGAACACACCGTAAAGAGTACATGACTGGATATTCTGACAAGAGAAATAACAGAAATACCATAAAACGACAACTTACAAGTATGAAAGAACCGATAAAATCGGAAGAGGAATGGTCTTATAGACATAGTCTGAACATTTGATATTGAATCTTCTTTGAAAAGAGATACTTCAAATAAGAAGTTTTATGCCTAAATCTTGACCGGAGGAATCCAGGATCCGGTTACCGGAGCTCTCGACGCCGGAGTACTTAAAACACCAAGAAATCTAAGTAGAATCTCCATTAATATAAGGAAGAAGCGTCGGAAACATGCATAAAGAAACTCCATGAAGACGCAGCCAAAAAGCCTGACAGCAGAGAAAAGACATCGCCGGCGACGATGCTGGAAAACTAAAAAACAAAAGTAAATCTTACCCTTATCTAATCTATGAAAAACATCTGAGCAGTTAACCTTCGCCGGTAAAGCTCATTTCTCTTGCCCGAAATCACGTGAGTATGGAGAGAAAAAATCCTGATTTTATCGTTTGATTTCCTTTGCTTTGTACTGGTAGTTAATAGTCTAGATTAACATGGCGTAGTTTTCTTATTGTGCGGTGAAGTTGATCCGAATTTGATAAAAATACACGATGTTTTAGGAGCTTAAAACGTTGGCCAAAACCTAAAATATTTTACTCAAAAAAATCAGTAAATAGTAAAGTCTTTGAAAACTTTTAAGCTAATTAGATTTTTTTTTTCTTTTTTTCTTTTCTGAAGCATACTAATTAGATATACAAACCAAACTAGGCAATGGATAGTCGACAGGCGTCGGGCAATAGATTGATTAGTACAATTTATCAAGATTGAACCAAAATAGAGAGATTCATTGATTGAGTGTTTAGATAACAAGAATACAATGTTTTTGATATTTTTGGATGATTACAAATGATACTACAAATGCCTATTTATAGGCTTACAAAGAGAAGAAGAGAACTATGCCTATGGAGGCTAACAACTATGCCTTTGGAGGCTAACAACTATGCCTATGGAGGCTTACCTTATATTCTTTGTTTCTAGAATAATCTACATGTTTAGAGGTAATTCTAACACTCCCCCTCAAGCTGGTACATATATGTCGCTCATGCCTAGCTTGCCAACAAACTTCATAAATATTTTACTTGGAACTGCTTTAGTTAGAATATCAGCTACATGTTCTTCCGATCTAATTCTAGGTAACTCCACGATCACATTATCCAACTTCTCTTTAATGAAGAACCTATCTATATCCACATGTTTTGTGCGATCATGATGAACTGGATTGTGTGCAATATCACACGCCGCTTTGTTATCGCAGTACAAACGAATTGGTTTCCTAAGAGGATACCACAATTCAGTTAGCAGACGTTTTAACCACATAACTTCGCAGATACCCAGCGCCATACCTCGCCATTCAGCCTCTGCACTTGATCGTGAAACAACTCCTTGTTTTTTGCTTCTCCATGTAACAAGATTACCCCCAACGAAGGTAAAATATCCTGAAGTAGACCTCATATCATCACATGACCCACCATAGTCTGAATCAGTATATGCCTCCATACTTTTGAAGTCTTGACCTTTCTTAAACAAGATCCCTTTTCCTGGAGCAGACTTCAGGTATCTTAGGATTCGCATTACCGCATTCATATGTGGTTCTCCAGGATTATGCATGAATTTACTAACAATACTCAATGCATATGCAAGATCGGGTCTTGTATGTGCCAAGTACATTAGTCTACCCACGAGCCTTTGGTATCTTCCTTTATCAACAGGTACTTGGTTGCCATCCGAACATAATTTCAAACCTGGCTCTACTGGTGTATCTACAAAGTTGACATGCTGTCATACCTGTTTCCTCCAACAAATCAAGGGCATATTTTCTTTGTGACAAGAATATTCCTTCTGTTTATCGAGATACTTCAATTCCAAGGAAGTATTTTAAAGAAGCAAGATCCTTCATCTGAAATTCACTTGATAGATAATTTTGGAGAGCCTTTCTTTCTTCTGGATCATCTCATGTAACTATCATGTCATCTACATATATGATTAAAGCTGTAATCTTACCTCGATTTCTTTTTAAGAATAAAGTATGATCTGAATTTTCCTGGAGATAACCAAATGCTCTCATAGACTTGGTAAATCTTCCAAACCACGCTCTCGGAGATTGTTTCAGACCATACAATGACTTGTTTAACCTACAAACTTTTCCGTTATGCAACTCTGACTCCATCATTCCTGGTGGAAGCTGCATATACACTTCTTAGGACAAATCTCCATGTAAAAAGGCGTTCTTGACATCAAACTGTTGCAATGGCCAACCCAAATTTGCAGCAAGAGACAACAAGACTCGCACTGTATTCATTTTAGCTACAAAAAGCGAATGTCTCATTATAATCTACACCATAAGTCTGCCTACCCTTTAGCAACCAATCTTGCCTTAAAGCGTTCAATTTCACCATTTGCCTTGTATTTGACTGTAAAAAAACCCAGCGACATCCCACGACTTTCTTTCCTTCCTCGAAATTCAACCATGTCCCAAGTATTATTTTCTTGTAAGGATTTCATCTCATCGATCATAGCTTCCCTCCATTTCGGATCAGATAATGCTTCCTGCACGCTGTTAGGAATAACTACAGTAGATAATTGATTCACAAATGACTTATTTGATTCTGTTAGACGGTGATTAGAGACATAATTACTCATGGGATATTTAGCTTTTGATGAAATATCAGGTTCATACATAGTTTTAGGGATACCTCTATTCTGACGTTCTGGCAATTGTTTCTTTGCAGGTTCAAGAAAATCTTCAGCGAACGGTTGGATTGGGGTTGGTGATGTATCATTATCTTCTTCAACTTCATCTGCATTATCTTCTGATCCATCTGCATTATCTTCTTCAACTTCATTTATAGCTTCAATTTCACCATCTGTGTTAATTTCTTCCCCACTAACTTTCTGTTCTTTTGGAATATGAAGAACAACATCTTCTTCGATTATGTCTTCTTGATAGTCAAGAGTCTGAATTTCTTTTTCATACTCCCCCTGAAGTTCAGACTTCGAGTAATACATCACGTGTTCGTGAAACTTAACATCCAATGTGATGTACATTCGTTTAGTTGGAGGATGGTAGCACCTATACCCTTTCTGACTTGCAGCATATCCCACGAAGACACATTTTAAAGATCGGGGAGATAACTTGCTCCGTTGGTTCTTGTGTAAGTGCACAAATGCTACACAATCAAATATGCGTGGTGGCAAGTTTGGAACTGTTGGTGAAACTGTTGCCTCAGTGATAGCTTGAAATGGTGTCTGAAAAATGATAGTGCTGGAAGGTGTGCGGTTGATCACATATGTTGCAGAGGTAAGAGCTTCACCCCAATAAGTTAACGGCATATGAGCTGATATTAATGAAGCACGCACAACTTCAAGCAAGTGACGGTTTTTTCTTTCAGCTACCCCATTCTGTTGAGGAGTATTAGGACAAGTTGTCTGATGAACAATACCACATTCTCTTAAATAATGTTGAAAATCAGTACTTAAATATTCGCCTCCGTTGTCACTTCGAAGAACTTGAATCTTTTTATTGTACTGTGTGTTGACTAATTTTTGAAACCTCTGAAATAAATTATTCACTTCATCTTTTGATTTCATCAAGCAAACCCATGTCATCCTAGTGCAATCATCAATAAAGGTGACGAACCATCGTGCGCTTCCAAGAGTGTTAACTTTAGACGGCCCCCAAACATCAGAATGAATAATCATGAATGGAATAGGACTTTTATTTAAAATTGATGGAAACAAAGTACGATGGCTTTTAGCTAGTTCACATTCTTCACATTGAAAACTAGAAACATCAACCTTTGAAAATAGACTAGGAAATAGCCTTTTTAAGTAGCCAAAAGAAGCATGCCCTAACCGTCTATGCCATAACCAAATTTGCGATTTCTCCTTCTCCCCCTGAGTACCATTCACAGCTAAAGCATTAGATAATCTTTCTGAAATTTTTGACGCCAAATCTAGATAGTAGAGCTTTCCTCTTCTAACCCCAGATCCAATCGTTCGCGTGTTCGGATGTCCTTAAACACACAAGAATTAGGCCAAAAATAACAACACAATGTAAGACTTTAGTAATTTGGGAAACTGATAATAGATTATAACTTAGGGAGGGAACGACTAAAACCGAATCTAGACTCAATGTATCAGTAAGATTTAATGATTGTTCTCCAATTACTGGAGCCAAAGATCCATCTGCTGTGCAAACGGAGTTGTGTATGGATGTTTTAAGAGGAGAAACCTGTCTGGAATCAAAAGTCATATGGTCTGTGCAACCCGAATCAATTATCCATGAGTTATTAGGAACAACTTGCGAAACATTAAAAACCTTACCATTGGTTGTTTCCATAGCGGATGTTAGATTTCTAACCACATGTCTTCTGCTGCAACGGAGTTCTTTTTCTTGGGATCGCGCTTATCCCACCAACTGATACCCGACAATCTCAAAGCAGTTGTCTTTGGTATGACCACGTTTATTACAATGAGTGCAGGTGGCGGACTTATCTTTAATGTTGTATTGACGACGGGTTGCCATTGCGAAGTATCAACTTCAGTTCCTTTTTCATTGTAGTATGCCGGACGATTCACGTCGTACCAAAGCATAACAAGGTTCTAATTCAAGTATGGGATCCTTCCTTAGAATTTCCCCACGAATTTGTTCAAATTCACTGTCTAAACCAAAAGAAAAATATGCACCCTCATACGTTGAACTGATTTTCGATATAGTTCAACATCTTTTTCATTTTCCATAATCACCTTATCACGGTGATCTAGCTCACCAAGATTTCTACTAATTCCCCATAATAGACCTAGGAGTGGTCTACCATTTTGCCTGGCAGAGAAAGCCCTTTGATTTAAGATATAAATTTGTAGTTCATCCGCTCCATCATAAAAAGCCTTAGAAACAAGATCCCGATCTCACGAGCAAAGAGGTAAACGAATATATCGTTTCATTATTTCCGGTGACATAGACATTAATAGCCATCTCTTGACCTTTTGATTTTCTACGTACCATTTATCATACTTGTCATCATTTTTAGATGGAACTGGAGACGTCGCGAATAAAGGAGATCTTCTCCTTCTCAAGAATATGCATCTCAATGATTTGAGACCACATATCATAATTTGATTCATCCAAAGTAATTCCTGCCTTGAACGATGACCCATCGGATTGAAAAATAATTGTGTCGGAAGGTTTTGTGGTTTTAGAATTTTCTGTATCTGAATCTCCCATGGTTCAATACTAGATACAAGGATCCTTAACCTTGCTCTGATACCATATCAAGATTGAACCAAAATAGAGAGATTCATTGATTGAGTGTTTAGATAACAAGAATACAATGTTTTTGATATTTTTGGATGATTACAAATGATACTACAAATGCCTATTTATAGGCTTACAAAGAGAAGAAGAGAACTATGCCTATGGAGGCTAACAACTATGCCTTTGGAGGCTAACAACTATGCCTATGGAGGCTTACCTTATATTCTTTGTTTCTAGAATAATCTACATGTTTAGAACATGTTTAGAGGTAATTCTAACACAATTTTGGTCCCAAATTAAACCAACTAAGCTCATGGAATAGCCGTATGGAGCCCTTTCTTGCTTTCAGTTTTTTGGTTAAATAGGTCTTAGATTTGAAATCCTGAATCAAAAAAACAAGCAAACTTTGGCTATAGCTCAAATAGCCAGGAACTCAAATTCCATGGCTTTAATAACCTTTTTGGATATTCCGCCCAAACTTAAGTTGATTTATGTAGTGTTAAGTTACTGATATGTTCCTAAATCACGCGTTTCCTTTTAAATCAAATCATCGATACGACGGAATCTCTCATGGATGTCATCTCTTTAAACTTCAACTTCTTTCGTTTCATGTTAATCATACAGGTTAGTTCATCATCTGTGAGTACCCCTAATTTAAGTACACTAGCAACTTCGATTGATTTCCCATAGCGATACCAAACCATTAACTTATTTGTTTGAAAATATTAACAAATTTAATGTTGAATCGTTAACAAACATGTGGATTCAACCCAGTAAATCATTGACTTCTCATGATTTTGAGCGAGTAGCAGAGGGGCACGAAGAGCAAGACATGTACAGATGTGGAAGAAGGCGTCAGTCGGTGGTGATTAATTTGGTAATAATAGAGTAAACTGAAGCAAATCGGATTCCAAGATACATTAACTCATGGAGCATATTGGTTTATTCATATAAGGATTGATGGTCCTCTAAGTTGATATTGATCTTTAACGAGCGATCAAAGGAAACTGTGTAGTCGATATGAATTTTGTGGGATCTTTGATGAAAACAGATTTGGGTTTAATGAAAATTTCCCAATTAAGAATTTGCATAATTGCATATTGCAGTCACAAATCAATGATGGACATGGCTTGTCCCCTCTTGTTCGTCTTCGGAGTAAAAACCTTACGAACTTTCTTTGGATTTGATGTTACATCCACTACACAGTTTCCTTCAAACCCAACGTTTAATCCTTTTTAACAATTATTTTTCTTTCTCTACATATAGTTTGATGAATTTGAAGTTGGATGAAATAGTGGAGCTAAACAAGAAGAAGAAAGTAGGTTCTCCATTGAATTTGTGATAAATGGTTGGGACAATGGGACTCAATAGATTTTTTTTAGAGTCGTGAATGGATTAGAAGTTGTGGATTTGTGTTGATTTCATGTAATGCGGGGAAGGAGTTGATTTGTGTTTGGCTCACATATGCAACCAGTACTTGGCCACAATTAGTTTGATAGACACACATCAACTATTCGACAGAAGTACCCAACCAATCTTCCATTCCTTTATGCAATCATGAGCCATGGTTCAATGGGGTTTTCAATGGGTTAGAAATGAGTTAAGTGGATAAGAGAGACACGGAAAATTAAAATTGATTTGATATTTAGTTTAATTATTAATAGAAATGAATGGTATGGTTTGTACCGTGAACTGTTAGTCTTAATTATCGGCTGCAAGCAATAATCAGCCAAATACATTAGATGCACATGAGTGCATAATGTATATTCTAACAGAAAATTAGGTCTTGGCTAAGATGCACCCGAGTGCATAATATATGTGTTTTTGATTATTTATTTTTGTTCCTCTTATTATTATTTTTAATACTTGTTTATGGTTGGTGTTTTAATGTTGAATGTGATGGTAATGGTGGTGGATATATTGCTCGAGATAATTAACTAGTGATTTTGGTTGTGTATAATATATTACAGGTGATTAGTAGGATAAACCTAGATTTATCCACGAAATACACGAGATGCACCCAAGTGCATGATGCATATTCTTTATAGGAAATGGGTTTTGCCCAGGTGCACCCGAGTGCATAATGTATATTTATTTTATTCTTATAGGAAAAATGTTTTGGCGTGGAACTTGGGTGCATAATGCATATTGTTATAGAAAATAAATTTTGATCAGGTTGCACCTGGGTGCATAATGCATGTGTTTATATGAAATAAATTCTGGCCAAGTTGTACCTGGGTGCATAATGTATATTTTTGTAGGAAATAAATTTTGGTCAAGTTGCACCTGAGTGCATCATGTATCCTCGGTCCGGTTTAAAAAATATATTTTTTTTCGAATTTCATATCAACAATGAATCTTGTTTTGAAGAGATTTTTGAGCACTTTCCAAAAATATAAATTTTATTAAAATCCGACTTATATTTCGGAAGTTAAAACATATATCGTGATTAATTTTAAATTAGAGAGATCAAATAAATAAGAGAGAGAAAAAGATATGATAAAGAATAAAGCTTAAAGTACCTGGCGAGATTGGGGTATACCCAGATTAATTGGGGTATACCCATTTTATTCCCATCCACACTAGTATGCTAAGGGGTGTCTAAAAGGTGTTAAAAGACCAAATTGCCCATACTAAAAAACCATGCCGACCAAAACCAAAACATTTTAAGAAAAAAAAATCAAAACCTTTCTTCTACACTCTAACTATACATGTGAAATAAAAAAAAAACGAAGAATCAAAACGACCCAAAAGTCGGCGGGGTATTTTTTATCGACCTTGCCGACCAAAATATAGTCGGCAGGGTATAAGGTTGAATACCATGCCGACTTTTCATCTCTGAAATTAGCAGTTACAGGGTCGGCAAGATATCCATCTCTATACCTTGCCGACTAAAAATTAGCCGGCAGGTTATGAAATTAATACCTTGCCGACTAATCATGCATTTGTAACACCTTCTCTGTATGTTAAAAATCATATAGTCGGCAAGGTATTTTTTGCCGACCCTGCCGACTATAAGGTAGCCGGCAAGGTAAAAAATCAATAAGATGCCGACTAGAGAAACATTTATAACAGTCTCATGTGTGTCAAAAATAATAAAGTCGGCATCTTCTTCATTCACCGACCTTGCCGGCCGGATATGGTCGGCATGTTATTCATCTGTAGACCTTGCCAGCCAGATATAGTCGGCATGGTCTTCATTCGTCGACCTTGCCGACCTTTCATACTTTAAGAACTGAAAAGTGTTGATTTCTGATCTAATTTTGAGTATGATTTCATACAACAGCTTTGCAATCCCCTTTTTAGAAGTGTTTGGGTAGTATGTTTTCATTTCCGTTGCAAAAAAAATTCTCAAAACAAATTTTTTTCATAAAAAATCTTCCCTCATGAGTTCAATCAAAAACAAAATTTGATTACTTAAATTCATAAGTTTTAATCTACTTAATTAATTCATCTAAACTCAATTAATTGACCTAATCAGAATTTTTAGTGTTAATTAAAAAAGGGTATATTAGCCATTTAGAAAATACAAGATTAAGGGGTGGCTTCTTTTTACTTCCAAATGACCCTATTTTGTCTTATTGGGTATACCCCAATTAATTTGGGTATACCCCAATCAAGCCACGTTAAAGTAAAGGGTATCCATGACTAAATTTTTTTATATCTTTTTCACCCAGACCTATATTTTACAAGTCTACTACTCCCAAACTTTATGGGTTATGGTTATATAACCCATTTTCCACTTCTTTGGGTTTAGCTATTATCCAAAATCCCCATGTTTTTTCCTCTTTATAATTGAAAATGTGTTGGCAAAGAATGGACGATTCATTTTAAGAGAGAAACACCTGTATTTGTATCGTCTCCCATATGGAATCAGTAGCGAGACAAAAAAAAAAAAGGGTTGATCATCGTTGAGAAGGACTTCGTTAACTTATATGTAGGATATTACATAAGTCGACAATTACGAATTGTTATCAGTTGAATATCCACATTTTGACGTGCGACATAAGTAGACGTACAGTGGTACCCTTGTGATGCTACTACTTGTTTTGTTAGGATCTTTCATGAATTTGAAAATGTACATAAAAAATGTATGATATCTCACTCCGAATGACTAGTCCAATTCCTCTTGCTTTGGTCATACAAAGTAAAACACCTACAAAAAGCGACGGCACATATATGAATTTGGGTAAAAAAAATTACTTTTTGTAAACAAGGTAGTGTAGTTTACAAAAATCCAGATGAAAATACGAATGAAACATTTCCATCACATGCAAATAATCTCTCCGCTGTAATTTTCTGCAGCCATCACAAGGTTTACGACTCTGACATCTGGCCTATAGCTATAGCTAAGCTTCAAGGTTATTCTAGGCTTCTTATTCCTTTCAATTATTGTACCACCACTGGCACTCTCCCTTGTAACTTGATAAGATCTATCCGAATTTGGTTCTGTTACTTCTGTATATTATCCAAAAGTAGACATGTAGAGTCATGGTGGCCGCATATGAAATCTCTTAACAAGCAAATTAGTGAACAGAAACATCCAAATTTAGATAAGAGTATTTACAAAAATAGTCACCTTTCCATATTCCGGTTCACAAAACAGTCCCACTGTTACAAAGTTTAAACAAAATGGTCACTAAACACGAAACGGTGAGGTTATGTCACGTGTCAGACGTTTGTCGGCCGTTGAAGTTACCAGTATACCCCTCAGGCATGTAAGTTGCTCGTGTGTAGGTTAACCAGCTGTCGGATACAAACGAAGTACCTTATTACCCCTCGAGCAAACGTCTTGCACGTGTGCATATCGCGTGACAAATCTCTAGAAATTGGTGGTCGTTGGATCACCGACGAAAGCAAACCCTAACACAAATACGAGGAACACACGTGCAATACCTCATTTGTTCCTGCCTCTGTTAGGTATCTTCTTCTCTTATGGAAAAGATGATGGAGAAATCATGAAACACTGTAGATCGAGCTAGCGCTTCAGATATCTGTAGAGTATAACACACACTCATATCCGTATACTACAGTTCTTCGGTGAAATACGAGTTTACAGAGTTAGGGTTTTTACCTTCTTACCAGAGCTGCATCAACTTCATATAATCCGTGCTAGTTTACACCATCAAGATGTTTACAAACATCACGAGGTAAAAACCCTTCTTCTCTATACTGATTATTTAGATTTTCAGCTCGATTCAGAGAAAACTCAATTTTTTTTAGATTAGGGTTTGAGATTTTTTACTCACAAACCCTAATATGGATGTACCTGTTGTGATTCGATTAGGTTGTTTTATATGGGGTTCTATATAACTTCTATGATTCGATTATACCAGGGTTCTGAGTAACTTGTGATTCTTCATAAACCCTAATTTTTCTAAATTGAGGATTTTTTGTTGGTTACAGTTATGTGTTAAATTAGTGAGATTTCGATATGTTAATTTACTAAAGAAATGGTAATTACTTACTAATTGGGTGTTCATTTTTGTACAGGAAGTATGTCAAGTACCCACAAAGGAGTTTTAGGGTTGAATGGTTTTGGACAAATAAGGTGAAGTTTTTTGACAATGTGGATGTTAATTCTGGAGTTTTGAAGGCATTCTGTGATAGAGTTCATGCTTCTTTTGAGTTGACACCAATTAATAAGGTTGAGGTCATTTGGATTGGTAATGATAAGCCAGAGTATATAGTTAATGATTCTCATTGGTATGAAATGTGGGATAAGGCAGTTGTTGAGGAGGGTTATGTGAACTTATGGTGCAATGTTAGTGACAGAATTGTGCCTCCTGGTGATGGATGTGCTGAGAGTTCTGGGATTACTGACAAGAGAGACTCAACACCATCCAAGGTTACAAGTAGTTCTAGAACATGCATTAACTATGCTAGTTCACCAGTCAGACTTGATCCAGAAATGTTTGTCACACCTAAGAAGAAGTTTACATGCACTACATCACCACATTGGGTCAGAAGGAGTCCAAGGCTACTCAAGAAATATGTTGATGCAGTGACTATGATTGGTGGCAGTAAGAAGTGGTTATTTGAGAATGTGGATGACTATGTGAATGTGGATGAGTATGTGAATGTGGATGATGATGATGATATTGTATTTAGTGCTGAAACAAGACAAGCTGAGATAGAGTATGAGAACATCCAATTAGTTAATGATGAGGAAGATGTATGTAATCCAATAGATGACCATAGAAGTCCAGTTTTTGATACTGATGAAATGGGAATTAGTGTATACTGTGAATTTTTAAACAATTATTTTAAGGACCACCACTGGGTTGACAATGTATATCCACAACAGTATATGGAAGCATTCAATGAAGTACAAGCAAGTGGTGGGGAGCAGGAAGGTGAGCAAGAGGATCCTAAAGGAAAAGCAATTGTTCCTTATGATGCTGAGGGTAATGAGGAGTACAATAGTGGTAAGGATAGTTCAAGCTCTAAAGATGATGGTGAAGGTAATTGTCTAACTTAAATGCAGGTCCTTATGTGTATGGATTAAGGAATTATCTAACATTACAATAATTAGTATTTTTTTTCTTAATTGTCTATGTAGGTGTAACAGAAGTCCAAGGACACAATGAGTGTGATAATGAGCCAACTCATCAGAAACCACATCCATGGTACAACCAATTTGAGCAAGTGCATGGTCCAGATATTGATGCAGATGGCAATGGAGAGTTGTTTCCTGATGCTGATGGGAATACATTACTCATGGTTGATGTTGACATAATGTTTGTGGGAATGGAGTTTATGGACAAAAATGACTTCAAGAAGCACCTAAGGGGTTATGCCATTAAGAAGAGATTCCAATACAAGCTTAAGCCAAATGACAATGAGAGGATAAAAGTTATATGCAGGTTCAACAAATCCCAAGGCTGCAAGTTCTTTATCTGGGCAAGTGTTACAACTGGTGAACCAACCTTTACTGTGAGGAGATTCAACTTAAAACATACATGTGCAACTCAACTAAAGACTAGGAATAGAGCAGTTAATGCAGAATTTGTTGTTGAGTATTTGTATAACAAGATAAAGAAAGGAGATCCGGTACCACTGACATATACACTGAACGATCAATTCTTTACTACTCACAATACCAATGTTCCATATCATGTTGCATGGAGAGCAAGAACAATTACATTAGAAAAACTCAATGGCAGTTATGATGAATCATATAAGCTTGTTCCAGCCTTTTGTGATATGGTAGAAGCAACAAATCCTGGTTCTGTTACAAAGTACAGTTTTGGAAGGTAAGTTTCCATCTGAATTTACTAAGTTATTTCTTGTAGTAATTTATTTTCTTATATTAATTTATTTCTCATGATTGTATATTTTGTAACAATGAGGACAAATGTTTTGAGTCCATTATGATTGCATTTTCAGCACCAATTCAAGGATGGAAGGCTGGCGGTAGACCATTCATTGGGTTTGATGCTTTCTACTTGACTGGAAAACATGGTGGATGTTTAATGGCTGCAACTGGTTTAGATGGACAGAATGGGATTGTGAGTCTAGCTATAAAGGTGGTCAGAAATGAATGTGGGGAGAATTGGCACTTATTCATGAAAGAGCTGAAGACACTAATTGAAGACCATCCTGCTGGGAAGATAACTTTCATCTCAGACAGACAAAAAGGTCTCCAAGAGTCATTGGATGAGGCATTCCCAGGACATTTCAAAAGATACTGTCTTCGGTAAGTCTTACAAAATCTTACTATTCAAAAGAATCTTGTTATTCTTTAAATTCTCTTTAAGATTTTCAACAAATTCTTTGTTTTTCAACCAGTCATATGTACTCAAACTTGAAGACACACTTTAAGGGATCAAAGTTGCACTACCTTGTATACAATGCTGCAAAATGCTACAAGGAGAGGCACTGGAAGGTAATGTCTGTCATAATTCACTTTTGTGATGTTTTAAGTAATGTCAATGATGGGGTTACTAAAAGGTAGAGAAGATTGTCCATCTATCATGTAAAAAGGTAGAGAAGATTTTCCATCTATCATGTGAAGCCCAATCTATCATGTAGAAGCTTACAAAGCCATTTATACACCTGAGATGGGGTTACTAAAAGGTAGAGAAGATTGGCCTGAGGTGAGAGATGTTTTTTAACTTAACCTTTATTGTCCTTTTCCCCTTTGTCCTTTTATGTCTTTTTATGTCATTTAACTATATTATTGTAGGAAATCTTTTTCTTTTTTGGAAAGCAACATTTTAAGATTAGGGTTTCACTTTTGTTTGTTACTTATATATACTCTATATACTTACACTTATCTTCTTCTATCTTCATTTTGCACCCATTAGAAGAAATCAACCCACCCATAGATATGAGGAAACCAGGGAGGCCTTCCAAGAAGAGGAAAAGAGCACATGATGAACCTCAAAGTTCAAAGGTGGTAACAACTTGTAAGAGATGCAGGATTCCTGGTCACAACAGGAGGACATGTGCTGGTGCACCAGTTGGATCAAATCCAAAAACAAAAAGACAGAGAACTATGGTGGAAGGAGGAAGTCACAAGAAAACTTACCCAAATCCCGCAGAGTTGAGTACCAATAGAAGGGCAAGTAAGAGGGGAAGAGGAAAGAAAGGATGTGAATCATATTCTCAGCCTGCCACTGCATCATCTTCTCAGCCTACCAGAGGATCATATTCTCATCCTGCAACTGCCTTATCTTCTCATCCTACATCTGCTTCATATGGATCTATATGTGGAAGGGGTACAAGAGGTGGAAGAGGTTCTAAGGGAGGTAGGTGTAGTGGTAGATCTGTGCAACAGACACTGAGCCAGACCATCAGTGGTGTTGTTGGGTTATCTCAGACTCTCTCTCAGACATTCAGAGTCCCTAGACAGAAGACAACAATATGACCTTCTCTGCTACTCAATGAACACTAGTTGTGTTTAGTTTCAGACATTCAGTCCTTTGTTATATGGTATTTTGGTTTTTTTTTTCTTGTTTGAACTTGCTAGAATGAATTTCGCTGCATCTGTTTGCAGTAAACTAAAGTAAAAAACTTACATTAGTTAATGGGTATTAATATATATGTAATTAACTTAATTTTCTTTATTGATTGTTCATTACATATTTAAATTTCCTATCTGCTTGCATAGTTCTGACATTTTCAGGGTTGCATCTTTGGTTTGATGGAATATAGCATCAGAAAGCCATTGAAACTACATACAGTTGGAACATTTAAGGTAAGCTATTCCACCATTATGTTCATTATTGCATATATATAATGCTACTGTGCCCTTACATTTCTTCTTCTTGCAGGGTTGATTTGCCCATGGACAGTTGCTTTTTCCATGACTTTTGTCACCACAAGAAAAACAGGAATGTGGAGATGGAAGATTAATTTGCATTGCTTTTCCAGGAGTTGTAGCATCTGAAAACCACTCAAAGTATGAGCATATGGAACAACTGAAGAACTTCTCACCAACATGATCATCAGTTTGTGCTTTTAACAGCTTACTCAATCCATTGAAAGGTACCATTTTGCATCTAGAATAGATCCATGGACAGTCTATTTCCTCATAAATACCTTTCTCACACATACCACAATAGTTGATGATGCTTCTGAACTTGACCTTGATCTTGCTACTTGATGTCTCACCTGAACTGCTGCTTCTATATTCTTCCATCTTGCCACCACCCATTCTAAACATATTAGTATTTGAGGATTGTGAATGTTAGTGAATGTGTGTTAAATCTGTCTGTAGGTGTATGTGGTTTTATAGTGAAAGGCAGATGAATCCGTTGGGAACAGTCACATTTCCAACCGCATAGAAAACGCCACCTGTAAAAATGTCAGGTGGATTGCCACATCATTCAGCTGTCATCTAGCATGGAACTGCCATATATATATATATATCTTAACCATGGTTCAACTACCACAGTTACAAGAGAACAAGGGGTAGATTAGTCCCGTTATTTACTGTTTTTTCAAATTGTGTGTGTCGGATGGAAAAAAACTACTTTGTGAACCTTAATTTAAAGGGTGATCATTTTGTGAAACAATTAAGGAAAGGGTGACCATTTTGTAAAACGCCCTTTAGATAATTATCCAATGTGTGTAAATGCTTTTATTTTCTGACCAACTTAAAATATCCAACACTGAACACTACCCTACTGCTACTAATTTAATTGGATGTAACCCAAACTTGAGCCATACATACTTGTAATGAAATCCATCACCTCTACATTTGGATTATATCATTATGAGCAGTAGTAGTAGTAGTACAACTACGATCTGATATGCAAAACTCAAAAACCTGATAGACTCACATGGTAACAGGCTTTCAAGCATTAATACGACTAGCCTACTAGTGATAGGTGTGATAAACACTGTAGCTGCAGGATTTTCCACAACACACCCCTTGTAATATCTTGATAATAATATCTTAATCTAAACTAATTTGATAATTAAAATTCTAAACATTGTAAATAGACACACGGATTTTTACATGGTTCGATCAATTTGATCTACATCCATGATTCTCTACTATGATTGTTAAAGTTTACATTTGATAATCTCCATTAATGGAGTCCTAAATCTAGTTTTGGGGAAGAAGATGATAAAGAAAAATACATTTTCTCTCTCTAAAAGTCTCTCTGAAAAATATCTCTCTCTCCTAAAACTTTCTCTCTCTTCCAGATTCTCTCAACTCTAAAAAAATACATCATCCTCTTCTCAATCTATTAGATCTCTATTTATAGGAAACTACATAATGGGTGACAACTAAGTTGTCCTCTAATTTCGGATCTATCTTGTGAACCTCTCGTGAACTTTGTAACCATCGTGAAACACACACGTTTTTCTCATGTTTCTTCAGTCGTCAACTTCGTCATTCTTTGAATTATTTTGTGACGCTCGTGAAATGTTGTTGAAGAGTTTTCAGTGGCGCTCGCAGAAGTGTCATTAATCTCTCGTGAACATAATTGTGGCGATATTCTGGTCCTACATCTTGCCTCTTTTTTCTTGAATATTGCTTGAAAAGTAATCTTTAAGAAAAAATCTGTTGTTGTAGTAGTCTTTGATTTTTGTTGATGAAGGAATGAGCGAAAGAATACTGGATTTGAAAAGTATATACTTGCCTCTATTCTTTTGCGAAGTTCCATATCTTTGTTAAGTAAATAAGAAGTATTAACTCTTGAAGTGCTCGTGAAGTATGAAGTATCCTTGAAGAAGTATAAGAAGTACACAATCCTCTAAATATAAGAAGTATCCATTTTTTGCCTCTTTTCATGTGAAATTATTGCTTCATTTTTTGGTGAAAATCCCTGTCCATTTTGGAAATGATTCTTGCCGAGAAGATAAAGAACATAAAATGTTTTCTTGTTAATCCATAGTTGCCTCTGTTCTTTATCTATGAAGGAAGAATCCCTGAGAAAATGTTTAAATGAACGAATTGCCTCTGCCTCATTTGATAAAATGATCATATTCTGCGAACTAATCACTTCTCCTACAAAATTCTTGAATGGTCTTCAATATGCTGAATTATCCTGAAAATTTATGAATGTTTCTGCGAGGCTCTAAATGTTACCGCGAGATTCTGAAATAATGCTTTGAATAGTGTTGCGATGAATAGCGATGATGAATAGTGGCGATGAATAGTGAAATGAATAGTGGCGAGATTGTGAATAATGCTACGAGATTGTAGACATTCCTCTTGAGAGAATCTGAATAATACTTCTGTGAAACTCTGAATAGTATTTCTGAGAGATTTTGAATATTACTTGCTTTCTCTTTTGCGATGAAAAAATCTTTCCTGCATTCTTACAAGAAAATAATTAATGTTTGAGATTATTCTATTGGTCTTATTTTGCCTTCCTAGTTAAAGGTCTTATTTCGCCAATTTTTCTTTTTGCGACAAAATCGCAGGACGTCTTTACATTTGCATGTATTGACCCATTGATCTTGCCTTATCTTTTCTCTTGAGGTTTTTTGGATTGTTATGCGACAATATGACAAGTCTAAGTTCTCTCGCGAGATCAAAGTCTCATGAAATTGTCGTCTTGCGATGAAATCGCATGACGTCTTTACACTTTCATGTAAAAACCCATTGATCTCATCTTAACTTTTTCTCATTTGGATTTTTTCCTCTGTATAATTTACGTCACGCGACAATATGACATGCCTAAATGATCTTGCGATCATAAAGCCCCATGACATTGCCGTCTTAAGACACTTATCAGCTCCCTAATGGAGGGTGCCGCCCTTATCTTCCCCCTGGTTGCCCCTTCAAGGAGGGCACATCGGCCATACAAGACTAGCTCCTCCCATCCAGATTTACCAACAACCAGTTGTTTTCGTAGCCTCTTGTCCTTTATGCCTATATGGCTTATAGTTACAAGACTACACCCTAGGTGGGGTTTTCTTCAGGCCAAGTGCATTGTAGCCAAGACTTACCAAAGATGGCCAGGGTAGGTTCGTCCATCCCGGGCACCCTTGGCTAAACCGTGTACCTCGGCGCCTTGGTCATACTTTGCACTACTTGGAAGAGATCCTCGGTCGTCCAACCAGGGTATAACCTTATAAAGCTGGAAATCCAAGATCTCTCTCCCGGATAGGTTTTCTTTAACCCCAACATCTGCATGACTCAGGTTCCAGTAGCGGTATAACCTTATCGCTGAATCATGTAAAGAGATACCCCCTTATAACGTGCTTGTAGGTCTTACATTTGCCTCTTACGAAATTGTATTCACGAACTAGGGTGCACGCCATAAAGGTTTGTCCCATTCTTTAAGTTTCTACGAAATTATATTCGCGTTTCTCGCGATATTTTCGCGTTTCTTCATTCTTTCAATTCTGTCAATTCTTTATATAATCTTGAATAATCTCGCAATTACACTCGCAGCTCTGATAAAAATTTGTTTTGCTCATTTCTGTGAGTTGAAATATTCTTTTAAATATTTTGAAATCTTGCAATTTTATCGCATTTGTTAAACCAAAATTCTCTTTCTGTAAAATAAATATTCTAGAGAAATCTTTGAAATCTTCTTTGAAATCTTGCGATTGTATCACGTATTTTGGAAATTTGAAATCTTAGAAATTTTGGCGATAATTTCGTTTTCTGTAATCTTTTGAAATCTTTGAAAATTTTGCGAGGGTATCGCTGTTTTGGAAATGAAATCAATTTTATTTTATTTTATTTTTTTGAAATCTTAGAAATCTTTGCGATAGTTTCATTTATTGTAATCTTTGAAAATTTTGAAAATTTTTGCGATCTTTAAAATGTTTGCGATGATCTCATTTTTTATATTTTTTTGAAGATTTTTTTTTTTTTTTTTTTTTGAAATCTTGCGATTGTATCGTTTTTTGGTAAGTCAAAATAAAAAATCTTAGAAATCTTTTTTGAAATCTTTAAATTTTTGCGAATATATCGCTCTGGTCAATCAAATCAAAATTCTTTGAAATATTTTGAAATCTTGCGATTATACCGCTTTTGGTAAATTGAATCAAAAGTTTTTGAAATCTTTTGAAATATTATAAATCTTAGAAATGTTCTTTGAAATCTGGCGATAATATAAATCAAAAATTTTCATTTTCTGCAAGTAAAATATTCAAGGAAGTGGTACTTAACTTTTTGGCGATTTGCTGTTGTTGCCAATTCTCGTGAAGTATTTGATTTGCTTGTGAAATGAGAAGAAATGAGAGATGAATTCTTGATCTGCCTCTTGCACCATACCAATTGTTTTAACCCTTTCTTGCGAAACTAACTTGCGAAATAATCTCCCACTTTCTTCTTCTTATTGTCTCTCTTTAATCATGGCCATTTATATGTGCGTCATTTTTGCCGTAATTTGAGACAACTTCGTAGATTTGCTCATTTCTTCGCTATATTTCCACTTCATTTCTTTTGGACTTTATTTAATTTGTTGTTCTCGCTATAAATATCATCTTCGCAGAAGCTTTTGGTCCATGTTACTTCAATAATCTCCCAAAAATCGCCAGCTCTTGAAATGTTTACAAATGAAATATCATGCGATCTTATGCTTGTACTCTTCGCCAGTGACCAATTGTGCTAGTTGCTGTTTTGTGAGATGATAGGACCATCACGTAAAAAAGCGTCCACCAACGTTAACTTAGTATTAACGTTCTACGTACACAAAATAAAATATCAAAATGTAGCGAGCACTATCGCTAAGGGTAGCATGTTAACTTAGTACGTAGCATGTTAACTTATTACTTTTTCTATCTAACTTATAAAAGTACTATCGCCAAAATATAGAGAGCACTATCGCTAATGGTCATCCTTAGCACGTTCTAGCAATATCTCTGTTTATCGCCCATTCATAAAATTCCATGTGCTGCCTTTTGTTACTCGCGAATTAGTTGACGATGATGGCATCCATGATTACTACAGCATTCCGTTCTCGTTAATTTTCCTTTGCCACCAACTCACTGCGAGTAATCAATTAATTTGTTCGGCAGTCTGAACTCAAGAAAATATATTCAGTCAATTAATTAAATATATTAACAGAAGTCTAATGATTGTATTCTCGCAAAAATTTGGATTTTCATGAAATGGATTATGAAAACAACATTTGTAAATCTGTATTTCACAAAAACTATCAAAATTATATTTTTATGAAACGATCAAAATCGTGATTAAAATCGAGGTTTTTGTGTGTAAATCTATGATCAAAATTCGTTTCAATTCAAAATATCAATCAAAAATCAATTTTTATGAAAACAAAGTTTAATTGTTAAAAACTCAAAATCTTCCAGATCTAGATTATTAACATATAGTTAAAGAGATAAGAAAGAATTTGTCATGTTTAAACAATTAATTGATGCTGTTCTTCATCGTTCTTTTCCCAGAATTTCCATATTTTCCCCTGTATCTCATAAATTCAATCGAATTCATCATCAATAATTGCTAATTTCTCTTTATCAATCCCCTTAGTCGGCGCCAAAATGTAGTTGCAGGATTTCCCACAACACACCCCTTGTAATATCTTGATAATAATCTCTTAATCTAAACTAATTTGATAATTAAAATTCTAAACATTGTAAATAGACACACGGATTTTTATGTGGTTCGATCAATTTGATCTACATCCATGATTCTCTACTATGATTGTTAAAGTTTACATTTGATAATCTCCATTAATGGAGTCCTAAATCTAGTTTTGGGGAAGAAGATGATAAAGAAAAATACATTTTCTCTCTCTAAAAGTCTCTCTGAAAAATATCTCTCTCTCCTAAAACTTTCTCTCTCTTCCATATTCTCTCAACTCTAAAAAAATACATCATCCTCTTCTCAATCTATTAGATCTCTATTTATAGGAAACTACATAATGGGTGACAACTAAGTTGTCCTCTAATTTCGGATCTATCTTGCGAACCTCTCGTGAACTTTGTAACCATCGTGAAACACACACGTTTTTCTCATGTTTCTTCAGTCGTCAACTTCGTCATTCTTTGAATTATTTTGTGACGCTCGTGAAATGTTGTTGAAGAGTTTTCAGTGGCGCTCGCAGAAGTGTCATTAATCTCTCGTGAACATAATTGTGGCGATATTCTGGTCCTACAAACACCTAATTTTATATCTAGTATTTATGCTTTCTTTGCGAGTTTTCGTGTGAATTATGTATCTTATGTGTGAGTTTGATTGTATTAGGTGTTGTGGAGTCGTATGGAGCAAAAGAAGGAGAAATTAGCCATTTGGAGCGAAAAGTGCAGAACTGTTATTTCACAGGCAAACACTATCCGGAACCAGAATCAAGGTTAAAGGGAGACTCTCTTTTGGAGATTAATTTAAGACAACTGGTTGAGGTTAAGGGATAACCATCTGTTATAGGCACCCAGACTGGGGTGGTTCTTATGCTGGGTGTCCCAATTCAACCCACCCCATAACCCTAAAATTGAGAGGTATGTCTCTCATTCATACACCACTGAAATTGAGAAAGAAGGGAAAAAGAATGGCTACTGCTTAACGGAAAACAGATCGAGAAACAAAGAAGTTGTTGATGGTTTGAGATTGAATGGGATTTTGAGATTCAGATGAATTGAATGAAGCAATAAAAGCAGCAGATGAGTGTCATTGCAGGTGTTGTTGGTGTTTTGGCTTGACAGAAAGTGCAGAATGGTAGATGTTGTTGTTGTTTGTTGAACACGGGAAAAAGGGTTCGATGTTGTGGTGTTCTTGAAGCCGAGGCTCTGTTGCAGTGAATGGAACTAAACTTGCACTAGTTAGATGAATGCCTAGGGTGTTTCAAAACTGGTGGATTGTGGAGCTATGCAGCTGAGTTCAGTGCAGTTGGATACTGCAGTTGCAGAGCAGTAATAGTGGATCAAGGGAAGGAGGATACTGGTGATGCAAGTTCTGTTAAATTAGCAGCTGTTGATGGTTCAATTCTGGTGGAATTAGGAGTTGCAGCTGCAGAGAAGTTGCAGTTGCAAGGGAGATACAGATGGTGAGGTAGTGATGCTGAGAAGCTAAGTTGTTGCCGCTGATATGTGGTGTTGCTGCTTTATGGCAGTTGGTTTGTGCTAATGGGTATTGCAGTTTGCTGTGACTCTGAGCTGTGTAGCTGGGAGAATAAGTAGTAGCTGTGTAGATGGAGGTCTTGCTTGTTGTGCTCGAATGAATTGGTGGAGCGGGAGATGTTGATGTGTTCATGGTAGTTAAGCCATGACATAAGGGGTTACAATCTGAGCAGTGTCTGGTGCCAATTGGTGAATTGAAGGTGACAATTTGAGCTAGATTTGGTCTGAGCTCGGCAAAGCAGGTGGTGCTGATGTCATTTTCCAATGAAGAGATGTATACCAAGGGTTGCAGTGAGGCAATGGTGGTAATGGTCTTGAGGGAAATGTTGGTGACTTATCAAGATGGCAAATATATGTATGTCTAGAGCTACAACAAATGGTGCACAAGGTGTTGTAATTGGCAGCAAGGAAGGACAAGGTTGATGCGCATGGGAATCTGGTGATTGAGCTTGAAGGTGTTTGTTGTTGATAACGAATGGGTTTGCGTAGCTGAGATCGATGGGGTTAATGAGATGGAGATTGTGATTGTTTGGTGTTGTGGCAGTGAACTCAGAGTTTGCAGTTGTGCTTTGGTGGTACAGCCACATATATGAGCTGAGATGGAGCTGAAATGGTTTTGAAGTTGCAGAAACGGTGCGAAAACGGGGCGAAATTGGCACGCCGGTGAGCATAGTTCTGGTAGTCGAATTCTGGAAGTTGAAGTATGAATCTTAATGTTTCAGTCAATCATGAAGTGGGTTCGAGTCGGATGCAAGAATCTATGGTCGGACATATGGGCTACGAGTCATGCTTTTAGGCGCGTTTTCGCAAGAAATGGGAATTGGCTAAAATGGTTTTTGTGAATGTGTGGACTGCAGAGAAGCAAAGTTGAGCTACTGGAAGTGTAGAATTGCCTGATGATAGTACCTGATGACAAAAGTGGCCCGAGTCAATTCTCCGGCGACGGTGATCGGATTCCGGTCATGACGTCATCATTCCGGCGACCAGTTTTGAACCCGAAAATTCCAAAGATATATTTTTCACACATGGGCTTGGTGGACTGGTAGATGGACGTGGACTTGAAGATTTTGAAGACTTTGACCTATTTTTGGAAAGCAAAGGGCTATAAAAAGAGAGTTTCTACAACAAAGAGATTACGTATTATTTTGGGGGAGCAGAGGAGATAGCCGCTGAAACTTAC
This sequence comes from Papaver bracteatum, assembly GCA_023529315.1. NCBI lineage: Eukaryota > Viridiplantae > Streptophyta > Magnoliopsida > Ranunculales > Papaveraceae > Papaver > Papaver bracteatum. The sequence goes on along the minus strand of JAJJWX010000572.1, from coordinate 1,210,879 downwards.
GCTACTAGGGTTTGCTTTTGTTTCATCTTCTTTATTTTATTATTGATTATGATGAACTCCATAGCTATGTGTAGCTAAAACTCTTATTATTGGTTAAGGATGTAGTTTTATTTCTAAAACTTGTGCTTGATTAATGCATTAGTTTTCTCTCTTGATTATCGTTCATATCTCTACTGTTTTTAATATCACATGATTGATGTATTGTGATAGGATTTTGATATTTGTTTAGTTAAGTGGCCAATTAATTGAACTTGCATCTTGTCCATAGCTATTTTAGGGTTTTTCATCGAGCGATAACTCCAAATACAAGTAGCATGATATGATTATAGTTTGTAGTGATACACTCTTATAATCATATGTAGAGTATGACCATTGTCCGAATTGTTATGCGCAATGTATGACAATTGCATTGATTAGCCTATTTCCAAAACTTAATGCTCCTGGGAATTGAACTTTATTAGCGCAAGGCGTTAGGTTATTCTTTAGATAGAATTCACATACACAGCTCTAATGTGTGTGTTGATGAACTTAGGAAATTTTCAGATTATCTTGCTCTCTTGATTTTCTAGGCTTTTGATAATAAAAGAGATTAAATTGTAATTCTAATCACATATGCAAGCACATGTTTAAGATTGAAGATGAATTCCTTGACCAATAACTTTCTCTATTGATTACTTCCAACTATTTACTTTGCTTTTATTTTACAAAAATCAGAAATCCCCCATCTTGGTTACTAAGAAACTAGAATTTGATAACAACAATCGACTCTCTGTGGATACGAACTCTTCCTTACTTTATACTTCATTTATATTTTGTCGAGTAAGAAAGTGAATTATTTTTGTGTCGGCTGACAACCGATCAAATTTTGGCGCCGTTGTCGGGGAGGCATTGGGCTTGTTATCTAGTTTTTAGTTTCTTTTTATTATTTTTCTGCTTGCATACTTGTGTTTCGTTTCTTGTCTTGTTTCTCACTTGTTTGCGAGAATTGTTTTTCAGGTACCTAATCTCTGGCTTCTAAAGATTGTAATTATCCAAGGTGCGGGATAGCTACTCGAAAGGACACAATACTCCAACCAAGGCAAGGCACAACGGAAGAACACAACTTGGAAGTAGAACACGAAGCTCTTCGGCAAGAAGGAGAGGAAGTAGAACACGATATTCCTTTTGAAGAAGAAGGAGAAGGAGAATAAGCAATGTGTGACCCTGCAAATTGTTCACTTAAAGACTTAGCTTCTCACAAGCTGGATATACAACAGGGTTGCATTCAAACCGACTCCACTTTTGAAATCAAGCCGGGACTTCTTAGAGAATTACCAAAGTTCCATGGTTTGGTGAATGAAGATCCAAACAAGCATCTTATGGATTTCCACACCATTGTCATGGCTATGCTCCCAGCAAATATGGAGGCGGATGGTGCTATGTTGAAGGTTTTTCGATTCTCATTGGAAGGTAATGCTAAGGATTGGTTATACTACTTGCTTTTCGGGAGTGTTGCAACTTGGAATGGGCTCAAGAAACTATTTCTAGAGAGATATTTTCCTATATCTAAGGCTACTCAAATTCGCAAGGAGATTTGAGGAATGAAGCAAAATGTCGGAGAATCGTTATATGATTGTTGGGAACGATACAAGAGGTTGGTGGCAAGCTGTCCTCATCACCAATTTAGTGACGCCATGATCATCCAATACTTCTATGAAGGACTCCAATAAAGTGATAGGAATCTTATCGATGCAACGGGTGGTGGTGCACTAGTGAGCAAGACGGTGGCACAAGCTAGAGAGTTGATTGAAAACATGGCAGCAAACTATCAACAATTCTTGAGTCGTGGTTCGGATGTGCTTCTTCGGCGAGTCAATGAAGTAAGCGAGGTGGAGGAACTTCGTCAACAAATGGGAAACATCACAGCAATGCTACAACAAGTTTCAGCCGCGGTGATACCAAATTCTCATGGGTATGAAGACGTCAATGAGCAAGCTAATGCGGTCTTTCCAAATCAGCCAAGATGGTATGATCCTTATTCCAATACTTACAATCCGGGATGGAGAGATCACCCCAATTTTAGCTATGCGAACAAGCAAGGAGCGGTTCAACAACCTACTTTCAACAATTTGGGTTTATTTCAACCTCAAAAACAACAATTCCAGCCGCGTCAACAATTTCAACAATCTCAATTTCAACAACAACAATCTCAAAATCAGGGGTCGAGTATGGAAGAGTTGATGAAATCTTTTATGCAAAGAACGGAGGGCACGATGAAAGAGTTGCAAACTCAAGTTGGTTCTATGGCTCTTGAGTTGAACCAAATGAAGGCACAAAATAGTGGGAAACTCCCTTCTCAACCTATCAACCCAAAAGGAGATGTGAATGCAATTACGTTGAGAAGTGGTACACAACTTGTGCAACCCGAAGTTGCTGATTCGGGCAAGGTGGAAACACCAAAGGAACCTGTTTTGGAGGAGAAGAACGAGGATTCTCCCCAAACTTCTGAGGTACCTATTCCTAACTCTAAAACTCCTATTCTTACTTATGTCCCTCCTTTACCTTTTCCTCGCAGATTTGCAAATTCTAAGAAGGAGGCACTAGAAAAGGAGATTTTAGACGTTTTTAAGAAGATTCATGTGAACATACCACTCATTGATGCTATTAAGCAAGTTCCAAAGTATGCAAAAGTGTTGAAGGACTTGTGTACCAATAAGAAAAGGCTCAAAGGTAATGAAGTTCTTAGTGTGGGGGAGAATTCTTCGGCAATCTTACAACACAAACTCCCACTGAAATGCAAAGACACGGGAAGCTTTGACATCCCCGTCACAATTGGTACCACTACATTTAACAAAGAAATGTTAGACTTAGGTGCATCCGTTAATGTTATTCCTGCATCTATGTATAAGTCACTTGATTTAGGTCCTCTCAAAAAGGCTGAAATTGTGTTGCAATTAGCCGATCGCTCTAATGTCTACCCAATGGGTATTGTTGAGGATGTTCTTGTGCAGGTTAATCAACTAGTATTTCCAGCAGATTTTTGTGTCTTAGAGATGGATGAAGGTTCACCGGACTCGTCTCTTCCATTGCTACATGGGCGTCCCTTCATGAAAACGGTAAAAACCATTATTGATGTTGATAAGGGAACGCTGACTATGGATTTTGATGGAGAAATAATACGTTTCAACATTTTCGAGACGATGAGATATCCTAGTGATATCCACTCTTGTTTCTCCGTTGATGTGATGGATACATTGGCGAACAAATGTTTGATTTGAATGGAGCTGATTCTTTGGAAACCGTGCTCACTACACCTATTGATAACGGTTTGGAGTACGGTGATGATATTAAGGAAACCATTGGTTCTCTTAACTCATTACCGGAAAAATCTGCACTTAAGAATGTTTCATATGTTTCTTTACCTCGCAATGATGAAAAGCTTGAACCTTCAATTATTAAATCTCCAAAGTTAGAATTGAAACCTCTTCCTAGTCACTTAAAGTACTTGTACTTGGGTGACAATGAAGAGTTACCTGTGATTGTTTCTAACGAGCTTAGTGAATTACAGGAGCAAAAACTTCTAAGGGTTCTAAGGAAGCACAAGATGGCCATAGGATGGACAATTGCCGATATCAAGGGTATAAGCCCTGCCGTTTGTATGCATAAGATTCGTTTGGAGGACGATGCAAAGCCTACGAGGGAAGCGCAGCGTCGTTTGAACCCCCCTATGATGGAAGTTGTGAAAAATGAGATACTCAAGATTTTGGAAGTGGGTGTTATCTACCCCATATCCGATAGCAAGTGGGTGAGCCCGGTACAAGTTGTACCAAAGAAATCAGGTGTGACCGTGGTGGAGAATGATGAGAATGAACTTGTCCCAACTCGTGTGCAAACCGGTTGGAGGGTTTGTATTGATTATAGGAAATTGAATGCCACTACTAGAAAAGATCACTTTCCATTGCCTTTTATTGATCAAATGCTTGAACGTTTAGCTGGACACGCTTATTATTGCTTTCTTGATGGCTATTCAGGTTATAATAAGATTGTGATAGCACCGGAGGATCAAGAGAAAACCACTTTCACTTGTCCTTTTAGTACTTTTGCTTATAGAAGGATGCCTTTTGGCTTATGCAATGCTCCATCTACCTTTCAAAGGTGTATGGTAAGTATCTTTTCAGAATATGTTGAAAACATAATAGAAGTGTTCATGGACGACTTTAGTGTCTTTGGTGATTCATTTGACCTTTGTTTGAACAATTTGTCACTAATCCTTGAACGATGTGTTGAAACAAATCTTGTGCTGAATTGGGAGAAGTGTCATTTCATGGTAACTCATGGCATAGTTTTAGGCCATATAATATCTTCTAAAGGCTTGGAAGTTGATAAATCTAAGATAGACCTTATTCGTGCTCTAAACCCTCCCACTACGGTGAAGGAGATTCGTTCTTTCCTTAGTCATGCAGGTTTCTATCGTAGATTCATCAAGGATTTTTCCAAGATAGCATCACCACTTTGCAACTTATTGCAAAAAGATGTGGTTTTTAACTTTGATGAGAAGTGTGTGGCGGCATTCAATCGTTTGAAAGAACTTTTGATTTCAGCCCCTATCATTAAACCACCGGATTGGAGCAATCCTTTTGAGATTATGTGTGATGCTAGTGATTATGCGGTTGGTGCGGTGCTTGGGAAGCGTGTGGGGAAGATACCTCATGTCATTTATTATGCTTCTAGAACGTTAAATGAAGCTCAACAAAACTACACAACCACTGAAAAAGAGTTATTAGCTATTGTTTTTGCTTTGGAAAAGTTCCGCTCTTATCTAATTGGTACAAAAGTTGTTGTCTTTTCAGATCATGCAGCACTTAGGTACTTGCTTACAAAGAAAGAGGTGAAACCGAGGCTCATACGGTGGATTTTACTCTTGCAAGAGTTTGATATAGAAATCAAGGACAAGAAAGGAATTGAGAACACCATTTCGGATCATTTGAGCCGTCTTGCTGTGGACAAGGAAGCTATCCCGTTGCGTGAAAGTTTCCCGGATGAGAAACTATTCTCAATTGCATTTGCGGAACAATGGTATGCGGATATTGTTAATTACTTAGTGTCTAAACAAATCCCAAAGAACTTGTCTCGTGATGAGAGGGACAAAATTAAGAAGCTAGGAAACCAATACATATGGGATAATCCATACTTATGGAAACATTGTAGTGACCAAGTAATACGAAGGTGCGTTCCCGAATCCGAATTTAACTTTATCTTGTCTTTTTGCCACTCATATACATGTGGAGGACACTTTGGGAGCAAGAGGACCGCTCTCAAGGTATTAGAATGTGGGTTCTATTGGCCGACTTTGTTTAAGGATGCACATGCATTTTGTATAACATGTGATAGGTGCCAAAGAACAGGCAATCTAGGAGCCCGAAATCAAATGCCACAAACTATTATTCAATTTGTTGAAGTCTTTGATGTATGGGGAATTGATTTTATGGGTCCTTTTGTCAATTCTAATGGGAATTATTATATCTTGCTTGCTGTCGATTATGTCTCGAAATGGGTGGAAGCTAAGGCCACCCCAACTAATGATTCTAAAGTTGTTTCAGATTTTGTGCAAGCAAATATTTTTGCAAGGTTTGGAATTTCAAAGGCTATAATTAGTGATGGAGGTTCACACTTCAAAAACAGGTTCTTGCAAGGCTTGTTAAAGAAGTACAATGTGTCGCATCGGATTGCAACACCATACCATCCACAAACAAATGGACAAGCCGAGGTTTCCAACCGAGAGGTGAAATCCATTCTAGAAAAGACGGTGAATCCAACAAGGAAGGATTGGAGAATGCGCCTCAATGATGCTTTGTGGGCGCATAGAACCGCATACAAGACACCTATTGGGATGTATCCCTTTAGGCTTGTGTATGGTAAACCTTGTCACTTACCCGTAGAAATTGAGCATAAGGCGTTTTGGGCTATTAAGAAATGCAATATGGAGTTGGATGGGGCTGGAAAGCAAAGGAAGTTGCAATTTCAAGATCTAGAAGAGATTCGCAATGATTCATTTGAAAGCTCAAGGATTTACAAGGAAAAGACGAAGGCATTTCATGATAATATGATTACAAAGAAACAATTTTGCATTGGGCAGAAAGTTCTTTTGTTTAATTCTCGTTTGCAATTATTTCCGGGTAAACTAAGGTCACGTTGGATTGGACCTTTTGTTGTGACTAATGTGTTTTCTCATGGTGCAGTTGAGATTCATAGTTTAGCTACAGGAAATGAACTTAAAGTGAATGGGCACCGGTTGAAACCATATTATGAGAACTTCTCTTCGGAAGTCGTGGAAGGAGTGAACCTTGTGGAAGTGCTCCCTCTGGAGGAGTCTTAGCAAACAAGGAGAACGTCGGGCTGACGAATTTAAACCAAGCGCTAAGTGGGAGGCAACCCACCGGTTTTGTATCTTTACCTTTATCTTTTTTATTTTTATGCATTTTATCTTTATTTTCTTTGTTTTTGAATATCATTTGCGGAATTTCCCACCTTGAACTTTCTTTGGATGATTCAATTTTACATTGAGGACAATGTAAATTTTAAGTGTGGGGGAGCATTTATATGTTAGTATAGTTGTTTTAGTGTGTTTTATTCCTTTTAAAAAAAAATCATAAAAATAGAAAAACCAAGAAAAAATTTGTGCTTTTTGAACTCCGAAATCTAGAAATTTGTGCCTTTAGGATGACATCATTAGTGGATGGAACCATTTTGAATGCAGGAGTTGAGGAACCAATTAACTAAAGGGGATGAACATAGCTCAGAAATCACAATTAACATGATAGTTGTTACCATATCTCGGAATATCACCATATCGCATTCTATTTTTATTTTTCCATATTTATCTATTGTTCTCTAAGTGCTTTGGTGGGTCACTAAAAATCGAGTTGTTATTACTGCTAGGATGAAATAGAGTGATTGAGTTACTAAAAAAAAAAAAAAAAAGAGACCGACCAATTAGACCAAAACGGAATAAACAATGACACTTGGATAGCAGTATGTGTGAAACGTAGTCCTTGTCTCCGTCGCCTAAACAAGCGTGGAATGAAGGATCCAAGGCAACTATCATGTACTTGCTGACAAGAATCATGCGCTTGGATCCAGTTTGATCCAATCATGTTGTCTATAAAAAAATAGGAAAAAAAAAGGGTGAAAAAGTAAAAGAAAAAGAAAAGAAAGTATTATTTTGGTTGAATAAAGTCACTTATGGTTCCCTTGTATATGCAAGTGAGTTGATATAGCATTCAAACCAAGTATCTCAATCCAATAGGCATAGGTTCATCTTGGCAGTGACCTTCAGACAGATATGGGAAACATCGATCACTTGTGAACATTCGCCAACATCTACATCTATATCCATCTTCTTAATCTTTTCATTGTGATTGTGGTTTGTTAGTTTCCGAGTATTGTGGCTTGTTCGACTATCTAAATAGAGTCTATTTACTAATATATGAATTGAATTTGCACAAGGTACCTCCTCCTGTAGTCATTTTGGATTCGTTCATTGATTTGTCACAAATAGACGGAGTTGGAAATATAGGTTTTGTAGGTATACCTCTAGTAAACCTTCACGAGACTATAACTCGTCCACTAGGGACACCTAGGGGTTTAAAGACTTGTTATTTATGCTAAAATTAACCGTAGCCTCGACGTCACGGAGTTTTATGTATTTGTTTTAGTTTTGTTTTATTTGATTTGCTCGAGGACTAGCAAAGTCTAAGTGTGGGGGAATTTGATAGGTGTGATAAACACCTAATTTTATATCTAGTATTTATGCTTTATTTGCGAGTTTTCGTGTGAATTATGTATCTTATGTGTGAGTTTGAGTGTATTAGGTGCTGTGGAGTCGTATGGAGCAAAAGAAGGAGAAATTAGCCATTTGGAGCGAAAATTGCAGAACTGTTATTTCACAGGCAAACACTATCCGGAGCCAGAATCAAGGTTAAAGGGAGACTCCCTTTTGGAGATTAATTTAAGACAACTGGCTGAGGTTAAGGGGTAACCATCTGTTATAGGCACCCAGACTGGGGTGGTTCTTATGCTGGGTGTCCCAATCCAACCCACCCCATAACCCTAAAATTGAGAGGTATGTCTCTCATTCATACACCACTGAAATTGAGAAAGAAGGAAAAAAAATGGCTGCTGCTTAAAGGAAAACAGATCGAGAAACAAAGAAGTTGTTGATGGTTTGAGATTGAATGGGATTTTGAGATTCAGATGAATTGAATGAAGCAATAAAAGCAGCATATTTGTGATAGTGTCATTGATCTCAATGGTTTTGAATAGAGAAGAAAATGAAGATGAAAATGGGTTTTGTTTTGGCTTGGATTTGCAGAAGATTGTTTGGAATGGTGGAACAGAAATGGTAGATGTTGTTGTTGTTTGTTGAACACGAATGAAAAATGGGTTCGATGTTGTGGTGTTTTTGCTTGTTTTGTTGCTTGGGCAGGTGGTACTGGAAGCTCTGAGATATAATTGGTGATTCAAGAGTGAATGGAACTAAACTTGCACTAGTTAGATGAATGCCTAGGGTGTTTGTTTTGGCTTGAGAAAGTGAAGAATGGTAGATGTTGTTATTGTTTGTGGATTGTGGAGCTATGCAACTAAACTTGCAGTTCAATGCAGGGTATTGGATATTGTGGAGCTATGTAGTTGCAGAGCAGTAATAGTGGCTCAAGGGAAGGAGAATACTGGTGATGCAAGTTCTGGTAAATTAGCAGCTATTGATGGTTCAATTCTGGTGGAATTAGGAGTTGCAGCTGCAGAGCAGTTGCAGTTGCAAGGGAGATACATATGGTGAGGTAGTGATGCTGAGAAGCTAAGTTGTTGCCGCTGATATGTGGTGTTGCTGCTTTATGGGAGTTGGTTTGTGCTAATGGGTATTGCAGTTTGATGTGACTCTGAGTTGTGTAGCTGGGAGAATAAGTAGTAGCTGTGTAGATGGAGGTCTTGCTGGTTGTGCTCGAATGAATTGGTGGAGAGGGAGATGTTGCTGTGTTCATGGTAGTTAAGCCATGACACAATGGGTTACAATCTGAGCAGTGTCTGGTGCCAATTGGTGAATTGAAGGTGACAATTTGAGCTATATTTGGTCTGAGCTCGGCAAAGCAGATGGTGCTGCTGTCATTTTCCAATGAAGAGTTGTATACCAAGGGTTGCAGTGAGGCAATGGTGGTAATGGTCTTGAGGGAAATGCTGGTGACTTATCAAGATGGCAAAGGTTTATATGTATGTCTAGAGATACAACAAATGGTGCACAAGGTGCTATAATTGGCAGCAAGGAAGGACAAGGTTGATGCGCATGGGAATCTGGTGATTGAGCTTGAAGGTGTTTGATGTTGATAACGAATGGGTTTGCGTAGCTGAGATCGATGGGGTTAATGAGATGGAGATTGTGATTGTTTAGTGTTGTGGCAGTGAACTCATAGTTTGCAGCTGTGCTTTGGTGGTACAACCACAGATATGAGCAGAGATGGAGCTGAAATAGTTTTGAAGTTGCAGAAACGGGGTGAAATTGGCACGCCGGTGAGCATAGTTCCGGTAGTCGAATTCTGGAAGTTGAAGTATGAATCTTAATGTTTCAGTCAATCATGAAGTGGTTTCGAGTCGGATGCAAGAATCTATGGCCGGACATATGGGCTACGAGTCACGCTTTTAGGCGCGTTTTCGTAAGAAATGGGAATTGGCTAAAATGGTTTTTGTGAATGTGTGGACTGCAGAGAAGCATAGTTGAGATACTGGAAGTGTAGAATTGCCTGATGATAGTACCTGATGACAAAATTGGCCTGAGTCAATTCTCCGGTGATGGTGACCGGATTCCGGTGATGACGTCAGCATTCCGGCGACCAGTTTTGGACCCGAAAATTCCAGAGATATATTTTTCACACATGGGCTTGGTGGACTGGTAGATGGATGTGGACTTGAAGATTTTGAAGACTTTGAACTATTTTTGGAAAGCAAAGGGCTATAAAAATAGAGTTTCTACAACAAAGAGATTACGTATTATTTTGGGGGAGCAGAGGAGATAGCCGCTGAAATTTACGCTACTAGGGTTTGCTTTTGTTTCATCTTCTTTATTTTATTATTGATTATGATGAACTCCATAGCTATGTGTAGCTAAAACTCTTATTATTGGTTAAGGATGTAGTCTTATTTCTAAAACTTGTGCTTGATTAATGCATTAGTTTTCTCTCTTGATTATCGTTCATATCTCTACTGTTTTTAATATCACATGATTGATGTATTGTGATAGGTTTTTGATATTTGTTTAGTTAAGTGGCCAATTAATTGAACTTGCATCTTGTCCATAGCTATTTTAGGGTTTTTCATCGAGCGATAACTCCAAATACAAGTAGCATGATATGATTATAGTTTGTAGTGATACACTCTTATAATCATATGTAGAGTATGACCATTGTCCGAATTGTTATGCGCAATGTATGACAATTGCATTGATTAGCCTATTTCCAAAACTTAATGCTCCTGGGAATTGAACTTTATTAGCGCAAGGCGTTAGGTTATTCTTTAGGTAGAATTCACATACGCAGCTCTAATGTGTGTGTTGATGAACTTAGGAAATTTTCAGATTATCTTGCTCTCTTGATTTTCTAGGCTTTTGATAATAAAAGAGATTAAATTGTAATTCCAATCACATATGCAACCACATGTTTAAGATTGAAGATGAATTCCTTGACCAATACCTTTCTCTATTGATTACTTCCAACTATTTACTTTGCTTTTATTTTACTTTTATTTTACAAAAATCAGAAATCCCCCATCTTGGTTACTAAGAAACTAGAATTTGATAACAACAATCGCCTCTTTGTGGATACGAACTCTTCCTTACTTTATACTTCATTTATAT